>OZ012609.1:9402533-10002533 GCA_963942555.1 Aleiodes leptofemur
TCCAGAGTTGAAGTAATTAGTGAAATGAAAGGAAAGACGCCAGTTTTTTTTTTTTTTTTTGGAGTATCTCGAAAACTAAGCGAAATAGAGAAATTCTTGTAGAAACTTTTTTCTACAAAAAAGGCTTCTGCAAAATTTTCTCTATTTTTCATAGATTCCACGAAAACTGAAGAATGGAATGGATGAAGAAAATAATTCAAGTTTCATTGCCTTGAAATATTTCTGTGATAAGCTTTTTTGTAGAGGAAAATCAGAGCTCCAAAAAAGGTCATTTGGCCTAACCTTTCCTCTATTGATTCTCGATAATGCATTATTTTTCTTTTCTTTCCAGCTATTATCAGGGATACAACGATGTAGCAGCTACAGTTTTACTTGTGATGGGTCTAGAAAGAGGTCTCCAGGTGCTTGAGAAAATAACTGTTGAGTACTTGGAGAGATTTATGGAGCAAACTATGGAAAAAGTTAATCAAGAATTATTTTATATATTTGCACTTTTGGAGAGGGTTCATCCAACGTTGTTGGAGCATTTGGAGAAGTAAGAATAGCTGAGAAAAATGATTATTAAGGAATAATTTAGGGAAGAAATGATGTAATGAGATGGATTAATTTTGATATATATGGAAAAACAATTATTTTCAGTGTAGAGTTGTTTCCACATTTCGCCCTGGCAGAGTACACGACGTGGTACGCACACAAGTATGCGGAAAAACGTAAATTGCTTCATCGACTGTTCGATTTTTTCCTTGGTACACCTATACTAATGCCACTTTACCTGAGCACTGTGATCGTAGCACATCGGGATACTGAAATATTTAATACAACACCTGATATGGGGCATACACACAAAGTCCTTTGTACAGTGAGTTGAATTTCATATTTTTTTTATTCAGCAAAATAGATTAATTAATTGAAATAAATTCACGATTATCTCGAGAACTTGTGAGTTTGGGAGGATTTATCATTAACTTTTTTTGTAGATAATTATGCCTACATAAAAGGTCTTTTTATCAATTCCTATGGATCAAGTAGTTTCAGAGATATCCACAAAAATCACATTTTCGAGTCATTCATCATTTGTAAAAATCCACCAATTAATAGATTTTTAATGAATTATTCCAGTTACCCGATGACCTACCATTCGAGGATTTACTCATAAAAGCAAAAAATCTTTATCGTGATTATCCACCAGAGTCAATAAGCACTGATGTCATTGACTTTGATCACAAACGTAGATGCAAAGAACGTGAATGGAAACGAAAAGCTGAAGCGAGTAGATTAGAACGTGAGAGATTACGGCAATTGAAGGTATCAGTGCCGCAACCGAGGATACCATATCGTTTAAGTTCTTACAGAACGATAACTGTTGTAACAATTCTCGCTATTGGTCTCTATGCATTTTTGAAAACTGGCTCTGGACTCAACTGACATTAGTGGAACATTTTGCCTCTTTTTTTTTTACGCAGATCTATACAGTGAAAGGGGAGTCGAGTCGAGAAATTCAGTGATGAAGTGACTTGAGGAAATTATTGTAACTTCTTTTTGGAAGTATCTCAGGAACGAGTGGATTTAGAGAAAAATAACGGGAGACCTTTTTCGTAGAGCATCAAATTTTCTACGAAAAAAGTATCTTAACTAATTTTCCTAAACCTCACCGTTTTCAAGATATTTTTAAAATAAGACTCATGTGTTTTTCGACTCATTCTTCAAAAGTTGACCACTGGATTTCCTATCTTGCAAATATCTCCGAAATGAGTGGTTCTAGAAAAAAATGTCAGGAAACCTTTTTTGTAGAAAATTTCATGGTCTATAATAATGGTCTCCTGATAAGTCCTCCTAAACCTCATTGTTTCCAAGATATCTCTAAAACAATCTACATAACAACACTGAGGCCATTAAAACTGACAAAAAACGATATATATTTCTCCAAAGATTTTTGCAATAAGTAAATTTCAATTTTTTTTTCTTCTAAATATTAATGAAATATGAAACGACCATTCCTGAGTGATGCCTTTACCCACTGAGAAAGAAAATTTGAATAATAATTTAGAGAAATTTGATAGAAAAATTGAATTTATCAAAAAGATCATTTTCTCTCATTTATTTAATTTGAGAATTTTTTCTTTGATAAATTAATTTGTAAATTTTGTTGAAGATTTATCATGAAGAATCCTAAATTAATTAATTTAGTATTACATTTTAAGAGGAGAATAAACATTCTGATGAATTAATGTTAACCATTTGTTGATAATTAAATAGAGAAAAATTATTACTGAAAGTGCAAATTTAATAAACAAAAACGTGTGAATAGTATATAGATTAAAAAGTGTATGATTATTTATTTGTGAAATATTATGTGGAGAAAATTGTGAAAAGTGAATATTATGGTAAGAAATGGGAGATTTATTTGAAATAAACAATGAAAAGAAATTATTTTTTCTTCAGTTGATGACGTTAAAGATTCTTATTTTCTCATGAATGTTGTTTTTTAAAATTAATATCACATTTATTTTAACTGTAAGAGAGCATTTGTTTAAAAATATAATTATTCTATAGGTATTTTTACAAGAAGTATTTTTGGAAGTTTTGTGATGTGTAAATTTTTACAGTTCAAATTAAATCCGAAATGGGGAGAATAAGTAGAAGAGAATTAAAAAAATAAAGGCTTTGTGTTGAGTCAATAAACACGAGGGGAGATTAATTGAAATCAGACTTGTTCAACTCTCTAACATTAATTAATTGTGAAATATGGGTACGCACGCGATTTAATACCATTTTTTTTTTTACTTTAAATGAATGTGTAGTGGAGTTGAAAGTTGGAATTTCAGATTTGTTAAGTATTTCTATTCACTATCTCAAAATCCAAAAGAGATGGAGAAATTTGTATAGAGACCTTCTTTGCAGGAGAATATCTGAGCTGCAGAAAAGGATCTCACGAAAATTGTTCAATCTCTCTAAGATTGCCCGATATTCCTGAAAAACTAATGATTCCACTACCAAGTTAAACATAAAAATTATTTTACAATCTATGAAACTACAAACGGCACCCGTAATATCACTACTGTCGAAATCATCCATTATCAAATTTCTCATTTACTCAATATCACTAGAATCCTACATTAAATCCTGTTACGTTTACTTTCTCCTAAATTCAATTTTTTTGTTTCTATTTTTGCAGATTTTCTTCACTTTTGTCAATTTTTTTATAATTCAATTTGTATATTCGTCCAACTAGAGATATGCGCATCAAAACTTCAGAATTGTTTTTATGTATGTGAGGACTTGTGGATCGGAGAGTATCTGCATATGATCGACGTGGGGAAATGCCTGATGATAAACCTTTGCTTTTTGCTTTCCCGACCAGTGAAGACAGCCCTCGAGACTTCTGGCGTTAACAGTTCCATCACCATCCCCATTTATGATTTGAGGACGACTGTCCAGTGATGTTCCTGGCTTATAGAAGAGCCTGAAAAAATAAAAGTTGCTGTTGTATCATTTTTTTCTTCATAAAATCTGAGTCGTATATTTTCAAGACTTATTTTCTTCGAATATCTTGAAAACTGTGGGAGGTAAAACTTTCCGAAATATTCCTTCAAAAAACTGATAGAAACTCCATTCTAGATACTACATCACGAGAATTTTCTGAATTACCTCTCAACTGTATTAACACCAGCGCCATGGACACAGTGTACCTCAACACCAGGTGCTGTAAAATCTTGCTGATACTTTTCAGTATCCTTACGAAATTCCCAGCCGTCCGGTACATTAATATCCCTGTAGAGAGTTAAGAAAAAATTGATTGATTTTCTAAAACATCAGAAAATTTACAAAAATAATGTTCTTCTTACAAGAAAAATTGCTGGAGATTTTCTAGAGTATAATTCTGATTCTGCGTTTGTACGAGCACTTCAGAGTCCTTCCAGAAGAGTTTTGAAGGCACCAACCAGCCCAGACTGGGACTGGTGATCTGCTGATCTCTCAAGATACTTTCCCGGAGAAGATAAGCACCAAGATCATCGCCAATTGCAAAAACCTTTAGGGCTTTTACTGAACCACCCCAAACTGCACCGAGAGTTATCAACGAATTTATGTACATGTCCTTCCATTTTTGGCTCTGACGTTGGAGAAACAGCAAAGACATTGGTCCACCCATACTGTGAACGATTAGCGTAACTGGCTGATTGTTATTCATTATGTATGTTTCTTCAATCAGGGCTTTGAGTTTGACGAAAAACTGTTCATTTTCATCTGCAGAAATCAATCAGAAATTAATTTGGAGTGGAAAAATTCTAAGCGAAACGATAAGGTTCAGGAGAACTAATTAAAAGACCTCTTTTGAAAAAAATTTCATAGGCTCCAGAAAAGGTCACTTGGGATTTTTGCCTCTAACCCCGCTCGTTTCAAAGGCATTTGCAAAATAATCAAGAGCAAATTCATCGACTGATAAGAGCATTTTACTTTTGATGTTTTAGATTATGAGAATTACTCAAAATTAGGGAAAATAACAGAGGTTTTTTCTTACAACTACGCTGAAAGCTGAGGAAATTTCTGTTAGAAAATTCATAGGTCAAAATTAATTTTTTTTTTTTGAAAATTCTACTTTTTCAGCCGACAATCACGGCTATACTCTTTTATGAAAAATTTCATATTCTGATGAATGGTCTGATCTTAAAGATAGCTGCGATATCCACAGATGATTGGGAATTTTTCAAAAATGGAAAAGGTTCCACTCCTTCATGACATAGTCATGCCCAAAAAAGGAAAATTTTCAATAAAATAGAAAGGAAAGCACCCCTGACATATGTTTTTCGCCAGAAATTTCCTCAGTTTTCCAACAAAATCTTTGACAAAAAATCGATCTCGAGCCGTTTCATTAGAATGTTTATTTTACTCCATTTTCCCCAATTATTTCGCAATTTAAAATAAGAATTGAATGATTAAACTCACTTGGAGCTCTTCTAAAGTCATAAGGTGCACCACGTAGTGAAAAATTTCTCACATATCCCAAGTCATTGACTAACATATTGCCAACATCCTTGAAATAAGTACCAGGTGATGCCTTACTTGGATCCAAGTACTCAACAACTGTGGGATCACCCCATCCTGGTATATTAATGTCGACTCCCGGCGAGCTGCGCGTAGTTCTCGTGACATTGTCATACGTCAGCTTCATATTATCTATCTGTAATGATAAAAACAAAGATAAGTCCTTGTTTTCCTTTCCCAGGAAATTCTAATAGTAATTAATTGACGTGTGAGTCATTTGTGTTGAGAAACTTACGAAACAGTCGATTACAATCGGTACTAGTAGCTCAAGATTGAGCCATATATTGAAATAACCAGACGACGTTTTTTCACATAAATAGTGGACTACTGAGGATTTATTCAATTTCGCTTCGACCTGATTTCCACCATCGCCTGGAACTGTTGAAGAAAATTTAAAAGATGAATTGCTTAATTTCTGAATCTTTTTTGCTGAGATATCTTGGAAAATAAGCGAGATGGTGGAATTTTTGTAGAAGCCTTTTTTGTAGAGGAGAATGAGAGCTACAGAAGAAAATTGTTACTAAAAGTTCATGATCATGAAGTTAACATACATCTCACAATTTTTTGCAATTTTTCAAGCAAATGAATCATTTTTTAAAAATATTTAAAAAATTTGCACTTGTAGTTTTTCAAAATTTTTACATGTGCATATTTTCTTAAAAATAATTTATTTGTTAAAAAAATTAAAATGATAAGAATTGTTAGATGTTTGCTATTTCCAGTATCATAGAATTTCTCTCAAGAATCCGAATAAAAAATATGACGTTTTAAGACGAATTTATTTAATTTTGGCACCATTTGTTTTCAAATATCTCGGAATCCAAGCGAGATGGGGCGATTTTGCCCAAGGTCTGTTTTGTAGAGAATTTCAAGAACTACAAAAAAGGATTCAGGCAAAATCACTCCATCTCGCTTAGTTTCCGAGATATGGTAAAAAAACTGATGATGGAATAAAATCGATTTGTCTGAAAAATTTAATTGTTGTCTCGAACCAATGAATCTAGGCAGCCAAAATACTATCAAATATAACGTCAATAAAAATGCAAACTCACTGAGAATAACAGGAGATCGTTGATTTCCCCTAAAGCGCCATGACCTGGCAGTATTAACAATGAAAAATAAGATAATGAGATAAATCACACAAAATTTCATTCTCCCTGAATAATAAAAATTCACAATAACAATTAAAATAAATAATTCTGTCAATATTTATCTCCAATTTTCTCGTCTTCTTCGTTCAGAAGTCTCTCCAATAATGAAGAAAATTCCAGTCAGTGTAATAAATTATTTAAAAATGTAATAAATAAACTGTCAATAACGCATGTCCCTTACTGCAGCTGATGACGCACTATCAGACTACGGGAAATTGAGAAAAAAATCAGGCGATTCAGCCCTCTCTCTCCCCTCTGCCATTCACTAGTAAACACTGACAGGCAAAGAAGTTCAATGAATATCTGTTGACATTATCTGCGCATGTCATAACCACACTTTTTCATCATAATAAAAACGACACAAGTTCCAAATAGAATAAACATTCGTCGTAATAAAAACGTTGATGCTATCCGGAATATCTTCGATCAAACAAAATAAATTTGACGTTTGAAAAATGGCTGATAGTGTTAAGCAACAGAGCATTGATGAGAGTGAGAATTACAACATGGAAAACAATACAGATCCTAAAAACATGCAGGAATTGACGCAATTTGTGAGTACCAATTTGTTTTTGAGGAATAATGGGAGGAGTTAGTTAAGATTAGAAGTGAGCATTCAGTTTATTTTAAGAATATCTTGGAAATTATTGGGTTTAGAAGAATCCATCAAGAGACCTCGATTGTAGCTTATGAAATTCCCTACGAAAAAAGTTTCTTGATATTTTTCTTTACATCCAATTATATCAGAAATATATTCCTAGAAGGAGCTTCATTCAATTTTTTTCAAAAATGTTCTACGAGGCAGTGTTTGCTGAATGGCTTTTATGAAATTTCTGGGGGATTTCCAGGTGCAGACGCTTCTTCAGGGCATGCAGGACAAGTTCCAAACGATGTCTGATCAAATCATTGGGAGAAATATCCTTTTTGATGCTTCTGAAGGTTATTCTTTCGCATAACCTGAATTGTTTTTTTCTTGAATTTCTGAATTTTTTTCTGGACAGTGAGAAAAGGACAAGAGGGAAAAATAGGGATGTCGAATATTTTGGAGGATTGGGATAATTCAGATTTGTTTTATATTTTGGAGCAGGAGTTAGTAAAAAAAATTGAGGAAAATCATCAGTTCCACATTGCTTTGCTGACATTTCGGGGAATTATTTATTTCAGAAGAATTTCCCAAGTGATCTTTCTCGTAGCCCATAGAATTCTCTGCAAAAAAGATCTCTGTACAAATTCTCCTAAACCTACTAAAATGGAGCAATTTCGTGAAAACTTTTTTTCTAGCTCTCTCTCTCCTCTATGAAAGGTGTCTTTACTAGAACGTCACTATCTCTCTTAGCTTTCAATATATTTCACGGCAACTACATCTCGATCTTTACAGATTTTTCTTTTCTGATTATTGAAAAATTGGAGATTCCTTCTCACAGAGAGCGATCCATGTGATAATTCAGGCAGGAAGGGTAAGAATATTCTTTCATGTATTGAATCCTTAATAACAGCTACTAGACGAAATGGGAACTCGAATAGACGATTTGGAGAAGAACATAGCCGATCTGATGACTCAGGCTGGCGTCGAGGGTACTGATAAATGAGCCAATGTCCACCTAGTCCAACAAAAAAATCATTCTCATCACCAATAAACTACATCGAAGCACTGTTTCAATAAATGTAATATTTAACATTAGTTTAATAATTATTTTTTCATAGTCAATAAATTTTTATTTTTCAATCATAAAAATTATTATGAAAATTGTTATTATTTCCTGAAATCATCGCCTTGTCTCTACGAAAAATTAAAAAAATTCTCAGAGGTGATTGAAAACAAAGGTGAAAAGGAATGGACAATTTATCATTCCAACATTATAGTGAAAAATCAGTTATTCAGCTTACTGTTCAATTTTTTCAAAATATCTTCGAAACTAAAAAGAATGGAAATTTTTTTATGAGGACCTTTTCCGTTGTTCTCATTCTCCTCTACAAAGAAGGTTTCTACAAAAATTTCTCCATGTCTCTTCGTTCTCGAGATACTCCGAAAAGAGTATTTCACTACGAATTCCATCCCCTCCAGGGATTTTGGGTTTGTGACGTTCTCCATCAAATATTACTTTTTGCCATGACTGTCCTACCCCCATCCCCACACTATATGATAATGTCTAACCCCTAAGTTAGCGTCCTCATGCTTACAAACTGCCAACAATCCTCCGTAAATTATTTATAATCAATAAATCAAGGCAAAATCAAAAATAAAAAAGACAGTTGATTTATGAAAATAATAGAAAAAATTTGCAGAAAAATTAATATGCACAAAAATGTGTAAATTTGCACAAAGTTTTATTTTTTTTAATTTTCATTTATGAATTGTGAGATGTGGATATTTTGGAAGCAATGAAAATGATGAGTTGAATCAACAGGCCAACAATGAATCAATAATTCGAATATAAACATTTAAATATAGTTCATAGTGAATAAATTAGAGTAAATAATATTTTTTATCATGATTCTTCTCTCATTCATGTTGATTATCGTTAATCTATTGAATGTACAATGCTCACAAGCAGGTAATTATTTTAAACAAAATAATCATTAAAAATAAACATTAGTTTAATGATTTTCTCAAAATAAAATTAGGACAATGAGTTTATTCATTTTCTTCTTTTATTAATTCAGAAATATCTCTGAAATGAAATTCAGGAAGATATGAATTGTATTTTCTTTAAAGAAAAAAGGCTTCTTATAAATCTTCCCAATTGCATATTTTCGGAGATATTCATAAAACAATTTCAGGGATAATTTAGAGTTTCATTTTATTTCCTCGCAATGTCTCAGAAAATGATTGAGGAATGATTGGAGAAAATTTTGCACAATCCTTTTTTGTAGAGCAAACTGAGAGCTACAAAAAAGGTTCTAATTAAAAATTCTCCAATTCACTCAGTTTTCGAGATATTTAAAAACATTGAAGAGAAGTGGAATTGAATTGTTTTCACTCTTTGATTACTAATTATTACTTATGAATGTTAAAAGAGATGGGTTAATCAAAAATACTATTAATTTGCAGTAGACCCACAAGGATATTGTGCTCCTTATAATGGAAAAATATGCAGAAAATATTTAGAGGGAATGGGAAAAGTTTGGTTCAATGATACAGCTGATAACCCTGGTGGTTTGTTGAATGAACAAATCACCACTGATTTGTGGGAAGAATTGATACCAACACTGAAGGAACCATGTCGTTCAGCTGCAGAGGTATTTATTTTATAACAAAAAAAAAGACCTTTTGTGGAGAATTTTCTGGCCTACAAAAAGGGTCTCTTGATAAATTCTCCTAATTCTTATTGTTTACGAGATGTCTGGATACTAAAGAGCTAAGGGAAAATTGAATGATATTTGTTTTCAGAAAATGTTGTGTGTCTACGCATTTCCCCTCTGCCACAAGTCAGAACGCCTGCCTCTCTGTTACGAGGACTGCGAAGCGATAAGACATGAATTTTGCTTCGCTGATTGGGCACTCATCGAGGACAATAAGCAGAGAGACATATTCATAAGATCTCGTGGACACTTCAGACTTCCTGATTGTGATTCATTGCCAAAATTGAAAAAAGGAGTTGTCACCTGCTCTCATATACATCTTACTGATATGAATCAAGACTTGGTTACATGTAAGATCGCAAAATTGACTTCATCCAAAAATTCTTTTTTTTCCCTTTCTAATCCTTCGCGGTACCAAGAATACGGTATAAATTCAGAATTTACTCCGTGTCAATTCATTGTTAACACTGAGTTTACACTGTTTATTTGTGCAGTTTTCTTACAATTTTCCTGCCGTTTTTAAACCGTATTAAATCTGCCTTTAAACGGAATTGACATAGCATTTACGCAGCGTTTAAACAGCATTCACACAGTACTTGAACAGTATTTAAACGTCATTTACATACCATAAATATTGAGTTGAAACTGCACAAAAAAAACGGTATATATTCCGCATTCTCAGAAAATAAATTATATATTAAACAACAAATTATTCTCAGATGATTGTGTGAGGGACAACGGTCGCTTCTACATGGGCAACATGAATCGCACGAAGAGTGGCCTAGACTGCCAGCCCTGGGACGCCCAGAAGCCTCACTCCCACAACAATCCACCAAACGTATTTCCCCAAATTCTTTTTGGTGAAAATTTCTGCAGAAATGCAGGAGGTGATGAGGTAGTACCCTGGTGCTTTACCATGGATTCCGCTGTCCGCTGGGAGCACTGTGAAATTCCAGTATGTGACAATCAGACCCAATCAAATCCAGAAATAAAAGTTGACAATACCAATGAAATTATGGTGGATAGTCTCTTCACACCTGGCTTCACAATGGCTCTATCAGCACTTGGTTCTGTTCTGTTTATCGGTTCATTGCTGTCATTATATCTCTCTCAAAGACTGAAAAAACAACGCAACAATGGCTACTATAATGCAACACCAAATCAAGATGTTAATATTGACCTTGATAAATTACCAAACAATGATGCTTATCACAAAACTGGCGCTCAATTGAATCCGAAATTAGAGAAGTTGGAATTTCCGAGGAATAATATTATTTATGTTAGGGATCTTGGCCAGGGTGCCTTTGGCAGGTGATTAACAGTTTTATTAATTTATGATCCTCAATAATTCACAGGGAATTACAAACACAAAAAAGGAATAGAGTTGATTCAACTTGAGGTCGACTTTTTTTTGTTGTCGGATATCTCGGTAAATAATAGAGGTAGACCCCTACCTCCATTATTGTCGGAGAACCCTTTCTCATTAAGGAGAGAGGGACGACAATTTGCCCATTTCCCTTAGATTTCGAGACATTTTGAGAATCGTGAAGAACGATCATTTCAAATTCCAAAATCCCAAAATAATGCACATCCTTCTTTTAGTCTCTGTCTCAAATTATCCAATCAATTAATCGAGAAATGAACAGAGTGTTTCAGGCAAAAGCCCCGGGCCTAGTGGCCAACGAAGAGTTTACAAACGTAGCTGTAAAAATGCTCAAAGAAGAAGCTTCCGATGATCTACTCGTAGATTTTGAGCGTGAGGCCTGTCTCCTCGCCGAGTTTGATCATCCAAACATTGTCAAGCTCCTCGGTGTATGTGCACTTGGAAGACCAATGTGTCTTCTCTTTGAGTACATGGGTCGTGGGGATCTGAACGAGTTCCTGAGAAGCTGTTCGCCCTCAAACAGCTACAAATTTAGTGACAAAGACAGTGACTCGAGACTATCGCACATGGATCTAATCAATATTGCGAGACAAGTCGCGTCCGGAATGGTCTATCTCTCGGATAGAAAATTCGTGCATCGTGATTTAGCCACACGGAATTGTCTCATAAACGATCAGATGATTGTGAAGATAGCTGACTTTGGATTGTCGCAAAAAATTTATCTCCAGGATTATTACAAGGGCGATGATCAGGATGCAATACCTGTGAGGTGGATGCCACTGGAGAGTATTTTGTACAATAAATACACAATTGAGTCTGATGTTTGGGCCTTTGCCGTTTGTCTGTGGGAGATTTTCAGCTTTGCACTACAACCGTACTATGGTATGACACATGAAGAGGTAGTCAAGTATATTAAGGAGGGCAATGTACTTCAGTGCCCGGAGAGTACGCCGGTACAGATTTATGAATTGATGAAGGAATGCTGGAACAGAAGACCGGGGGATAGGCCCTCTTTTAGGAGTATTCATGAGGCACTTGAGAGAATTAAGGTCGGACTTGAGGCTGAAAACAAATCTGATAGTATTGCGTTGAAGATTCATATTTAATAGCAGTATTATTGTGTTTTTTATTTAGTTTTTTTTATCCTGAGGAATTCAAATTCCGGGGGCTTTTCTCTTTATGAGGAACTCTGTAGTGGGGGAATGAAAATATCTCGGGAATTATGGGAGATGAGAGAATTTTCGCAGAGACCTTTTTCGTAGTGGAGAATGAGAGCTACAGAAAAAATCTTTATGAAAATTCCCCTATTTCAGTTACATCCCGAGAAAGTTATGAAAGACTCCGCCTTTGCTACTGAATTGAATTTTTTAATATCGGGAAATGGAAAATTCTTGTGGTGGGAAATAATAAAGTTGATTAGGTCTATGAATGTTGTGGGGGGTTTGTTGAGGAGCACTGGAAAATTTCTGGGAGATGATGAGATACAATCAATTCTAGGGAAATGGTCCCAGAGATAATCGAAATAATAAAAATGACAAATTTTATCTATTTTTTATCAAATATCTTGTCAGCTATTGGCCCAAGATTGATTGTACTATGATTATCCATTGGGAAAATTCTGAAACTCATAGAAATTTTCTCAATTCCCCAACCTCATCAACTTTCAAAAGAAAATTGCTAATTAAGCGACAAAACAATAAAGTCGGTTGAATTCTGTCTATTAATTTCGTTGAATATCTCAGTAAATAAATGAGAAGGAGAAATTTTTGTAAGAACCCCTTTTATAGCTCTCATTCTCCTTTACCAAAAAAGAGGTCTACGAAATTTTCTCTCTTTCGTATATTGACCAAGATATTCCTCAAGATTCGCGACAGAATGAAATTAACTCAAAAATAAAAGACTTAATTTTTTATTTTACTCTTTTGCAAGAGTAAAAAAAAAATATTTTATTACTTGAACAAACAATACTTGGAAATTGTTGTTTCTCAGTGTTTCTTTCATTTTTTTAATGAAGCACAATTGAAGTATTAATTACGGTGCCAACGTAATTCAGCAATAAAGTGGTAAACGAGTATTAGAGAATTGTTTTCTGTTCTTTCGCGAATATCATAAAAGCGTCGACTTATGAAAAATGATCGAAATATCTTTTTTCTAGTTGATAAAGTTCTCTACAAAAAAAATTATCTCGATCATTATCCGTCAATCCATTTGTTTATAAGATATTTAAAAGGAATGAAGAACAATTTTTCCATTCTCATTTACCAGTTCCACTGAATTTTTCTATAAATTTGTATTATGTTAAATTAATTATAATTAAGGAAAAAATAGGAACTAACACAATATTCAAACGAAATCATCAAACAAGCATTATCGTTGCATTATTATTTATTTCATTTGTTTCTCGTCATTTTTCATTTAATTAATATGTTTATTTTCACTTCAATTCATCATCTATGTGATCTAATTATATTTCTCACTAAACTATTCATCGTTTTGAGGGAAAAAATTGTCTTTTTTTACATAACAATTATTTTGTTATTTTTTTCACTTTTGAGTAATACAACTTGATCGTTCTTAATCGTGTATGTATAGTGTACGTCAAAAAAAAGGAAAAAAAACGAAAAAAAATATTATGGCTATAATAATAAATGCAGTGTTTTTTTTTCAAATACAACGTGCTCTACTTCAGATTCATGTATTTATATGTATATAATAATAATCGTTGGTGTTTTCATTCAATTTTTAATTAATACAATACCAACAAAAATTTAACAATTGTAAATTTCTTCTCGAATAACACAATTCTTTTTTTTTTCAAATAAAAATACGTTCATTTTTTCGATCAACAAAAATTTATAACTCTTCATTTCGAATATAATTTTGTTCAATGGACAATTAATTAATTAATAGTAACGAGGGAACTACAGTACTATTAGTCTATACGCTAGCTATGATTTTATCCCGAAAAAATGTTTTTTTCTCATTAATTCGTATGAATAAAACTCGAGTCTCGCATTCATTTCCAGTTTGACTTTCGTTCAATTGGGATTTACATAAGAAATTTTGAAGATACGAAAAAAAGTTTACAAACAAATTTACTCTCTATGCTTTCTTTCGTATCTCAATTACTTACCGAAAGATTCACTGTTCAAATGTAACGGATAAAATAATGAAATCAATAACAAATTTTTCAACAGCGGAGTACCTGTGTAAATAATTGAGATACAGAAAAAATTATAGAGACCAAATTTCTTTGTCTTTTTCTCCGCCCCACATCATTTTTGTAGAAAATCAAACTTAAGCTAGGATCGCTCGTAATAATAGATTCAGCATTATCTAATTAAACTCTTGCACCTCGACGTTCATTTGAAAAATCAATAAAGTTTAGTTGCCAACATTTTCGAGATAAAACCACAGATTATATAGGCCAAAAACCTTCTACAGATCATTCCTCCCTTTTTTTTGTAGTAAAGTAATGATCCTAAAAATAACAATTAAAAAAAAATCATGGCATTCGTACGTGGGAATGAGTGACTTAAGTTTATGAATTAAAACTATGGAAATTGATTTTGTTTTTAGGAACATTAAGTATGTACAATTCAATGGATAACAAAGGTTTCCACAAACTCAAGATCTTGATTTCCTGATGGTTTTTATCGCCATTTCCTTTTCTGGTTTTTTTATTTCAAAACAAATGATTGCGAGGGATTGAGCATGAAATTACTAAATTAAATGGAATTTGAAACAATAAAAAAAAATAGAATGATAAAGACTAGTGACTTTTTCTTTTTTCATGGTAGGCCAAACAATTGTTCATGATTAAGCCGTAATTTTTGCCATTTTATCATTTTTCTTGTCATTTTTTTTTTTTTTGAAAATTAATACATAATTTTCACATAATACTTTTAATGATTTTCTCCCATACTTTTGAATTCATTTAGAATTAATTCAGTTCACAGAGATCTTTATCCATGATTACAGTGAATTCTTTTCAATTATACTACGTGTTTAAAATACGCCACTATCGTCATTAGCAGAAGGAAATATGATTTCCTTGATTAACAAATGTTTAACAGAAATTGATTAAACTATCTTCACATTTTGTTGAATACCTCGATAAATAAGAGAGATGATGGAATTTTCGTGAGGATCTTCTTCGTTGCTCCTGTTTTTCTCTACAAAAAAGTCTCTATGGAAATCTCTGTCTGTCTTATCTAACGAGTTATTCCGCGAAGACTGACAGACCGGAATCGACTTGGGACGAAAAAGCAGTTCCTGGATCAATAAATCTTATAATAGTCAAAAAAGAAAATTGCATTTTTCTATTGAAAGTTGATATGAAAATGAGGAAAGTGATTCTACTAGAGGCAAGCAGGATATCTCAACAGAAAATAGGGAAAAATTGATCAAGTCTCGATAGTGGAGGAAATTAACAGCATCAACTGGGGAAAGAATGGTTTTCCTCAAATTTACGAGGTTTGTCATTCCTCTCCATCTTCCCACTTTGACTCCTCGGCTATTCGGTCGAAACAGTCTAGCAAAAATGTATACTGTGGATGAAAAAAATGAGTTTAATGAGTTTTTAATTAATTTTTTGATTAGTTGCTTCGTTGCATGTTTTTTTCACAATATCTTGGAAGCTGAAAAAGATGGAGCAATTTTGGTAATTAACTTTTTTGTACCACTCATTTCCCTCTACATTGAAAGTTTCTACAAAATTTTCTCCATCTTTCTTAGATTTGTGGAATTAATTAATTATTAAAAAAAAATACGATCGAAACTCACGTAGGGGGTGAAAACTTTAAGCCATCTAGGTGGTCGATTGTCCTGCCTCGTGTACTGAAAGCAGAATGCCATTCCCTCCTCATCAACCTCCCACCTTGTTATATTTCTCCATTGAAACTCAACTACTTGAGATTCTAGTGTACCATCCTCTTTAGCTGCATGAAGCTTGAATACCCCAGCACCAACAGCTGCCACAACGTGACCCTCTTTACGTGAGTCACATGCACAATGAGGGAACACAATGTCACCATAACCGGACAATTCACGAGCCAACTTTAAATACTAGAAAAAGTGTAAATTGGGGAAAAAATTGTTAAAATAAAAAAATATGTACTTGAAAATTATTTTGGGGTTTCAAGGGAATATCTCGAAATGTATGGAAGATGCAGAATTTTTTCTAGCTCTCTTAAGGATGTCATAGTGGTTCGGGCAATCTATTTTTCCTTCTCAATTTTGGTCACTTTCGATAGAATAGCATGAGTAGATTTTTTTAAAATTTTGTTTACCCCATGTTACCGGACAAATAAGGCCAAAATTAATTTTTGAAAATAATTAAATTAACATGGAAACTCCATAAGCGAGGCTCAGTTTCAGTTTCACTGCAAAAATTCATGGTCACAGACCTATTTTTTCTTTATATAACCTTATATGTTTTTTGTTCGTCAGAATGTCTATTTTTTTTTGAAATCGTGAAAAATGTATGTTACCGGACATATAGTGACGATTAATTCAATTGATTGTATGAAAACATCAATGGCGGCCATATTGGTATTTGAAATCCGAGAATCCTCCAATCCCAGTCCTCGATGCTGGGACAGCGTGAGTCAAATGCGGAACAATATTGAATATTCATAATATTATTCATCATCTCGGACATCGTTCTAGTATCGGTAAAATGTTGAAAAATCGAAATAGTTATAGTAATTATAATAACTAAGAGGAAAAAAAAAAAGTCGATCATTTGAACCTGCCATTATGATATCCTTAAAGCTTCATAAAAGATATATCTCTGAAATTTCCTGCATGTTTCTTAGAGTCCAAGATATTCACAAAAAACACATAAAACAAAATTCAACATTTTTCGAAAAACTTGAAAATAACTCTCCAATTACCTCATGTTTCCTGGATGCATCCTGTAGTGCCTTTAATTGATACAGTCTTTCTCCAGCATTGATATGGCCACGATTAACTTCATCAACAGTCTGCCAAAAAATCCACGTGAGTGCCTGTTCACTCAGTGGTCTAGATATGTTAAATAACCATCTACGTATTGCCAAGCATGTTGCACTGGCAGTTGAATAGTTTTGTATGTAGAGTGTGTGGGGATGCTCGTGTGGCTGCAGTTTACGTTCTAAAAAAAAAAAATTTCAACATTTACGAGGTCAACCAAATGAAGATGCAATGAATTCTGATTGAAGAAAATGGGTGGAAAAAATCTTTGCGCATTCTCTCACAAATACATCTGAAATGAATGAGTTGAAAAGAAATTCTCAAGAGACCTTTTCTGTACGAAATTTCACGGTCCACAAAAAAGGTCTCATGATGAATTTTTCTAAACCCAACAAGTAAAGAGAAATATTCAAAATACTCTATTCAACTTGAAAATAACGAATTAATAATGGAAAATTATTTACCGAAATTATATTCGACAATTTCAAACAGGTAAAAATACTTGGCCGTCTCACTATCCAATCCAATTTTACAGCAAGTAGCTTCATAAACATCTTTAGCAAGTGCTGCTTTAGCAACAGTAACAGTAACAACTTCACGATCAGGCAATAATATTTTTAAATCAACAGCCGGGCCCTGATCACCATCCTCCTCCAGTCTGTCAGTCAAAAATTCTTGCATTGCATCACTCTCAGCTATCACACGTACAGCACACACTTTCTCTAAATACTGCTCCAATCCACGTCTTCTCGCGTCCAATTGTTGCTCACTCAATCTAGATTCCAACAATTGACATTTAATTAATACCCCTTGATGGATTGCGTAATTTATTTTGTGGATATCTCGAAAAGTATTGGATCTAATGGAATTTGGCAAGAGACTTTTTTGATTGCAAATTGAATTCTCTACGGAGAAGGTCTGTATAAAAATTCCTCTATTTTGCTTGGATTATAAGATATTTCAAGAAAATCAGTCACAAATCAGATTGACTCGCTTAGTTTGTCAACTTTCTTAATTGATTTTTCAACGATAGATCGAGTAATTAGGGGTATTTTTAGTCACTTACTGGAAAGGCCATTTACCAGGGAGCTTTGGAAAATTAAAACCAATAAACTCTTTCTTCAGTGCCATGTGAAGAGCTGCAAATTCACGATATCTTCTGGAGCACAGATGACGTCCAGCCATGTAAACATTGAACACAACGTATCTTTCATGTTTACGCTCGCGGACGTGGTAATCCGGGACGCTTATTGGCAGTGAACGTTTTTCACTGTAATCCACTGATTGATAACTGTAAAGGAAATCATTGAAGATTTAATTATATTGATTGTTGACAATTTCAAATGTGAATCGATGAGGATTTGATTGATTTCTCCATAATATCTTGGAAACTAAGAGAGATGGCGAAATTTTCGTAATTACATTTTTCGTAACTCTGACTTTTCTCTGCAAGAAAGTTGATTGGAAAAAGTTAACCATCTCACATACTTTCCGTGATATTCCGTGATAATCAAAATGAAAATAATCTTTTCATTCAATTTTGATAATTTTGATATTAAATTAAAATTCCAATGAATTTATGATATGAAGATGAAAAGTTTGTACCATGAATTGAATATTTGACGGTGCATCAATTTTAATTATATAAGAGATGGTTATTTATAACTAATTGGCTTGGAGTGAATGGAGGAACTTGGTACGGGTCAGAAGATGAAAAGGAACTATCTCGCGCGTGATCTCATGCACTTGCGGGGTTTCCACATAGGTCCTTGGAGCCAATGCTCGTGCTTCATGTCGTCATGAAAGAAAGGGATTCCCAAATAAATCGAAGACAATGAGAATTTAATAGTGCATTGGTGGAATGAAAGCAATTGATTTTAGTTCTAGTTTAGTTCTTCTGGGATATCTCAAGAAAGAATAAGGATCAAAAAAAATTATAAAGGCCTTTTTTCAAGAGAAAAATCAAAACTACGAAAAATATCATTATGAAAATCGCTCCATCTCGCTTCAATGCTGGAATATTTCATGGAAATACATGTGGACGTCGAGTCGTGGCATTTAATGACTTTATAACTGAATTTACTATGAAAAAAATCGTATGGAATTTGTCACAAAAATAATTACCTCAAATCTTCACATGGCTCCAGGCGTTCAGCCTCCTGTGGCGTCACAGAGATAACCGTTAATGTCAAAACATCGCCCCCAGATTTGATGAGATCCACTACTTGTTTATGAGTAGCTCCTTCGACATTAATATTATTGCTGTAAACAAAAATATCGATAGATATTAGAATTCATGGAAAAACGATTACGCGTTGAATTTTATTTTTCTTTGATAATCCTTAAGGAAAAATTGGATTGAGGAAAATTAGTTCAATGTGAATTATCAATAGACACTGATAAAAAGAGAGAGATGATGGAGGAAAAAAAATCTCTCGCTAAGTCCTCGTAATTCCATCACTTTCGATTCGCAGATAGCTCCGAAACGAGTGGGTTTAGAGAAAAATCTTAAGAAACATTTTTTGTTGGGAATTCTGTAAGCTAAAAAAAATGTGTCTTGATAAATTCCCATCAATTCTACCATTTCCGAGTTTCTCTCGGAACAATCAGCAAGCAGCATTCCGAGCTCTAAATCCGCCGGAAAAAAAATCGGGAAAAATCCCAAGAAAAAAAATGATATTCAGCCAGAATTTTTTTTTTCATACAACTTACACTTCAAGTATACGATCTCCCTTTCTGACACCAGCCTTTTCAGCAGCTCCATGGGGTAATACAGCACTAACATGTTGCAATGGTGCATACAGTTCACCATTAATACTTCTCAATTGTCCACCCTCGCTCACCTGACCTCGTACATTAAATCCAAAGCCAGTTTCAGTTTTGTAAATAGTAACACTACGTGGACCTTGTCGGCCAATTGGATTTTGGCTACTATTAATATTGTGCTGTGGTACACGTCCATTATTAATCATTGTTATATTTTGATTTAATCCACAATCGCTACTTTGTGATGATGTATGCCTCACCTCCGATGCACAATCCGCCATCTTTTATACTTGATTTTTTTTTTTATTACAATCTACGAAATCTTTAATCCCTTCCCAATGGGCTCCAAGTGTCTCTAACAGTAACAATCACGAAAAGCATTGCTTTCATAATCGTTCACTCTAATCGAATCATGTTTTATTTCAAAAGTTGATTTGGATTATTTTACACTTTGCGCCGATTCTTCACGGGCGAAGACAACATTAATTTGACGCTTTTTTAGAGCACGATATGTAAGTTGTTTTTTTGTTAGTCTTCGGAATTTCCTCCCCCTAACTATCATTTTTTGGGGAGCAATGGAATCTCCATCGCGTGAATGAAAATCGATCTTTAAGGAGACTTGATATCTTTCGTGACTATTTGGCGCTGCTTTGAGCTCACGGGGAGTTTTCATGATGTGCAACTGCCGGAATAAGAGGGGTGGGGATGTGGCAATTTGGAGTAGGGAGAGCGATAAGAAACAAAACTGGTCCATTCTTCCATCGTTTTTTTGGAGTATCTCGGAAAGTAAGCGAGATAGTGAAATTTCTGTTGGAATCATTTTTGCAGAGAAGAATGAAAACTACAAAAAAAAGTTTGAATGAAGAATACGGTATCTCTCCCAATTTTTGAGATATTTCAGAAAAATTATACCAACAAACTCCAATTTTTTGGCGACATCTGTGTTTCAAGACTTTACTCAAGTTCTAGTGTCTCAATGAATTCATCCAAAAACACAATTCGAATACTAGCTTGTGATTTTTGAATCACTCCGCCTGTAAACAATAATCGACGAGTACTCCAATGTTATTTCATTCTTCATTCATCGTAAATTATTGAAAAAACTTGAAGAGAAAATGAGTGAAGTGGACATTGGTTTTGTGGAGGAGTGTGAGCCATGGAGGCTGCAGAGCCGTTTTTTTCCAAGCAAAGTTGGTGGAAGGCCGGCATGGCTTGATATGAAGAACATTCCAAGTGCTAAAGATGTTGCTTGTCGAACATGTGGAGAACCGTGTATATTTTTGTGTCAAGTTTATGCACCGTATTTCATCAATGATTCAACATTTCACAGGACAATTTATGTGTTTGTTTGTAAAAATCACGAGTGCTGCAAGGATAATTACAGTGGTAATTTGAGGGCCCTGAGGGAACAGTTGGGAAGAGAGAATGAATTTTATCCGTTTGATGCACCTGAGGAGAGGGAAGACTGGAGAACAGACTTGAGTGAGCGAATTTTTCGTTTATTTTCAATACTTTTCTATTTTTAATTGAGCGCTTGCATCAATGAATTAGAGAATATTTTGGAAACTCAGCGAAATACGGAAATTTTTACTGCAATCTTTTTTTGTAGAAGATTGCTATAATTGCTATCAAAAAGGATTTGGGCGAAATCGCGCCATCTCCTTTGGTTTCCGAGATATTCTCAGAAAAATGAATAGTTTTGCTCCTGAATTGTACTCTGGATTTTTTTTCTAATATCCCGAAATCGAAGGGAGATGGTGAAATTTCCGTAATTATATTTCTTCTAGATCTGATTCTACTCTATAGAAATCTCCCACTTAGGTTCCGAGATATTTCCAAAAAATTAAAAACAAAATGGAATTGACTTTTTGATAACAATTCATTTTGAAGATCAGTTCTCTCGGGATATTTCGGAAACTGAGCGAGATGGAGCAGTTTTCCTTATAATCTTTTTTTATAGAGGAGAATAAGAGCTACAAAAAAGGTCTCCATGAAAATTTTTCCATCTCTCCTAGATTTCGAGTTATTTACTCCTGAATTTTCACTCAATTTCTTTCTCAACAGCTGTCGACAAATGGACAAGAACATGTCACGTATGTGGCCTCGCAGCACCAAGCCGTTGTGCTAAATGCAGAGATGTAAGTTACTGCTCAAAGCCACATCAAATAATCGATTGGAAGAGTGGACACAAGGAAATTTGTTCGGATCCATCGAAAAAAACAGACGATTCTCCACACAAATTTCTATTCTCTGAGTTGGAATTAATAACAGAATCTGAAGAATCAGAGGATCCTGAAAATGATGATGACGAGGTAGAGAAAGAAAGAGAAGAATTGGAGAAATTCAAATCAATGGTTCAGAGTGGAAAAGCTGGAACAATGCAGGCTGAACAGGATGTCGATGGGGATCTCATGAAAATGGCCGAAGAGGAAGACGTTACGTTCACAGAATTTCAAGCACGAGTCGCTAAACATCCAGATCAAGTGTTGAGGTGATTATTTGAATTATCCGCAATTTTAATTAGATGAATGAATGCAAATGAATAATTTGTCGCTATTTTTTCTATTGGCAGATACGATCGAGGAGGTTCACCACTGTATATATCATCCCATAATAAGCCTGAATCCATTCCAATCTGCGAAGAATGTGGCGGAGAAAGACAATTTGAATTCCAGGTATTTGCGATTTTTTAAAAAATGAAATGCATGTTAAAATTGACGTGAATAAGAAAATTTGTGAAATTAAATTTTTATTCATCTGTGAAGATCTCGAAAACGAAATTGATTCAGGTGAATTTGATCCTGAACCGTTTCTGCATAATTTCATTTTTGACAAAAGAAAAGGTCTCTCGAGGAATTTTCTTAGAGTCAATAATTTCATAAATATTTCAGAAATCATCAAAATGTTTTTTTGCAACCAATTTCAAATTATTCATTCCCATCAATTCTATTGTATAACAATTGATGAATCACATCAACTCTGATATTTATTGAATTTACAGATCATGCCGCAATTATTAAACTACCTTGGCTTCTCCGACGTCTTGAGGAGTCTCGACTGGGGAATATTGTCAATCTTCACATGTAAAAATTCCTGCATACCAAAATCCGGTTATTGTTCTGAATTCATTTGGAAACAGGATATCGTCGAGCCAAAAAAATCTTAAACTTCAAGAAATAAGAGAGCCCCCTGTTAATTATGAATCATCAAAAATAGAATCGAAACGTCATTGCATCATCATTTATTGCAAAATAACTTTTTTTTTGTATTCAAAGTACAAAAATAACGTAGAAAAATATGTGGAATGTTATGGAGTTTATCTGGGACAGAGAGCGTGTCTGCCACCATCAACTGGTAAAGTAGCACCAGTTATGAAACTGGCGTCATCACTAGCAAGGAATGCAATTGTTTTAGCAACTTCATCTGGTTGTCCTGGTCTTCCAAGTGCATGAGTTGTTTTACTGCGTTCGAAGAATGCTTGCAATTCATCTGGATTCATTCCACTTCTTTCGTGAAGATTGGTAACGACAACACCGGGATTCACCGCATTAACTCTTACCTGGAAATATTTTTGCAATAATTAACCAAGTGGCAAAATATATTACTCATTTTTTTTTTCAACGTTCAATTAGTTTTCGTAGAGTATCTCAGGAACTAGGGAAGATGGAAGAATTTTTGAGGAGACCTTTTTTGTAGAGAAATATTGGATCTCCAAAAAAGATTTCCACAAAAATTTCTTCATCTCCCTTATTTTCCGAGATATTTCACAAAAATTGATCGTAAAATTTCTAGAACAAAAATAGAAATCGTTGGGCACATTCTAAAAATAATCCTAAATACAATGATAAAATGTTAGAGTCGTTTCGTCACCTGTTTCGGAGCCAACTCAATAGCAACACAATGTGTAAATTGATCAACAGCTGATTTGCTCATGCAGTATGCAAGAACACCTGGAAACGATCTCAAACCATTTACACTCGAAACATTAACGATATTTCCTCTTGTTTTTATAAGATGAGGTGTGGCCAGCATTGTTAAATGATACATTGCACGTACATTTAGGTTGAAAACTCTGGAAAGGACAACAATTCATTAATTATGCAAATTATTCTTTTTAATGGAGTAATTAAAATTTTTTAGCTTGTAAAATAAGGTGGTTTCACCTTGTATATCATTCTTCGTTGAATGTCACGAAAACTAAGGGAGATGGAAAAATTTCCGTAGAGACCTTTTTTGTAGCTCTGATTCTTCTTGACAAAAAAAGCATCTACAAAAATTCCTCAATCTCCATTATTTCCCGAAATATTATTTA
Organism: Aleiodes leptofemur; assembly: GCA_963942555.1. Taxonomy (NCBI): domain Eukaryota; kingdom Metazoa; phylum Arthropoda; class Insecta; order Hymenoptera; family Braconidae; genus Aleiodes; species Aleiodes leptofemur. Next base: position 9,426,448 of record OZ012609.1, read on the forward strand.
CTAATATTTTTCACTAATCATTGATTTTTTTTTAACTTTATGTGAATTGAAGGATGAAAAATCTATTTATGATTAATAATTACCTGTCATACTGATCTAAACTTGTATTTTCAATGCTTCCACGTTCAATAGTTCCTGCATTATTAATCAAAACGTCCAATTTTCCATAATGTTTAATTGTTGATTCCAAAATTTTTTTAGTGTCTTCTTCATTAGTTAATTCACCGGGAACTAAAAATGGCTTCGGTGCTTTACATTGCGATGCAATTTTCTCCAAATTCTCGATATTTCTACCAGTTAATGACAGAGATGCACCGAGTGATGAGAGGTGAATTGCAGTTGCTGCACCAATACCAGAGCTCGCTCCAGTTATCAGCACAACTTTTCCAATGAATTGTGACATTTTATTCCAAGAAAATTGTATTCAAACTGAAAAAATGAAATTATTGAGATTCAGTCTATTCTAATGGAAAGAGCGGGAAATTTTATCCCTAACAGTGCTATGATCAATTTTGAGAGTTCTGAAACTTCTCTACCACTGAATAAAGATTCTTCATAAGAGTCAATCTCCAACCGGTTATCTGAGAGTATTATGTAATAGTCACTTTTGATTCGTTATCAGCAGTCACAAAATGTCAGCAAAGTAGAGAAATAAAAAAAAGCAAAAAAATCCATGAATTTCTTAAAATTTTAACAATGAAAATTGTCTCAAAATTTTTCTGGAAATAAGAAAAAAAATCCTTTGATTTATTGTATCATCAATAAAAAAAAAGAATCCATCCAATTACTTCATCTTCACCGAAACTCAGAAAGTAATTGTTTTATCTAAATTCCCCTTTTCTCTCTGGGGCCACAAAATTCCCAAATGCCATCAACTAAATTGCCCGAAAAAAGAGTACTCCCTTAAATAATGTCCAAACCTGATCCAAATCACTCCCCTAGAAAAAAAACACAATTACCCAAAGAATCAGCCTCAATTGTCAAATGAATAAACTCGAATAAAAATAAAACTCTCGTTAAAAAAAATCAGCAAAAAATCAATTATCCACACTCAATCGCACAATTTCCTCCGCAATTAACCGCACACCGTCGACTCTGGCTTCTTATCGAATTGCCTGAAAAAAAACACGCAATGAAACAGAAAAAAAAATTCAAAAGATTTTTTTATTTTATATTTACATGAAAAATATCCGCAACACATGAGTTCTTGCAGGTGTCGCACTCTCTCTTTCACTCATTCAGCAAATCGCACATGTACTTGGTAACAAAGGGGCACAAGTGCTTAGTGTAACAGTGGTACTTGAGTCGTTTTCCTTCTCCAGTACAAGACACCCACACAGCCACATGTTGTGATTTCTCTCCTTTTCTGTGGGTATCGAACTGTACACACAAACTAGCCTATTTACAGCCACACGGGTTTGCCCCGCCCCCACTGCACCAACCAACCAATACAACGTTAAATGTTTAATAGTAATAGTGCCGTAGTGTTTGGTAGTGTTGAAGAGAGAACTGTGTAAGGTGGGCACTTTAACCGTTTACGCAGGCGCTCTCTTTTGCCGTTGATTTTTATTTTCCTCCTTCTCTTCTTCTTCCAATTTTATTTTTTCATACTTCAAACGGGGAGTGTGTTCTTCCTCTCATCACTGTGTATGTCCTATGTATATGCACATGTGTATGTGTTGAGCAGAGAAGACCAGCCATTGGAGTTCTACCTGGGATTTGCTGTTTGCTGATCAATTTTGACATTTTTATTCATTTATAAATTTTTTTTCAGTCGCGCGCGCGTGTGTCTGTGTGTGTTTAAATTAAATAGAAATTAATACATATTATTCAATTCAAAAATGGTAATTAATTTCATTCAATTTAATTAATTATTGATTTTCTTTTCTTTTTTAATTGTTGGTCGAAATTTTATGTTTTTTTTTTCTTTTTGGATATCAAAGAGTGACAAAATTTGTCAACAATATCCCCTTGCACTTTTATTAGTTGTGGAGAAATTATTTATTGGAAATTTAGAAAAAGTTCCAGTTCCTTTTTTACCTCATTTCGTTGTACAGTTTACCTTGAAATAAAAACAATTTTTTAATTTTTTTTTCTTATTTTTACAGGGTAACGAAAGCTCTCTGCCCATGGAACTCTGTTCAAACTGTGAGTGATTTATTGGAATTTAATTATTTAATTATTTTCATGTAAAATTTAGTTGAAAATTCAATTGTCAAATGTTGAGTTTAAGTTTGTGATTAATTCAATGTGTGTGTATGTGTGCACTAAGGCACTTGTGCGATAGCCATTGGTGTTCTTTTAACGCTAATTATGATTATTATTATGAGATTTTTTTTCTTCTCATTTTTTTTAAACAGTCGATGCGGACGAGATCAGGAGATTGGGAAAGAGATTTAGAAAATTGGATCTTGATAATAGTGGCGCACTGAGTATCGATGAATTTATGTCATTACCAGAGCTACAACAGAATCCATTGGTACAACGTGTCATTGATATTTTTGATGCTGATGGCAATGGGGAGGTCGATTTTAAAGAATTTATACAGGGTGTTTCACAGTTTAGTGTCAAGGTAAATATATTTTACTTTATTTTATTTTTCAGTGTGGAACGAAAGTTTTCTGGGGATATCTCGGAATCTAAAAGGGATAGGAAGCTTTTTGTTAGAAATCTCTTTTGCAATACAGATTGTGTTTTACAAAAAAGGTATTTATGAAGCTTCAGCTATTCATGAGATGTTTGGTTTATGATGTTGAGAAAATTGAGGGGAATTCTGTAATAAAAATCCTGTCTTGGGAATTTTTGAGGAAAACTTCAGGGTTTTTGATAAACATTTAGGAAATCTTGATAGGTCTAGTGGATTTGGAGGTTTTTTCGAAAAATTAATAATGGATTTTATAGCTGTTACATGAAAGTAATTTGCTTGAATTTTTGTTTGCAGGGCGACAAAGAAAGTAAATTACGATTTGCATTCAGAATTTATGATATGGATAATGATGGATTCATCAGCAATGGTGAATTATTTCAAGTACTGAAAATGATGGTAGGAAATAATCTCAAGGATACTCAATTACAACAAATTGTTGACAAAACAATACTATTCGCTGACAAAGACGAGGATGGAAAAATTAGTTTTGAAGAATTCTGCTCGGTAAGTAAAAAAAAAATATACACGTAAGATAGTCCTCTTGTATATACATTTTCGAAAACAACACGAGATAATGGATGGAAGATTTTATTTTCATCACATCGGTTTCCATGAAATATTTCAGTAAATAGATGAAAAAAAAAATTTTGGTAGAGACTTTTTCTGTAGAGTAGAAAGGTACAAAAAAACTAGCTCCAAATTTTTGTCAATTTTCCGCAGGTTTTAAGACAATTCAGAAACACTCATAGAATTGGATGTGTTCATTTTGCTCTACACTTTATTCGCTCGAATATCTCGAAAATGGAGTGAAATGGAGCAATTTTTTCAATAATATTTTCTGTAGCTTTCATCTTTCCGATCAAAGAAGCTTCCTAAAAAAATTTCTCATTTCTCTTGATTTCAAAAATATTCCTTAAAACACAAATACACTACCTCATTCTTTCAAATTCCTTAACTAATTAATAATCACGAACAAATTGAATCTTCCAGGTGGTCGGCAACACCGATATCCACAAGAAGATGGTGGTTGATGTATAATCAATCAAATTTTCCTAGATTTTAAAATAAAAAAAAAAACAAAGAAAAACAAAGAGAAAAAAATGGAATGTTGAAGAAATGCTGAGCGTTAAGAAACCTTCGACTTCATTACTGCATTGAATAGTTTATAAGAACTAAAAAAAAAACAAAAAAAAACAAAAAAAAATGCTATAGATTCACTCGATAATTATAGAAGCAAAGATCTGTTTAGATAAACAAAAAAAGAAATTTAAAAAAATGCTAGATAAATTCTCGATACATTTTTATCATAAATAAAATATTTCTCACTAAAAAAAAAAAAATTAAAAAAAAATCCAAATCCCTTTAAAAGGATTCAACTCTTTTTTCCATTTCTCGAGAGCACAAAAAAAAGAATATTTCTGATTAAAATAATCGTAAAGAATACTTATCGTGTTAAATATTGTGCGATTGCTATGAGAAAGAACGAAAAAAGATAAAAGGAAGAAGAAATTTTAACAAAAAAATGTTCAACTCCCTTCAATTATTTTCTTTTGTTATTTATTGTTTAGTTTTCCTTTGAAATCATTTATTTAGGGAAATAAAAAAAAAGAGGCAGAATGGAACGCAATTAAATCATTAAAATATTTTCTAAATTATGTAATAAATATTAATTAATTCGGAAAAAGTGCAAATATTTTCTCCGAACGCAGAGAATTCAATAATCAACCAAATGAATGAGATGCAAAGGAAAAAAAAGATTTTAAAGTGCTCCAAATGTTCATTTATCCATTGTTTAATCTTAATTAGTTATTTTAAGCCCAATTCAAGGCCTCGGTACTTTCTTTAATTATTTTTGTTAATTCTTTTCTTTTCTTTTTCAATTAATAATTCAATAATCAATCAATTTTTTCATTTTACTTCGATCATAAAAGGAATATAATGTTTGAAAAAACGAATGAAAGGAAGATTAAAAAATGAAAAAAAGAAGAAAAAAAATAATACAAAATGCAGTGACATTTAAAATGTCCTGGCCAAATGTTTTTTGATCATATACATATGAAATAATTAAATTAAGTTATTAAATAACGCAATTACACATGAAAGAATGAGAGATAATTGAGGATAGTAAAAATTGGAAGTGAATCATTGATAATAAACATTTAGAAAAGACGTGGGGAAAATTCATAAAAATTTGATAGCTGAAATCACACTATTTTGTTCATTCGATTGAAATAATTCAGTAATGAAGAGGTGAAATAGGGAGTTTATTCTATTTTCTCACTAGTTTCTCTGCTTTATCTTGCAAACTGCGGGGAACGGAGGAATTCGAGTCAATTGAGTCAGCTTCATTTTGGAGTCGGTTTTTTTCCCAATATCTCGGAATCTACGAGAGATGGAGAAATTTTCGTAGAGACCCTTTTTGTAGCTCTCATTTTTCCCTACAAAAAACGTTCTTAGAAAAATATCTTCATCGGGAGATCTCTCAGCACTCGAGATATTTTGGGAAATCCGTAGTCAGCAGTGAACTTTGCTTTAAAACCAGTTTTCATAAAAAATCTTAAAGAATAATCGAAAAATACAAATTTTAGTCATAATTTCATTTTTGTAGAGGGGATTCGGGGCGATAAAAACATCTTTACAAAATTTCACTATTCTATTTTACCCCTTCGCTACGGAATTTAAAAACAAAAATAATAAAGACTGAAAAAATTGCTGAAAAAATGAAGAAAAAATTAAATGAAAAATTAAAAAAAAAATCATTTGAATGTGTAATTGTGTTGAGATAACTAATTTCACTCGTCGTGTGTTATTTAAGTAAATTTAATTGTAATATTCATAATTATATGTATATATTATACAGTAAGCATGTGGATTTACATTGAATTCTTGTACTCATTGAGATAAAAAATGAAGACTTGAAAAAAAAATAGTAAAAACAAAAGAAAATGAAAATAAGAAGAGTTATATCGATTGATGTAAATCTGCATGGAATTGAAGAGAAGGAAGAAAATTATGGGAAAAAGAAAAAAATGGAAACCCGATCCACAATTGATTTATGCCATTATTACTGTTTCTATATAATGAACGATGTTATTCTAACATTAATCTTATCATTAATGAGTGAAAGAGAAAAAAAACAATTGTCTAATCAAAGTTTAAAAAAAGATAAATTATGAAGAAAAAAGGAGAAAATGAAAGAAAAAAAAATGAATTTAAATATTAAATATATGAATCTCGATCCTGTGCACAATTGATTTTATTTTAAACTTTTTCTTTTTCTCTTGTTTGAAAGTACAAAAAAAATACTTGTGAAACTCAATCGAATTTTCTATCATTTAATTCATCATTTATCCCTTTATATGAGAAGAGATGATTGGGGAATCCTAATTGAACATCATCATCTTGAAAAATTGAATTTCAAGTGACGATAGTATACTTGGAGGATGAAACAATTATTATTTATTAAAAACACTTGGAATCGTTTGGGAAGGGATATTCCCAGGGAAACTTTTTTATGGTTGGGAAAAAAGCAATTAATTTATTAACAATGGAAAATCTGTTATGGCTATACTTGCCGAACCATTAATGAAAAAAATGGAAAATGCCTGGATGTTTTGCAAATCATTTGGGGAATTCATATTTGTATTTTTTATCATTCGAGGAATTTGAGAAATTACAGATAAAGGGGATTCCTTGATAGCCCGCCGTTTCCACATGCGACTCCAATTCACATGACAATCAATTACAATTGTTGTCTCTGCAACAATGAAGAAGATTATCCAACTGTCAGTGTCAGCATCATTTCGCTCAACAATTAGTTTTATTTGCAGAATTATTTTTCTTCTATCGATTATGGAATCGACAGGTGAAGAATCAATTGATGGTCTAAATTCCAATGGAGTTGCTGTCAACGGAAATTTTGCAGAAAATTCTAAGTCATCTTCCAGTCCATGATAGAATTCGTGTGAAAAGAGGTATTACAAACAAAGTCAGCAGGAAAAATGTGAAAAACAGGACAGGTCAATCCTTTTATTGAAGAATATCTCGGGAACTAAGGAAGATAAAGTGATTTTACACTCCTTCTCCTATAAGTTCCTAAGAATACCGCCAGGTAACACATGTGCTGAATTCCTAATGCAGGAAATAGACAAAAACTCGGATCTATGTTTATCTTCAACTGATTCAATAGAGTCAGAATGACCCTGACCCTACTCTTGTGGGTCAGCCGTTCAATATAGCCTAACTTTAATTTTCTTTTTTAATTCAATGAAGAAAAAAGAAAGAGTAAAGCACTTTTTATCTTCGATTAGAATCGGTTTTAATTGAATTAAAGAAGCTTCGAAGACAGTAGAAGAAGACTCGAAAGTACCTGACGGTTTTTCACAAAGTGCGAACGTGGAAATTCATGAAGAACAAAGAAAAATTTACAATAAAAATTGATATAATTCGAAGAGCTAAGTTTCTATGAGTAGTTGAAAAAAATTCAGTGAAGAATAAAAGGTAATTGTGACTCGTTGCGATGGCGAGTCAGGATGAACCCAAATTGGGTTCCTTGCGAAATAGATCAATCAAAAAGGGAAATTGTGGTATTGCTAATAGTATGAGTACAATGGAATTGAGTGAAGGACATCAGCTACGTACTGAGACTGACAGTTTTCCGAATATTAATGAACGACCAGTTGATGACATTTCAATTGAATTTTTCTACACTCCACACACAATTACTCTTCTCTTAATATCAATTGCTGCTGTTATTTATTTCGCGTTTGTTAGGTAAGTCCACCATTGATCGATCGAATTATTAAAGAATTGATGATTGCAGAAACAAGGGACTCTATGTATATTTTTTTATTTCACTGAAGCTTTCGGAGATTATCTCGAGGCCGGGGCTAGATATTTCAAGATGATCTATCGAAAAATGAGGGGAAAATTCGATAAACAACATTGCAAGGACCTCACTTTTGGTTCACAATTTTCTTCATTACTGTATGGCAAACTAAAAGGGAAACTTCTGCAAAAAATTGCGAAACTAGAGTATGAAGTTTGTAGACAAATTGATTTCATTTAGTTACCAGTTTTTTGATATCACAGAATCTAAGTGAGATGGGACGATTCTTCCCCGATCCTCTTTTGTAGAAAATTCAAAGAACTACAAGAAAGGATTAGGGCAAAATCGCTCCATGTCGCTTAGTTTCCGAGATATTCCGAAAAAAACTGATGATGGAATAAAATCAACTTGTCTGGGAATTTCATCAACGTCTACATTTTCGGAATGATTTTTTTTTTTTTTTGAAAACGAAAATGATATCTATGAAAATTTTCTCATCGCCCTTAGATTTCGAGATATCAAAAAAAAAAACATTAAGACTTTTGAATCGTCTCATTTATCCTTTTTTCTGCAAGCAACATCAAACAATTATAATTTTTGTCTTGCTTTTATTCTTCATCTTTATCCAGAGACACAGCTGATCAAGACGGCAACCTTTGGGCGGGCATTGTCTGTGTAATTTTCTTCTTCCTGATAATATCAGTTCTACAATTTCCAAATGGTCCATTCACTCGGCCTCATCCAGCAATATGGAGAATAGTATTCGGCTGCAGCGTTCTATATCTCATGTTTCTACTATTTATGTTATTTCAAAGTTACGACACAGTTAAGAAGATATTATTTTGGGTTGATCCAAGCTTGGCAGCATTTCACATTGACATGGACAAGGAGTACGGTGTTAATTGTTCAGACATAACGTTTGAGAGAATATGGGGACACATGGATATTTATGCTGTTGCACATTTTCTTGGATGGACATTCAAAGCTGTTTTAATCAGGCATCTAGGACTGCTTTGGGCAACAAGTATCATGTGGGAACTCACAGAAATGGCATTTGCACATTTATTACCAAATTTTATTGAATGCTGGTGGGATGCTCTCGTTCTAGATGTTCTTGTTTGCAATGCCTTGGGTATGTTTCATGCAAAGATCTCTGAAAAACTCGGAAGGCAATTGAAAAAATAATGGAATTATGAATTCGTTTTTTGCCGTTCATTTTTTTGCAATATTACAGAAATTAAGCGAGATGTTGTAATTTTTATAGGGATCTTTTTTTGTTGCGTTTTTCAGTTTCTTTCACAGTACGATCCTAGGAAGGGTTTTACTATCTCGCTTAGTTTCCGAAATATTTCCATAACAAAGATTGTGAAGATAGTCAATTGGTTTCGTTTTACCTCTTCATTGCTGAATTTTTTGTGTATTTTGGGAATATCTCGGAAAAAATGAGCCTCAAGATATTCCTAGCGAGAAACCTCTTTTGCAGGAAATTTGATACTCTATTAGAAAGGTTGCTTGAAAAATTTTGATTAATCTGCTCGTTTCGAAGATATAGACATATTTTTTGATCCATTTTTCTATTTTATTGATGAGTTCATCAGGTATCATGAGTTAATTCAAAATGTTCCAGTGTGCTGATCTTATTGGAAAAAAAAATTAATTTCATTGATAGAATGAACGCTCTTTCGTTAATCACTTCAATTTATTGAAAGTTGAATATACAAATTCGCATCAACGTTTCGATTACTTGGCGCGATCCTCATGATGATGCATATTTTTAATCTCAGGCATTATAAAAGGTGATTAAGAAGGCATGAGAAAAATACACAAGTGCAAACCACCAGTACTTATGACTTTTTAATCATCTTTCATAATGTCTAAGATTGAAAATATGCATTCTAATGAAGATCACGCTGGGTAATGAGACGTTGATGTAATTTTGTCAATTGAACTGCCAATAAACTGCACTGGTAACTGAAAAAAGCGGTCCATTCTATCAAACAAAAATTATTATAATGAACAGTCGAATGAATAAAAGAGTTCTTTAATTCATAATTTTCACGTGAAAAGTCTCTCATTTAGCTCGTTATTAAACTTCGATTTTACTGCAATATCTCACAAACTGAGCAAGATGGAGTAATTTTTTAAGAACAGCGTAATGGACTCATCAAATTTCATTCCCTTCATCCCTGAAATGTTTTAATAACTCTTTATCAATTCAGGTATTTGGGTTGGTCTGAAAATTTGCTGGTTCCTTGAAATGAGAGAATACAAATGGGTCAGTATACGTGATATATCAAGTACAACTGGAAAGTTAAAACGTGCTGTACTCCAATTTACACCGGCAAGCTGGACATCTACCAGGTGGCTCGATCCAACATGCACGTATATGCGTTTTGTTGCATTGTGCCAGCTAGTTATTTTCTGGCAAGTCTCTGAGTTAAACACGTTTTTTCTTAAACACGTTTATGAATTTCCACCTTCGCATCCCTTCGTTGTCTTCAGGCTTCTACTTGTTGGTGTCATTGTAGCGCCTTCAGTCAGGTAATTTTTTATTTTTTTATTTATTCATTCAATTTTATTTCACTGGAGAAAAAGAGTCAATTATTTATGTGATTTCAAAGATTTTGGTGATTGCATTGAGAAGCCAGGTGAATACTTATTGGAAAATGATCAAATGCGCGTGCCTAGCAGTTTTCCAGATACTGTAAAATAAAATCTAACGACAATTTCCTACACTTTTCGATAAAATCACAAAATTCTTGAAAACCATATCAGCTTCTTTGATTCTGGAGAAAATTTCACGTGAGAATACCTCAGAATTTATGGGAAATAGAGACATTTTAGAAGAAATCTTTTTTGCAGCTCTGATTTTTCTGTATTAAAAAGTTGAACAAGGAAATTCCCTATTTTCTATAGATTCCGAGGTCTTCCACAAAAAACAACTGATAATGACTTGAATTTTCTCAATTGGTTTTTTCACTTAACTTTCTTTTCTTCAGTGAATTGGGAATAGCGAGATTTTTTTATGATTTTTATTTGCAGACAATATTATATGTACGTCACAGACCCTACATGCAGTCGTGTTGGCACACAGTGTTGGGTCTATGGTGCAATAATGGTCACTGAGGCGCTCTTATGTATAAGACACGGTGCTGAACTCTTTGAGAGAACTCAGGCTGTCAATATCATCGTTTGGCTGTTATGTCAGACATTAATATCAGTTCTGTGTGTCTACGGTTGTGTTCTCTGGCATAAATACTTCGAGGTATCCTCCTAACCAGCTTTGATAATTTAATAATTCTTTAGTGAATTTGTGAAATCAGATGAGTTTAAGAATTCAAATTATCATTGGATTGTTTCGTTATTACCTCGTAAACTCTTGGGTTTAGGAGAAATTGTCAAGAAACCTCTTTTGTAGCTCGAGAAATTTTCAAAAAAGGTCTTTTCTCAAATTTCAATAGACTCACTCGTTTCAAAGATATTCACAGAATAATCCAAACCGAATTTTTCGATTCATCTTTCTTTTCACCACTTCACTACTGGATTCAGTATTTAAATATTAAAAATAATTTTTTGCGATTTTTTTTTCCTCAAACGTTCTAACAAATTTGGTTTTTCCATTCTTTTCGAAAGAAAACATTATTTATTATTTTGATATTAAAACTCTTGTGTTTCATTTTGCTTCCATTGAATATAATTACTGAATTCATTTTATGGTTTTCTCCTTTTTTTTATTTTGTGTAACTAACTTTTTTTTCTTTTGCTATGTGCATGGCAACATTTAATTTCCAGACGGAAAAACAAAACCCGCCGACCCAACAGGACAAGTGTCGCGTTGAAACAGCCACGTGTGATGGTACGTTTAAATAATCCAAACGCAAATGAACAAAAAAGTCTGAATGAATTTACGATTAATACGTGTTATTGATCAATCAACTAAGAATAGAAGATTGATTAAGTAGTTCTGATTTTGGTCTAGTGAGACCCCATTCAATGATTCTGGTGTTTTGAAAATATAGTAGGGTAGGAGTCAAAATGGCTTGTTTGTCCATCAGAATTTTGAATTGGAAGTTATGAAACGAAAAGGTTCTATTGAATCATTTCTCGGGAATATCGCGGTGATAGCACTTTTTTAAGAGCATTCCTTAGATTGGACTCAGGCTAACAAGCAGGAGAAATCCAAAGTTAAAAAAAAACTAAAGATAATTGAATTTTTCGACCAGATTTTCACAAAAAATTGTTTAAAACATCCGTTTTCGATACTTTAATAAAGACAGCCATTTGACCCTATGTTTCCTTCAATATTATCACCAAAAGAAATTGAATGTTGAATGAAAAAAAGCGAAGAGATGAAACGAGTCAATTGCATTTTCACACGAGATCAATATTTCCGAAATATTTCAGAAACCGATTGAGAAACCAAAGTTTCCATAAAGATCTTTTTGGAGGTTTTACTCCACTTTAAAAAATGATTCTCTTGTGAATTTCTTTTTCGCACTTCAATAGCGAGATATTTTCGGAAAATCAAGAAAAATTTAATCGATTCCACTTGTTCCATCTCTTTACTAAAAAATTAATCAATAAAATTAATTAATTAACACTGAATGAAATTGCTTGATCGTATTTCACATTTTTTGAAGGTTTTATTATTAACAAATGGAGCTTATTGAATTACAGGAAATGTGGATATCGTTGAAGACAGCGGTGTGGACACTTTTAATAAAGAGAAGAAGGAGCATTAATCACAATTCATCGTTTAATTCATCAAAGCATTCTAGTCGAACAACTTGATCAACTGTGAACCCAGAGTTCATGGGAATCAACATAAAATGCCATTAAATAAAGTAAAGACAGAGGACATTAGGAGTGAAGGACAAATATATAAATGAGGAGGATGATAAATCGTATTGCGAAGCTTCAAGCGCAATTCCTCTTCAACAGCCAGGGGAGAGGAGAATAAGGTTTCAAAAAATCCTAAACCATGTTGATGTTGGCATTTTGGTTCTCGAGATATGGAAAAACACCGCATGAATAGTCTGGATGGACTTGAGAACCGATTGGACAATTGAAGACTTCACCGATTAATTTGTTGCTCACTGCAACTGCATAAATACGTAGTCTACTTGGCAACTGTGGATCTTCGTAGAAGGATGATGAAGAGGCAGTGAGTGGTGCCTTTGTACAGTGTGTCTGTAAATTAATTAATTTATAAAGTTTTGGAAGATTGATTGAAAATTCATTAATTCAAAAATTTGACGATAATTCATTTCTCGAGACAATTATTAAAATTCAAATTTATGGAAAAGAGTAAACTAGTTCGGTTGATTTTATTTAGAAATTGTTTTTTTTTGGGAATATTTCGGAAGTGAAGGGAGGCAGAGTAATATTTCGTAGAGACCTTTCTACTAGAGAAAAAAAAATTTCTATCTCCATTAAATTCCGAAATATTTCCGACAGAAGAGATCCTCAAGTGAATTGACAAATAAATTTCGACAATTTTTTCAGAGCAATTTTGAATCAATGAAATTGATATTAATCTATATGAAATTATTTTCACTGGTATTACCTGAGCATAGGCGAGATAGAATAGTTGATGAATGTCCAAGTCCAACCATGGGGGAAGTTCCGAGTAACTTTTTCCCAGTCTAACCAAAGTATCGTAAGCGAGTCTTACCCCTGCAGCGTCAGACAGTCTCTCGTTCAATGTCATCGGAGGAATCTATTACGTGTAAAAGAAGGAGAACCAGTTTCATTGAGTAACGGAGTGGAGAAAGAGAGGGAGTGAATTTCATTTGCGGATTTTCTGAAAGATCTTGAAATCTATGGAAAATTGAGAAATTTACGTAAGGAAATTCTTGGTAGGACCAAATGAGATCTACAAAAAAGATTCCTATGAAAATTCCACCATCTATAGGTTCCGAGATATTCCATACGATTAAAAATCCTCAATGAACTGATTGCAAAACCGTGAATAGTTTTTTTCTCTATGTCGATGAATTTTCCAGAAATATCTCAGAATTTATGAGTGATGGAAGAACTGTGTTAATTAAATTTTTGTAGCTTTTATTCTGAAAAGAAGATCCCTACGAAAATTTCATCTTGACTAGATTCTGAGATATTTTGTAAAATTTTCGTAACGAATTGGTAAATAATGATAATCACTCATATCCTTCTTCCACTTAATTACTATTTTTTCTTCTTAATTCTAGATATTTCATACTCCAAATTAATCGACGGAAATGATCAATTGTAAATGTACCCTGAATTTCACACGTTGATTAGATGAAGGAATAACAATTTCACTTGGTTCATGAAAGATCATTTGACTCTGACAATTTATGTAATCGTAATAATTTGTTTTTGTGAAATTGTTATCATGTAAATTTGAAAATGCAGAGTCTCGGGTTCCATTCCAATATTGAATACCTGAAAATTTGTTGAAGAGAAAGAAAATTAATTCAAAGGAATGTAATATTAACGCTCAAACAAGTGCATACATTGTCGTGTGTACATTTTTTTTTTCAAGTTTTGTTTTTCATTTTTGAAAATATAACTTTTACTTTTTTCTTTGCTAGTGTACTTAGACTATGATTAGTGATACAAGTCATTAGTTTTTAATGAATTTTACCATTTGCGTCAAAGTAATGTGTTATCTCGTGAGCTATGAGAGTACCAATGTTGGCTAGTGTTGTGTAATCATAATTTTCGTTGTTCCAAGTTAATTTTTGTATTTCAATGGCACCGAGAGGCAGTAAGATTAAATTGAGAGGGTAAATCCTCACTGGATGTTGTTGAAATGGTGTTGAAAAGTATGTCCAACTGCGAGAAAAAGGATAATTTTTAATTCAAAAGTTGGAGGAATGAATGAAAGTTTTTCTTCACCGTTTTTTGGTTCTTGGTATAGGTATAGTGGGAGTTTTTTTTAAATATTCTGGAGAGTAAGGGAGCTGGAGAAATTTTTTCAAGAATCTTTTTTTGTAGCTCTTTCCTTACGAAAAAAACTTCTCGAGAAAATTTTTCAGTCCGTTCTAATTTGTGAGATATTTGGAAAAATTAAGAATCAAATTGATCCATCTCATTTTTCCACTCCAAAGATTTTTTTTTCTCTCACGTCTCAATTGATGAAAGAAATTTGAATATTTTTTTTTACATGGAGACACAAATATTTATGCTTTTTTCCATTACATTTTCCGAAGTTTTTTCTTTCGTTAAATTTACAAAAAAAAAGGGAAACTAAATCTTCAACAAGAAACAAATTAGTTGAGTAGAAAATTTTTGCTATTACTTACAGTAACTCAGGATTGTTTGGTTTATCATTCAAAATACTGTAAATCAATTCTCTGTATTTTTTTTTGATTATTACAGTATTGAAGTAAAAATTATCACTAATATTGAAATTTCCAGAATATTCATTGTAATTGAAAAATTCTGGAATCAAGATTTTTATATCATCCAATTTTTTAATCAAATCTTCTTGGCCCTTTTCAACGGCCCAGTCTATGTGCTCAAACTTTAGTCTCATTGTTCGCTTCAGTTCTCTAAAAACCTCGAAAACCTGTGGATTTGATTGGCTGATAAGAAAATTCTAAGTAATTTTAATCATTAGGAAACAGGTAGTGGAAAAATGATTCAAAAAATTACATTACATTTCCATTATTTCGAAAATATCTGAGAAGCAACCGAGTTCAAGGAATTTATCAGAAGACCTTTCTCTAAGGAATGAAATCCTATATGGAAAAGTTCTATGATCATTGTCCCTGAGATCTACTCATCTCAGAGATATTTTTAGAAGAATTAGGAAAAAATGAAGTTTGCAATTGGTTTTAAGATATTCGTAGAAAAATCCACAACAAATTGTTCGATTCATCTTCTTTCATTACTGAGGTTGTTTTACCTTTCTTTTCATACGGTTCAATTCATGAGGAGTGAATGAAGAAATGTAGAGTGTTGATGCTTCTCTGGGTAGAAAACTGGCAGCTAAATTCAAACATTTATTCTCTAAATTTTTCAAGAAATTGGATTCAACAATCTAGAATGAAAGCGGATTGAAAATTAAGACAAAAATTGGAAAAATATTGGATAATCTCTCAAAAAAAGAGAAAAAAGCTTCTTAACTAGTTTTGAAGTTAATGACCTACCTCGTTGTAGAGATTGACAGCGTAATAACCAATGATTGCATTATTTATTGTTAAAAAATTACTTTTTTCAATTGAATCAAGTTGATGTAATGCACCAAATAAATTATCTTTGAAGTAAATTTGTAATACACTATCTGGATTCATGTGCACCCGAGTTAGTCCAAATATCAGCTGAGTCCAGTTTAGCTAATTAAAATTAATAAAACAGAATAGTTGAATTTAGAGAAGAAAACGAGTGGAAATTGAAAACAATTGTGATATGTTTTTTTTTCTATTTTTTTAAATGAATAGAAGACAACAGATATAAGACTCACTAATGTAGATTGACTCTCAAGATGTCCGAGTGTTACTGTGCTGTAATTCTTCGATCTATATGCTTCACGAACTTCATTTTCTGATGGAAAAAACTGTGACAAAAAAGAAGAATATTTCGAAGGGCTAATTTGAGATCAAGTGAAAAGTCAAAATGACTCAATTCCATTTTACCATCGATTTATCTGAAATATCTTTGAATTTGAGGGAGATGGAAGAATGATCATGATCGCTTTTTTTGTAGAGCCATATTAGGACTATAGAAAAAGTCTGCATGAGTATTTCGTTCTCGAAAAACGTGATTGTGAGTGGAATTGACTCATCTAGACTTCTCACTTGACTACTAAATAGAATTAAATTTATTTCTTTGAGGAAGATAAAATTGTTGGATTTTTTTTGAGTTACTGATAAGAATCCTTCGATGAGGTCGTGTCCATAATTGCTATCCATATTAGGTCGATGGACGTAATGTGAAACGTTGAATGTATTATTGAGCTCTTTGATAACATGAAGTTTCTGTAGTGCTTCATGTATAGAACTCGGGAGCTCCCTTGTATTATTCTGTACAGAGTCAAAAAAATCTCAGAAATACATGTAATTAAATATAGAAAATATTGTGACACTACAAAAAAATTGTTATTAATTAATTCCTGATGTTGTGGAATGGAACGAAAATTGCATTTGGAGTGATTTGGGAATATATCAAGCAGGTTTTGGGGCTGAGTCTCAATCGTTGTTATTCAAAATTTTGAGTTCTTCAAAGTTAGGTCACTTCATAAGCCAGAAAATTAAAATGTTAATTATTCTAAATGTGAATATTATATCGATGGCTGAATAACAGGAAGACGTATCTGCTGTGTATAATAAGCATATGCGATACGTTGTTCTTTTATTCAGCCATCGATGTATTGGAAAGGAATTCCAAACAACTGAAAAACGTACGTGCTGAGAAGAATTCATCTCTAAGCCTTTTTTGTAAGGGATTTGATTGTTTGCAGAGAAGATAGAGATAAGCAAATAAATTTTCCTAAACCTTATATTTACAAAGATATTCACGGAAAAGTAAAAGATCAATTCTTAACCCAATAAAATCGTGAAGAAGTTCTTTTCTAAATTTTTTTTTATGCAAATTTGAAAAACTCTAAACGCAATTTCTGAGAATTTCTCCATTTCACCATTTCACAAATAAATGATTTCCATATTTTCATTTTGTTTCTCTTTTACCTTGCATAGTTTGTAATTCTCATACATGTTCTCAAGATCTACAAAGTCTTCATCACTCTCCCCAGTACTGCAGCGGCTGTTCCCCAAAATTTTGGAGGAAATACTTGGATGTGGTGGACCTATTTTAAGCACGAATTCCTGCGGATTATCCTCATTAAGTTCTGGAGTTACATCAAACAGCAGGGCACTGTCACGTTTCAATAAATTCGTTAATAATTCCGTGATGTCAGGATAATCATCTGGCAAGCTCGACGGATCGTAGAAAGCTCCGACTTGTTCTACAATTTTGCTGGCTAAAAAAAGGTATTTGATGATAAAAATGCACTAATTCATGTACATTTTTAAAATGCCAAGGAATATTTTTTTTTTACCTAAATCAAGTTTCTCGTCTGTTGAATATTGTCCATTGTTCATGCAACTTTGGTAATAATCGTAGAAATACGAAGACTTTCCCGCGCGTTTTTCCTTGAGCATTTGTTCTGTATTTCAAGGAATAAAAACATTATTTTCAATTTTGATTGGATATTTAATTGAGATGGATAAAAAGAATTAATGCCAATTCTTTCTCTGAAACGAGTTGGTTTCGGAAAAAATATTTAATGACTGTTTTAGAGAATCCAACGGACTTCAAAAAAGGTCTATTAACGATTTCTCCCAGATCCATTCAGTTCCGAAATATTTCCAAAAGAATTTCCACAATTTTTCAGTGACGGGGTAACACAAGCCCAATATGGAATTATATTTTCGACCATTCTCACAAGGAAAGTACTTTTGGTGTCCCTCTCCGTTTCGATCAGCATTGAGATATGGTATTTTTCCGTTGAAATCTAAGGGAGACGTATTTTTTTGTCGACGGAAAACCATGTCTAGAGGTGGAACTATCCCTCAGAGTTTAGACTTTGAAAATTAGGTCTTTCGAGCCTGCTATCCCGGGATAAAATTTTTGAGTCTTTTGAGAGTCTTTTACGGTCTTCAAAGACTCCCAGAAAGATTTTTCGGTCTCGGGAGTGTCTCGCAAGTCCCGCAAATGTCTCTGCAGTGTCTCTCCCGTAAGGACTTTAATCTTTGCTGGTCTCTCCCATAAGGACTTCTATCTTTGCTGGGCTCTCAGTAGATTTATAAAGATTTACAAAGACATAAATCCTTATGAGAGAGACCGAGAAATGAATCATTTTTTTCATTTTAAGTTAATAATTTTTAAGTTCTCAATTTTTATGATTTTTGGAAAGCGTGGAATTATTATTTTTTTCATATTGGACTTTGATTAAAATTCTCAATATTAGCGGAAAGTGGAGTGTAACGGACATAGGGGTAAAATGGATATATTTGAGTTTTGATGTTTATATTATAATTTTTTCTTGAAATTAATCAAAATATTGGACATTCAGAGAAAAAACACACATAATTTATTATTTTTTTTCAATCGAATTGACAGGCTATATAATGTAAATGCTTTCATTGAGAACTTTTAAAAGAAAGCACACGGAAAGTACATTACTTATATCTATTGCAACCATATTTTCTGCCATTCCCTCTGAAGAAAAATTAAGGCAATATCGTTCTATCTCACTTAGATTCCGAGATATTATAAAGAAAATCTGGTGTCGAAACTGAATCAATTTTCCCGAAAACTCCATATTCTTTCAATGAGATATTGATTAATGTATTTTTTAATAAAAAAAAATGTATAAAAATAAACATTTTTTTGAAAAATAGAAAGACTGATCTCGATGAAAGACTGGAGGAGTCCTTATTTGAGAGACTGTGAGTCTCTCAAGTAAGGACTCTGGTTCGTCGAGCAGGGACTGAGAGTCCCTGTAGGAGAGACACGTGTCCCGTACGGGAGGTCAGCAAGGTGTCTCTAGAGAGTCCCTGCCATGGCGCGAATAGGGACTCTGTCAGAGACCGGGACAGGAGTCTTTCGACCACTGAAAGACTCGATTTTTTTTATCCCGGGATTACCGAGTCGAAAACGTTTCTCATGATTTTTTATGACAAAAATAATATCGTTAACTGTATTCGATTATTCAAACTGCGAATATGTGAAACTTCAAAGGTACCCCTCGAAATTTTAAGGGGCAGTTTCACTTCCTGGATATGTTCTTCTTCCGAAGAAATCATGTCTCATAGATTTTAACAAAGAATAACATATCCCAAGTGGATGGAAATCGGAGAGGAAAACTGAAAGGGGAAACTCTCCCGTCGAATATCTCGCAAGCTAAGTAAAATACTGAGTTTTTTGCAGAAACCTTTTTTTTCCTACAAAAAAGGTTCACAACAACATTACGCTATCTCGCTTAATTTTTGAGATATTCCTCAACTACAAATATCCTTGAAAATTGACGTATCCTTCTTCACTTCCACACTAATGAATTTCCTCCCAACCCTGTTCACCGCTATCGCTCAAAACCCTTTCGTCATTCTTGATGAGTACTCCGATTGCCCATTCTCTTACTTTTAATGATGGATAATGCTCGATCCTCTGGATCAACGATGATCATCCCAGGATCCGCCTCCAGCCCTCCACAAGCATACTCATAAAAATCGTCACAAGGATCGGCAGAATGGTTCATCCATGAAATAATTCTACTCGCTTCCTGTTTGCATCTTCCAGACGTGCAGACATGGTCATGAGTCTTCGAATCATTCTCCCTATCTGAATAATTTTGATGTTCAGTTGTGCCTTCCGTTGCGTCATTCTGAGGCCCAGTGGATTTTCCGGCTGTTTTTTTCATCGGCAATTGAGTTGCTCTCTCTGTCGTTGTTTCCGTATCAAAATTATCCAGCCAATCGTCACTTGGAAGACTTTCTTCCGTTGTGGACTCATTTTTAAAATATTTGGCCACCAAAAGTCGCTTCAGTGAAGTGAAGTCTTCGTTTCTTGCTGTCGATCTTGATTTTTCATCTGCAAATGAAGTCTCGGTACTTGGAGTAACGTCAGAACGGGATGAAGACGATTCAGAAACATAAACTGAAGCAATTTCCTGGAAATTCTGTGATTCAGTCGATGGGGATGATTCGAAGATATTTAATTCAGTGGTCGTAATTTCTTCGTCTTTTGAATTAATTTTTGACGTCGAAAAAGTTGAGGCTTCCGTTACTTCCGAAATTTCATCATTATTTTCAGAAATAGAAGATTCATTTTCATTAGTACTTTCATGAGTTTCGGAAGAATTCTCTGTAGGTGGAGTAATGGAAGTACTACTTGGGACTGTAATTGATGTTTCCAGAACTGGAAAATCGGTGCTTGGGCTCGAAAATGCCTCTTCTGCTGGAAAGATTACGTATTTTTCCAATTTCCTCTCTTCTTCAGCCCTGACCTTGGAAGGAACTGCAGGAATATCAGTTATTCCTTCATCTGCCGACTTAGAGGATCCAGGTGGAACTCCGTGACTTCCACTTTGTTGCTAATCGTTGTGAATAAATGAAAATGAGAAGTAAAATGCAAATAATTCGATTCAATAATGAAGGGATAACACGAATGATTAAATTTGAGATAAAAAGCTCGCTTGGGGATTTTATTGGTTATTCACCGATTGTATTAACAATTCCAATCATTTTTTGTATCAAAATATTTATTAAAAAAATGTTGAATAGAAAAAACAATAAATTGTCATTTCTTGATAAACTTCATCCCGTTGAGATAGTTTATGAAGATGCTTCGTCATAAAATTTCCAAGTTTTTGACTTGAATATTTATGAATAAGAAATTCAAAAAATACAGTGGGAGGAATGCAGATAGTTTTTGCCGAAAAATTTTTATGAGATATAATTATATCTGGATGGAATAATATCAATGGAAAAATCAAAATCCATTGATTCGTTTATCTATCGAATTTCTTTCGAATTCTAGAATACATAAAGTGAATATTTCCCGTTGATTCTTTTGGAAGTATCTCTGAAATTATTAGATTTAAAAAATTATCTGAGCATTCTTTTATAGAATTTCAAGTGCTACAAAAAGGTCTCCTCCTGAATGAGTTCATAGAACTCGTCACTCTCAAGATATTTTGAAAATAAAAGTTGATAGTGTCTACGTTGTTTTATTGCTGCGGAATAATTAATTATGAATGTTTCTGAATTGTGGAATATTCCAGTTTCAAATCTTCACCTCAATGACTTAATCACCTTCAAGCGAAAAAAAAATGATAATTATATCCGTTTCCAGATTTTAATGATAAATTGCCAAAATATTTTTCCTACAAGTTGAAAAATGTTCAAGATGGAAAGAGGAGATGAAGCATTTGCGTTCAATGAGCTCTATACAAAAATCAAAATTCATCAGTTTTTCATCTATCAAAAATCTGCCATTGAATGTCCTGATATGAAAAAACATGCAGAAAGGCTGCGAAATTTCATGTGCTGATTTTAGATTTCTTAATACAATAATTGTAGTAAAAAATTAAGTTTTGATTGTTCTTACCAAGTCGTGGACCTCTGAGTCCGAATTGAATTTTTTCCATGAAAATGCCACCACAATAATAATGACACACAATGATAGAATAATGAGCATCATTATCACACAATTCTTATAAGATTGATCATTTTCATTGGATTTACTGCTTTCACGCAATGTAACTTGATAGGTACTAGAAGGCATTTTTTTTTCTAGGAATCCAAAACAAAAGTTCGCAATTTAATGCTAGTTAAACTCCACAGGAATAATTCCTCGTGGTTCAAAATGCAAACTGAACTTTTTCCTGGGAAATTTTATTTCGTATTAGAAGGTATGAGGATGTGGTTTTTCGATAGTAACTTCCTTTCCTGGACGATTAGTATAATGTGGAATTGACCACTTATACCTCGACCCTGACTCCTTGCCGAAAAAAAGGTTGGATTACTTTTTTCCCTTTAAAAGAAGTACATGAAACGTTTTTTTGTTACTGATTTATTCAGTTTATAATGATTTGATCTCTCGTATAATATTGTATAATGATACATAGCAATATCATCCTTTGATATTGTTCTTTTATTGTGGAAAAGATGATAATAGATCATTCTCTTTCTTCAACCATTCAACCAATGATACCTATTTCCCTTTGAATATCCTATCGTGTGTTGAGTCCCATCGGATGAGTAGAAGGCTGGAGGAGATAGGCGAGATTCTTGAAGCATATGTATAATACTTTACACGTATATTATTCACAACATCAGCTAACTCCCACAAAGCACTTTTGAATCTATTATTTGAACGACTTCCATTGTATACATAATTTTCTTACTTCAATCTGATTGGCAGCTTATTGCATTTTTTCGTTCTTCAACTTTATTCAATTTAGAAGGAAATTGAATCAGTTTACATCATACGCTTTTATAATTCATCAAGTAATGAAAAGTGATCATAATCATTATCAATATCTAATCTTTTTTCACCATTTGAATATTTTGATATTTCGTTGAACCAGACTACTTCAATATTTGGAGATATTTCATAATGTTAAGTCCTTTCCTCTCAACTATAGCAAATCTTCAGATATGATCATGTATTCAGGTAAGATCATGCATGCTCATTGATGGCCAATATTTATGTATGATCACCCGGGAAAAACAGAACTAGATCTACCTAGATCTAAGTAGATCTAGGAAATGAGAGAACGGAGATCTATCCAGATCTACCTAGATCTCTGAAGATCTCAACAGATCAGCGGTGATCTTGCTCATGAGATCTATTGAGATCTACTGAGATCTACGGAGATATAAGTAGATCTAACTTGTTTGATCTCTGTGCATCCCAGTAGATCTCAATTGATTCAAGTGGATGAATGAAAACGCAACACAGATTGATAAAAACGGATGAGCAAATTCCAATAGATCTACGGATATCAACGTAGATCTACATTGATCTACAGTGATCTACTCAAATCTCCATTGGTCTACTTAGATCTAGTAGAATCTAAGGAAATGGAGATGTACCTAGATCTACGTAGATTCACGTAGGTCTGCGTAGATCTAAACAGGTCAGAAGGTATTTCTTCTAGCAGATCGTCTGAGATCTAAAGAGATCTAACAAATTAGACCTATTTAGGTAATCTACGTAGATCCAAGCAGGTTAAATGGTATCTCTTCCAATAGATCTACTGAAATCCTGTTAGATCTAAACAGCTCTCCGAAGATCTACATGAAACATGTTCAATTTTTGTAATAATCTCTTTCATAGGTTTACATTTACATATTCTATGAGAGGTTAAATAATATAGTATGTTTGTTCGAGAAGATGCCTGGATCTTGATGCATTTTTATTGAGATGAATGAGATTATTATGGATTTTATAATGGAGCGTGTAGCGTGAAAATAATGAGCGCGAACACGAGAATTCATTAACTAACATTTTATTCAAACAATATAATAAATCTTTTTATTATTTCAACACTTATAACTAGGGCCCGGACGTTCCTTTAAAATCCTGACCAGCATGAATATAACGCTGAGTCAAGATTTTTTAATTTAATCATTTACGTCAAACTATCAAACTGACAGCTTATGAATGAATAAAATTTGAGAGAAAATTATATAATAATAATTATGTGGTGGAAAATTTGTGAGAAAGCTCAAGGTAAGAAATATATACTATATTTTGCGGGGGTAATTGAGAAAAATTCGAGAAAATGCCGCGAGGAATTGGGGGGAATTTGAGAAAATACTATATTTTGCTGGGGGAATTCGTCCAGAAATGTTCAGGACGAATTCTCCCCGATTCCCTCGGCAAAATATAGTATTTTCTCGAATTCCCCCCCAAATTCCCCCAGCGAAATATAGTATTTTCTCGGATTCCCCCCCAATGCCCCCTGCGAAATATAGTATTTTCTCGAATTCCCCCCAAATTCCTCCCGCGAAATATAACATGTTCTCAAATTCCCCCCAATCCCCCGCGCGGAATATAGTATTTTCTCGAATTCCCCCCACGAAATATAATATTTTCTCGAATTCCCCCAATTCCTCTCGCTTTCTCACAAATTTTTCACCGCATAATTATTATTATTTAATTTTCTCTCAAATTCTATTCATTTATAAGCTGTCAGTTTGATAGTTTGACGTAAATGAATGAATTTGAAAATTTTGACCCAGCGTTATATTCACGTTGGTCAGAATTTTAAAGGAATGTCCGGGCCCTACTGATAACTAACTTTGATTTTACTGATTTTCATGTTGCTAATAATTGACAAGTTCGATATTTTGATAGTTCTGAATAATTAAGAGGATTCTGAGAAAAACACTTGTCACGATGTTTGCACTGAGAGTTCTTAGAAAAGAGTGAGAGGGAGAAAACAAATCAAGATGGCAGGTGTCTAATTTGGCGCGTGCTAAGACACCTGTCCATTATGTGGCGCCTCAGGTGCCCAATTAAGTAGGTCCATCGGGTACACCATAGGTAGCGGGGAAAAGGGGTATATTGCAATTTTTTTTTATTGCAATCGGTTGGTGGTCGGATGGTGGTAAAAGGTATAAAATTTTTAATCATTAGGGAGTAAAAGTTTTTTTTATTTTTAATTATTAATTATTGACCTATTGTCCACGGGGGAATTTCGGATTTTTAATTGATTCTCCCTTCAAATAGATTTAAAATCAATTGGTGGTAAAAGGTAGCCCAATATCAAAATGATTGACTGATTAGTTTGTCCTTTTTCCTCATTATTTAGACAATATATGTGGGTGAATTGTGTATGCGACCTTAGCATCACCCCCTCCACTACTTTTCGCGGTTTTCATTTGAAAAATTCATACTATACAAATCTATAATGCTGTGAGATTGTTTTTTACAAATAAATAAGAAAATAATGATTAAGGAGTCTGGAAGGTAAATATAAAATGACGGGAAAAGTTTGAATTTTTTAACAAGGATAGAAAAAATGATTTTGAATCACCTCAATTTTTTTCAAATTTTTCATCCGATCGGTTTGAGAGGAATTAATTATCAAACTTCGATCTTATACATGGGCTCTTATGCACCAGACCTGTCTTAGCACGAAACTATGTTACCACCTGAGTCGGTACACCTTGCCTTGACGCATTCCCCTCTCTTCAGCAGCGATGGAAATCATTGCTGAAGAGAGGGAAACGGTCAAATTGCAGGAAAAAATTGAAAAAAATAAATAAATTTAATGACAGAGGGGCCCGGCGTTTTGCAGTATTTTTAAAAAAAATTTCTTTCAACTAATCCCTTTGCCTTGACGTAATCCCCTCTCTCCAGCAACGATGAAAATCATTGTTGAAGAGAGGGGAACAGTCAAATTGCGGGAAAAAATTGAAAAAAAATGGCTGAGAGGCTCGGTCTTTCCTTCTATTTTTTCAAATTTTTTTCACCTATTCCCTTGCCTCGATGCATTCCCCTCTTTCGAGCAACAATGAGAATCATTGCTGAATAGAAAGGAACAATTAAATTGAAGGAGAAAATTGAAAATTAAAAAAAAAATGACAGAGTTCAGTCCTCTTCCACATCAAATTTTTTTTTCAACTGTCTCCTTGCCTAGACGCATTTCCTCCTCTCCAGCAACGATCAAAATCATTGCTGAAGAGTGGGGAACGGTCAAATTGAGAGAAAGTGGAAAAAAATGGCAGAAAGTCCAGGCTTCTGCCACATTTTCAAATTTTTTTTTTCAACTGTTCCCTTGCGTTGGCACGTGTCTCTCTCTTCAGCAATGATGAAAATCATTGCTGAGGAGCGGGGAACCGCCGAATTGAGGGGAAAAATTGTATGAAAAAATAAGAAAGAATAATAGAGAGTGGGCCTTTTCTACTATTTTTTTTCAAGTATTTCCTTGCCTTGAGGCATTCTCCTCTCTTCAGCAACGATGGGAATCATTGCTGATGAGAGGGAACCAGTCAAATTGCAGGAAAAAATTGAAAAAATGGCTGAGGTCCACTCTTTTCTACTATAAAAAAAAAAATTTCAATTATTTTCTCGTCATGACGGATTCTCCTCTCCCCAGTAGCAATGAAAATCATTGACAAAGAGAGGGGAACGGTCAAATTGCAGGAAGAAATTGGAACAAAAAAATTAAAAAAATGGCAGAAAGGCTCGGCCTGTTGTACTATTTTTCATTTTTTTTCAACTATTCCCTTGCCTTGACGCATTCCTCTCCCTTCAGGAACGATAGAAATCATTGCTAAAGAGAGGGGGACGGTTAAATTACAAGAAAATATTGTAAAAAAAAAAAAATTTAAGGCAGATAGCTGAGCCTTTTCTGCTATTTTTTTCAATTGTTTCCCTCCATTCGACAGTTTTTCTCTCTTCAGCAATGATTTCCATCGTTGCTGAAGAGAGGGGAATGCGTCAAAGCAAGGGAATAGGTGAAAAAAAATTCGAAAAAATAGTAGAAAAGACCGAGCCTCTCAGCCATTTTTTTAAAATTTTTTTCCTCAATTTGACTGTTTCCTCTCTTCAACAATGATTTTCTTCGTTGCTGGATAGGGGAATACGTCAAGGCAAAGGATTAGTTGGAAGGATTTTTTTTTTTAAATAGTGCAAAACGCCGGGCCCTTCTGCCATTAAATTTATTCATGTTTTTCAATTTTTTCCTCCAATTTGACCGTGCCCCCCTCTCTTTAGCAATGATTTTTATTGTTGCTGGAGGGAGGGGAATGCGTCATGACGAGAAAATAGTTGAAATTTCTACTACTTCAAATAATAGAAAAGGGTGGGCCTCTCAGCCCTTTTTTTCAATTTTTTCCGGCAATTTGACCGTTTCCCTCTCTTCAGCAATGATTTCCATCGGTGTTTGAAGAGAGGAGAATGCGTCAAGGCAAGGGAACAGGTGAAAAAAGAATTGAAAAAATAGTAAAAAAAAACCGAGCCTCTCTGCCACGTTTGTAAAAAAATTTTCACTCAATTTGACTGTTCTCCTCTCTTCAACAATGATTTCCATCATTGTTGAAGAGAGGAGAATGCGTCAAGTCAAGGTGTACTGACTAAGGGGGTAACATAGTCTCGTGCTAAGACAGGTTTGGTGCATAAGAGCCCAGGTATAAGATTCAAGTTTGATAATTAATTCCTCTAAAACCGATCGAATGAAAAATTTGGAAAAAAATTGAGGTGATTCAAAATCATTTTTTCCATCCCTGTTAAAAAATTCAAACTTTTCCCGTCATTTTATATTTACCCTCCAGACTCCTTAATCATTATTTCTTTATTTATTTGTAAACAACAATCTCACAGCATTATAGATTCGTACAGTTTGAATTTTTCAAATGAAAACCGCGAACAATAGTGGAGAGGGTGATGCTAAGGTCGCACACACAATTCACCCACATATATTGCCTAAATAATGAGGAAAAAGGACAAACCAATCATTCAATCATTTTGATATTGGACTACCTTTTACCACCAATTGATTTTACATCTATTTGAAGGGAGAATCAATTAAAAATCCGAAATTCCCCCGTGGACAATAGGTCAATAATTAATAATTAAAAATAAAAAAAACTTTTACTCCCTAATGATTAAAAGTTTTATACCTTTTACCACCATCCGACCACCAACCGATTGCAATAAGAAAAAATTGCAATATACCCCTTTTCCCCGCTACCTATGGTGTACCAGGTCATCGTTGAAGGGCCGACAGGGGGGTTCGACTGGGGGAGAAAGACTGAAGTCAGTTTATGCTTTCAGAAGAAGAAACTGGAGGCGCCACAATAGCGCCGCGCAGGCGCAAAGGAACGTCAATTTGTTGTCTTTGTTTAATTTGAATTGTTGAATGACTAATTTCAGATGGAATAAAATTTCAAATAAATTTCTATTATTTTATGGAAATGAAAATTGAGTTATTTTAAGATAAATGAGTACATTACAAAAGTGTGTGGTGTCAGGCTGCATTTCTGACAGTAGAGAGCTCCATCATTTATTCCCGAAGCGCGTATGGAGTGCGAAAAAATGGCAAGCGACTGTTAATTCTCCCAGATTGAAAGATGTGAAACCGGAAGAGCTTTACAAATATTCCGTATGTCATAGACATTTTACTACAAATGATTATTCAAACACTCAGAAAGTGAGGAGATTGAATACAAATTGTGTGCCAAGTCTGAATCTCGGAATTGTGGAAGAAAATCATGATCGTATTATGGGTGATGTCACTACGCACCCAGAGCAAGTGAGTTGGTAGATATAGAGTAAAATAGTGTCAAAAGCGCTTAAGTGGTGAAACGGGCACATTCGAGTCCTGAGATTTGATATTATGGAAATTCCTAGAAATCAGTGAAAACATTTAAGATAGGGTTATCCTCATGATTTCATCCAGAAGCTGAAGGAATTACCGTCGTTCATGAGCAATTTCCTCAGATTTTCAAGAGAATTGTTGAAAAATTCCATCTCAATCCATTCTATTGGAATGTTCAATCTATGCCACTTATACCTAACAATTACAGATCAAGGAGTACAGAAAGTCGTTTATAAACTCGAAAAAATTTCTTTCAGTTCAGTGAAGAAGTTGATACACCAGTTATTCCGACTACAGCATCAGGATTCGTAAGCAATGAGAATCCTCTTCTGGATTTGAAGCAGAAGGAACATAATGACCACGTAAACATAACGATGAACGAGTCCAGGCGGAAGAGCTCCCCATTGAAGAGGACCAATAACATGAAAAATCAACCCAGCAATTCATATCAAGTTACACCAAAGGAATTGACCAGATTGCGTAAAATTGAGGCAAAACAGGCTATACTACAGCAAAAATTAAGGAGATACAAGAAAAAATTGAATGAACTGAAGAATAAAGAAAGACCGAGACTTTTTGGCAATTGGGATAAATTGAATAATGTCCAGAAGACATTGATTGAAATGCAATTGATGCATGCTGGAGTTAAAGCAAAGGTATTGTTTAACATTCGGCAACGCGATGAAAATAGTGATTAAATAAATATCAGTTAAGTTTCTCAAGCTGCTAGGTTCCGAGTTGACAGAGGAATTTACTATTAATTAATTTTAAGTACTAAGATTTCTATTGAAGAATTAGTTACGTTAATTGTATTTATGACTTAGTCGATAGGAAAAAAAAAAGAATTAAGGAAAAATGGAGTCACTAATGATTTCACCAGAGGTAAGCTCAGACTAAGCTCATCGTTCACTTCAATCTTTTCCCATTAAAAAATACTAATTATCTTGTGTATTGCAGTATTTCTAAATGCAAGTGTTTCAGTGCTAGAGTAGTACTTAGAAAATTTCTTTTTAGCAGAAAATTTTTGAAATTCAAAGAGTTTAAATCCTTTGATTTCTTTTCAAATACATTTTGTTCAATTCTTTAGGGAAGAAGATATACTCCCCGTCAAAAAGTCATGGGACTAGTAATGTCCAAATGGGAGCCAAGTTATTATCGACGTTTATCTGAACACCTCATTCTACCTGCTTCGTCTACAAATCACGGCTTATTACAAAAGATACCATCCCATACTGGGTTGAATGTCGTTATCATGAGGAAATTGAAAGAGTGTGCCATTGCGATGGAAGAAACGGACAAATACTGTTCATTGGTGTGGGATGAAATGAAGTTAACCCCTCAGCTTCAGTATGATGCATTGAAGGATCGGATTGTGGGTTTCGAAGATTGGCAACACCGTAGGATTGCAAATTTTGCAGATCATGTGATTGTTTTTATGCTGAGAGGCGTACACAGTGCATGGAAGATGCCAATTTTTTACGGTTTTTGTGATAATCTTACGAAGGCAGCTGAATTGATCCGTTGCATTAAAAGGATTGTGAGAGCTGTGGAGGAAACTGGATTGCATCTCGTAGCCACTGTTTGTGACCAGCTTTCAACAAATTGTAAAGTGATATCGACACTAGTTGAACGGAGCAATGCGCAGCGATGGAAGAATAATGAAAGCAGTAGTGAGTTAGCCAATAATTACTGTTCTATGTAGAAGAAGAATGACTCGTTTTGAGTTATTATCTCGAAATCCGTCTAATAAATAATCAAATCAAGAATGTGCTCTTGAATTATTTAAATGACCTTCCTCTCCTTCCCTCCTTAGTATCTAACTTTTGAATATCGTTCCCGTTCCTATAGAGAGTTCCATCGTTATCTCCAATACCGAATTATTCCCAATATATGATATACCCCACATAATGAAAGGTCTCAGGAATAATTATACTACAAAACCGGTGGAAGTAGATGTAAATCAGACGACAGTACCTCCTTTCCCAAGTAGAAAATTTACTACTTTCGACGTAATTCAAACTATCTACGAGATCGATTCGAAATCATGCACTCTGAGGAAACAGCTTCCAAAACTCACAGATGTTCATGTGTATCCAGAAAAAATGAAGAAAATGAGAGTAAAGCATGCAGCGCAAGTGTTGAGTGGAAGTGTTGCTAGTTACATTGATGACCTATCAAAAATGACTGGTAAGCATAACGGTTTCTCGATATTTTGTATATTTTTCTAACACCAATCATTATGAGTTTATCAACAGATGTAAAGTTATCAGACAAATCGCTTTATTTGATCAGCAAACTAAATGAAATAGTTGGATTTCGCCTCTATCTTTTTCTGTAGCTCTTGTAATTTTTTATTAAAGAAGATTGAGGCAAAATTACCCAATCTCGTTTAGTTTATGGGATATTCTTGAGGAAGCTGGAGATAAAATGGAGTCGATTTGTATGGAAACTTCATATTTTTTTCATTATCGAAGAACTAGAAACACTTATTCACAAAATTGAATGAGCTAGTCACTGTCACGCTCTGGTTCTACAACCAATATTTCGGTCGGGCTGGGTGTTCGGAATCGCTGCGGTGGGTTCAATGGGGAGTCTGGGGCTTCTGGGATTGAGGGGTTGGAATCCAAGGTTGTTGTGATGGATGCTGTATCATGGTCATTATCGTGCCCATCAAAAAATGCTAGTTCTTCTTCCAGCTCGAAGGGAACATCTGGATGATCTATACGATGCTGTAAATGCATTTTTCGCAACGTGTCGAAAGCTCCCCAAGTACTGAGACCTTAAGAAAAACGTTGAAATGGTTATCATATACCGTCTCTCCACATACGAAAGTGCTTCATAAAGAATATCATTTCATCAGGAATTGAAACTTTTTTTTATAAAGAATTGAAATTTTTCATAAAGATTTCATAAAGTCTTCATAAAGTATTTTTATATCTGTATAAAAAGAAGGATTCATATGATTCAATAACAGATTTTACTCAATGTTTGCGTGGATGAAATGATGATTGCTTGAAAAGGATACGGCTTAAATCAGTAGAAATATGTACGAAGAAAGTAAATACCTGATGAAATGTTACATTGATCGCCAATCAAGCGCCAAACGTGTTTATTCTCATGAGAGTATCGAAATTCGTCGACCCAAAGTTCATTGTGTTCTGCTACGAGAGAGATCAGCAATTTCTTTGTTAATAAATCCATATTTTCCATTTTGATAATTCAGCGGGATTATTTATTTTATTTAAAATACAATAACGAAGGTTGCCCGTGGATACGAGACTCAGTCCGCGCCCTCGAGAGAGCGCTGCAAATATTTCGTTCGAGAATTTAAAAACTAAGAATGAAACGATATGAATTTTAGACCATTAATATTATGACCAATTATTATAGGCAATACAACAATGATTAACAATAATTGACTACACTGTATCACCATAATTTTTCATTCTTTTCGTATTTTAGGCCCCATCGAAACTCGCTCAGGAACCATGGAGCTACCCTCTTCAGATTTATTGGTGAATACCAGTAAATTTGTCCATTTATGCAACGATATTTTCGACTCATTGAACGGATACCTACCTGAGTCACCCAACTGTCCCCTAAAGTCCAGTGTGACGGAAACGAGTTCGCATTTGGAATTTTGGGCGAAGGCTAAGAAAGAACTTGCGAAGATATCTTTTGTGAATCCTACTGCTGCTGGTTGGCCAAGAGTATCAGTACCAACTCTACGAAATCTCATCAGTACAATCGACAGCTTCGAAATGCTATGGAGGTTCCTCAAATCGAAAGGCTTCAAAGAGCTCAAGCCACGAC
The DNA here is from genome assembly GCA_963942555.1 of Aleiodes leptofemur. Classification (NCBI taxonomy): domain Eukaryota; kingdom Metazoa; phylum Arthropoda; class Insecta; order Hymenoptera; family Braconidae; genus Aleiodes; species Aleiodes leptofemur. Next base: position 9,458,560 of record OZ012609.1, read on the forward strand.
ATCTCAATCAAGACCCTATGGAGAACAAATTCGGGAGAGATCGCGCTCATGGAGAACGAAATAATTACCCAACGTGTTGGCAGTATGAAGGCATATATAAATCCTCCCTAATTTCAGAAATGAGCGAAACAAAAATCCTTGGAGCGAATTGCGAAAATATTTGTGATGGGAAACTTTTATTCACCATTGAGGACTGCTTTACGAATTCGGATGAAACTGTGGATACTGAGATCGATATTGAAGAAGATAATATTTTATTAAAGTCGAGAGAACAGGAGGAAAATTTCAGTTTTAATGAAAAATTCACTGGAAATTCACCAATGACCCGAGCTGCAGAAGTTATTTCATGTAAACTTCAAAAAACTGAGCCCGTACTCAGCTGTCTGACGTGTAAAGTATCCTTCTTTCGACCAACTGTGAGTGATAACAAAAAATCCCTTTTCGATGAAATATTTTTCAAAATGAATGCCGAATTGGTAAAGATAATTCCCAAGGTGTGTCATCGTATCAAAATGGAGGAAACGTTGATAGATCGCTTGAATACCAGCATCACAGGTGATTGGATACTTTGTGCTCTCCACAAACAAGAACTGAAATCAAAAGCTGCAAGTTTAGTTGCTCACGATTTTTTAATAACATGGTGTGCAGAGATAAATCGTCATCTGAAGGGTAAATCTTGTCACCTCAAGGGCCAGCCAATTTTTGATAAGGCGATCGAAAAGAATGGATCATCAAAAAAATCAGATGGAAAGTTCAAAGAAACCACTGAACCATCTGTCTCCCCCCCTCAGATCAATTTACGAAAGAAAAAAAAATTATAAACAATCCAATTTTTCTATAAATTCCGCGTGATTGTTGATTTATTTATTTTTTCAATCTCTGTACATAGAATTTTATAAATATAATAAAGATAATTTGATGATAATCGTGGATTCTTCATTTCTTTCATCCTCGAGAGGTGGTTTCCAGTACCTTTGCATAGCACTCATCGAAAGGAGAATATAGTCCATCATTTCACTGTTTTACTCCAAATAAACGATTCCAAAGAAAAAAAATTAAAACACATTAAAATTAATGTTTTACTTGTCATTACAAAACACGTGTATTTTGAATTCAAAACAAACTGAACATAGGTATATTCGTTCAGTTTGAGTTAGGTACGGATATGGTGGCTCCCCCAGTTTCTTTTTCTGGAAGCTTGAACTGCCTTCAGTCTTTCTCCCCCAGTCGAACCCCCCTGAGGGCCGATGACCGATAAAACAGTGATTGATTGAGAGTGTGTGTGTGCACACGTATGTGCCAGCTAATAGTTGTTCCATAACCAAACATTCTCCCCGCCGTCAGCAACAGTGCTGACAAATGTGTAGATCAAAAAGTGAGCTGTAACAAAAACAAAAAATTAATTTGTTCGATATATGAGAGAACTCTTAAGAATATCACCAGGTTTTATCAGAGCTGGACTAATGCAAAGAGCACCGAATCGTCGGAGGCGTAAATTCCACTGAACCAGTGCTTCTGCTTCCATCAAACTACGATGTTCTCAGATGAGGGTCGTAAGTCCTCATAAGAGTATGAAGTGAGATGAAATTGATGATGAATCCGTGAGTTGAGCTGCAGAATTGAGTTGATGAAACATCGTTGATCGATACTGGCAAAACTGTGAGCTTCGAGATGGGTCTCTTGAAGGATGAATCGGCGGTGTTAATGGTGACCACCCTGGGGATAGATTCCACGCGTTATATGGGTACTGCGTTATAACGTAGAAGCGTTATAATTTTGCTCCCGACGTAGGGCATTTCATTCGCATAGAGGACAAATTGATTGTGGTTCAGAACACTCTTGCATTTTGGAGCGTTGCAATTTTCAGCAATATGGCTGATGATCGTGAGTTGCATTACTCCAAAATGCGTAAATTCATTTTGGAGTAATGCATATTTCATTTAATTGTGATTCACCTGTCAAGTCTCTGTGAACTAACTTACGAAAATACTTTCGAAAATTTTCTCGCTTTGAATTTGAATCGGTTCTGTGTTCTCGAACTCCACTGAATGAGTCAATTAGTTTCTACGATGCCCTCTGCCGGGAGCAAAATTATAACGCTTTTACGTTATAACGCAGTACCTCATAACGCGCGGAATCTCTCCCCAGAGCGGTAATTCGAGCGAGAGGCCATTTTGAAGAAGGAAACCTCTCATCAGTGAGCAAGAGGAGCTGCCAACGAAATAGACGACTGAAGTTGAGCTGTTGAAGAGAAGTTCAAGAGGTCAAGAATTGGGAAAGAGTTGATCAATTTTCGTTGAAATTTCTTCGATGCTATCCAGAGCTGTACCAATACAACAAGTATCAAGTCAATAGAGACGTAAATTCTGCTGACTCGAAACCGTCGCTTTCATCCATTAACGATGTCTCACGAGGAGGGTGTAACATGATTTTTCCCGTCCAAGGGAAAAACCACCGCGCCGTCCCTCCCTCCGCCTCTCTCTTGTTTAAAGTTCCACCATAAAAAAAACCGTTGCTGGGCGCCAGGTGGTTTTTACGGAACCACCAAACCGGAAGTTCCTCGGCGGTTCCTGCCCCACAATTTTACGACCCTTAACCGGCCCGTGGCAGCAGGGAGTTCCGCCGAGAACGGAACGAAATAGGCGGAGGGGGGGAGGTGTTACCTTTTTCCCGTCTAGCCCTAGAGAATTTTACCATGACATGAGCCAGGGGTGGAATCGGGGTTGTTCACCCGATCCGTTGCCGTTCCTCCAAAAAAACCAAACCACAAAAAGAACAACCTTCCCGAAAAATACGAAAACCTGAAAAGTCGGGAAATTTTTGGGGAAGGGAGGATCTCAAATAAGTGCTCCAAAACACAAAAAATTATCGGGTAAAAGTAGAGTATATTGTCCTTGAAATAATTGAATCTTACATTCATATAACTCCCCGGGTATTAGTACAATAGTTCCCTTTAAACCTCCCCAAAAAGGCGCGGAGACTCAAAAAAACATTACTCCAAAAAAAAAGGAAAATTCCAAAAAATAACAAATCCTCGGAAATGGAAAATACTGTCTCGAATTCAATTTTATTTTAATTATGATTATTTTTGGCTCTTGAAATAAAAGGATTTTAGTTATGATTATTAAATGTATCGAAAGTAATTTTAGTTTATTTATGATTATTAAATGGTATCGAAATTAATTTTATTTTATTTATGATTATTAAATGGTATCGAAATTAATTTTATTTTAGTTATTATTATTTTAGTTTCTAGTAAGCACAACAACCATCCAAAAGGCACAAATTCTCGGAACTCGTCCGAGGTATACGGGTGACGTGATATGGGGGGAAGGGGGGAATGGAATGTATCGCCAAGGGATTTTTGCGATAAATGCTCCGATTTTTTTCCTTTTGATTTTTCCCAATTAAAATTCGAAAAACGTGACGGGAGGGACAAATTGGGGCTCGTTGGGTTCGTGGGGATCAACCCCATTGAAGGGGGTTGGTTTCAGATTTTTCCCGCGGGAATTACGGGAGTTACGGGTAAAAGACACTTTGCCTACCTCAACGCCACGAGTGCGAGAGAGACAGACATAGAGCTGTATACGGCTGAGGCAACGCGTGGGTTTTGGGCATTTTCTTTTCGCGAAAAAAAACGTGGTAAACGAACGACACGGCGGTTAACGAAAGATTTTCTTACTTAATTAAAACGGGAATTAATTAATTATGTAACGGGAAAGGGAAGAAACAAATAAATTAGTGGGAATGATTTTGGGGCAAAGTCTAGAAACGGGTATAAAAAGAAAGGCTCACCAACTCCTGGGTCGTCTTCTCTCCTTTCTCCTCCATCATCTTTCCCTTCTCCTTTGCCTCCACTTAAAAAAAACTCACTCCCCACTATCTTCTATTCTTCTTTTTTTTTTTTCTCTTTTCCCCTTTTTTTTCTTCTTCACACAAAAAAACACCCACGCGCGAAAATGTACCGGGTGAACCACGTGTTGCTTGCACTCACGGCGTACACTCGACTGCCTTCGGTCCTTCGTGTCCTTCGACTCGAACGGTTCATGCCCCTTTTCTCCGCTAGGGCGCATGACATACCTTTTCGCGACGGGACTTTTTCGCGCATTTTCTATTTGAATTTAAACGGGGATTTTGGGCTGACTTTTTATTAAACAAATAAAATTTTCCGCGACCGGGCTATTTTTGGGCGCGCTTCTCCGGGATTTTACGACTACTATTTTTATTAATTAGTGGGGCACGGATCTTGTCCGCTGATGCCCCCTAACTTCTTCAACAACAACAAAATTATTTAAACAAATACTTGAGGCACGGATCTTGTCCGCCGATGCCTCCTAAATATAACCGGGCCTTTAATACCCAAAAAAATGTGATTGGCGTACATTGAGACTCGGATCTTGTCCGCTGTTGCCTCCCAATCCTTACTTAAAATTTACCAAGCAGAACCGAATTTTCCTCGATTAATTTTTCCCTTACTAATTACCGAAAATCCTCTTATTGGGAGCGCCCTTTTACTGGGCTTTTTACGCGGGATCCCATCCCTAGCCTCGCTTCCGCTTTAAACGGTCGCGTTTTCGGGGTTCGTCACGGGGTTTTGGGGCGTTGCATTACGGGGATGAACGGGTTGATTCTTTTAATTTTGGCCTAGGGGTTGTGCGCGATGGTTATTGCACTTACCTGTGCTCTGCCGATGTTCCGCTACGAACGAGATCCTTCGGGGCTCGTTACAAGGGTCGTAAATCCTCATCGCAATACGAAGCTGAATGGAATTAGAGATGATCAAAAAAGAGTTGAATACTTATTCTCTGTAGAAAGTCATGAGATCTGAGGAGAAGTGATGAAAATGAATCAGACAGGTCAACTTGAAGTCCATCAGAAACCCTCAACCCTCCTTGATGCTACAGTATCATGTGCTAAGGTCGTTTCATCTAGACTAAAAGTGATGACTGACTGATTCCGAAGAGTTGAACTAGTTGATTTACCAATCTCATGTGATATAGTTTCTTGTATCTCTTGAGAAAGTCAGAGAACTTTGGGAAGTTCGTTGAGTTGATCGACTGATGAATTCATATGACGAGAATTGAGAGTTACTATGAGTTAATCATGAGAGCTCTAAGTTTTGTTACTGATCTCATGGAGTCTCAGCAGAAGATTGATCAGACTCGATGTTATCGTATTATTGTGGAGAAGCTCTTCGAGGACTGAGATGTAATGAAGAGTGATGCTGTTGACCACAAATTTTACCATTTTCTTTGATGATTTTACATCTTTTGTCGTTCCTACAGTTAACAACATTGTGCTTCCCCGGGCAATTGTAGCACAGATGACGCTGTTCAACGACTTCCTTGCAGGCAATTGGAGTGAGTTTACGGAAACCACTACATTTTGCAATGTAATGAGGTGCACCGCAGTAATAACATTTAACTCCGTCTTGATCAGATGAACCAGGAGGTTCAGTGGACTGTATTTGATTAGTTGAGTTGTCCGAAGGCTGAGTTAGAGAAAATTGATTTACTCTAGTTGATGGTCTTTGAGAAAATCGAGTAGATGTTGACGAGAGGGGCTTTTGACTATGTAATTCGATAGTCTCCATAGCTCGAGCCCTACTACAGAGAAATTCGAATAATTGCTGCAATTTTGGATATGCTCCAAGTGTCCCTCTATAGTTCTCCCAAGATTCTTTCAACTTGGAATTGAGCTTTGAGACCACGACATAAACAATGAGAGAATCTCAGGATTCTGCTGCCATATCTAGGGCATCCAGAGCGTTTATTGCTTCAGTAACTGAAGCGAGCAGAAGATTAAGCTCTTTCGAGCTGTGAGAAGTCATCGACGGTGGACTGAGACGTTTTCCAATGTATGAATTAATCAACCGTGGTTTATCCTCATATCGAGACGAAATCATTTTCCACGCAGAATCATAAGAGTCTGTGGTAACATGAAGATTACTAATTAATTGAGCAGGTTATAATAGGATATAATAGTGCATTATTTGAACATTGTTGATGCCCGAATCTGGTCCTGTGAGACAGAGAAAAAGCTCTTTGAAGCTTAGCCACTCTGAGAATTTACTCGAGAAATGAGGTAATGGAATTTTTGGGAGTCCTCTACCCGAAGCAGTGGCAGTGTTCAAATTACTCTCATTATGAGCTTCCCTGCGTGAGATTTCGAATTAGGATGCTCCAGCTTCGTCAAGAAGTGGATGAAGCTCAACTTTTGCATCATGATATAAACGACAATTCATGTCAAATGTATTATTTTTTAAATAATCATTTTCCAGAACAGTCTCGTTTTTCGTACTAGCAAGAATGAGCTTCTCATGCTGAGTTTCGAATTTGAACCAGTTACTTTCCAACTGGTCTAACTCAGATTGCAATGCCGAGGGTCCAAGAGGTACGGCATTTGTGTTTTTCAACCGTTCAGATATCAATTCAATTTGAAGCACTTTGACTTTTTGAGAAGTCAACAATGCGTCAATACTACTACTCATTTTTTTTTTGTTCCCAATCATCTAATTTAATAAATGAATTAGTTTATTTATTTAGTTGGTTAATTTAATTTAAAAATGCACTTATTAATTAATTGAAGTAATCAAAAAGTCAATTTAAATTATTTTTTAGAAAATAAGCACTTCCCTTTTTTAAAGTAGTTGATGAACTCAATTTTGATGAGTTGATCCACGAAGTACTCGAATTTCCGAAAAAAAATTCGAAAATTCGAAGAATCCCAAAATTGTGTTGAGAAATTGTGTTTTCCAAATGTAATTGAGACGATCTATTGTACTGCCCTCTGGTCTCTGGAGAAGTCGATGATTGAGAATAACCGACAAAATTCGAAAATTCCTAAAATTGTCCTAAATGTCCTTGAGAAGATCTATTGTAGTGCCCTCTGATCTCTGGAGACGTCGGTGATTGAAAATAACCGGAACACTGGATTGTTCTTAAATTCAAAATTGAAATTCGCGGGTAAACACTGGATTGTTCTCAAATTCAAATTTGGAATTCGCGGGTAAACACGATTGAGGAGCCCCGAAATGAGCGTCACTGGACGAATTCAAATTTTTTGAGGAATCCGAATAAGCTTTGAATGTGCACCACGGCCGAACCACCGGTTAGAACGCCCCCCCCCCCCGAAAAAAAAATCAGAAAACAAGCAGGAGCCCCATTACTGGCGCGTGATTTGGACATCGTACATTCAATATTCTGCAAATGCAATTGGCAGAAACCTTCCGAATGGATTTTTCAATCTTACATCTACCGTCATCGATCTGTGCGCGGTATGGGGAAACCAAAATAGGCCTCAGAGAGTTAAGTTCACCCCAAATATAATCAATTGAATAGTTTTGAAGATATAGCACGTATGAAAATACTTTATAAAGTCTTTAGAAAGAATTCTTTATAAAACGTGTTTTATAAGAAATTGGAACTTTTCTTATAAAGATTTTCTCATGGAGTTTTCATGGTAGTTTTCATCCTTTATAAAATTTTGTTTTATAAAGGCGATTCTTATAAAAAAAATTTTTATGAAGGAAAGCTAAAGATATAAAATACCATGAACATTTTTCGGATGAATCCTATTCTATAAATTCATTCTTTATAGAAAATGTCTTCATAAAATTGAATTTTATAAAGACATTTCTTATAAAATGACTTTTTACAAAGATTTTATCTCTCAGTTGAATGCTTTATTTATTCTATTTATTTGAATAGTTGTCCTTTGAAAAATAGCTGGATGGGGAACTCCAAACAGTGTTAACAAAAATGCAGACTTTAGCCGTTGGAGCCATTGTCCGGTTTCGACAGCAAGCAAGTCTGTTTCTCAGATAAGTGTGTCGGACTGCGCCACGATCTCGCTTATATGCACTTCTCGTCAAACTCCGCTTACGGACGGGATTCCGACGGTGCGCGATCTATCGGCGGCGGCGGTACTACAGTTCTCCTTAACTTTGACGTTCGGCGCTGTCCCTTTGAATTCTATTCCTTCCTCGCGCTTCAGTTTAATTCTTCTTCTTTGCACCTCTTATTTTTTTTTGCTCTTCTATTCATTATTTGCTTTTATTATTTTTTTTCATTAATTATTAATAAATTAGGTATGAGGTTCTTACAGAAGATAGTTATCTCACGGAAGTGCTTCTAAAGAAAACGTCTTTACAAAATAATATTTTATGAAGATGTTTTCTATGAAATTTATATATATCACTCAGCAAAAAAATTGAGGAAACAGTAAATTTTGTCGTTTTTCTTCGTGATTTTCAAATGGCTGTAACTTTCCGAAAAATCATTGGATCGGAATAAAAAAAAATGGTTCCGAAGCTTGGAGTCTCCACCTCTGAAATCTTGAGATGGAATTTTTTTTGACCATCCGTTATAACGAGATAAGAAGGTTGAAAGCAGAATTTTTTTTCCGTTATTTTTCACTTTTCCAAATTAGTCTACGGACTTCAAAAAAATTTTCTCGACTCAACCCTTATCAAGATCGTGTAGCGTGGCCTTTCAGCTTCAATCCTTTTTTATTTCTTACGATCATTTGTTGCTGAGATATCGTCAATTGAGTCAAAAAATACCCTTTTGCCTTTAATCGCCGATATCTCAGGAACTACTGATCGCACATCGAGCGGATAATGGGATTCGTAAACTTAAATAAATTTACTATGAGGTTCTTGCACTATTTCATTGAAAAAAATTTTCTTCCATTTTCAAAATTGGTTCGAAAAAGTATCGAAAAATGAAGTTTTTTTTCTTTTTTGAAAATTGCCGTGAATTTTGCGAATTTGGGAAAAACTGCAGATGTTTCAACATTTTTCTTCAGTTTACTGTTTGCTTAAACACCCCCTAAATTTCCAAGCCAATCGGCTGGACCGTTTCTTTTCTTGAATGAACAAAGTTTCAGCAAAAATTAAAGGAACACTTTTTTGTTCCTTAAACCCCAATTCATGATGATTAAGGCCGAAAATGTTTTTTCTGCCTTATTTCTTCGTGATTTTTCGTGCGAAATTCGTTTAATTTCATCGAGAAAGAAACAATGAAAAAAAATCAATAGAAAAATCCAATTTTTTTTTCAAATCAATAGAAAATTCGATTTTTTTTTAAATCCGTAAAAAATTCGAATTTTTTTTCTTCAAAAATCAATAAAAGAATCTTCTTTAAAAACCAACAGAAAAATCGAAAGAAAAATTCAAAAAAATGGATAAAAAACTGCTAAAATCGTATTTGACTTGGAGAGATACACGTAGAAAAATTCTGATGGCGGCCACCATGGCGTGGGCCCTGGCGGTGGTCATGGCGGCCGCCATGGCGGCTGCCATCACAAATTTGCCGCTTTCCATGGAGTTCTTTCCCATGGCGATTTTTCATGACGATTCTTTCTATCACAATTTTTTGCATGATGATTCTTTTCATGACTTTTCCATAAATTTCTCATGCCTTTCATGAATTTATGGCTATAGCAAATTTCTCCATAGCAAATTTTGCATTGACGAATTCTGCCATGGGAAAGAACTTCATAGAAAGCGGCAAATTTGTGATGGCGGCCGCCATGGCAGCGGCCATGGCCAGCGCCATGACCACCACCATGGCCCGCGCCATGGCGGCCACCATAAGAATTTTACTACGTGATAGTGACTCAGCAATTTTTTTTTAACAATAAAATTTTTTCTGTTGATATTTGAAGAAAATTTTATTGATTATTTTTTCGTTTTTTTCGATGAAATTCAACAGATTTTGCACAAAAAATCACGAAGAAATGACGGAGAAGAAACATTTTCGGCCTTAAAGTGACGAAATTTACTGTTCCCTTAATTTTTTCGCTGAGCTCAACATAAAAAATTAAGGGAACAGTAAATTTAATTTTATTGTTTACAAAAAATTTCTGAGTCACTATCTCTCCAAGTCAAATACGATTTTGGCAGTTTTTTATCCAATTTTTTAAATTTTTCTGTTGGTTTTTCAAAAAGATTCTTTTATTGATTTCTGAAAGAAAAAAATTCTAATTTTTTACGGATTTAAAAAAAAATTGAATTTTCTATTGATTTGAAAAAAAAATTGTATTTTTCCATTGATTTTTCTTCATTGTTTCTTTCTCGATGAAATTAAACGAATTTCGCACAAAAAATCACGAAGAAATAAAGAAGAAAGAACATTTTCGGTCTTAATCATCATTAATTGGGGTTTAAGGAACAAAAAAGTGTTCTTTTAATTTTTGCTGAAACTTTGTTCATTCGAGAAAAAAAACGGTCCAGCCGATTGGCTTGAAAACTTAGGGGGTGTTTCAGCAAACAGTAAACTAAAGAAGAATGTTGAAACATTTGCAGTTTTTCCCAAATTCGCAAAATTCACGGCAATTTTCAAAAAAGAAAAAAAACTTCATTTTTCGATACTTTTTCGAACCAATTTTGAAAATGGAAGAAAATTTTTTTCAATGAAATAGTGCAAGAACCTCATAGTCAATTTATTTAAGTTTACGAATCCCATCATCCGCTCGATGTGCGATCAGTTGTTCCTGAGATATCGGCGATTAAAGGCAAAAGGGTATTTTTTGATTCAATTGACGATATCTCAGCAACAAATGATCGTAAGAAATAAAAAAGAACTGAAGCTGGAAGGCCACGACACACGATCTTGATAAGGGTTGAGTCGAGAGAATTCTTTTGAAGTCCGTAGACCAATTTGGAAAAATGAAAAATAATGGAAAAAAAATTTCCGCTTTCAACTTTCTTATCTCGTTACAACGGATGGTCAAAAAAAATTCCATCTCAAGATTTCAGAGGTGGAGACTCCAAGCTTTCGAACCATTTTTTTTTATTCCGATCCAATGATTTTTCGGAAAGTCACAGCCATTTGAAAATCACGAAGAAAAACGACAAAATTTACTGTTTCCTCAATTTTTTTGCTGAGTGATATAAATAAATATCATAGAAAACATCTTCATAAAATTTTATTTTGTAAAGACGTTTTCTTTAGAAACACTTCTGTGAGATAACTATCTCACAGAAGTATCTCCTGTAAGAACCTCATACCTAATTTATTAATAATTAATGAAAAAAAATAATAAAAGCAAATAATGAATGAGAGAGGAAAGAAAAATAAGAGGTGCAAAGAAGAAGAATTAAATTGAAGCCCGAGGAAGAAATAAAATTCAAAGGGACAGCGCCGAACGTCAAAGTGAAGGAGAGCTGTAGTACCGCCGCCGCCAATGGGTCGCGCACCGTCGGAATCCCGTCCGTGAGTGGAGTTTGACGAAAAGTGCATATAAGCGAGATCGTGGCGCAGTTCGACACACTTATCTGAGAAACAGACTTGCTTGCTGTCGAAACCGGACAATGGCTCCAACGGCTAAAGTCTGCATTTTTGTTAACACTGTTTGGAGTTCCCCATCCAGCTATTTTTCAAAGGACAACTATTCAAATAAATAGAATAAATAAAGCATTCAACTGAGAGATAAAATCTTTGTAAAAAGTCATTTTATAAGAAATGCCTCTATAAAATTCAATTTTATAAAGACATTTTTTATAAAGTATGAATTTATAGAATAGGATTCATACAAAAAATATTAATGGTATTTTATATCTGTTGCTTTCTTCTATAAAATTTTTTTTTATAAGAATCGCCTTTATAAAACAAAATTCCATGAAGGATGAAAACTACGATGAAAACTTCATAAGAAAATCTCTATAAGAAAAGTTCCAATTTCTTATAAAACACGTTTTATAAAGAATTCTTTATAAAGACTTTATAAAGTATTTTCATACGTGAGCTTGCTTTTTCTCATGTTTCTATGCTTATTAGACTGTGCCAAAGGGTCTAGCGGAATAAGTACTGACAATTAGCCCCCATTGAATTTTGTGGCGCCAATTTTTTCAAAGATTCATTACCAAAAAAAAGAATTTTCTGCAAATTTACAATTTTCTATATTGACTCCAACCAATTCTATATTGAAAAAACGCTTTCTTTCCCATAATTTGCTTTCCATGCAGCTAAATGTGTCATAAAAATCTGAAAAAATTCTGAAAAATTGGAACTCCTTGGAAGTTTATAAAAAAAAAAAATCCAAATTTTTTACTCATAAATTCGATCTTTTATGATTCAATCTCCATTTCAGATAATCATTTCAATAGGCATCGACTGGCCTACTATTATGGCAAAAATTGATATAATTCTATTCCTTATTTTCAGTACACTGAAGAAAAGAAAATGTCCGAATTCGACCTGCAACATATTTTAAAAAAATGAAAACTCGTAAAATTTCACATATTGCGTTCAAAAGTTATCAATAAAGAATCCCTTGCATTCAATTAATAAGTCATCATGGCTGGAGTGGTTAATAAGACATAACACAGATGTAAATCATCATTGTTTATTAATTATTTTGGTTATTACAGTCTTTAAGACTGTTATAATGGTTAGAAGTTCATTAATAGTGCACTCTGGAGAAACATCACTTTGACAAGGAGCAACTGCTGACTTCACTGGAATTCTGAAATATGGAACTAATGATCAGAGCCAATCAGTTCAAGAACTCTTTTATATCTCAACATAGGAGTCCGTCCACTTTCATGTCCACAAATATCAGTAATTGGGCTATCTTGAATGAAAATCCTTCCCGGGAAAAAATCGTCATATGTGAACATATATGTACATATATGGGACATATATGAACATATGAAAAAATGCTCACGCAATCCATATAAGAACGTGAAAATGATAAATTTGGATAATTAATGGTAAATACACGTTCTGTTAGCTGTTTACCGCTTACTTTGAGAATTTAAAATTCTGGCAGCATTCGAACATCAGTTTTTTTCGGTATCACTAAATTATTCCCAATGATTGAAATAATTCAATTGAATTCACTTTTTCCAAGTCCGAAAGACATTGATCACTATATCCGGATTAGAATTCATTAAGTAGGTATGTGAAATGAAAATAGCGAAGATGGTAGGATGATTGGCTCATCATAGGACGGTCCCGGGTTCGATCCCAGCTGGATGTTTTTTTTTTTTTTCAATCGAAATTCGTTATTAATGAAAAATTGAGTGATGAAGGGAATTAATACTGATATATTATGTCCATATATTAGAACATCTAGATAATATATCACGGGAAAATATCGACATATATGATCATATATGCCCTTATATGATCATATATGCCCATATGTGATCATTCATGCCCATGTATGATCATATATGGGACTGCCATACCCGGGAAAAAATCGGCATATATGGACATATATGTCCATATATGCTCATATATGTTCAGATATGTACATGTACGGTTAATTCGCATATATGTCCATGCATGGGAAGTTCATATATGATCATATATGATCATGTATGAACATGTATGATAATTTTTTTCCCGGGTTTCATCAAGTTTCTAAACTCCGAAAGGATTCTTATTCAAGATAGCCCAATTACTGATATTTGTGGAAATTAAAGGGGATAGACTCCTATATTGAGATATAAAAGAGTTCTTGAACTGATTGCCTCTGATCATTAGTTCCATATTCCAGAATTTCAGTGAAGTCAGCAGTTGCTCCTTGTCAAAGTGATGTTTCTCCAGAGTGCACTATTAATGAACCTTTAACCATTATAACAGTCTTAAAGACTGTAATAACCAAAATAATTAATAAACAATGATGATTTAAATCTGTGTTATGTTTTATTAACCACTCCAGCCATGATGGCTTATTAATTGGATGTAAGGGATCCTTTATTGATAACTTTTGAACGCAATATGTGAAATTTTACGAGTTTTCATTTTTTTTAAATATGTTGCAGGTCGAATTTGGACATTTTTTTTTCTTCAGTGTACTGGAAATGAGGAGTAGAATTATATCAATTTTTGCCATAATAGTAGGCCAGTCGATGCCTATTGAAATGATTATCTAAAATGGAGATTGAATCATAAAAGATCGAATTTATGAGTAAAAAATTTGGATTTTTTTTTTTATAAACTTCCAAGGAGTTCCAATTTTTCAGAATTTTTTCAGATTTTTATGACACATTTAGCTGCATGGAAAGCAAATTATGGGAAAGAAAGCGTTTTTTCAATATAGAATTGGTTGGAGTCAATAAAGAAAATTGTAAATTTGCAGAAAATTCTCTTTTTTGGTAATGAATCTTTGAAAAAATTGGCGCCACAAAATTCAATGGGGGCCAGTTGTCCGTACTTATTCCACTAGACCCTTTGACGACTATTTTCTTTTTTCGGCTCCCAAGTGAAAATTACATTTTCCATTACGAAAAAATAATGCTCCCCAAATCCGGGCTTCCTATCTTTTTTTTCCAGTTAGCGCTCGCGTAAAGAAGGTTTTTCAAGGGAAAATTTTTAAAAAATGATTTGAAACCTCTAAATTTATGGAATATGATATCTAAAAATTTCTCGAAATCAAAACAATGGCCTACACGCCTTGTGGACCACATATAAAGCGAATTTCTGCTCAATTTATCACTAACATTCATTCTTATACACATATCAAACAATGAATGTGCAATTGAAACTTATGAATTCCATTTTCTAGACAATCCTCATGATCCAGAGAACTCATTTTCGTTCCTCAATTCTTCTCTATATTTTTTTCTTCAACGAAAAATCATAATAATAGCAAACAATATTAAAAAAAATTATATCATTTCATCACTGATTACTCACAACTTTTATTGAGTCAGAAGTTTTTAATCAATATTCATAGCGTTGATGCTTCTATTCATGGCACCAATTATAGTGATTGACATTCGTGAGTGATTTACCAACATGTTACTCCAAATATTAGGCAGAAGATGTTGCTAGCTTCTTTTTGAAGTGAAACTTCTTATACGAAGTCCTCGCGTTTAACGCTGTTGCGTTACTTTTCCACGTTTTGGTGGTGGGGGAAAAGAAAGAGAGAGAGAACGAATGTGCGCATGCGCACTCGTATCCCTGCAGCATTGCTCGTCATAGTAGGACTAGCGAAGGGACCGAGATCGGCTTTCTTCGACGTCCATGCCCCACCAAATAATCTTTGGCTTCGGCGTGCCTCGTGTGTCAATTCTTTCGTTAGTACGACAATACCTGTCCTGTTACTGTTTATTTTTTATCATCAGTTCAAGAATATCTTGGAAACTAAGTGCGATAGAGTGATTCTGCTCTCCTCCTTTTTTGTAGATCTTCAAATTCTCGACAAGAAAGCTCGAAGTTGAAACTGCTCTATCTTATTCAGATTCCGAGATATTCTCAAGAAACAATTGATAAACAAACCAAAAAAACGGGAAAAGGTTTTATTTGTTGATAATTTTCTTGAAATATGTCAGAAACTACGTAAAATAGCGTTATTTTGCTCCAATCCTTCTTCATAGCCTGGGAAATTCTCTACAGAAGGCCGTTAGGTGAAATCGTTGTATTTCGCTTAGTTTCCCAGTTATTTTCGAAATACTATTGACAAAAAGAAACCTACTTTTCTTGTTATTTGGATTATTTATTCCCGAAAGTTTTTTTGAGAATACTCATAAACGGAGGAAGATGCAGCGATCTCACTCTCATTTTTTTTCTCGAATTTCAAGACAAGCTATTAGAAAGGATTAGGTCAAAATGGCTTTACCTCACTGAGTTTCCAAGATATTCTTGAAAAATCATTGGCATAGAGTTACTTTTCTTTCTCAAATAAGTCTGTTGTTTATTATTTGTTTTTAATAAATATCCCAGAAATTAAACGAGATAGCGTGATTTTGCCCTAATCCTTTCTTTGTTGAAAATTTCAAGAGCTTCAGAAGAAATTGAATCAAAAAGGGCGTCTCTTCGTTAGATTTTGATATATCTATAAGTCTATGTTCTGTTCGTAGGATTTTGATGAATGTCTCTGAAACTGAGCAAGATAATGAAATTTTTGTAGAGACCCTTTTTGTAGTTTTCGAGATTCTCTGCAAAAAAAAATCTTCAGAAAAATTTCGTCATCTCGCTCACTTTCCGAAATATTCTTGAAAAGAAATGGATGTTAAGGAAGAGAAAAACATCAAGTTTGTAGACAAATTAAGTGCTCTTTATCATCAATTTTCTTTGAATGTCTCGGAGTCTAAGCAAGATAGGGTATTTTTGCACTGATCCTTGAACGAGCAGCAAGAAGTTTTACGTCTGCCGCGCGTGAATTTCACGCACCCTCTTTTTTTTCTGAGCTTTGCAGGTGTCAAGTATTTTTATTGAATCATTATGATTTCAGTTTAAAGGAAAGTGCAAAGAAGAATGAAAAGAGCATAAAAATTAGTTCTATGGATCATGAGGATTGTCTAGAAAATAAAATTCAGAAGTTTTAATCACAAATCAATTGTTCGATATGTGTATAAGAATGAATGTTGGTAATAGATTAAGAAAAAATTCGCTTTCTATTTGGTCTACAAGGCGTGTAGGCCATTGTTTTGACTTCGTCCATGGTTATCTTCGTTGGGCATTGAATTCTCGACGAAATAATGCGTTTTTTTATGTTTAGAGAACATATTCCATGAATTTTGAGGTTTAAAATCATTTTTAAAGAAATTTTCCTTGAAAAATGCTTATTTACGCGAGCGCTAACTGGAAAAAAAAGATAGGATGCCCGGATTTGGAGAGTATTATTTTTTCGTAACGGAAAATGTAATTTTCACTTGGGAGCCGAAAAAAAAAAATAGTCGTTAAATTTGGCACAGTCTAGTGGACATAGATAGCGAAACAGAGTGGGATGACATGGAAGAGGAGAATCCGGTACTAAACCCCGTTCTGGAGACCCCGATGAAGAGGGGTAGAGGAAGACCGAAAGGCAGCAAAACCAAGCCTAAAAATAAACCAAAGAAAACGAGGGACAGCCCCCCAAAAATTGACAAATTCGTCCAAAACATGAGTGATTGGGAGGAAGGTTTTGCCAAGAGAGGGAAAATCCAGCGTTCACCAATCAAAATCCCGTTCACCAGGAGCAAAAGTGCCAAACAGAATGAACTGCTTATACAACTCGAAGACGAAGATTCAGACGAATTATTGAAAACTCAAGACAGAGCAGATGAAAGCCCGGGCAAAAAAGACAGTGAAGTGACTCTAGATGGAAATGATATGATCCTAGTGGGACAATTGGATGCTCTAGCAAGAGATCAAGGCGGAAGCCGGATACCAGAAAGAACAGTAAAATCACCGGAGAACGACAAGAGACTAGAACCAGATTCTGGAAGAAAAACGGGGTCAACGCCAGGCAAAAATCTGGCACAGAGCAGAGAGGCATCTACGCATCCACCTGGAGAAACAGGGAAACAGCAGGAGTGGATAATGCCAAATGAGAACCTGGAAGAGATACTGAGGAGGGAGTTAGGACGCCAACTTCAAATGTTCATAACAGAGCTGACGTCAAGAGACCGGTTCTGGGTCGGAGAGCTGCAGAAAGTACGCACTCAGCTGTTACAAAATGGAAAAAACACAACTGACCTGAGAAAACAGTTGGAAGAGGCCAAGGCGGAGCTAGTACAGCTACAGGGGATCATCAAAGATAAACTGAAACCCGACTCTGCTAACCACAACAATAATATTAACAATAATAAAAGCAACAGCTATACAGAAGGGTCACAGACAACAAGGAAAACGGGGAACTCAGGGCTGAACCCAGATGCACAGGCCTTTCTCAGTAGACTCAATGAAGATTTCAGGCCAACAGATAGGCAGGAAACTGGACAATTTGAGCTCAATCGGGAGCAAAGTCTAGAAACGCCAGAAATATCAGCAGCAGACATTGCACAGAGATACAGCCAAGTGATGGAGGAAAATGATCATAGAGAGACACTCAGTTCCGGCATCTCGCAGAACAATGAGCAACCATTGAGAGGCTCTTAAGAGGAAAGAGCTGGTACACACATGAATGGTCCAGCCAATGGACGTCAAAAGCGTATAAACCAAGAACAACACCAAACGAGAAAAGACATAAGCCCAACCAGACTGCCACCAAAGCTAAATACAAGGCAACTCAAGCGAGAAATGAGTAAACGCAACAACAGGAAAAAGAACGTGTTGATCAGTGGAATGAGAGCAAAATCCAGGAACCTCGAGAAGGAGACGGCGAAGATTATTAGAAATTCGACGGGAACTCACCCACAAATCAAACAGGCGAAACACCTTAGAGGCAACAAAATTGTTCTGAAACTAGAAACTATGAAAAACAAATTGGATATCCTGAGGAAGCGAAGTCACCTCCAAGACGTAAGTATCTCAGTGGAAGATGATCTCACAACAAGAGAGAAAGATATCCAAAAATGGCTGGAGCAGAAGGCAGAATTGCTCAAGAGAGAGGGTACTGAAACGAAGCTGGGCTACCGAAAGATCAGGGTAAAAGATGAGTGGTGGGCCTGGGATGAAAACGAAGGACGTTTAATACCTCTAGAGACAAGAACCACTGAAAGAAGAGACAAAAGACAGCAGAAAAGGAACAGTTCCTCCAGCGGCTCACACTCCTGGAGGCAGCGGAGGTAACGAAAAGAGATGCAGCAACGCGTCCGTCCGCCTGGTCTCCTGGAATATTGACGGGGCATACAAGATCAAGAAGCACTGGAGCTACCTGAAACAATTCGATATAATAGCCCTACAGGAGACGCACCTGGAGAAAAAGAACGAGGCAAAATTGTTGAGTAGTCTAGACTCAAACTTTGCCTGGATAACGCAGGCGGCGACGAGAAGATGCAGAAAAGGCAAGGCCAGTGGGGGGAGTCTGTTGGCAGTGAAAAACAACAGGTTCAACCAGCTCAAATTAAGCTAATGGGAATTCGGCACACAGATTAAAGGTCTTAGAACGAGAGAGGGGAAACCAGTAGAGGTGATCACGGTATACAATAACAAAAAAATGGCCCAGGTGAGAAACAAACTACAACCCTTACTAGACGCAGCCATAGAGACGGGAGGAGTGATGGTAATTGGAGACTGGAACGCCAGGATAAAAGACTATCAGTGCGAGTCGGATGTACTGGAGGAAGCGGGACTATCAAAAGAGCGGAGGTCAGAGGACCCAGAACTGAACCTGGAAGGTAGACAGCTTCTGGAGCTCGGAAGTCTGAACAACCTAGTTGTGCTGAATGGAGCGGTAGAAGGGGACAGACTAGGGAGGGCCATGTTCTTGGGGGGGTCGGACTCAGTCCTGGACCTCGTCCTAATCAGTGCTGGTGAGGTGGAAACGGTGGTAGAGAGAATGGTGGTAACACCTAAACTGGGATCGGATCACCTACCCATATGCGTTGATATGCAACTGAAAACTGCAGCGATGCAGGAAATCCAGCAGGCAAGACAAGAAAGAGAGGAGGGGGCCAGGGAAAAACTGGTCTGGATTGAAGAAAGAGCAGAGGACTATCAGGCAGCTATCGAAGATAAGCTGACAAGAGACGAAGAAAGAGCAGAGCCAGGAGAAGACTGGAAAGTGCTGAAAACAGCCATCTGGGAAGTGGCACGTGAGTGTGGAATGGTAAGACGAATTACGAATAACGAGCCGAAGGAAGAGTCCTGGATGGATGAGGAGTACCAGGAACAGAGAAAGAGTACTTTCCGAGCCTTGAAAGCATACCATCTAAACAAGGAGGATCCACACACTAAAGACAACTGGCTGACAGAGAGAAACCGATTGAAAGCTCTGAAAAAGGAAAAAGCGTTGGCTCTGTATACGAAAAAATGGAAGCAAGTGGAAGACAGCCGAAGCATGCAAGAGTTCTGGAAGGCAGTGAACGTGTTTCGACCGAGGAAATGGTCTCCCAAGGCCGAGATCGATGACGAGAGCTGGATAAAGCACTTCCGCAGCCTTCTGAACGACCCGGAAGAGGGCGAAACCAACCAGACAGAACAGGCAATAAGCGGAGATCAAGAGCCATCGATAGAAGAGAATGATTGGTGGAATCGTGAAATAAATCCAGAGGAGGTCGAGAACGCTCTGAGAGGAATGGGAAACCAAAAAGCTCCGGGTGAGGACGGAATTTCAGCGAGATTCTTGAAAGCTCTCCCACCAAGGGGCAAACAGAAGCTGCATGAGACTATAGACCGCATATGGAAGGAAGAGAATCTGCCGGAAGGGTGGGAAGTCGCGCTTATCTTTCCCATTTTCAAAAGTGGAGAGCCGGACCAGGCGACAAATTATAGAGGAATATCTCTCCTTAACCTGGGTTACAAACTGCTGACCAAAATCCTGGCAAATAGGCTAGCTAGCTGGGCAGAGGAAAAAGGAGCACTTGGAGAGAGTCAAGCAGGATTCAGGCAGAAGAGAAGCACGAGAGACCACATCTACACCCTAAATACCCTGGTGGGATGTAGACTGAAGCAAAAAGGACAGAAATTATACACGGCCTTCATAGATTTTCGTGCGGCATTTGACTTGGTAAACAGGAAATTACTCATGAGAAAGCTGGGAAACATGGGCCTACGTGGCAAGTTACTGGAGACCATAGAAAAGATCTACGGCGTCACGAGAAATCAAATAATCACGGCAACAGGGGTAACAGAGAGTTTCACATCGAACTGTGGAGTGAGGCAAGGCTGTCCACTCAGCCCAATACTGTTTTGTCCATTCATTGAGGATATGGACAAGAAACAGATAAGGAAGCAGATTGGTGGCACAGTGCTCGGGGTGAAAAAATCTACAATCTCAAATTTGCAGATGACGTGGCTCTGGTAGCAGAAACAGCAAAGGACCTGGCAGAGATGCTGGACGACGCAGCAGAGTATGCTAAGCGCAACAAGCTGAGAGTGAATGAAGCCAAGACGAAAATAATGGTCTTCAGAAATGGAGGTAAACTGGCAAAGAACGAAGCCTGGTGGATGAATGAAAAGAAACTAGAAGTAGTGAATGAATTCAAACACTTGGGCTTCTGGCAATCCACAAGAGGAACTTTCGGCATTCACACAAAAAAACTGGCGAACAAAGCACGGCTAGCTACTAACGCAACCTGGGGAATGATGAAGAGAGCGAGGATTAGTTCACTGCATCGGAGACTCTACCTGCTGGACGTAATCGCAAAATCAGGCAGCCTATATGGCGTAGAACTTTGGGGATGGTCCTCAAGTAAAGAGATGACGAGAGCATACAACCGCTACATAAAAATGGCAATGGGCCTAGCACCAAATACACCTGCATACATATGGAGGATGGAAGCAGGACGCAGAAGTGTAGAGATCGAAGCTAGGATGAGGGCATACCGGTACACCAAAGACATACTGGAGATGGCAGAGCAGAGATGGCCGAGTAAGGCCTTGAGAGAGGAAGTAAGAGACATCCTGAACAGGAATCCAACCAAAATGGGCAGGATGATGGCAGACGCTCTCAAAGAAGTAGGTGATGGAGTCACGCTGAACGATCTGTGGGAAAAAAAGGACAAGGCCTTGATAGGCAGCCAGCTTGACAAGAACCTTCAGACAAAAGTGGATCAAGAAATCCAGCAAGACTGGCACTGTATTGACCACTCAACGTACTGGCCACCTTACAAGTACCTGAAAGAAAGCACAGAGCCAGCACACTACTGGAATGCAAGAAACGTCAAAGGGCAGACCAAAGAGCAGTGGGCAAGGCTGCGTTGTGGTAACATTGGGAAGAGTACTCAGAAGGGATACAAAGACACAAAGTGTTCCTTCTGTAACAGCGTTGAGACACTCCCCCACATCCTTGAATGTAGAGAAGCTAGGAAGGTCCTGGCACCAGACCTAGTGGAAGCAATGAGAGAGTGGGTGGAGCTGAAGCTGCTAGGAATCTCACTAGACTATTGGGTGCTGGAGGCACTGAGAGGTGAACCAAACGAGCTGATCTGTAGATACACGAGAGAGTTCGACAAGAAAAGGCCGGAAAAAACAACGCAATCTATAGAAGAAATAGAAGAGGAAGTGAGACCAGATACAGAGGCAACAAGTCATAGCTAATTTCTTCTGTTATTGGGACCCAAATATTAAAGTTGTTTCCTTTTTATTCTTTTCTTTCCCTTTTAATTATAAGCATTACTACTACTATTAGAAGAAAATATGTACACGTGAACCTAAACATGGGAGTTCCCAGTAACTTTAACCAAAAATTATTTTTGTAAGCTTACAACGTGTGCAGCCACAGAGAAATATTGTAAAACTATGTAAAAGGCCCTGCGCCATACAAGTGGAAATAAAATTATTCGTTTGATTGGATTATTAAATTCCAAATTCTTTTGATAAATTCGAAAATAATTAAATTCCAAATTCTTTTGATAAATTCAAAAATAATTAAATTCCAAATTCTTTTGATAAATTCAAAAATAACTAAATTCCAAATTTTTTGGAAAAATTCAAAAGTAATTGAATTCTAAATTCTTCAAGATCTAAATCTCGATAGAATTCATAAATGATTGAAAAATCAAATTTATGAAAAAAAAATAAGGGATTTAATTTTAAAAATAAATAAATTTTGGAAAACCCAAAAATTTTGGCAATAGTGAAAAAGAATTCAATCTGGAAAATAATATAATTTGTGAAAAGTGAAATCTTGATGATAAAATTTTTTTTTCATTGAACACTACAAGTAAGCGTTATCGAAAACTTGGGGAATTAGTTGTCCCAATAGCCAATTGTGAAAACTCAAAGAAAAAGTTATTAAAGTTCAAAGAAAAATTAATTCAAATTCACGAAAAGTGAAAATCTGCTAAGTTCCAGAGAAACTCTTTCCTTCCGACGCACCGGAAAGAGAACCCACTGGTTTATCAACACAACCAATGAAACAGAAGTAAGTCCCAAATAACGGAAACTGTTGTACCGATACAACAAATAAAACAGAAGCAAGGCCCAATTATACCAATAAGGTTATCGTAAGTCGGCAATTTCTCTACCTATTTTGTAACTTTCCTTTATTTCCTTCAGAATATAGGTTGTAACGGTTTGCTCAACTGACCTTGGCCAACCGTTAAAGGCACTGAAAAATTCTCTAAATTTGACCCGATTTTATGCTTTTAGTTTTTTCCCAATTTACTCCCAATTAATTTGCCTTCCTGAAAAAATGGGCGCCAGTCGTTTTTGCAAAGTTCTACAAATTTGGGGAAAACGACAAATCCCCAAGTTTTATTTAATTTCAATGAATAACAAAAATCCCAAAAAGACTCTAATTTAACCCGCTTTCTTATGTGAGACTCCTATATTGTCTCAAGGGGGGGAGGGGACGATACCCTCCCTTTGGGTATTCGGACAAACGAAAAAACTTTACACAAACTCCTGAAAATTTCGGTTTAAATAACAAAAAATTAGATATATTCAAAAAAATAATATGTGTACATTTAAATCAGAGGAAATAGGAATTTTTAGGAATAATGTGATGATTATTTCACTTTAATTATTAATCTTCAACGTAACTCAGAATAAACAAAAATAACTTTAACTTTGCTTGAGTGAAAACACCCCAAACAGACACTAACTCGACGTTTCCTCTACTCTTCACCTTTTACTCAAAATTCTTTACTTTATAACTCAAAATATTAATTATACGGGGACTCGCGTACCTTACTCTATTTGCGCTATCTTTCCTCCGTCTTGGCCTCTTTAACTTCTCTTTTTAATTACTTGAATTTCTCTACAATTTTCCTTGTACTTTTCTTTAATTTCTCTCAATAGTCTCTACACGATGTGGCCGCCACGGTGTCCCGGGAGAAGAAGAACGAGTCTTCTCTCCCATGCGTTAGTGTTGGGTGCCCTCAGCTATTCCCGCTCGATTCCGGTAGAGCCGAGGCCCAACTCAACCAATTAACGCGCGGGTCCCCCACTACTTTCCTCAATGTCACTGAGTTTAATATATATATCTATATAGAATGTATATAACTCACGAAAATAATCATAATAGTTACAACATGACAATAGTTTCCCGACAATCAAACAAAAAAGTTTTGTCTCTTATTTTCACTGATATAGTCTTTTCCTTCACTGTTTTCGGCGTTGTGCTCGACGATCTCCGGCGTCTCTCGTTGTTGGCCAACATTCATCAGTGTCGGCCGGTGTTGGACCAACTCCCTGGATGTTGCTCTGGTCCAGGTTCCTCCAGATCGTCCTTGCTTCCGCTACTTTGTTTGTGGGACTGGGAAAAATCCTTCCCAGTCCTACTCTCGTACTTTCCTCCAAATTTTGGAGGAAGATTGAACAAAAATAAACAAAACAATTAGTGAGGTCATTAGCCTTTGCTGACCCCACTCCGGACATATGCTGACTTGACTCCAAAATGAGCCCCATTCTCCCCGGGTACCGCGAGTTGCGGCCATTATCGCGATATTACTAAAAATAATTAATTTGTCATAATTTTCTTCATTCTGTGACGGTAAAAACCGTCACAAGGTCTTAAGGACCAGTTTAATTAAAATTCGAGTTTCTTTCAATTTATTTACAGAAATCCTCTCAATGTTTCCCTATTCCATTCTATTAGTCGAAAGACCAGGATAAAACGGGGACTGAGTCGCATTAAGTAAAATGATCTAAAAGTGTTCGGGGCAATTGTTTAAATAAAATAATTTAAAATAAATTCAAACAAAATTAATAAGTCAATTAGAGAAAACCCCCAACACACGGACATCACAATGTGTTATTTAATGATCATCTCCTCACTCATTTGCCTGAAATGGGGTCCGCTATGGACACACGAGGCTTTTGTTTACAAAAATTTTAATCGAATTTTGAAGAGTACAATCCACAGTTCGGATGCTGTACGTCTTCCAGTGTGTGACACATTTCACTATAAATGTGCACTCAGTACACTCCAAAGTATGTGTGGAGACAGCATGACTTACTTTAAAAAAAATATTTGTGAAAAATATTGGGTACAACACTTCCACTACGACCTCCACTAATTGTTGATGTTTGTATTTTTATAAATGTTTATTAGTAGAGAAGCCAGAGTACATTTACTTTTTATAATGATATAAATGCTGTTTTGCAAATAAAGTCGCCCTAGCGACGTACTATGCTAAGTCAATTGCTGTTTGTTTGTTTTCTTTGTTGTGGGTTTAGCTGGGATGTTGACACCTCTCATTTGCAGAGGAGGTTTTACTCTTTTTTTTTTTTATGCATTTGAAATGGAAAGGCTTCTAAAACCATTTCGATTGTTTTTGTGCTCTGAGGCTCTTAAACCTAGTAACAATTAATAATACAGTAAGATCAACTTAGTCCTTATACTAATAGTATAACAGGTGGGGGTGGGGGAAGGATGGGGAAAGGTTTGTATGTTGATTATGCTAGTGTGCATGGATGTGCTTTCATTTCTTTTCTCTTTTTTTCTTTTTTTTTTCCTTCAATCTTTTCTGCCTTTATCTTTTGTTATATTGCCTGGGAGTCACGGCGAGGATTAGGATTTTTGATTTATACATATTTACACTCAGTAAAAAAATTAAGGGAACAGTAAATTCTGTCAGTTTTTGGCTTGATTTTCGAATGGCTGTAACTTCGCCAAAAATGATCGTATCAGGATTTAAAAAAATGGTTGGAAAGCTTGAAGTTTCTACTCTTGAAATTTTGAGATGAAATTTTTTTTTGATCATCCGTTATAACGAGATAAGAGGGTTGAAAGCGGGAAAATTTTTTTCATTTTTTTTTCATTTTTTCAAATTGTTCCACGGACTTCAAAAAAGTTTTCTCGACTTGACCCTTATCAGGATCGTGTAGCCTGGTCTTTAAGCTTCAAATTTTTTTTTTTTCCCCTACGACCATTTGTTGCTGAGATATCGTCGATTGAATCAAAAAACACCCTTTTGTCTTTAATCGTCGATATCTCAGGAACTACTGATCGCACAGCGAGCAAATGATGAGATTCGTAAACTTGAATAAATTTCCTGTGAGATTTTTGCACTGCTCAATTGAAAAAAAAATTTTTTCCACTTTTAGAATTGGTTCGAAAAAGTACCGAAAAATGAGTTTTTTTTTCTTTTTTGAAAGATGCCCTGCATTTCCCGGATTTTGTGGAAATTGCAAATGTTTTAACGTTTTTCTTCAGTTCAATGTGTGCTGAAACACCCCCTAAATTTTCAAGCCAATCGGCTTAACCGTTTTTTTTCCCGAATGAACGAAGTTTCAGCAAAAATTAAAGGAACACGTTTTTGTTCCTTAAAAACTAATTAATGATGATTAAGGCCGAAAATGTTTTCTCTCCGTTATTTCTTTGTGATTTTTTGTGCAAAATTTGTTAGATTCTATCGAAAAGAGAAAAAAAACAGAATTCAAAAAAAAATCGAAAAAAATCAAAAAAAAAAAATTTCAATTTTTTTTCGATTAAATTTGCCGCTTTCCATGGAGTTCTTTCCCATGGCGATTTTTCATGACGATTCTTTCCATGGCAATTTTTTGCATGATGATTCTTTTCATGACTTTTCCATAAATTTTTCATGCCTTTCATGAATTAATGGCAAAAGCAAATTTCTCCGTAGCAAATTTTGCATTGACGAATTCTGCCATGGAGAAAATGCAATGGAGAGAAACGCCATGG
The DNA here is from genome assembly GCA_963942555.1 of Aleiodes leptofemur. Lineage (NCBI taxonomy): Eukaryota > Metazoa > Arthropoda > Insecta > Hymenoptera > Braconidae > Aleiodes > Aleiodes leptofemur. Next base: position 9,484,975 of record OZ012609.1, read on the forward strand.
AAAGGATCGCCATGGAAAGGATCACTATGGAAAAAGTCACTATGGAAAACAAACGCCATAGAAAAAAAGCCGATGGAAAAGAAAGCTATGAAAAAAAAGCCATGGGAAAAAATGAAAAGAATCATGATCGGAAGAAATGCCGTGCAAAAATATGCCTTGGATAGAATCGCCATGGAAAAATTGCCATGGGAAAGAACTTCATAGAAAGCGGCAAATTTGTGATGGCGGCCGCCATGGCCAGCGCCATGACCACCGCCATGGCCCGCACCATGGCGGCCGCCATCAGAATTTTTCTACGTGATATTTCACATATATGTGACTTATTACTAGGGCCGGATTTCTTGCTGTTCGAATTGTCAGCTATAATTGCTAAGCAACTAACATTCGAAAAAATAACAAGCAAATCGTTTCAATAGAAATTTATACTAAAACTGAATATTATTTTTTATGTTGAATCGAAGGAAATCAATAAAATTCCGATTGATAGTCCTTATAAAGTCTATTGACTTCTCCGTGGAACTTCACTCCCGGGATGAAAAAAATCGAGTCTTTCAGTGGTTGAAAGACTCCTGTCCCCATCTCTACAGAGTCCCTATTCGCGCCATAGCAGGGACTTTCCAGAGACACCTTGCTGACCTCCCGTACGAGACACGTGTCTCTCCTACAGGGACTCTCAGTCCCTGCTCAACGAACCAGAGTCCTCAGCGCAGAGACTCAGTCTCTCATCTCGCCGCGGCCACGATTCTCATGCTGCTAATTAACGTTTTTACCTATTTCTCGCCTAATTATATGATTAAAAATCACCTATCATGAAAATAATTATAATCACATAAAGATGAAGCGAATGAAAAAAAAAAAAGAAATCGGTCCGATAGTTCTTGAGATAGTCCAGGCGGTCACCCATCCAAGTACTGACTGTGTTCGATGCTGCTTAACTCTGGTGCTAATCTGAAACATATACTTTTCCATATTTCAATTGGGCTCAAATATGCCTTGCGTATTTATTTTTCAATTTTCAAAGAATAACGGCTGCAAATTTCTATTGAATGAAGGATCGGAAATTGAACAATTAACAAATTAAAACAAAAAATTTCAGACACATAATTATCAGTACAAATTTTCTCAGCTCTAATAAAATCAAGAGGAAAAAACCTATCTTCAATATTTTTATCAATTTCAAAAGTTTTCCATAGTATAAACACCAAGACTATAAAATGTATCTATTTATCCCTGACGTAGGTTTTACCCCAGTTTCCCTTAATGTTGGGAATTTTGATTGAAGTCAAATATGGAAAAAAAACATAATTTCCAAATATTGTAAAAATTTAGAACTTAAAAATTATTAAGTTAAAATGAAAGAGTTGATTCATCTTTCAGTCTCTCCCGTGAGGACTCATGTCTTTATACATCTCCATAAATTCATTGAAAGCCCAGCAGAGATTCGAGTCCTTACGGGAGAGACCAGCAAAGATAAAAGTCCTTACGGGAGAGACACAGAGAGACACGAGAGACACTGTAGAGACAGTTGTGGGACTTGCGAGACACTCCAGAAATCGAAAAGTCTTTCTGGGAGTCTTTGAAGACCGTGAAAGACTCTCAAAAGACTCAAAAATTTTATCCCGGGCCGTTAGAAAAAAATGGAAATTTCATAGACAATTCGATGGGAATTTTCATGAACGTGGTATTGAATTTTTTTTCTGGCAAGATGTTTATGAAATCTGTGAGTTCCAAAGGAAATTCAAAGGAATCTATGAGCCTTAAGTAGAATTGAGACGAAAATTCTACAACTGACTTGAATTTTCACCTGAACATGAATGTTCAGAATCAAAATGACTTGAATTTTCAATTTTTTTTTAAATTCTCCTATTTTTACTAAATTTTCAAGAAACAATTAAAATGAAATTTACAAATTTCATTGATATCCAGACGTGAAATTATTTGATAATCGATGATGTGTTCTTTTTTCAATGACGTCATTATCTGAAATTTCAGTATACATGTGGCTTGTTAGAAATTTTCGGAATTTTGTACGGAAAATTCAGACGGTAATTTTTCCCGATGATTTTCAAAGGCTCATGCAATGCATTTCGGATGCAGCGCCTCTTAGACGCATCTCAGACGCCTTTGAAGAGTACTGGGAGAGCGTCCAAGATGCATCCGGGAAGCACCGAAGAGGCCTTTGAGATGTACTTCATAAGCGCTGAAAATGCACGGGAAATGCGCCTGGGGAGTGTCGCTAGAGTACGTCATATGCCTCTCGAGCACCTTTCCGGCACATCTCAAATGCTTATGCAATGCATCTTGAAGGCTTTTTTGATGCTTCCAAGGCGTACCATATGAGCGCCTAAGGCGCACCGGGGATGAATCTAAGTCATCTACATGCCTCTCAGGTGCATCACTAGTGCGCCTTGAGCGCTTATCTAGTGCGCCTTGGAGAAGTGCCGGAAATGCGCTCGAGATGCCTGTAGACGGATTCTAGCGACACTGCCCAGGCGTATTTCCGGTGCATGTTCAGCGCTTATGAAGTACATCTCAAAGGTCTCTTCGGTGCTTCCCGGATGCATCGTGGACGCTCTCCCAGTACTTTTCAAAGGCGTCTGAGATGCGGCTAAGAGGTGTTGACGCTGCATCCGAAATGCATTGCATGAGCCTTTGAAAATCATCGGGAAAAATTACCGTCTGAATTTTCCGTACAAAATCCCGGAAATTTCTAACAAGCCACATTTCTACTGAAATTTCAGATAATTACGTCATTGAAAAAAGAACACATCATCGATTTTTGAATAATTTCATGCCTGGATATCAATGAAATTTGTAAATTTCAGTTTAATTGTTTCTTGAAAATTTAGTGAAAATAGAGAAATTTCCAAAAAAATTGAAAATTCAACTCATTTTGATTCTGAACATTCATGTTCAGGGGAAAATTCAAGTAAGTCGTAGAATTTTCGTCTCAATTCTACTTAAGACTCATAGATTCTTTTGAATTTCCTTTGAAAATCACAGATTTCCTGAAAATCTTGCCATTAAAAAAAATTCAATATCACGTTTATGAAAATTCCCATCAAATTGTCTATGAAATTTTCATTTTTTTCTAACAGTGAAGTTCCAGGGAGAAGTCAATACTCTTTTTATTTCTTTGATTATATTCAGAGAAAAATTTATGAGGACTATCAATCGGAATTTCATTGATTTCCTTCGATTCAACATAAAAAATAATATTCAGTTTTAGAATAAATTTCTATCCAAACGTTTTGCTTGTTATTTTTTCGAATGTTAGTTGCTTAGCAACTATAGCTGACAATTCGAATAGCAAGAAATCCGGCCCTACTTATTACATTTTTGTCCACACATATATTTCTTATGACTCACATATATTGAAAATATATTTTCGCATATATTTTTTTTCCATGGGGGCTCTCAGCGAGGGGATGCGCGCTTATGAGCTGCATCTCTGACCTCTGGGGGGCAGGAGCTCAGATTTTTAGTTTATCCAGTATAAAACTTTTGAGAAATTTTTCGTGAAAATCTTGATACCTCTATAACTTGATAAATAATTGAGCTAGAGACCTCAAATTTCGTGAGGTTATATATCTGATGAGCATGAAGTTTGGTATTGAAACTGAGCGGAATCGGTCGAGTAGTTTCTTAGATATTAGCATAGAAACATCCGAAGAAGCAAGCTATATCTTCAAGACTATTCAATTGATTATCTGTGGAGTGAGCTTGACCCTCTGAGGCCTATTTTGGTTTCACCACTCCACGCACAGATCAATGATGGTAGATTTAAAATTAAAAAATCCATTCGGAAGCTTTCTGCCAATTGCATTGGCAGAATATTAAATGTACGATGTTCAGATTTTTGTTCTAAAAACAAAAAATGTATGAACCTATAGAAACTCAATTTGAAGACATATACATCGATAAGATAAAATTAACAAATAAAATAGTCAAATAACCTGAAAAAAGGACACCAATTGCGTACGTTTAGTTTGGCGCGTAAAGTGCGCTGCGCACGCAATTTATGTTGGATTACGTTTGCGTCCATTGTGGCTTCACCCTTATTATGTACAACGTGTGGAAAGTGCCACTGACCGCACGTGTAGCGTGCGGAAAATGGTTATCTACTGAAATGGACGGAACTAACCTGGTGAATCAGTTGTTGAGCTATTGATGGTTGATCATGTACTCATATTGATATGTCCACTCAGTTGATCTTTCATCGGTCTGTGGTCAATATAAATTCTGCAATCTTTTGAAAAACAAAAATGATTGACTTCAAAAAATTTCAGAATTCGTATCGACCATTGACCGATGAAAGATCGATTGAGTAAACATATCGATATAGATAATCGACGGACCTATCAGGGTATTCCCGCATATCAAACAGTCGGAATCATTTGTTTGTGCAAAGATAATGAAGAACTATGCGAATATTTTCCACATGTTATCAGAATTTTATTTCTAACATCGAAAGGTGACGATTCATTGCTAATTCGTGGTTCACGTGGAAGAAATCCGTGAGTTTCTTTTATGTTTATGTTTGAGAGTTGAGGTCACACTAGCCGGATGGAAAAAGTTAGAACAGGAAACTGGGCGAAACGAAGTCCTATTACTAATTCTTTCGAAAATTTCACCTACCCGGCCAAATGACCGAATGATATACTCACGAATTCTCTAAAATGGGTAAATTTAGATGCCGAAACTCTTTGATTTAGAAATATCAATTCGAAAAATCCGTGACTTTCGGAAAAAAATTATTGACGATAAAAAAGATGGAGAATGATAGGTCTTTATAAAAAAAATTTTCCTCACATATACTGATTCCAAAAAGGAACTAGTGCGATAAATAATCGTTAGAAACATTAATTGCACGAATGAATGTTTGACGAAATATTTATCCGTGGAATTATTAATAGTCCGAAGACATTATCATTGCAAAGGAAAAATTAGGAGAAATTAGTAATAATGAGAAAAATGAAAAATTGCATTGAAATATGAAAGAAAACATAATTTTCAAAATGGTTCAATGTAGGAATTGAATTTGGGATGAATAAATAATTAGTAGGACTATAAATTTTGGGCTGATTATAATTTCAAAAATATATTTTGGACCGATTCTATTTTCTGGAGAATTGGAATTTTCCCCCCAAAAAATTCCTTCTTTACCGAGAACCGATACAGGAGAAAATCCAAAAGTCGAAGTAACGGAAGAGATGGGTTGAGGTCACATTAGCCAGTAGGAAAATGGCAGAATAGGAAACTGCGCGGAAAAAAACGTCCGATTAGTAATTTGGCCGAAAATTTTCTTGTCGAAAAGATAATGGACCGAATAATATATTTCAGATTTTTCGAAGAACAGAAGAATTAATATCCTGAATGTTGGTTAGGAGGAATAATTTATTTACAGAAACCATGTATTGCTTGAAAGAAATAAATTGATAATAAGAAAAATAGAGAATGTATGCTTTTTTGAATTTGTTTCCTTCCGAATTAATATCACTCCGAAATGGAGATAAACCGTTAAATTTTATGTCAGAACGAATAAATATCTGACGTAACATTCATTTGTCAAAATTATTGATTTTCCGAAAACACAATGTGTGAGAACAAAAAATTGTAAGAAAAGATCGATAATCCGAAAAAATATATATCACCTAGGATTATGGAAAAAAAAAATAGATTTCGAAAGCTATTGATTTAGGAATTAAATTACAGATGAATGAGTATTCATAGGAAAACTAATCTTCATCTCATAACTATTTTTCGAATGAATTTTGGTGCGATTATATTTTCGGGAGAATTGGAATTTGTCCGAATATTTCAGTAATAAAATTCCTTTCCTTACCGAATGGGTAGCGGAGGAGCCCTTGAGATGAAGCTGCATGAAGAGCAGCTCCATGAAGAGCATCTCCATGAGGATGAGTTCCATGATGAGCAGCTCCTCGAGGAGTGAATAAATAACTGTTTTTTTTCTTACCAATTTTTTCAATTTTTTGTGCTTACCAGTTGTCGATAAAAGAATAAATTCTATGAATGTGGCGAATAAAATTTTCGGACAAATTCCAATTCTCCCGAAAATATAATAGCACTAAAATTCATTCGAAAAATAGTTATTAGGTAAAGATTAGTTTTCTTATGAATACCCATTCATCTGTAATTCAATTCCTAAATCAATGACTTTCGAAATTTATTTTTTTCTTTCATAATCCTAGGTGATATATATTTTTTCGGATTGTGACTCTTTTCTTACAATTTTCTATTCTCACATATTGTGTTTTCGGGAAATCAATATTTCCGACAAATGAATATTACGTCCGATATTCATTCGTTCAATGAATAATTCTGACAAAAATTCATCGGACTATCTCCATTTCGGAGTGATTATAATACGGAAAGAAACAAATTCGAAAAGGCATACATTCTCCTTTTTTCTTATTGTCAATCTATTTCTTTCAAGCAATACATGATTTCTGTAAATAAATTATTCCTTCTAATCAACATTCGGAATATTAATCATACTGCTTTTAAAACATTCTTAAGTACATCATTTTCGGCCAAATTACTAATAAGACATTTTTATTTCGCACAGTTTCCTATTCTGCCATTTTCCCTTCGGCTAATGTGACCTCAACCCGAAGAGATAACTCATTGATTCCTGACTGTCAACATTGATGCACTCTTTAATCATGCTGAGCAATCTCTTCAAAATAGTATATTACGCACCAAGGGAGTAAAGAAGTCAACATGGTCAAAAATTTGCCTCCCGAGCGAAGCGAGGGTGTCAAATTTTTGGCCGAGTTGACTTTTTTTCATCCATGGTGCGTACGATATTTTTCTGTTCGAGGGAGGAAAGAACTACGTCTCTAACCGAGCGCAGCGAGGTTAGAAACGTCGTACTTTACTCCCTGAGGGCAGGAAACGATATAAATGCAATCAGTCATACTCGTGCAACCCCGAGTCAAAGATGTCAGCCTCGAAATAGACCTCATTACTCTCATTCAACCTCTAACTGCCCTCGTAGACCGCTGAGAACTCAGATTTGAGCCTCAGGTGAGACTCAAGAGCACTTGAAACCATATTTGAGCCTCTGCAGTCTCTTTCCTACAGCCATCCATACTTTTTTGAGCATCCGAAATCTCGTTAACCTCAGATGAGCCTCAATACACTTTTTCTCTCAATTATTCCCATCGCAGTCCTCGGTCGACTCTTTTTGAAAGCCCATCGAGGAGGGCTGTAAATCTTCTCCATACTTTCTCTCAATTTTTTTCTAACAGCATTCCGTTGCAGTAAACACATGTGCGCCTAGAAGCCGTACAATGCAACGTTGTTCTTTCTCAACAAAACTTGTCAACCATTTTCAGAGAAAAGAATATTTTTGTTTACCCTTTAGTAGCCAGTTGAACTCCAGCTCGGACACATCGTTTACTTAGCAGGCTTCATCGAGTCAATTTTCTATTCCGTTTTAAATTCAAATTATAAATATCATTTGACTATGACTGCAAATTTCAAGTGTGTTATGTAATAGATTAGTGTTGAATGACGGTGCGGCAAATTTAAAAAAGATCCAATCAATTCACGAAAACCAATGTGAATGTCATTTATTGGGTGAATATTCCTTAAGAGGACGTTAGTTCAGTGAAATTCGTTGGGAAGAATCACTCAAGTTTGGGTGATATGAGAACTCTTCCATGGAAGGACAAAGCAAGTGGACAAACGATAAAGAATGACGCAAAAGTGCTCGCATTTGGTGCACTGAGGGGATTTTTTCATACGGGCATGACTATCTATTGATAGTGTGCATCGGATAGTTGCGGAGATGGCTCGTATTTAATTCCGATTGCATTATTATTTAGTCATGGTCGAAACGAACTATACAATTAGTAATGGCACACATAATCATACTGTTGAGGTTATTAATCAGGACTGTTATATTGAATTAGGACACATGAAATACTCCAGAAAGTCCTCTCAGCTAAATTCCGTCGGGATTTCTTATTGTTATAGATGTTTAGTTCCGTTGATGATCTCTATATTATAATCTATACGTTGAAAAGGATTTTTGGACCGGGATAACTCAGAATGCATGAATTTATAGCTGAACGATTGTAATTATTTTTGTTGATAGTGATAATACACAAAGTGGAGAAAAAATCCAAGAAGTTATGCAAGTAAGTTAAAATTATATCCCAAGTCAAAATTTTTGGGCTCGTTCACCCTACATTTCGACTTCCAACTTACTTTCAATGCACATTTCTTTGATGTCCAAGAATTTCCGCCAGAATCTCACCTTCCTTTCACCCTATTTCGACCTTACGTCTCCAATGTAAGGCGAAATCACTATTTTAGATTTATTATTGATTATTATTATAAATTCGATTCATTATTATTTTTTCTTTTTTTTTCAAGGACCCTAAAAGGCGCAATGAGGATCGAATTAGTTATATGTTTCAGATTAGCAGCAGTCAACGAGAGAACTCCAGGCGATCACCGAAGTTAAGCAGCATTGGATCTGGTCAGTACTTGGCGATATGGCGAATAAAGGCATGAAATTTTTTTGTGTAATACCTGAGAGCATTTGGGAGCCCCCGGTTTCGGAAATTCAGGGGAGGTTACAAGGAGGGGGGGGATGTTAGAATTTTTTTTCATCGTCACACCATAGATTCTGCAATTTCATAAGTTATATTTTCTCTATGGTGAATTAAGGAGTGAAATTTTTTTGTGTAACACTTGAAGATGTTTACGAGCCCTTAGTTTTTGGAATTCGCGGGAGGTGACAAGAAGAGGGGTGCTAGAATTTTTTTTCACCGTCACACCATAGATTTCGGGATTTTATTCGTTATAAGTCCCCCCGAACTGAGGGCTCGTACACACCTTTAAGTATCATATAAAAAAATTTCACGCCTTTATTCGCCATGAAGGAGAAGATATAGCTTATAAAATCGCGAAATCTATGGTGTGACGATGGAAAAAAAATTCTAACACACCCCTCTTGTCATCTCCCGCGAATTCCAAAAACTAAGGGTTCGTAAACATCTTCAAGTGTTACACAAAAAAATTTCATGCCTTAATTCGTCATAGAGAAGGACTTATAACGAATAAAATCCCGAAATCTATGGTGTGACGGCGGAAAAAAATTCCAACACCCCCCCTCCTTGTAACCTCCCCTGAATTTCCGAAACCGGGACCTCCCAAATACTCTCAGGTATTACATAAAAAAATTCCATGCCTTTATTCGCCATATCGCCAAAGTTATTGAATATTATCTCTTAAATATGGATAAATCGTAGCTGACATAAGGCCCAAATTTCTGAGGATGTTTTCGACGATGTTTCCGACGCTATTTCAGCGATATTTTTTGAAAATATCTTGGAAACTAAGCAAGATAGGACGATTTTCTCATGATTTTTGTTTGTAGCTCTTGAAATGCTCGGCAAAAAGGGCAAGGGTGAAATCGCTTGCTCTCGCTCAGTTTCCAAGATATCCTCAAAAAATTGTTGACAAAAATATTAAAAAAAAAAAGGAAAGTTCATATTTATTGTCAATAGGTTTTTAGGAATATCTCGGAAACTAAGCGATACGTTCAAGCTTCCTTGTAGAACATTTGAAGAGCTACAAGAAACGATTGAGGCTAAATAGATAGAGTGATTTACTCTATCTCACGCAGTATGCGAGATGTTTTCCAAAATCTAATAACAAAAAATTAACATCCATTTTCAATTTATATTTCAGCCCCTAATCACGATCAAGTGGACAAGGAAACCTGCCATGATAGGCGCTCCTCCAGGACTCTTATATACAGTTTTGTAATTGCTCTCATTTTCATTATATGATCATATGAAATGTAACATTCACATGTATACTTTTTCCGAATAGAAAATGCCATCGAAAAAACAAATAATAATGATTTTTTTAATTCATAATTTTTAAGATTTATTTTGAAAGCAGTAAATACAAAGGGGAGGGAGAGAGGCAGGGGCAGCGCGAAAATAAATTTTGAGGTCCAAGAGGCTCTTTCCCGGCTGTACAGCTAAGCCTCATATCAGCCTCTGGACATCTAAAAGGGAAATACTGAGCAGTCTGAGGGTGATATGAGACCGTAGATGCAATACATTTTTCCTATGCCAAGAGCCTCATTTTAGTCTCATCAACCTCAGCCCAAACCTCAGTATGAGGCCGAAACGAGGCTGAAATCTTCGACTCGGGACTGCCTGCTGTCTTGATGATCTTCCAGAGGATATCAGTGAAGTCCTGATTCCGCCTAGCATCAAGAACTTTCAGCAGATCAATGATCTTGATGACATAATTGGTATCGGTGTTGGATTCAACTAGTCAGTAACATTCGAATTTCCGTGATGATGCTGCTAGACTGGAAAAATAGATTAACAAAGTTTTCAGCAAAGTCCAGAGGTGCTACACTGTAACGGGATGTCAAGTGTTTCGTTCTATACTGCTCGTCAACATGTCTAAGTATGTCAGCAAACATCGGTCGCAGTTAACATCTCGTATTATACCTTATGACCCGGAGGAAAAAATAAGGCGGGCTAGAGGCAGCGTTTTGGCATTTCCTATGAAGAAATGGCAGCCTAGTGGCAGTTTTCGTGTCACTTTTCTGGCGGCGAACTGGTGGGATTTGCGCCGAATGCTGCCTCTAAACTGCCATTTGCGTAAAGTAGACAATGACAGCAGAATAGCAGCCTTTTAGCCGATGCCACATGCCAGTACCCTGCTTTTAGACTGCCATCTTCATAATGCCATATTTAATTGGTTAATTAATTGTACTTACAAGTACACCTAATTTTGTACGGTAAATTCAGAAATCATGGCCATCATTTGCAATTCCCGACGCAGATCACACCGATATAAAAAAAACGGATCGGTCACGCCATTCCCGAGATGTTACGTTTTTTTTCCGGGACCGTGACCACAATGTGGTGATTGTACATAAAAATCTCCCTCAATTATCACCCGAGATATTTCCTGAGAACAGGCGATCGAATTTGACAGTGAAGCGATGATTTGTGGAGTTTATTTTGGAAATATTCCACGACCAATAAGGTTTACGAAAATTTTCGGGATGAATTTTTTATAGTTCTGTTTTCCTCCTATGAATGATGTCTTCTCGCTAATTCAGTTTCTCTCGGTCGCCATTCAATTATTCGCAGGAAATAGAGGAACAAATGAAACAACAATTCTTCACTCTCAAAGAAATATTGATAAGTTACGTTTTATAATACAATTATCACAGATATGTAAGCTACAAAAATCATTACTTCCTAAATTTTTCATCTAAAAAATTGGTAAAATGCATTAGGCATAAAAAATGCATTGTCAATGTTATTGAAACATCAATATAATGAATTTTATTTTTTTGTCATTCATTGCACGTGCTATGGCATCTGTGTCTACTGACTAATTGAAGAAAACATTTAAATTTTCAAATACTATTTTAAAATGAACTCAAAAAAATTTCAAAAGAAAAATACGTGCTCCGTAAAATTTTTATCATAAATATTCTGTTGTTATTTACTGATTTCAATTATACTTCTTCAAGTAAAAATGAGCAGATGTTCTTGATCTCTTAATCGATATTTGAGTCATGTTGTAACGTTGAAAATTCTATACTCGAACTGATATGCTCCTCAGGTGCTTCTGATTGGATTAATGCTTGAATTGTTGTACCAATTTCCCTCGAAATTGCAAAGTTTTCTACAAAAATTTTTGTACTGCAGGATTCAACATCGGAATCACTCAATCGTAATTCTCCTGATGATAACTGTAATTAAATAATAATGATTTAATTATGTATTTAATTTTAGAAAATCAATAATTTTGACAATTCAATTATGAATTGTTGAGGAACGAGTTAAAATTTCGTTGCGAATTCTTTGACGAAAACCATTGATATTAGTGAATTTACATGGAGATCTCAAGAGGCTTCTTTATTATGTAAGTTATCAGTCAGTCGAACCCGATTACAATTTCAACTGAATCCGATTTTTGTATTGATAGCTTCTTTTAACATAACTCACAATTCTCTTTTCCAATTCGTCGGTCTTTATTTTATCTTTATCATTAATACCAGCTGTTGTTTTCTGTGGTAATTGTCTCTTTGGCGTTGGTTTACGTGGTTTAAACGTTCCTGATGCTTTTTTCGGTAATTGAGAGCTCGTATGCTTCTTCATATCTCCATTCTGATCGCAATTGTGTGTTGCCAATTGATCCTTATTTTTAAAAGCCTGTAAATTTTTAATTTTGTGTAAATGAATGCAATAAATAAACGTAAATTGGAAAAAATGAAATAAATAACTTTCGCTAGTAATCAATTGCGGTGAAATTACTGGAAATCTAAAAGAGATATGTGAATGCTTCTAATAAATTTTTGTGTGACTCTTTTTTCCCTCCATAACAAAGGTCACTGACAAATTCCCCCAATCTCACATAGATTTCGAAATATTTTGACAGTTTTTAAAATCATCTCGAAAGCTATGACAGATAGGAGAAATACCGTAATCGCTTTGTTTACAGAGGAAAATCAGAGCTATGAATATTTTACGATAATTCCTCTATCTCCCTTAGGTTCCAAGATATGTCACTTTAGAAAAACGCAAGCGATAAGCAGAATGCTAAAACCCAAAATTAGATTGGTATTTTTGATATTTTCGAATTTTCCACAAGACAAATTCAATTTTAGTAAGCAAAAAAAAACTTACATGAGAACAACTTTCACATTTCAAGCTGTGTTTACTAATTTCATGATGTTTAAGTGCCTGAGCCCTTGGAAAATTTCTGTTGCAGTGACTGCAGCTGAATCGTTTGATATTACTGTGCGTTAAAAGGTGTCTTTTCAATTTGTCGGGCCTCGAAAATTCACTCATACATCCCAAGTATCCACGGAATGGGCACTTAAGTTTTTTGGTGAGATCGTGAATGAGCATGTGCCTGCCCAGGCGGTCTTTTCTCTTGAATCTAGCAGGACACTGGCTGCAAATGTAGGGTGTCTCTTCACTGTGGATTAGCTTGTGATTGGCAAGATACTGCTCTGTTTTGAAAGCTTTGCCACAGTCCTCGCAGGCGAATCTTTAAAATTTTTAGAGATTTTTAAGCTGTTTTTTTTTTATCTTAAATGCTGTAATGAACGAATTTAGTAAAGAAGTTGTGGTTTCTCTTGGATATCTCAGAATCTGAGGGAGACAGAAATTCCTGTGTGGACATCGTTTTCAAGCTGTGGATTTCTGCTGAAGATAAGATTACAAGACTTTTATCTTCTATCTTTCATAGATTTCGGGATATTTGCAGGAAGCTGATCGCGAAGCGGCACCATTGAGATATTCAATGTTTTATTTTTTAGGTCTTTTTGAATATTCCAGGAATTTTCATAAGTACCATTTGTGTAGTTTTGATTTTTCTCCACCCTAAATGGCAGTACCAGAATTCCTTAATCTCAATTACTTTTCAAGATATTTCATGGAAACTGATAGCAAACTTAGAGAAATTATTCTTTCCCTTGAACAAAAATGAGAATTTTCCAAAATATTCTGGAATCTATGCAAGATTGAAATTTCTCCGAAGGGATATTTTTTACATCTCTCACTTTCCTGTACAAAAAGTTTCATACTAGAATTTCTTTATCTCCCATAGGTTTCCCGATATTCTCAAAAAAAAACAAAGCCAACGGTAAAATTGACAAGTCTCTAATCCATTAATCATTCGACTTAAGGGGGGGGGGGGGGGGTAGGGTCAAAGCGGTGAAAAAGAAACATATTTTCAAGAATTTTTTCAGACGATCCAGGTAATGCTGATTTATTTAATTAACTTTCATATAATAATATAACATCTGAACTATGTTCTCCCAAATTTTCATCGCAAAATATTCATAAATAAGCCGTTGGCAGCAAATCTCCGCATGCGCCTAAAAAAAAAAGTGGTTTTGCGGTGTACACTAGAACTTTTCACTGGATCAACAGAAACGAAAAAATCCAAGTGCGTTGATTAGGTAAAATGTTTCTCAAGTTAATGTCGTCGAGTTTTTTTTTTTAAATCGATTTCTCAATTTTTGGTAGCACTTGGAAGTCAAAAATGCGATTTTTGCTTGAAAAAATCAAATAATTTAGTATTGTAAAATAACGAATAATCATAAAAAAATAAAAAACTCGACGACATGACCTCGAGAAACATCTTACCTAATCAACGCACTTGGATTTTTCCGTTTCTGTTGATCCAGCGAAGAGCTCTAGTGTACACCGGTTTTCTGGAGGTGCCTGCAGATATTTACTGGCAATGGCTCATTTATCAATATTTTGCAGTGAAAATTTCGAAAAATATAGTTCATATGTTGTATTATCACATAGAAGTTGATTGGATAAACCAACGTTATCTGCATCGTCTGAAAAAATTCGTGAAAATAGGCTTTTTTTCTCGACCACCAAAACCCTACCCACCCCCCCCCCCTCCCTCTCTTAATTAAATCAAGTTAGCGAACCTTGCTGATGATACATGTGTCTTCAGATGTCTCCGTAAAAATCTCTCAATCAAAAAACTCTTTCCACAGTGTGGACATGCATAATCATGAGTTGTTGTTTCAGTATGATGCTGCAGTGCTTCCAAATTTGAGAATGAACTCTTGCAAATTGTGCAGCAGTAATACTTTTCAGTCGTCTTCTGCTTCTGGACGGAGTGAACATACTGATGAAGTCCCAAATCACTCAATGTATTAAATACCTGACCACAAACATGACATCTATATTCCGAACGTTTGTGGCTTCTCGTGTGCTCGAGAAAATCATCAAGTTCTTGGAACATCATGCTGCAAGAACTCTGGACACATTTGTATACTTTCAATGTCATATGAGACACAATTAGATGGGCTTTAAGGGCTTTGTACGAGTCGAATATTTCTTTGCAAAATTGACAATGATAAGTACGATCTATATTACCATCTGGCGGTGCTTCTGGAGGCAGGGAATGAATCGCTGTACCTGAAGAAGAAAACACTTTTTATGATTCAATTCAACATATCTGTTCGATTTCAGTTTTTAGTGAATATCTGAGACTCTAAGCGATATGATGAATTTCTCGGAAGGACTGTTCTCAGAGAAGAGACAACGAGCTAGGAAAGAGGTAGCTGCAAAAATTCTTCTATCTCGCTGAGTTTTTCAGATATTTCAAAATACATAGATTTCCTTATCCTCACAGTTTGATATCAGTTTTTCAGGAATATCTCCAAGTCTCATAGACATTCTTAGTAAAAGAAAAAAAGCTTCTCACGAAAATGAAAAAAAAAACAGATTCTTACAAGAAATTGCTCTCGATAGCTGAGATTTTGAAATTTTCAAGAGATAAAAAAATTATTTACAGTGGCAATTCTTTCGGGAATAGCTCCAAAAATGAGTGAGATAGGGTCATCATTTCCATGATTTACTTCTTGTAAAAGAAAATGTGCACTACAAACAAATGATGATCTAAATGCTCCATGTTCCTTATTCTTCGAGATATTTCCCGAAAACAAATGGTCCGTCAGTAAATTAAATTATTGATGATTATGTAAAATTGAGATAACTTTTTGTAAATACCTGGCCAAACTTTGTGCGACGACATGTGTTTCTTAACATTAGATTTTTGTGCAAAAGCACGACCACAAACAACACACTGATACGGTTTTTCACCAGTATGTGAACGTTCATGCTGTTGCCAATAGAATTTTTTAGCAAATTGTTTATTGCAAAAGTTGCATTTGTACTTAAAATTTTGTGATAAATTTTTAATATTATCAATATCATCATTCATTCCATCATTCTGGTCCAATTGTGTGGTTTCCATTAGGCAATCATCATTTGGCACTGTGTCATTATCAATTTGATTTAAACTATTTAAATTTTGGGTTTGAATTATTTCATCATTTTTAAGTAGATTGTCGGAATTATTAGTGTTGAAATTTTCTAAATTATCAGTTGATAAAATAATTGGTACACCAAATGCATTTTCTGATGTCAAATAATTGCCCTCTTGATCCATACTAAATAGCATATCTGTTTCTTCAAGTATTATTGGCTCAGTCAATTCATCAGTTTGAATGAATGTCTCTTCTGGATTGTATTGGGTATCTTGACAAGGATCCTCGTGACTATTATCTCCATTATTTGCTACTAAGTACTGTGACAGATCAACTGTCTGCTCTTGTGGCTTCAGATGTTCACGTTTGTGCAGTAGGAATAAATGGAGAGAGGTAAATTGACATTTGCATTTGCCACATTGGAAGATGTCGTCTTCGGCTTGATCGATGGCTGAAACAATTTTTATGATTTCTTAATAAAAATACAATATCTACGGTAGGACAATGCATCCATCTCATTTTCTTTACAATTGAAACATTGGGAATAATGCTTCGAAATTATTCAAGTTCTATGAGCAATTCGGAATTTTCGTAATCAACCATATGTGAGATTCTGAACTAATCTTCTATTCCATAATCATTCTGGAACATCATATTGGAAGGTTTAATTAACCCTGGACTGTTCACCATGCATGACCCAACGACTCGATTGAGCGTTGAGGGATTCCCCGTTGTGTCAATTTGGCTACGACGTTGCCGAATCCACTCTACGCTGCCTGAGCGCGTTTACCGAATTTTCGGTAATATCACACACCAGATAACTTGATTTAGCATGCGAAAAATACTGTTAACGAGGTTCCTCCCTCGTCACACGGTAGTCCAAGAAAACAACATAATTTTTTTATTTTTTTGATCAGTAAAAACCCGACGAAAATTCACTATTTTAAGGATGTATGATCACGACAAAAATTTTCGATTTGAGGCGTCAAAATTTTTTTATAGTTAGATTATTCCTCGAAGAATTTTATCGTAAAAAGTCCGGGGTAGCTATCCATGCATATAAGAAAGAAAAAAATTATTGAAAATTGACAGAAAATACATGGTTTCTCATGGAGAAATAGGGGTTACGGCCGTAAATTAAAGATGCTAATCATGACAACAATTTTCGATTTGGGGCGTCAAAATTTTTCTATAGTTAGATTATGCCTCGAAGAATTTTATTGTAAAAAGTCTGAGGTAGCTAACTATGCATATAAGAAAGAAAAAAATTATTAAAAATTGACAGAAAATACATGGGCTCTTATGGAGGAATAGGGGTTACGGCCATAAATTAAATAAATGTTAGATGTTCAAGCTTGCGTAGTATGAAAAATTACTATGCATAAGAAAGATGGATAGTGTAGCAACTTGACAATATTTTCAAAATGCTATACATCCATCCATCCTGAGAAGAAAAATCCAATTGAAATTCAAATTATTCCATTTAATGCTTCTTTTCTCGTCATACTCGCCATTTTCTGCTCTCATGTGCGCTACAGCCGGCCAATAAGAGAAACAGAGGAGAGCCCCGCAACCCCCCGAGCCCATCCCCACCACCGCTTCCCCCACTCCCTCGATTATACATCCTTAATTGCAAAAAATCCATGTTGTTTCGTTTTTTTATTAATTGATTTTTGCAATAATGGAAGTATTAAAACCATTCCAGTAGGTAGAATGTCGGCTGTCTGCAAACTTCAAATTCTTGGATTTCAATTTTTGATTATTGTATTTTGTTCCTTAAAAATATCAATAAATAATTTTAAATATCAAAAATGTTAAAACTTGACCCAAGTTTTGGATGCTCGAGGTCAGGAACTTGAAGATTCCCGCCAAGGCATCCATATTACCACGTTGGCAACATCGCCGGCGGTATCACGAAGTTTCCCGAGAGGCCTCGGGAAGTAGCGAACGGCCGAAGCGTCGTTCTCACTTGGTTTTCGGCTACCTCACGAGTAACGTGCGCGAATCACCGAACGGTTTTTTTCATTCAAATCCTTTTCGGCAAGTTAACGTGTTTTTTACGAGATAAAATACCGGAAATCATCACATATTAATTGTTAAAACTCATCAGTAACTTCACCGCTAATAAACCAAATACTTAGCGTAAATAGTTGAGGTTTTATAAAATAAAAGGAACGGTAGCCAAATCGGCTTAATAAATGAGTATTTCGGCATCATTTCACCACCTCGCCAATTTTCAGGCTTATCAAAAGGTTTTCTCTGCACCACTCACGGACCTGGGCATCATCGTCGCAAAATTCTCCTCTCGAAAATCACCTAGTTTTTTAACAAAAACATTTTAGAAATATCGATAAATTGATTTGTCAGAAGTTTTTTTTTTCAATTCTTCGAAAACTAAACGAGATGCGGCAATTTTGCCACAATTCTTTTTTTGTAGAGAATTTCACGACCTACAAAAAAAGGCAAGGGAAAAATCACTCTATCTCGCTTAGTTCCAGGATATTCAGGTGTGAGAGAATCTCTCATCACGCGACTGAAGAACGTTGGCGAGGTAGCGCGCCTACTGACGGATTAAACAAGGGTGTGAATGTCAAATTAGAGCCTCTTGATAGACAAAGATTCCAGTTCATTATGCCTCGAAAATCCATTTCGTCTTGATATCCTCTATTAGCTGTAATAATAATATGTTATAACATAAAAATCGCTTGTAGAGAATCAGAGATTGAGAAAAACATTGGACCATTGACAGACTAAGGATATTCCCAAAGGGAAAAGTGTGCCAATTTTGATTTCTGGGACCCTTTTTCTAAATTCCACCGCTTTACCCTAACAATTTTTTCCTCGACATTTCCAATTTTTACTGATTTGGGAAGATCTCCGGTTTTAATTGTCATGAAAGTAAAGACCTCTTTTAAGAAATTTGAAAAACTTGAACCACTATTTAAATATGATAAGGCATCTTCTCAAATTCTTTCATATTCATCATGAAAGACTTCACTTCAGAAAAAAGTTGTACAATCGGATGACTTACTAAAGTCAGAGTTAAAGAAAAAAGAAGAAAAAGGAGGACAAAGTCGTTGTCCATTTCGGCCAACAAGCCCATTTCAGCCGCAGCCCTCCTCCTGAATTGAATAAACAGATTTTAATCTTTCTTTTTTTCCATGCAAAATCCTCCTATCATTAGAAATGGAAATATTTCAATTAATAGTAGAAATATAGGAAATACGTGAAGTTAACTTATACATAATTATTTAAACAATATTTTTCGACTCTTCACTATGGAAAATTATCCACAGAGATTTTTATAAGCGGAGTAATGAATTAATTCCAAATTTCATATATAATTTATGATAAATACTTCAGATTTAACGTGGAATTTGCATGATGTTGAAGTATGACTTTTGATGTTTTTCTTAATCAAAATATACGAGCCTTGAATATTAATATCCTAGTATAGAGGTATCAAACAATTCTATTTACGTATTTTGCTTCGTTACGACTAAAGACATGCACGACACGTTGAAAACTTTTTACCATTATTCTTCATTTCCTCTATATTTCCTCCAATAGGAACGATCCACGAGAACGAACGTCATACTATAAAGATAAATTGAGTTTATATATTCACAACGAAAAGTTTAACTGCATTATTTGAAAAAAGACGTTCATTGAAATTTACTGAGATGATGAGAAAACAACTTTTTTTGTTTGTCGTTATAATTGCTCTGGCAGGTTTGTATCTGTGACCTTTTCGATAAAATTTCTTATAATTTAAAAAAATATCTGATTTAGTTATGGTACACTGAGGAGAAACAAGTGGTAAGAACCTTCAAATTTGAAGCCATTGGTCCCAGGGAATTTTTTTTTTAATAACTAAAAAAAGATGTTGGATTTAATTTCTATTGAATATGATAACTAGTGAATCTACTGAAATTCATTAAATCCAATAAATTCAACAATTTTCTTAATTATTTCGAAGAAAGATTTGTTAAGGATCAATGGTGTGAATATTTTATAGTTTTTACTACTTTCTTTTTCTCAGTGAACATTACCTAAAAAGTGCGGTAAAATACTTTCCGACGAGTGTGAGGTTGCGAAACGAGCCTTGAGTGAGTTTTCTAATCACACAAGTCTGAAAATTTTTACCGCGCGTGTAGGTACGGCATTTTATTGTACAACGTATGAAAAATGCCCCTGACCGCACGCGTGGCGTGCAATAAACACTTGACTTGATTATGTGCAAAATGAGACTTTAGCGCGCGCTCCGCACACGGTAAAACCTCATTTCCACACAAAGTTAAGTAGAGCTCTATATGTTACACGTCGCGAAGGGCATTTTTGACGATTGTGATCACATCACAACCTCACAATCATCAAAATAGCCCTCCCACGACTTGGAGCGTAATATGTTATTACTGCACTTTTTATTCAATAATATACTATTACTTCATCGCCGTATTCACTGTTAATATAATTTTTCCTTCTGTTTGTACCGTCTCTATCGATGTTCTCACTCATGCAATCTATTTTTTTTTCTAATTCTTTCAAATTCGATACTAAATGTAAAGAGATAAATTCATTCATCCAGATGCACCGATTATTGACATGTTAGATAATCGGTGATGTTTGGAGATTTTACAAGATATATTACAGAATAATATAACACATAAGAAATGAGTACAAATTCAAATTTCGAGGATAGCTGGTCTAGTGAAGTTGAATAAATTTAATTTTAATGCCTGCAAATGCTTGATATTTCACGCTATTATTGAACTTTTTTACATTCTATAAATCGCAAAGATTTTTATGACATTACTTATTACATTTATTAGTCAGAAAATTGAAAAAGTAAGCAATGAAATAGAATAAGATATCGATAGGAGATTTAACTTTATTTTTTCTTATGGTGAAAGAAAATGGAATTACTAACGAAACCTTAAAAAGATTGTACAATTTTCCTCCATTTGAGATAATTCTATCCGAATTGATCAAAAAATACAATGAATAGGA
Organism: Aleiodes leptofemur; assembly: GCA_963942555.1. Lineage (NCBI taxonomy): Eukaryota > Metazoa > Arthropoda > Insecta > Hymenoptera > Braconidae > Aleiodes > Aleiodes leptofemur. The sequence continues at coordinate 9,505,814 of OZ012609.1, forward strand.
TGAACATCGTGAAAATTCTTTTCAAGAAGGTCGAATAAAGAGGAGAAATCGACGATTTACCAGATTCAAAATTGTCCATTCGGAAGCTAATTGCTAATACATTAGCTGACAATGCTATATCATATCATGTGCAATGCAATTTTCCACTTGTTTATTAGTAAATTAGGTCATAATCAGGGCCGAGAACTTTGTGCTCCTACGATTAATTTGCCACCCGGTATATGGGTGAAGATGCGCATCTTCAAAATTTCTCCAACGTTCCCTAACGTATATCAAGGTTTCGACGTAAATTCTTTTGATGTTGAGTTTTGCCGCGACTTTTTCAACGTTGTCCAACGTATTTCAACGTTTTTCGACGTAGCAGTCCCGCGATTCGAAACTTCGCGATCCCAGAATAATTCTACGTTGAAATGATGTTAAAAATGCGTTCAACGTAAAAGTCATTTGTTACTGGCTTCGTTAAAAAAGTAATATTATTGGAAAAGGGTTATTGAATAAATTTAGATTTTAATTATCTCAAGTTTATTAAAGCCGTCGTAGATTACCTATTCGCAATGTCTACTGTTTCCTCGTACAATATCTATTATTTCTATTTTTGGAGATTTTTAATCAAATGTGATTCATTCAAGATAAAATTTCCTGTACTGATAACATCAGTTCTATGGGTACAAGAATAATCTCATTTTGGTGATAAATCTTCCTGAGCGATATGTTTTTCCAAAATTCGATGCAATTCTGTGGTACATCATGATCGGAGATGAGTGATTGCATGATAAAGAGATCTTCCTGATTTGTGCCTCTCTTCGATTTATCAGTTTAATTTCTTTATTCCTCATTTTCGGCCAATATCTCGGAAAATGAGCGAAATAGAGACATTTTGCCCCGATTCTTTTCAGTATAAAATTTAAAGAGCTACAAAAAAGGATTCAGGTGAAATTGCACTATCTCGCTCAGTTTCTGAGAAATATTGAAAAAACAGACGAAAAAAATGGGCTTGTTTCGATTTATCTGTTTAATTTTTTTTCTTCTCATTTCTGACGAATATCTCCGAAAATAAGCAAGATAAAGCGGTTTCGCTATTTTTTCGTAGAGAATCTCAAGAGCTACAAAAAAAAGTTTGAGCCAAATCGTTTCCTCGCTTAGCTTCCGAGATTTTTTCATGAAACAAATGATAGGAAATTGATCCCTCCAGCTTCAGTCTTGTTCAAAACAGAGTGCAAAAGGCGTAAATCCAATAGCTTCTACATCAGTCTTACATCGTTTTTGCCCGAATTCGTTATTACCGCATCAATCAATTGTCTTGTTACTGATTATAATTCTCTCAATCATGGTTTCGATCGTTTTCATTACCTTCAATTTCCCTACAATAATTGATTGATAGAAGAAGAAAATCAATACTACGATAGATATGATGACTGCGAATTTTGCAGTCCAAATTTGAAATTTTTACAGAACAAATTTTACAATTCTTGACATAGGAACGAAATTTCGAAAATGAACAAGAAATGGAAATTTTGAGGAAATTAATATTTTACAAATGTCTTCTTTCCGAATTTCCTGGAAAAAAACAATCATCTTCAAAATTTATTTTGAGAATATTCTTTTTACGAGTTATAATATACATTCAATGTATAATCCTATAAAGAAGAGTTTGAATTCTTTACTCGCCTACCAACTCATTTTTTTGAATAAATTTGTTTTGATCAATATTTTTATTATTTCTCATTGAAAAATCTCAAAAGGGTGGTAAAGGGGTAGAAAAAAATCAAAACCACCCCAAAAATGACGTTTTTGCCAATATCTCGGGAATGGCAAATAATACGAAAAAAAAATTTCAAACAAAAGTTGAAGATATGGAAATTACCCAAAAAATTGTTCTGATATACTTTTTACGTATTTGCAAAATTAACCGAGATATTAACAGTTGAAAATTTTTGTATACAGCTCAACTGCGAGGTAAAAATCCGGAAATCTTCAAAAAATCGTATAAATATGAAAAATTCATATTTTTTAACATTTTTTTTAAACATATCTACAAAATACGGCGAATAATTTCTGAAATACTGATTTTTTTCGTAGACTCATCCAAAAGTTATTAATGAATTAATTGTTTAAACTTATTATTTTACTATTCAAAATCTATTTTAATTCTTTTTTTTTCTGTATTTACATTCCCGGCATACCTCAAGGAATGCAAATATAAAAAGAAAAAAAATTAAAATACAATTTGAATAGTAAAATAATAAATTTAAACAATTAATTATTAATAACTTTTGAATGGTCTACGAAAATAAATCGGTCTTTCAGAATTCATCCACCGGATTTCGTAGATATGTTTAGAAAAAACAATGTTAAAAAATGTAAATTTTTCATATTTATACGATTTTTTTGAAGATTTCGGGATTTTTCTCGCGGCTGAGCTGCATACCACAATTATTAACTGTTAATATCTCGGTTAATTTTTCAAATACGTAAAAAATGGATCAGAACAATTTTGTGGATAATTTTGATATTTTCAACTTTGTTTTGAAATTTTTTTTTTCGTATTATTTGCCATTTCCGAAATATTGGCGGAAAATGTCATTTTTGGGGTGGTTTTCATTTTTTTCTATCCCTTCGCCACCCTTTTGGGATTTTTCAATGAGAGATGAAGAAAATATAGATCAAAAGCAATCAATTTTTTAAAAAATTAAGCTGATAGGCGAGTGAAGAATTCAAACGTTTCTCTATTGGACTAGTATTAAATATGAAAAAATAATATTACCTTTTTTGAAATTATTTTTTTAATTTATTCAGAATGATGACAACTCTCTCCTTTGATTCATCATAATTAAAGAATGAATATTTGAAAAAATAGATTCATGTAGGCAGTCCGATTCACCGAAACTAGAGAAGCGTGCGTAGTTCCGTGGTCTAAAGCGTAGGTTTAGTAATCGTAGGGTCGAGCGTTCAAATCCCTTAGGTCGTTAGAATTTTCACGCGAAAAAAATAGAGTTTCAGGTCCGAAAGCGAGAGGGAAGCGTCTTAGAAGGGGTAATTGCTCTCAGCAAAGCGTGATGAACCGGAATTTCACATTGTTTTTGAAAAAAATTGTATTTTGGCAGTGGTAACTGAAGATTATTTCTTTACCGACTCAGTTTCGGTTAGAAGAAATAAAGGAGAAATTTTTGTCGACTTGGGTACGTCGAAAAATCTGTCAGCGTACTTCCAACGTATACGTTCGAATACGTTGAAATACGTTGGAATGATGTTGTACGTTGAACGTTCAGTCAACGTCAAACATGGAAGAAATGGAATTATCTTCCCTGTTCTACGTTGAAATCGTTCAATGGTGTCTATACTAATTTCGACGTCCCTCGACGTATTTCAACGTATAAATTGGATTTGAAACACCACTTTTACGGCGAAATACGTCGAAAAATTTCGACTCGGGTAGTCACAAGCACTATTTGTGCTTACAACGAGTATATTTTTTTTAGAGTGTAGAGGAGGGGATACTCTGGAAAAAATTCTGAAATGGGTTCTACGTCATTTTTTTTGTTATTAATTGCGAATTTCAAATATTCCCTCAAACTAAAACAGGTGCAACAAAACTATCAGAACCCTCCACTTCCACTTTATTCATTGATTAGTTTTTTCCCGAATGAATGAATTGATTTCTTTTTCTATTTATATTCATATGTCACTATCACACTTGCATGACACGAGTCTACCTGTCAATTGCTATGTGCATTCTAACCGACAAATTATTGTGCCTACCTTCACGCATATGACGGGTGACGAATGAATGGTAGAAGCACGAAGTTCTTGGCCCTCGTCATAATCTAACTATTAGCTCCAAGAGTAATTTTTCAATTATAATTCCCATACAGTTATGATTATGTGAAAAATCACTGATAAATTAGAACAATTTTTACAATGTTAATAGGATCAATTGATGGAAACAGCGATGTGAGTTCACAATCCAGCAATTGTAATAATGGTGTTCATACAGGGTGCCCGACACATGAAACAGGATGTCCGACCGTGAGTGATCAATCGCAAAAATTGGTTTAACCCTCTGAAGACAAACTCCTAGCAATCCCTGTCGTGTGAGCTAGAGAGAGGGAATAGCCAATCGTAGGCGCGCGTTCACTGTGTTAGTGCGTGACGTCATGAGATGGCTGCCCCCTCTCCTACTAGCCCATGAACGTATAGAGCTCGTAAACGTGTGGGTTTGCTGATTACGATTTTTCTTGTATTTCTTCTTGTTTCCAAGTTCATAATTAAAATAGAAATTTACAATAAAACTGTTTAGATTGAGGAAAATGTTTGATTTAAAAATACTGTTTACTGGAAAACAAATAATGGAAACACATAAACAAAAACAAAAAGAGAAAAAAAATTCATCTACAAAAATTCCTCCAGTTATAAAAGTGCAGAACAAAAAAAAATCCCATCAAAAATCCTTCTTCGTTAAAATCAACGAAAGTACACGTTTCAAAAAAGTCTGCTGTCTTAATTGTATTTCTTTCTAGCAGTGATTCGCCCGGGCCCCCGCGCGATACGCCGGCACTGGATGTTGCGCCCCACCATACGGCCGAGTGACTTGCCGCTCGGCCCGATTCAGTGGTGGGGAGACGGAGTTTGTCTTCAGAGGGTTAAATAAATGATCGAGTGACCAATGAGAAATGGAATAATTCAGTAGTAAAATAATGGATTGAGATGAATTCGAGATTTTTTTTTTTTCAATTAAAGCTTTGAGACTTTTCCTGGAGTCCATTCAATTCGAGAATTGAAAGTAAGCTGTTCCCAAAATATCTGACGTTGTCCATAAATTTTTCTTTGAAAAATTCGTTTGACAATTTCCTGTAAATCTACTCATTTTAAAGATATCTACAAATAGATCTACATGTAATTTTCAACTACTCCTGATTCATCATTTCACTACTGAATATAGTTTTCAAGAATTAGTTCATTGAAAATTTCGAACATTCGATTTACAATCTGAAATCATAATTGTGATTATTTGTTCTACAGCATCAATGTAACTCAGCTTATGAAGACCATTCGTGTTATCAGATGCGTGGGAGTTATACCTAACTGTATTTCAATATTGTAAACGTGAAATACATATCACAGTAGATATATTATCGTATTCTTTGATTCGTCCCATCAAACAATTTTCCAAATTCCATTCATCCATTTCACTCTCAGAATTTCGATCATTTCATTTGTTGAATGAATGAATATTAGGAATGCACAAATCATGAATGGGTCGAATGCGAATTTCATCTAATTTTTCGACTAATAACAGTAGTAAATAATTCTATAATGATCTTTGTGATTCACAGAATGTAAAAAAAGCTCAATAATAACTTGGAATATCCAATTTCCACAAAAAAAAAAATGAAAATCCTACCGCAACATTTCATAAATTCAAAATGGGTTAATGATTAAGGAGTTTGGAGGGTAAACCCGAAATAACGGGAAAAATCTGAAATTTTTTACAGTGATGCAGCAAGATAATTTAAATCATCTCAAATTATTTTGGAAATTTCGTTCGATTATTCATGACAATAAAATATTAATAGAACTGGGGAAACGGCATAACCTGACATATGAAAAGAAATTAACCCTATAAGGAACTGGGCGTTTCTCCTACCAGTTCCCCGAGTAGAGCATACGTAGAGTGGGGGTACCCACGGACCATTCCAAGCGAGCGCGCGAACGTCGGCAACAGTACCGTACATTTCAAAACATAAAAAAATGTGGGTCTCAATGACGTCAATATACACAATACGTACACTGGCACTAACACCGTCACTATAGTTATCACGGAATAGAATTTATTAATGGTAACAACAAAATAAAATGTTATCATAACCAACAAAAAATATGATGACATGTAAATGGGTGAAAAACGCCGGCGAGTACGGTCCTGGGCCGACGAACATCGCCGCGCGATTGGCTGTCCCCCACTCTATAGCCCCAACTACGTTTTACTACGACTTGGGACTTAGAGGGTTAATTACACTGTTAAATTTGTTCCGATCTCTGCGAAACTCTGTAGAGTACTTCTAGATATTGTTAATATTATGTCATAATTTTTCTTGACACAATTCGTTGTACTAATTAATTGAAAAATGAGAAAATACAACACAGTCCCTCAGTTTCTTTTCTTCTAAAAATCATAACTTCTAACCAGAAGACGGAAAATCAACAAAAAAATTAACATCAATCGCTGAACATTTTTCTTGCAACCTGCGAAAACTTCCTTGCGATTGTGCGATCCGTTGCAAAGATATTTAAATAAATAATATGAAAAATCGACCAATTCTGTGATTATCCATCATCCGTCAATGCGAGACGGCAACGTTGCATCTCATCAATTTGGCGCGTAATTTCAAACGAATTCTCAGAGGTTGAGTGGTGGATACATGAAGAAAGATGAAAATTTTTACAATCGATCAGAGTTGCATCAAATCTTTTATGTAAAATCTTCATTATATAAATCATTTTCAAAAGCATTTTTAAACACATTTTGAGATTTTTTTAAGTACTTTCGTGTCAATAATTCTCCTGCCCGCGAAATTTTCTGCCGTAACCTCACTTTTGTTGCTGGCGTGAACTTTCTCGCCCAAAAACTCAACTTTAACTCCAATAGATATTTTCTGTCACTAATTTACTCTCCACACCTTTATTTTTTTTAATTTTGCTGCTCGATCCATTGTAATTTCATAAATATCCACCAAATTATTGTTGATTACATCACAAGTATTAGAAAGGGACAGATGATTTCAGGGCCATCAACAGAAAGGGAAAGAATATTTTCATCGTAACGTTGCCGCGGTTATTCTCTTATTAGCAAACTTCTCAACCATTTATAAATTAATGAAATTTGTAGATAACGTTCAGTCCTTAATTAGGAAAAAATATTCTCATTTGAACATAATAAGAATATTATTCAAAAGCTTTCAGATAATTTTTTAAAAAATACTTGAAAAAAGCATTTTTTTCGTTTCACAATTGCATCACTGCGGGAGAACAATAGAATCCCTCGACCCCGCATACCCCTCAACAATCACCCTCCAAACTCCTTAAAATGAGGGTAGATGCAGTCACAAAAATTAATTTTATACTCTTTTTCTTCACATGTAATGATGTTATGTTGTAGTGGTATGATAACCTTCTGAAATTCTCAAAAATCACAGATTATCTGAGAAGTCAATTATAATAATAATAATAATAATCGATGCATTTCGATGAATGACTTTACCTCTTTATATCTTTCATCCAATTTCGAAGAATCAGACACTACATATAGTTTTAGAAGACTAAATGTAGTCTGAATTCCTACGAGTATCATTAATTGGGTCTATTACTTTACATCATTGAATAAATCATCTTAATAGTAAAATCATCGATTCAATCAGGGACATTCAAGGAAAATATAAGAAATCATTATCACTTCATCAATGAATAAATAATCCAAGACTCTAGACTATTAACTATCGTTGAAAACAAACTCGGGATATAATAGCATTGAACTAAGCTGTGAATAGCGCATTGTGGGTGAATCGTTGAGCAGCAACTCAAGTGGATGAAATCGGCTCAAAACAACTTGAAGTTGGTTGGTAATTCAGTAATTCGCAGCTCATGAACAAAAATACAATTAATTTAATATTGGAAAAAATCCACTAGCAATTTCAACCTATATCTTGCTCGAAAGACACTAAAAATCAATGCCAAATCAACCGGAATCGATGAAGAATAATCCCAAGCTCGATCTCGAAATGCCATACCATGCTAATTATAACAGCCTTTATTTGCAAATGATAAAGACTTTGAGAAATGGAAGGAATTAATCCCATTATTTGCAATCAGACTACTGAGATTCTCGAAAAATCTCCAAAAAGTTGATGCAATTTTCGTTTGCAATGTGTTAGAGTTGATGAAAGAGTAATCCAGTAGCGGAGTTTTAACCCCTCAAGTACGGGGTCCATATACGTATATGGACCCTCGTGCCTGTCTCACCGGTCGGGGTCTCTATGTCATAGAGACCCTCACCACGTTGCATAAAAATTTCAATATCTCTTATAATTTTCAAGATTTTTAGATTTTGCAAAATGTTTCGTGAAGATGGATAATTCAAGTTTGATATGCAGCCTTTAGGAAACAATCAATTCTATTTTAATTAATTAATTTTTGAGGGATTTTTTTTTTTCAAACTTCTGAGTTCACATCTCACAAGGCGCCCGGCCGCTAGGACAGTTTGGCCCGCTGAGGCCCCGTACTTGAGGGGTTAACGAGTGTTGAGCCATGAAATTTTAGTTTGACAGAAAAAGCGCAGAACAGATTCCACGTGCCTCCATGTGATTTCACCTTAACTTATTAGTGAATCCCATATTATCGGGAGTTAAGGGGGGGGGTAGGGTATTTAATTTTTTTTTTCTCGATTTTTTGAAAAATTTTGAGGTGAAAGTACCATATTTCAGGAATATTCTGTGAAAATTTCAAGTCGATCCGAGAAAAATTGACGGTAATACAGCATTTTTAGTATGAGTGGTTTAGAATCAAGCTCAAATCAAAACTACGCTTCCAAGCAAAGAAGGTCGCGTTAGCCATAGACAAGAGTGGAAACGTATTCTGGACACCTCTGATGATAGTTTTATATTGTGCGGACGCGGAATTGACGACTCTATGTAAGTAAAAAGTTTAAATTTCAAAATTTAAGTTCAAACTTCAAATCGATTTTCCCACAACTTGCTTTTTAAAAGTCGGTGGACACTCTCACTCAGAATCTACTGAACCGATCGATTTGATTTTTTGCACACTTTTTTAAAACATATTCAGCGAGGTAACGCTGTCGAGTTTTTTAATTTTTTTTTATTTTCAGTATTTTTTATAGGAGCTTGAATGTTGGTTTTCTAGTCAAAAATCGGGTTTTTGACTTTAAAGTGCAACCAAAAATCCAAAAATGTGAAAAAAAAAATTTTCTCGACAGAGTTACCTGGGTAATCTTATAAACAAACGGAATCACTTCGCTTTTTTCGTTTTAGATGATCCAGTCTTGAGTTCCGCTGTCCACCGCAAAACGCTTTTTTCCGAGGCGCCTGACAAGAGTTGCTCCCACTGGCTCAAATCTTTATATTTTTCCACGAAAATTTCACAGTCTTCTTGAAATGTGACTTAAGAATACCCCATGGGAACAACATCATTTATATTAACTGTTTCGTCAATAAAAATTCATAAAAATATGCCTTTTTTTGACCGAATTAACCCTACCCCCCCCCCCCCCCTTAAATAAAAGCCAAAAGAGTGTCCATCCCTTCTCTAGTTTCTTTCACTCAGTTCCAATTTTTATTTGGACCAGATGGATTAAGTTGAGTCAACTCCTTATTCTCTTTCGTTGGGAGACCGTTATATCAACTCAATACTGATCTCAAAAATTATTGTCGATTTTGAAAAATTAGAATAAAAAAAAATATCTATTAATTTTCTCAAGACAGAACTTTAAGTTCTTCGAGTCGTATTGAGATGTTTATGTACGTATTGCATGTGTTGAGGAAAAGAAATGATTTTCTTGTACAAAAATAATGAAAAGTTATAGGGATATTCTTTCTCGTGGCATTATCATGTCATTATGTGAGCCACGTGGAGGAAGTCTGTCATTTTTTACTGCTTCGTTTTGGATTCTCTAGCTTATGAGTGCAATTCGTTGTATCAATTTATTCGTCATTAGCAATTTAATTCATACAATTGAATATTGAGGGAAGCTACTAGAAAAGGCACTCAGGTTCTGTAACTAAATATTCATTCTGCCGACGCCAAAGTATCGATTATTAAATCAATTTCCTGGAGAAATATATTTAATCTCATAAATTGACTAATTACTGACAAAGAAATTGATGCCAGAGGAATAAATACAAATTCAAGGGCGCTGAAACACAATCAGAAAATAAAATCAAGAGTATCTTCCACGTGACTTACATATTGGAAATAAATTTCTATCTTTTAATGCAGAAGCAAAATTGAGATGCAATATAAGAAATCTTTTCATAAATTCCCATTATCTTTGGACAACAAAAAATCATTCGAATTGCTTGACATGGAAATATGTTAGAAGCCATGAAAGTCATACCAATATAAAACGAAGTATTCGAGAGTCTATTTTTTTATCTTTAGCTGTTTTTCTCACCTCAACTGTTCGGCCGACATTAAGAAATTTTCATTCAATGAATTTTCAAAAATATTTCAATTTTCATTAAAGGTTAATACTCGGAGTATACACCTCTGAACAGAACTTCGAAGCACATACGGAGTCAAATTGACCCCACTCCATTTTCTGAGTGCTACATCTCAAAAATTATGCATTTTTTTGCAATTTATGTTATGAGCTTTTTCGTAGATGAAACAATATACTTTCGAATACAATCATCATTGGTTTGATTCAACTATTTTTTGATGGTGAAAAAATTAATCGAAATCGGACCTTTTTTCTCAAGTCGGCTAATTTGAATAAAAAAGCTTATAAGCGTCGGAGCCGAGTATTTCGAATATTTTCATTCATTTCATGATATTTTAGGGCAAAAAAATTTTTGGGCTCAAAATGACCCCCAGTTAGCTCTGAGATTATGACTAAAAATTCAGTTTAGCTCCAATCTTTTATGAGGTGGATACAACATCACATGTAGCTGTTAATTTCTAGCATTAATTAATTTTTGTAATAAATTGACTTGACTCTTTTTACTATTTTGCTACTGAATTTTCCTTTACCTGATTGATCAACTTCAGTTATGAGCGTTTGTGATTCCAGAAGTGATTGTACTGTAGAGCTATCTAACGAAACGCCTGAAAAATAATTTTAAGCAATCCATAATTTAGTTCAATGATGGAAGAATCAAAGTAATAAAATTACCAAAAAAAAAGATCAACTTTATGACAAAATTTTGTTGGTTCTAACCACGAAAAATGTCAATGTTATCCTTACTTGTCAGAACGTCGAATATAGACTGTGCCATTGTTGTAATGCTTCAGCACATGTGCAAAATAATTTATAAAATTTCGATTAATTTTTCATGAATTATTTAGACTCTGCACTTTCATTATTTTATGATTTAAGGACATAATGACTATTGCAGACGACGGTCGAGCTAAAATCCTGACAGCATTTTTGCCTTGTCTGCTTTCTCTTTCTATTCTCGCTCGGTCCAAAATATATAACCTAACTTGATATGCGACACAGAATACGAAGATAGCTAAAGAGAAGAATGACGTTTCAAATTTTATAAGCATTGGGGAGTTGAATTCTTATTCTGAATGATAGATGGCGCCGATAGTTCAGTAACTTGGGGTGATTGTCTAAAAAAGAAATCTTTTAATGAATTTCTCTAAGTCGAATGCTTTCTGAAATATTCACGAAATAATCTGCGATTGAGTCTGAAATCAATAGAGTTCCTGAGCTTTCTACAGGATATAAAAAAGGACTCTCGATGTTTCATTTGAAATCCATTATTCCCCAAGATATTTACGAAATAAGTTGCATTTCATTTGAGTAGACGAACATAAATTCAATACCAAAAACATACACCTAATTTTTACCTTCATTATACGAAGGAAAAATTTATTAGAAATATAAATCTAAATTTATGATTTTTCCTTTCTTGGATATAAACAATTGGAATTCAATTCATGGAACACAATTTATCATTAATGAATGATAGAAACGGAACGAAGGGAGAATGAAGTAGACGATTCTACATTGAGTAGAATGAGTAAGAAGTTTTAAATTTTACGTTGACTTTTTCCAACGAATCAGAGAAGAGTCTGGAAGTTCTAGAAACGTGGGGTAAGCACATAACCTCAAAATTGTTCCGGTGTAAACAAAACACAAAGATTCGTTCTACGCAGTTTGACAAATTCCTTGAACTCTAAAAATTGTTAGAAGTATTGTGGGATCATTAACAATGTCGACAGTCCTTCGTGTGAAACGCAGAATCGATGATGAACCCTCGGATGCATTGTTGGTTGCATGTAAAAAACGGAAAATCGAAGAGTCAGAGGCTAAAGAGACTGATTCACTCACTGCAGTTGTCAAATTCGCTGGTACTGTTCAAACACAGGTAATTCTTTCATTTTCATTGCAACGATTGATGAAAAATTAATATTGAAGTAGTAAAAAAAGAAAGATAACAATTGCATTTTGATTCTTTATGAATATCTTGGGATGACAAGTGGATGAAGAATTTTTATGAAGACCTCTTTGTAGAAAAGAGAACTACCAACCAAACTTGTATGAAAATGTCGTCATCTCCATTAGATTCGGAAATATTCCAGAAGATATTAATTGACCAAAGGGATATGTTGATTTGAATGATATTTCACTTTGTGTTCAGTATTCCTGCAATGTTTCGAAATGTAAAGGAGAGGAAGAACTTTTCATAGGGGCCTTTTTTTTTGTAAAGAAAAGAAAAAGGTACGAAAAAGGTCTTTATGGAAGTTTTCCTATCTCCCATGGATTGTTAGATATTCTCTTCAAATTGAATCGATGATAATTGAAAGCCAATTTGGATTGCCTATGAATTTGCATTCAGTTTTTATGAAACATCTCAAAATTCAAGGGATATACAGAAGATTTTATGTGGCTTTTATGTCGTTTGCGGAGAAACATCGGAGCTCCATATGAGGTCCCTGAAAAAGAAAATCTGTTTTAGATTCTGAGCTATTAGAAAAAAAATTAAGATAAAAACGATGATCAATGTATTTGACAACTTTATTTAAATGATTCCGTAGTTTTGATTACTTCGATAGGATTTTAGGAACATTTTTGATTTTTGTCATTGTTTTTTTAGGATGAGAATGTCGTTGAGCACCTGACAAAAACACTGAGCAAAGACGAACTCAAGGCAAATTACAAACAGCACATCGTTGATATTACGAACAAATCTCGACTTCAGAAACAGGAAGATTCCAAAGAGAGTCGGTATAAAGTGGTAAATTGCTTCAGGTCTCAGGGTGCTATCACAGCTGATGAAATTGAGGATAAACAGATGACTGTCATTGATGTAGAAGATTCCGTTTCATGTTCAACGAAAGATCAGGAGAAGGTAAAAAGAGTTCCATTCAAATGAAATGATGTTGAAGATGTTTTTTCTTCTCGATGAAAACTAGTTTTGTTGGAATGCCTCCAAATCTATAGAAGATACAAGAATTTCTGCTATGCCTTTTTTTAAAGTGACATTCAAAGCTACAAAAAGAGCCGTAACTACAATTTTAAAATCTTGCATAGACTTCAAGATATGTCGGAGTAACTGAAGAGCAAAATTGATTTTCTTTCTTCTTAATCTATTCTTCAATCATTGAAATTGTGAATACTCAGGATATTCCGAAAATTGGTCCATTCACATACATGCCGAGATACTAGAAGAAAACTAGGAAATTTGATTTTTATTTTTGGATCTCCCAAGGAGTAAATGATGATTACTGAAAAAAATTGAAATAACGGGGAAACACATTGGTATTTTAATCTCAGAGAAACCTTCCATTCTTCTGCAGAATTTTTATTTTTAATAATAGGTGGACATATATATTTTTCTTTTCCAATCGACCCTTTAATCTTTATTACTGATTACTAGATTTGGCTTTAACAAAGAGGCGCTTTTGGCACGTACGTCTTTTTTGTTTAGAGTTACTCATTAAATGGAACAACATTGCAGAATGCAATGATAGGAAAAATTAGACGTCGCCCGACTTCGACGTTTTCTAAATAATAATCTTCATTCATCATTTCTAGTTTTCTTCTCATTTTTTTTCTAAATTTTGTTGTCTTCTAGTTATTATTTTTTTTTTCTAATTTCCTCCGTTTTACAGGAGCCGAAGTATGTGTATGACCTCTATTACACCCAAACAGAAGAAGACTTGGAGCCACACAATTACATTTCAATCCATTCACTCGATCAAGAATTAGTCTTCGATAATTACAGAGATCCCGTACACAATGCAGATTATGAATCTGAAGATTCAAATTCTGAATCAAATTGGCGCAATGATTATCCGGATTCTGAGCATTCTGAAAATTCAGTTAACGAGGATGATATGAGAGCAGCTGTTGCTAGATTAAAAATTGATGGTGAAGAATCTGATTTGTCGAGTGACGAAGATTTTGTTTATGCAGTTGATGAGGATGATGTTGATAAATATGGATTCAAATATGCTAAATATAAAGCAAGAATTAAGGAAGAACTTGAAGAGGGAGACAGTGATTTGAGTGATTATAGTGGTGTGTGTATTACTGAAGAACCCAGTGATAATGAAGACTCAAGTAATGATTAGTTGAAACTCATAACAAAAGGATGGTGTAAATATTGTGGGAAAAGTTAGCTTACACTGTTCAATTATTTTTCTATATTCATCAACTGATTGGCACTGTTTCACTACCTAGGAAGATCCCAGTGGATGATCAATTTCAAGATTCATCACGACAAGATACCCCGTCTGGGTCATTAATTTGAAGAAATGGAATTTTATTGAATGAAATCCATTTCAATTAAAATATGCAATTGATTAGTTTATTTGATGTTTGATTATTGTTGAGGTTGAACAACCTGTTGAAGTATAATCTGATGCGGTATGTAGAACAGTCGACTGCCGCAGTGCGCGTCGCTCTTCCAGAGCGAAGTGGTGTTCGCTAGAGCGCTCGCTGAACATTCACGATATATAGATATATTAGTTTTAGTTAATATCTGATATACTGCAACTATATAGGGCAATAAGTATTGGACCAAACGAGTTCATTTGAGCCGGTGCAACATCCTTGGAATAAATATGTTTCCGGGGAGTTTTTGAGAGACTTGTTTAGAGAAAATTTCATAAGCTGCAGGAAAATGTTCCCGAAAAATTCTCCACAACTCCATTGTTTACGACAAATTTTGAAAATAATCTACTTACAAATTATATTAAATTTATTCTCCTTTATAAGTGCGTACTGAATTATTCCATTCCTTATTAGTAAATTGATCCTTAATCAAGATAAGTATTAAAGATTGATCATTTACGCTAGTGTCACAGTCATCATCTCGTAGTCATTGCAACTACAAAAGATCCCTACAGAAATTTCTATATCTCTTATCATCGCCGAGATATTTTTGTAAAAAAAATAAAAAATAAACAGATTGTGCACTGCTCTTGGAAAGACTCTTTTGAATATTTCCATATGAACTGATTGTACGGGATTTAAAAAGGAATTAATTCACTTCTGTTCGTGAATAGAACAGGAATTGTTAGTGTTATCAATGTATTTTTTGTTGCAAACAGCGTCATTAAATCAATACTTTTTTTCATAAAATATAAAAATTTAAATTTAAAGTCAAATTAATATTTCCAACTACAGCAGGTATTTTTGATAAAATTATAAGAAAATTACATTTGAAACGAAAAAAGTAGAATACGTACCTGCTACAACAATTGAAACAATGTCGAATAGAGCAAATTGCTTCGTTATCATTTCAACAACTTTGAAAGGAAATATTTTTTTTTTTTTATTATGGAGTTAGGCTTCTCGTTATGAGAATCTAAACCAAATAAATCTCTATAATACGACACTATTTATTTGCAGAGATTGTTTCTATTTGAGGAAGTAAAGAAGAAATGAAGAGAGAAAATGTTCAAAGATTTTTGATATTCCGCACATATATTCTTTGTTGTAACGAACGAAAATGACGTAAAAGGAGGCTTGCGGAGTTTTTAGACTAGGAAATTGATTCTTAATGATTATCTATTTTCTTTTCTTTTCGAATCCGAACATTCAAAATAATACTTGAAAATCATAAGAATTCAACATGAAGAGGTAAAATAGGGTGCATCAAAAAATCACATGTGGCTGTTTTTGCAAATATATTTGAATTGAGTAATTTTGAAGATATTTCAGAAGCCTCCTTTCATAGAAGATTTCATGAGCTAGAAGAAAGGTCCCTTGGTAAATTCCTAAATTCAAACCAAAATGAATCGAGATTGATATATCGTTTTCCAAGTTTATCCTCGAATTAATCATTCTCTCTTCACATTGTATCAAATTACTCGACGATCATATTACTTCGATCACAGAGCGTTTATTCATCATTTCCACAATCCATTCATAGTGAAAAAAAAATTAAATAATTGGAGTACAGACTCAGTCAGAACTGTGATGAAATATCCAATGGAATTGAAACATTTATTCATACAATAGCGCTCAAAAGAATTGTCTTGTGTCTTTTATCAATGATTATTCTTCATTCATTTTTCATGATTTTTTTTTATCATATGATATGAGTACACTGCGTATACATGTAACACTGGCCTTAACTCTAATTTATACACAATCGTATGCGCTCGTTCATTCTTCTCCTTTCATTTTATATTTATGATCAATTATTTAATCTTAATTTATCATTTCAATTGATTTTTCATTATAATTCTTCAGTGACAATTGAAACAGTAGAGTTAATGTTCAGTTGTTTTCTAATTAAAATCACAGATTTCTTCAATTGATAAATTTCTTTCTAATTTAAAAAAAAACTGTTGAATTTTTGAAGTAATTGTCCTCCTATTCTTTATTCTTCAATTAAGTGAGATGAATTTTGAAATATATTCTAATTTTTCGAATCAATAACGGAAATAAATTTTCCAGGCTATTCAATAGAATTGGTTAAATTTCGAAAATCCTTCAACTTTTTTGCCACATTTGGTTTTTCCTTTCGATACAGAATTGCTTGAGAAAATCCTTCCATTCAATTATAAAATAAAAAATAATTTGTTATATCATGGCGAGCGCAAACAATTTATTTATAATATTCGTATAATATATTAAATGTTATATTGCAACGTGATTTAACAGATTCACAAGCTGAGATTGGTATTCATTCCAGGATCGTTATCGTACGCATCTTTTTCAATGGTAATACTCTACTTTGTTTTTCCTCCTACTGTACAACATTTTACACTCACTTCATCCATCGCTATGATTTTTCATTTCAAACGCTTTTTCTTAAGTTGTTTCTTTTTACTTCAATTTTAATATTAATTTTTTTTTTTAGGTATGTCGATCATTAAAACTACTAACTACCTACGAGATTATTTTTCGAGAGTCATGAGATTGCACACCCACGCAATTGGGTAAACTAGAAGAGAAAAAAATCATTTAAATTAATTAAAAACAATAAAATGATTAATATGCAAACTTCATTGATTCAATAATTTTTTCAATTCATGGTCATACAATTAAAGAAATTAATTATTATTTACAGGACGATTTGATCGATTAACCCTGCAATCTCCAATTCATTCTCATCTACTCAATTCAGATAATTTTTTCTTTTCCATTTAATTATTGTATTTACATTTTTTTTTCTTCAACCATCAATTGATTACTCATAAGTACGAACAATTCCTTGGATCAACAAAAAAAAATCGATGGAAATCACGCATTATTTATATATATAATATCTATACATATATTTTAACTAAGAAAATTAGTTCGAAGTATTATAAACTGGCAACAATTAACAGTCCTATGGTTTTTTTTTCTTTTATAAAAAAAAAATTCGATGAAATTTTTATAATCAAAAAAAAAGAAAATTAAGTGCACAGAATGAAAATGAGGAAAAAAATCTTCCATTTAAGAATGTCAAAATTTTTGAAAAAATGGTTTTTCAGATATTTTTTTTTTATAATCATTTTTCAAAAAATTTAAAGTACGGAAGCCTCGGTCCTGCCGCTCGATGGGCTTGTAGTGGTATGACTATTCGAATTATTATTATTACTGTTTGAATTATTATTGTTATTATTATTATTATTGTTATTGCTAGCTTCACCAGCATGACTGGAGCAGTAAAATTTTTTGTGTGCAATAAATGTACTAAGGTAGTTGAAACTTATATCACACGAGCGACAGTAACGTGGGCCAGTTTTGTTCGGATCGAGACTCTCTTCTGGTGGAGGTGGTGGTGGTGGCGGTGGTGGAGGCGGTGGAGTTTCTTCCCTTTCTTGTTTAACTTTACCAATTGCAGCTGGTGTGGTTGACTGCTGCACCGGCGGAGTTGGTGCAGGTGGTAATGAGGGTAATGGACTTTTACGTGTTTCACTTTTTCCGTTAATTTGAATCTCCGGCGAAATTTCATCGGGAGTTGTTGCCGGTGCTGGCTCGGTTGTTGGCACTGTCACGTCGTCATCCAGAACGCATGTTATGTAGTTTTCTTCCTGGAAATTATGAGAATTTTTTAGGTGTTTTGCATTGATTCCATTTAGATAGTAAAGGAGGATGAATATCCGAATATCGTGTAATGTTGATATCTTGAGAACGGGAGGGTTTGGAGAATTGACCGAGAGATCAATTTGTAGAGAATTTTATGAGCTACAAAAAAAGTTCACCGAAAATGACTGCAAAAGGATGTATAATTTTTCTTTCATTATTTTGCTGCTTCACTACTGATTATTGTGTTGATCGTTTTCCGTTGAATATTTTGGAAACTGAGGTGGATAAAAAAATTTTGTTACATATATTTTCTGTCGGGGAAAGAATTGATTCACCAGAAAATTACCTGCAAAAATCGTTCTTGAGTAGTTTCCAAAATATTTTGAGGAAGAGCCAATTTATTAGTGAAGATAATCGAGTCAATAAGTCGTGCTCGACATCTATTAAAACTTCTATTATTCTCAGATGATGTTCACAAACCTGTAAATCAGTTCCTCGTTTCTCGAAGTGCATTCTAATGTGTGTTCGCATTCCCCTCAATGTATTGCCTTTGTACCGACATATTGTACACCTGAATGCTTTGACACCCTGATGAGCGTCCATATGACGTTGGGCGGCGCCTGCTGTCGGACTAACTGCACCACAAACTGG
The DNA here is from genome assembly GCA_963942555.1 of Aleiodes leptofemur. NCBI lineage: Eukaryota > Metazoa > Arthropoda > Insecta > Hymenoptera > Braconidae > Aleiodes > Aleiodes leptofemur. Next base: position 9,524,676 of record OZ012609.1, read on the forward strand.
ACACCTCCACCCACCTGTCGGACCACTCGAGCACGTGTGCGTACTGCCTGCTTCGATCATTCCCTAGAATGTTGATCAGAAAACTGTATCAATACTTCCAAAATCCTGAATGAATAAAAAATCGTAGCAGCGTCGGATTCAATTGTACGGAAGATTGTAACGAATGTATGAATCATTCATATCAGCAAATATTAATGAAAGCTGTGTCAATCTTCAACAAACATTATCTCGAATGTTTCATCCAGATTTTTTCGTGGCTTTGTTTTTTCTCAATTAGAAATATCCCTACGAAGATCCCTCCATCTCCCTTAGATTCCGAGATATCTCAGAAATACTAATCAAATGCAAAATACCGTCTCTCAAATTTATTTCTTGGATATGAAAATAGCAGATATTCATTTATTTTTTTTATTTTTTTATAGCGAAAACTCAGAGCTACAAAAAAGGTTACAGTTTCCTTTCGATCTCCCACAGATCTCAAGATATCCTCGAAAAGTCGAAGTAACTTGAACACTCTTATCTACAATTTCACAACAAAATTTAATCTAGCTTCAAGTTTTCTAAAATATCCCCGTATCGTAGCGAGATAGAGGAATTTCAGTGATAACCTTTTCTGTAACTCTGACTTTCCTCTATAAAAAATTTAATGACAAGTATCCCCTTATCTATCAGAGATTCTGAGAAAAACGGATAATACAGAAAGCTTGAATTATTCATTAAATCAATTCTTACCTTGCACTTTGGACATCTCGTATGATGCTCCTGACTCTCTGGCCTCTTTGGACAATAGAATGCCTGATGAGCAACTAAATTATCCATTGATGCAAATTTAATACCACAAGCAGCACATATTAACTGAACTAATGGCGGTGATGGTGTACCAGTTGGTGGTGGACTAGAAACTGTATTTTCTCGGGCCTGACAATAATGCTTCTTGTGTGCAACGAAATTTTCATGACGGCAAAAAACAATATTGCACTCTTTACACCTACTAACGCCTTGTTTAACGAGAACACCAGGTCCACCTGGTACTGGTGGCGGTGGTAATTCAGCAAGTCTCAATGCTAATTCCGTTGGTGGTACTGTTGGTGCTACGGATGATGCCTGACTCGATGGCAATGATCTGGTTCTTGGACTGACACTTCCCCGGGACCTTGGACTACCTGGTGGAGCTGGTAATGATGATGGTGCTGGTGATACTCGGTTCTCTTTCTCATCTTGATGAACTGGCGATCGTCTCATGCTCAGATCAAGGGGAAATGAACCAGTCGATGATGGAGACGTAGGTGTTACTGATGGCGGTGGTATTGGTGCTGGAGTTGAGCTTTTGTTAGCTACCCGTAGAACTTGAGGTGTTTCAGACGAGTTGTGTCCAGTTAATCCTCTCGTCATGGGCTGGAGTGATCCATTGGGTAGAAGGAAGCAGGCTGTATCGGGTGCTGGTAGCGATGGAGCAGCTAGAACAGACGCTCCTCTCAGCAGAGAGCATGGAACGATGAGAATTGGATTGGTGGGTAGTGCTAAACATGGTTGAGGAGGTGGTGAATCACCGGGGCTCGAATTTGCTGGTGGTGAAGCTTTGGCTGATGATACGGGAGCTGGTGTGTCCTTGACGACGTGCCTAGTACTGCAGTAGTGTGTTTTGTGGGCACGATATGTCCTCAGTGAGCTGAATCTTATGTCGCAGTTTCTGCAGTAACGCTCAGCTTCTTCATTGAGTGAACCGTTTGACGTGTTATTTGTTACTGGAACTGAAGCAGCTTGGGCGGTTGGCGATGGAGCTGGTTGTGCTGGTGGAGCTGGTGATGATGCGTGCATTCTCATATGACGATTTAAAGAGACTTTTTTGTCAGCTGAATAGGAACAGTGAGGGCAGGTGTAGGCCTTGCGAGACTCAAACTTAGTTGATTTCTCGTCGTCATCATCGTTGGCACTTTCGTCATCGTTACGAGGACGATGAGCACAATAGAATGTGCGGTGGGCCTCGAGGGTACTTGCTGAGGAAAAACGTATGCCACATGGAGGACAGATGAGGGGAATTGGCCGTGATGGCTCCACGGTTATTGACTCTTTGCCGTCCGTTGGAAGAACAAAGAGACGACCTGCTGCTATTGCATTCTGCAAGCCTGCTGGTAGCGGTGGCGTTGGATTTGTGCGTGATTCGGGGGGTGAAACACCGTCGGGTTTGATCGTGAGCGCTGCTACAGTTGCGGGACGTAATGCTGGATCTGTCGCGAGACTTGTATTTAGACGGAGTCGGGGAGTTGCTTCCTCGTCCAAACGGAACTTCTTCGGATCTGGATCATCTGAGCGAATTGAGTCGTCCGATGATCGTCGAGTCTCACGTCTCCTCAACGATGGAGGACGTGTGTCGTTCTCTCTTGGCGAAAGTGAATTTGAGTCGTGATCTCTGCGGGAGGACTTGGGACTCGAGGAGTCACGGTCTGGCTTCAATCCACGTTTCAAACCCTGCAACAGGATTATGGTCAGAATAATGCTTAAGCATTTGAAAGGAGAATTGAGAATGGAACGATGGAGAGATTAGATTTGATGAATTGATAAGATAGTGGAGATTAAAAAATTGTATGAACCTCAAACTCTTCAGCAAAACTATTGATCCTCTTTCTGGCATCCTCGGTTAAAACACTCAGCCTTAAGCGAAAGTCCTCGGTCGAATTACCAAGGAGACCTTGAGGAATAATGTTCAGTCTTGGCGGTGGCGGTAGGCTATTTTCTTCATCAGGGTTAGCTGGAGCTGGACTCGATACACCAGAACCACCTCCATCTACTCCACTGCTCACTGACGGAGTTTTCTCTGAGTCGCTCCATTCCTCGTCTTCCCCTACAACATAGTAACAAGGAGAATTAAAAATGATTAAAAACTGGATTGTTTATTGAAAAAATTGGACGTTACATTTGATTTGAATATTCGCATAGGGAACCACAACTCCACAATCCCGAGGCACAATCATAGTAAGAATACTAGAATAATGAAAAAATTAACTCAGAATGTATTTCTAAGAGAAGAAAAACACGATGCTCTCTCCGGGACACTCAGATTTCCAATGATCATTTCCATCTAGCATCGGTCTTTTCTCCCCACCCGAAAAATCTCTTCCACTCCCCTCTTTTGATTCTCCCCACTCTAGTAAACTCAACTGCTTCCTCATACGCATGTCTCTACTCCCCAACAATTTGAAATCCCTTCAAACTTTCCCAGCCGCTTTATCCGAACGATCGCAATATAGAACGTCAATGCTATCTTGATGAATGACTCGTTGATTAACATAATTACTTCTTTTTTCAGCAGTCGTGCAATTGAGACAATTGAAATAATGAAATTCCGAGAATTTCGAAAAGTTAAAAAACCACCAAAAATTACAGCTGCATTATTTTGATAATCTTTTCAAAACTATTGAGTTGAGGAGAATCCATGCATCCAAAATTTTTGTACTTCCTAAAAATCTTCACAAGAAAGGTCTCTTGACATTTTTCCCTAAACCCACTCATTCCTGAGATATCTTTCAACAAATAAATTACTCCCGTTAATCAGAAAAATTGAGAAATGACAGAAGAAGTTTTCCAACATCAATCAGATGATTGAACATCCTCGAAATAACTTTAATTGTCGAATAAGACGGCTAGAGGAGGAGAAGAAAAGAGGGTGAGGTCGATCCACGTGAGATCCTCATCGAGATTGCCTTTACCCTTCACATCATTTCTCTCAGCGTCTCTCACGATCTCCATACACACAGCTGGTATATCCCTTCTAATACACATGTACACATGCCTCGTTCATTTTCTTTTCTTCATTCTTTTTTTTTTCTCTCTACCTATTCATATCCATTCTTGTGATCTCTCATGTGGTCGTAGTTGCCATGTTTCTGGCCTCTGTAAATAAGCAGTCATCGATGGATCTCACTTGGGTTTAGAGTACTGCCAGCTTTCAAACCTCCAATACAAGTGTAAGAAACAGAGACACATACGGCTTTTAAAAGCCCCTGAGGCCATTCTTAATTGCATGTGCATGCAACTGATCCCTCTCAATCTCTCTCGGTTTCGTTTCAGAGGCGGGAAGGGGGGGGGGGGGGTGAGTGAGAACTCTGTTTCAGGTCTATCCATGTGTACAGAAACACGTATGTACACCCTTTTGCAAAAGCGTAGTGGAGGGCGAGTAATATATCTAGATGCCGTAGAACTTGCGAGGGAGAGAGAGAAAGAGATTAAGTCGGGAGGGAAGGTGGGGAGGGTGGTGGAGCGACACGGCCGCCATTAACATATCCACACGCTGATAAGCCTTTCTCGGAACCGATACTGCTGCCGCCCGTATCCATGCATTTTTTTTCTCTTCCTCGTTCCTACCTTCTCTCTTTCATTTGGTCAGAATTTACTGTTCTTTTTCTGTTTCATTTTTTGTGAGGGAAGTGGAAGAGGGTGGGCTTGGGGTCAGTGGGTGATGATGAAAAATTTAAACCTGTTGATTCCGTTTATTTGCTTCAATTTGGGAAAAAGAATTTGCATCGGCTTCGGAATTTTCAGGGTAGTGGAACAATTTCTCTTGAAAATTAATTGGGTAGCAATTTCGTACTTTTCTAACATTGGCAATCGGAATAGAAAGATTGACATTGTTCTTCGTTTTCGTTAGGGACTCGTCAATTCATTTGAAAGCCTGCATTGATAAATTCCGGAAAGATTCTACTCTGTTATTACGAATTATCTCAGAATCTAAAGGAGATAAGAGAATCTCAGAAGTTATCTCAGGAGCCCTTTTTGTAGGGTGGAATTAGAGATACAGGAAAGGTTCCCAACACAATATCTCTATCGCTCTCAGATTACGAGATATCCCAAAAAGAACTGATCCCTAAAGATAAGCCCAACTCTATATCTTTAATCATTCAAAATTAACCCCACCCTTGTGCCGTTATCGATCCGTCAGAATATCGATAGCATCACCTCTTGATCAATCGGAACTCGGATCTTACCGAATTCGAGATAATCGTCATACATCAGACGTTATCAAATCAACCCTTCAAATAATACAAAATTAGAATCTAGGATTTCATCGAAATCCACTCACTCAATTTCGAACAGCAGCTGTCATTTATTTTTCATCGATTGGTTACGGAAATGGAACTATCTACCCACCGGCCTTCATTACTTTTCAATTGTCTAATTCAGTAGTGAAATGACGAAATGGAATGAGCATGAAAATCACACGTAGTTCATTTCAAAAATATCTGATAAGCAACGAGGTTTATAAAGGGTTATGAAGGGACAATTTTTGTAACTCATTAAATTGTCTCAAAACTTGGTATCGTGACAGTTTTCTCACAGCTTACGCAATCTCAAGCGATATACATTAGAAGCTGCATGTCGTTCGTCTGACTTATCCAACTTTACCACTTCATTGATGTGAAAATTGTTCTGGCCATTCATTTTTGACCCTAGAATGATCACCCTGAGCGACCTAACGACTTTGATTAGGTGATGAGAGATTCTCTGCTCCGTTATTTCGGCTGCGATGTTGCCGAACCCCTTCTACGCGGCTCGGTCACGTTTGGCAAGTTCTTGGCAACGTTGTTCACCGAACATCCCATGCGACTCGTGTTAAATTTTCTAATTCGTTCTTGTACCTAATTTGGACGTAATAAATTAATCAAAATCCCTGATTATATATAGCCTCTTATGGGCATGCGGAGCCGTACCGATAAGTCGAAGACAAAAAATTAAAAATCTCGTGAATAACAATTGAGATTTGATTGAAAAACTGATCAGTACCTTCCTTGAACAATCAGGAAACATAGCTGACCACTTTTTCGGGGCCTCACGGACCTTTTACAATTGCAATTTATGGTTTTATTCAATTCTTCGATAAAAATTGACGTGTCCGAGTCCATCTCGCAATCAATTTTCTTTTATTTTCTATGACATTGAAAACATTTGAGGTGACTATTCATTTTCAAAAATTATAAAAGGGAGTAAAAAAATTATTATGATGATTTTCACAAATAATTAGTTGATTAGCGGTCAGGAAAATGTTCTCTATTTTCGTGTTCAAGAATTGGTATTAGCTTGGGATTTCTATGCTAAAGCATAGGCATTCTCCCCTGCCCGTGCGCCTCACACAAGTGCTGACCAACCTCCTTAAGGTTACTATAATCCCGGGATGAAAAAATTCGAGTCAGTGGTCGAAAGACTCCTGTCCCGGTCTCTGACAGAGTCCCTATACGCGCCATGGCAGGGACTTCCTAGAGACACCTTGCTGTCTCTCCGAACGGGACACGTGTCTCTCTTACAGGGACTCTCAGTCCCTGCTCTACGAACCAGAGTCCTTACTTGAGAGACTCACAGTCTCTCAAATAAGAACTCCTCCAGTCTTTCTTCGAGAGCCATCAGTCTCTCAGATAAGGAATCCTCCAGTCTTCCTTCGGGAGCCATCAGTCTTTCTATTTTTCAAAAAAATATTTATTTTTATCCATATTTTTTTTTGTCAAAAAATACATTAATCAATATTTTAGATGATAATAGATTGTTGAATGCGACTTAGTTTTTAATAATCCTTAATATAGATCGATTCCAGTTTTAATTAACACAACTGCATGTTTTTCTTTAAATTTTCATAACTTTTTGCACGTCATCTATAAAAACTATTGAGACGTAAAGAAATCTTAGATGACGTTATTTTAAGGTCTTAGTGAAGTAGTCATTTCCAGCAATTGAATAAAAGAAAAAAGAACAATGTCAAACTTCAAAAAAGATTGATAATATAAACATCAAAACTCAAATATATCCATTTTACCCCTATGTCCGTTTCACTCCACTTTCCGCTAATATTGAGAATTTTAATTAAAGTCAAATTTGAAAAAAATAATAACTCCACGCTTTGCAAAAATTATAAAAATTGAAAACTTAGAAATTATTAAGTTGAAATGAAAAAAAAAATTCATTTCTCGATCTCTCTCATAAGGACTTATGTCTTTGCAAAGATTTATGAATCTAATAAGAGCCCAGTAAAGATAGAAGTCCTTACGGAAGAGACACGCGAAGATAGAAGTCTTTACGGGAGAGACCAGCAAAGATAAAAGTCTTCATGGGAGAGACCCGAGAGACACTGTAGAGACAGTTGCGGGACTTGCGAGACACTCTAGAGACTGAAAAGTCTTACTGGGAGTCTTTGAAGACCGTAAAGGACTCTCCAAAGACTCAAAAATTTTATCCCGGGATGGAATTTTTCATCTGTGCTATCTCTATTGACATGTTTACTCAATAACTATAGAGAGATGAAGTCATTTATTCAGATGCGCCTATTATTGATATGTCAAATTGTAATACTACAGAGTAATATGATAATATGTAAAAAAGAATATAAAATTTATCTATGAGAATGCAGCCCCTGTTAACAAAATCGTGAAGTAATTCTGAGCTTATAAACTATTTCGGTAAAGTTGAATGAATGCTTTTTTTCTGTGAATATTCGATATTTCAAGCTATTATTGACTTTTTTTACATTCTACAATTCACAGATGTTATAATGGAATTACTTATTACTATTATTAGACAACAAAGTGAACCAAAATAGGATGTCAAGAGTTGGTACCCGGTCAGAACTCCAAGGAAACACCTAGTTTCGAATTATTCGAGTGATGATGATGACAAAGATAATTAATTCCTGCTTATTTTACCTTTTCACTACTGAATACTTTCATTCCATTCGGCAGTTGTCTAAGAGACAGGTTCTTTCCATGTCATGCTCATCACTCCTTTCATTCCTGTATCCCCCACCCCAACGTTCCATTTATCTACTCATCATTCTATCCCTCAGATTTCCCTGAATTCTCCCTCGAAAATTGGAGAATTCGCGCAATACTCACTTGATTATGGATGAATCGATGATTGTCAAACAGTGTCTCTGTAAATACAATTCCGATATTCCCAATCGTGACGCAGTATTAAACATTTAGCGATTCAAAGACAGAAGGTGGGGGTCACACGCGACGTTTAAAAACAGAGAAGAAGAGTGAATCTTCTCATGGAGGCACGACCCTGGTTAGTTGTATAAACACAGCCCAGGATATTTGCCCCCTTTGAATTTCTTTTTCTCCCCAACTCTTTCTCTCTCACTCTCTCTGTCTTCGGCTTCCTTGGCCTGTGTGCTCTACACGCGCTGAGATATGCTAATGCGCCGTTCAGCGATCGTGACACCGTTCCAGCTAAGTGAGAGCTCAACTGTCCAAGACTACGGAGCTTCTTTTGCCATTATTTTCCATTTTTTTTCTTCTTCGCCTCCAATCATTTCAGTAGTTTTATTTAACTTTATTACACTCCTTCTATTGGGCTCAAGTGTGCGCATCATCTCCATCTTAGGCTCTCTCATTCTTAGCTTAATCCTCAATTGGGAGGTGCAGGACTACTACGAAGATGTGGACGTCTTCATTTCGAGTCATTTAAAACAGTAAGGTGATGCACACGTGTGTGCACTCGGGATGATTGTTTCCGATTGGAATCAACCGTCCTGATGAAGAAGTGAAGGTGGGTTCATGAATAATGTCCAGAGTGGAAACGGTAGTTGGTTCTTGGAATAAAAGGTATAGCTTGTGTGTGCACTTTTACTTTTTTTTTCTCATTTCATGAGGGTAATGCTGATCTGAATCTAACCACCGGGTAGGTTAATGTTTTTAATGTTTTATTTTATATATCGTTTAATGATGCATGATGAGTTTGAATTGTGGCGGGAAATGTTGAAGGAATTTTTCGATGAGAGTGAGTTTGATGAATGACGAGGGAAATTTTGAGATTTTGACATAATTACTTTGATTTGCCCGTCGTAAGTTGGGAAATAATCTAGCAATGAAGAGGTAAAACAGGTTAAATTTATTTTTGAATTTTTTTTTTGGAGTAACTCGGGAATTGAGAAAAATAGCGAAATTAATATGGTAGCTTGTTTCATTAAGGAAAACGAGAACTACAACAAAAGTTGTTCCGAAAATTTTGGTATGCCGCTTTGTTCTCAATATATTTTGAAATAGTGGATGACTAAAAATATCGAATTGAACGGCAGAGATTTTTAAATAGTGTCTTCAAAATTTTCACATTATGTGTTCTGTTTTCGTAACTTTCATCATGATCTATAATCAAGGATTTTTAAAATATTTATTTAAACATTAAAGGAGGGTGAATTTATTCATGAAATTTCATAAGTGTTTTTTAATTGTCTCGTAACAATAGAGTTGGAGGGTGTCGAGTATCATTGTATCCTTCGTGGGACTAACATACACAAAGATGTTGTACATCCACGTGAGCATTCAAATGCTTATCCTCATCTTCTTTTTTCCCCCCTCATTCTACCTCATTTACATTTGTGTACATCTCACTATTTAGAGAGAGAGAGAGAAAAAAAGAGAAAGAAAAAACTTGCAAGGATGAAAATAAGAACACAAAAAAAATTATAAAACGGAGCAAAGGATATTGCTCACGTACTTCGTGGGCTTTCACGAATAAAACGAATCGTATTAACCCCAACAGTGACCTCTCGTTGAATCGACGTCATTTGAATACTACTTGTAAAATGGCATTCCCCGTTTATCATGGCAGTAACGCACATTTGTATGGTTGATTTCTTTTTCTCTAAAAATTAATTTAATCCGTAGAAATTTGTATTTTTATCCTAAAAATAAATTTATCCTTGAATTTGTTAATTCTTGATTAATGAATTATCAGAATTAAATTTAATTAATTAATTTCAGACGCAGCTGTAATGAGATTTAGTAGATTAATACTCCGAGTAAAAATTCATTCGAAGAAATGATTAATAATAAATTTATTTTTCTTGGAAGCGATGAAAATGAAAACATTCAATGTCAGTAATACTGAAAGAGAAAAAGAGAGAGAGCGAGAGAGAGCCATTGAATATGCAGTGGCTTGGAGGATGGCTTATACGTGTTGCCGATTAAGCCACGAGATGGGGTAGTCATTAAGAGATAAAGCCCAGTTGACACTGCCGAGACACTTCAACGAGATAAAACTTCTCTCCCCTCTCATCATCCTGTATCATTTTTTTTTGTTGTTGAATCGACAATTCCAGCAGTTTCAATGGATTTTGAATAAGTTTTTTGTCTCTAAAAAAATACTAGGGCCGTCAATGCTACGCTACAGTGCTAGAGTAGTAGAGCATTTAATTGGGTACAAAACAGGTATCATGATCAATTCTCGTGACCACAAGAGTTCCTGAGGTATTTGCGAAAAGAGAGTGATTATTATTTTAAAAAAGAGTAAACGATTTAGAAAATAGTTTCTGGATTATTTTCGTGAATAATCCGGAAAATAGATGAAAATCTCAAGAAAACTTTTTGTAGAGAATTTCATGAGTTGTAAAAAAGAAATCTAAACATTGTACCCTAGTTTTATTTTCACATACATAGAAATGGTTCCAATTAGTTCACTATTTAAACGATTTAACGAAGAATAATTCATTGAATCAGAAGATGAATGGAAGTTGAAAGTAAAAAATTATCACTCATTGCTCATCCACATCACAAAAATCGAAATCGATAAATTTCAAAAATCGACCAAGACGTTCTTTTTTTTAATCAAATATCGAAAAATAAATTTTCGTTAACAATGAAAAATAAAAAAAATAGGAATAAATTAAAAAAAGGAAGGGAGTGTTCAAAACTGGCTCGACTCTCGTCTGGTGATCCTAATCTTGCATTCCCGCGCTGCGTGCCTAATTAAAGATCAATATCTCTCGATATTATTGCACTTCCCTTTACCCTCTCGGTCCAACGCCAGTTTGTGTTGTAGTTGTAACCGTTTGGACTCTCACTCTCTCATTCACTCTTGCCTTGTGCCCCTCTTTTATACCACCCTCTCACCCCCTAGCAGGTTATTAAATTCTGTTTATCGTCGAGTGATCTTCTACCAGGGCCCTGGTCCTGCATTTCGCTATCTGATCCGTCCAGCCTCCGGCCTCGTTACCCCCACCACAAAACTACTCCTCTCGTTTCCTCTCGCTCTTTCTCGCTCTCTTGCTCTGACATAGTCATTCTTGATATCTTTTTATTTCTATCGTCATTTTCACACGTTAAGTTTACCAATTTTCAACTGTGTCAGGACTATTAATGATTTTTTTTACTTTGATTTTTATTTTTCCGAAGTTGAGAATTGAAGGGCGAAGCCAGCTGACAATGTGCTCGAATTCCGAAGAGAATACACAGCGAAGGACTATATAAAATCATTGATTACCAATCAATTCAGAAAATGATCATTTTTATGCTTCTCCAAAAATTTTGATTTTCTTTTTTTAGAAAAAATCAGTTAAGCAAATGAACTCGATTTTTTTGCAAACGGAAGAATTGATTTCAAAATTGAAATAGGATTGAGCAAGGACTTATTCACTCATTCCCTCACTTGTTCGTTCTTAATATAGAGTGAAGAGGAAAAGAGGAAATTCGGTGAATGAATCAGCAAGGGAAGATATTTCGGAATAAGAGTAATGAAAACTTTACTATGAAATACATAATTTGAAAGAAATTATGCGCGGATTTTTTTGCAAATAATCCCGAAATGATTGGATTTTTATAAAAATGTCAAAATATCTTCATGACGGATGTTTCATAAACTACAAATAGATTCTTTGACATTTTCCTCTAGACCCACTCATTTTTGAGACAAGCGCAAAATCATTGGCATTTAATTTTCAAGCTCATCTTCTACCACTGTACTGCAAAATTGCACATTGAAATGTCAAAAATTAGTTGCAACATGTTTAATTGGTTTGCTTTCGAGAGAATAGAAAGAAAGATCGACAAATCAGAAAACGAATGAAAACCGATAGTTTCCGCCAAGGACGTAAATTCCATTTTTTTCAATGCATAAAATTGATTAAAAAATTGAAATGAACTTGAGAAAATAATTATGCACTCGGTTTCTCACTTGTTTGTTCGAAACGTAAAGTAAAAAGAAAAAGAGGAAGTTGAAGATGAATCAGAGAGGAAAGACTCGGGTGGTTTTGTGGTGCTTGATAATGATCATCCGCCTTAGCGGACGACATTCGAGTCCAGCGGGTTGTACAGTTGGAAGCCTGCAATAAGGCCTGGAAGGTGAGCGAGAGGTGTCCCGAACCTGGGGGGGACTAGATACGAAATCTGGCGTGTCTGTACCGTGTTGCCGTTGCCATTGCCATTGGGAGACTTTTCGAGTTGGAGGCTTGTTGACCGATCTACCGAGCGAATAAAAAAACGTAAGATAAAAAGCGAAAAAGGAAATAAACAAGTGAAAAAAGAGAGAAAAAAAAGTTTAATGTATGCACGTCAGGCTGACTCGGCCTTTATATATCCAAGCAGGGGCGATAATTGCCCAGGACACAGTGGGCTTCTGTCGAACGACTTTGTCTTTCACGTCTCAATGCTCAGCCAATTCTACCACTGTGCGCGCATTCCAATCGACAATTTAACATATCAAAAACATCGAGATTGCTTTAAGCATTGAAAAAAAATTGCTTCTCAAGTGAAATTCATTCAACTATTTATTGGAATTGAGATTTTAATTGAATTTTAATGAACTACGGAGAGTTTTCGAAATTTCATGAATTAAAAATGATATAATACATTCGATTCTGGAACAATAGTTTTTGGAGTACATAAAAAACAAATATTACGATCTTTTTTTCATTGTTCATGATCGCTTATAGAGTTTTTTTCTTTTCAACTTTTCTCTATTCCCAATTTTCCGGATATATTCCGCCCCCTCCCCCCACACTGGTCTTAGAACTCCCGAAGAATCATTTGAATATATGTAAAAACGTAGAGGCAGGAATTATATGGCGCATTCCACCGATCATGTGCAAACTATTGTGCACCTGATTTTTGATTCGGCTGTAATTCTTGCTACATGTTAGGAGTGACGAGGGAGGTAGACCTGAAATTTGAGCCCTCCAGCCCTATTAGAAACAGATATACACGATGTCAAAGTTTTTTCATCTTAACTTTCTTAACAAATTCAATTCTTCTTTACGCTTCTAATTTAGTAGTTAGAAAATTTTGCACCCTACACGTTTTAGTAAAAAAAACTCTGAATATTCAGGAGAAGAAATCAAAATTGCTCTATCAATCGTTTTTGTGATGGAAAAAGACGTTTCCTCTTTGAATTGTATTCCCGAGATAAAATTTTTGAGTCTTTTGAGAGTCTTTTACGGTCTTCAAAGACTCCCAGAAAGACTTTTCGGTCTCCGAAGTGTCTCGCAAGTCCCGCAACTGTCTCTACAGTATCTCTCGTGTCTCTCCCGTATGGACTTCTATCTTTGCTGGGCTCTCGGTAGATTTATAAAGATTTACAAAGACATAAGTCCTTATGAGAGAGACCGAGAAATGAATCATTTTTTTCATTTCAAGTTAATAATTTTTAAGTTCTCAATTCTTATGATTTTTGGAAAGCGTGGTATTATTATTTTTTTCATATTTGACTATGATTAGAATTCTCAATATTAGCGGAAAGTGGAGTGTAACGAACATAGAGATAAAATGGATATATTTGAGTTTTGATGTTTATATGATAATTTTTTTTTGAAATTAATCAAAATCTTGGACATTCAGCGAAAAAACACACATAATTTATTATTCTTCTTCAATCGAATTGACAGGCTCTATAATGTAAATACTTTCATTGAGAACTCTTAAAAGAAAGCACACGGAATAGTATATTACATGCCTAGGGCAGTAATGTAAGAAATGTCTCAGAGCACATGTAATAAACAAACATGTGCTATGAGGCTTTCTTACTTACTGCCCAAGGTGTGTATACGATTTTTCTGCACACTGGGACAGAAGTGAGCTTACGCCCAAGCGCAGCGAGGGCCGAAAGTCTCACTTTCGTCCCAGTGTATAGAAAAGTACATTACTTATATCTATTACAACCATATTTTCTGCCATTCCCTCTGAAGAAAAATTTAGGCAATATCGTTCTATCTCACTTAGATTCCGAGATATTATAAAAGAAACTGGTGACGAAACTAAATCAATTTTCCCGAAAACTCCATATTCTTTCAATGAAATATTGATTAATGTATTTTTTAATAAAAAAAAATGTCTAAAAAAAAATATTTTTTTGAAAAATAGAAAGACTGATGGCTCTCGATGAAAGACTGAAGGAGTCCTTATTTGAGAGACTGTGAGTCTCTCAAGTAAGGACTCTGGTTCGTCGAGCAGGGACTGAGAGTCCCTGTAGGAGAGACACGTGTCCCGTACGGGAGGTCAGCAAGGTGTCTCTAGAGAGTCCCTGCCATGGCGCGAATAGGGACTCTGTCAGAGACCGGGACAGAAGTCTTTCGACCACTGAAAGACTCGATTTTTTTTATCCCGGGTTCTTTTCAGGCTTCCATCCCATGAAATGGCCAATTTTTTTCTTGAAGTTCAAACTTTTTTCCACATGAAATAAGGTCATTTCAAGAAAGGAACTCCTCCAAGAACAAGTCGAAAGAAATCGATTTACTAATTAAATATAGATAATTTCAGAAAATTACCCGAAATTCATTTGAATTTCAATTTCTATATCCAAGAAAGTTGATAAATTGATCGAGATCTTCAATTTCAACTTTGTAAATGATTTTTTCATTTTTTTACTGTAATATGTGTTGAAAAAATCTTTTAAATTAAATTTAAATCAAATTAAATTGGTCATTATTCCAAATAAAAAGGAAACTTGTCATTCATTCGGGGAGAATATCTCAAAAAGTAAGCGAGATTACGAAATTTTTGTAGGGAGTTTTTCATAACTCTCATTTTCTTCGACGAGAAAGGTCATTACTAAAATGTCACTATTTTGCTCAGTTCTTAAAATATTTTCAAAAAATAGATGTTGAAAAAATGAAATTATCCTGATTTGTCTCCTGACTATAGAATTGAGATCGTATGACCGTTTTTTTTGCTCGAATTTTCCATTTTTTCCGATAAAATTAGGAACTAATTTTTTTCGGAATTTCTGGAATAATTCAAGATTGCAATCAGACGAATTGTGAATTCTTTGAAGATTAATTCCTCCATTCTTATCCTCAACTTCACATTCAAAAACATGAGGCTGAAGTTGAGAATGAAGAAAAAAAATTAATTCAATTACGTTGACTCGTCAAAGAAGAATTTTATCTTCTTATTTTTTCTATTACTTCTTCTTTTTTTTCCTTCGAGTTTCTTTATTCCCATTTATTTCCACTGTCTCACATCGATCTCATCTTTGTCCCAGGTCTGAAGTTTCGTTTTCTTCCGTTTTTTCCACTCTTTCTCTCTCTCTCTCTCTCTCGTTTTTGCGATAACGTATATATTACCAGAGCCCCTGATATCTATTGATAGCGAGTTTGAGCAGTGGCGGGGAGGGAGAAAAGAAGAGAGGTGGAGATGAGAAAAGTGTGGAAGAGGCGTGTTATATCGTTGGAGAAGATAGCCTTTGCTTGAGTGAGCGAGGTGAAAGAGCTTTCGACAGTGACATACACACACGGTAGAGTGGAAGAAAGATAGATGATAATGAAAAAAAATAAGGGAGAGAGAAAGAGAGAAACATCGATTATGATCCCTGTGACTGGTTAAAGTCAAAGTTTTTACGATAGATAAGAAGAGAGATCACAAGAACGTGAATGGTGAGCTGAAGATAACGGCCCCCGGACTACTCTGTGTGTGGTGACTGGCGTTTTGTTTTTTTTTTTCTCTAGAAGTGAGCGGAAATTCCTTGAATTCCTTGCGCAAACGATCTTTTCAAGCAAATTAATTTCTCATTAATCAAAGATGAATTAATGATTCATTAATTTTTCATTTTAATGATCTCATTAGAGTTTTTGGATTTTTTAAATTAATTTTTCCAATTATTTTTTTCCTGCTTCGAATTTTGATGAGCTATTTTTTCTTCATTTTATTATTCAATCACATTGTTCATTCACTCATTTTTTTTATGGTGTTACTATTTTATATACTGCGATTGTGGATGCATGGTCACGGCACTAAGATTTGTTTTCTTTAATGTTTCATAAAAATAAGGTGACACGTTTAATGCGATATAAATCGAAATTGTAATTTATGAAAGGAGTTGTTATGGTCGTGATTCTTTTACAGGTCCGGCGAAAAGACTGACTTGGAAGAAGGAAGTTGGCTTATGGGTTCGTACATATTTTTAACTGTCATTTCAATTTTTTTTATATCATAAATAGTGTAGGAGTTGCTGGAAATTTTTTTTTTTTTGAGAAATCTGGTTTATGTCCTTTGTGGTGGTGGCAAGAATTGATTTTCTTTTGTAATTAGTTTTCGCAGAGTATCTCTGAATCTGGGGGAGATGGGAGAATTTGCCCAAGGACTTGATTTGTAGCTTTGTTCCTCCTGAATAAAAGAGGTTATGACTAAAGTTTTCCTATCTCCTTCAGATTGCGAGATAATCACTGACAATCGAAATGACAAAACGAGATAATTCAACTTCACTTTCTTATCAGTTTTTCAGAAAAATCTCAGAATCTAAGTGAAATAGAGAAATGATTGAAATTATCTTTCTGCAGAAATCAATTGGTTCTACAAAGAAGATTATCACAAAAATTCCGGCATTTTACTTAGATACTGAGATATTTTTGAGAAACTATAATGAGGAAAACGAGATCACTCGTGAAATATTTCGGAATCTAAAGAAAATGGACGAATTCTTGTGAGGTCCTTTTTGGTAGCTCTATTTCTTTATCAACAAGAAGGTCATTTTCTAAAAACTTTTATCGCTCATAGATTCTGAGATATTTCACAAAAACTGAAACAGAGTGAAATTCAGTAGTCACCAAATTTTTACATTGAGAAAAAATAATAGTCAAAGTAACTATACGAATTTAGTCAGAAAAATACCGGTTCATATGATTGAGCAACAATGTGTCGCAATATACTGGGGTTATTCTGACCAACGCAATTTGGTCAAACCAACCGCAGCATTCACTCAATCTGTTCTTCCTGAATGGGAATAGAGGTGAAGATGGAATGGTTAAATTTACGAAATCTTGATTGTTCATATATTAATCATTCAATTACAGTGCTCAAATCAAATGAGTTGATGATACCTGAAAAATATTCATATGAATCAGTCATATAATTGCATGAAAAATAACATTTCAAAAGGTATACTGTAGAAAGTTTATAGATACAGTGCCATAGTATTTTTTTGCCCATGAGGCTGGAAAAATTGGTTTCTAACCTCACTTTGCTTGGTTTGAAACGCATTTTCCCAGCACTCTCGGGCGAAAAAATACTATACGCACCATGGGTGGATAAAAGTTAATTTCAACAAAATTTTCTCACCCTCGCTTCGCTCGGGAGAAATTTCTTGTCGCCATTACCTTTTTTCCGCCCTAGGTGCGTAATGTACTAATTTTTTCCTTGATTATCTCCGAAACAAGTGAATTTAGTGAGACACTTCAAGAGATTTCCATAGAAAATTGTAAAGTCTACAAAAAAAAAAGTTACCTCATTTTCCCACTTTTGCAAACTATGAATAATTTAATTTCACCAATTTGAGAAATCAAATTCACAAGATTAAAATGAGAGAAATAAATAATGGCCCGAAGATTACGGGTAATTCATTTCTCAGTATTGATTCAGCAAAATCAAAATAATTTAAAATCTCTGGTCTGATAAGTTTTATTTTGGAATGGAACGCGTGGAAGCATAAGCATAAACCACTGTTACTCAGTTAGATATCAGTGGGTTGAGGCCATCGGTATATAACCTATCGGAAATAATTACTCCTGCAGAAAAGGAGAAGGTGGGAGAGATGAAAGGGAGAGAAAGAGAGAGAGAGAGAGAGAAAGAACATCGTTATCGTTACAGATACGGGGAGGAAAGAAGGTATACGCATTCAAACGAAAGCCTTGGACTCGGGGGTGGATCCGAAGAGCGACCGAGAGAGAAAGAGAGAGAGAGAGAGAGCGCGAGGTGGATAAATTTTTTTACTTCATTTCCCGAATGGGAGAATGGAAAGAAGAAGGCGTTTCTGGATAAGTGAGCATAAGTGACTTGGCTGCGTATACCACCACCCTTTCCTTTATTATCTCTCTCTCTCTCTTTTTCCAAGAATCAGTATTTATTGTGACGCGCGATGAGATAGCGGTCATTCATGTCCAACACACGTGCACTGGTGCACTCTTGGACGAATTATGGTTTTCAATATGACGGCTTTTTCGGTATCTGTTGTCCACAGCTTCTTCTACTTTTTTTTTTTTCTTAAATCTTCTCTTTATTCACTTTTTTTTTGTCTTCTCAAGTCAACTGATATCTTGTCTCGACTCAGACCTCGTAAAGCCGCTAAAAGGATTCTTTCGTTGGATTTTTCGGAAAGGTTTTTGTTTTTTATCAGCAAGGTCTCTTATTCTGTTTTTCTCTTTTACTTTAGATTAAAATTGAGACTTTTCACCGGTGTGAGCTCATCGAGGAAATGTTTTTTTACTCTGAGGAATTCTTGATTTTTTTCTTCAATTTTGTTCCAGTTTTCAGGGAATCCCTCCGGAAAATGTTCAGATATGGAAGTTTTTGTACTGACATTATCTAGCTCCGTTTTTTGACCAAAAATGAATCACTTCCGGAGAATCCTCGATCTCAAATATTTTGAGAGATAAGGGAGATTGGGGCGAAATTGAGCTCTGGGCAGCATGATTCAATCCTTTTTTTTTTGGAGTGAAGGACTTCATGAAAAAATTGGGAAAGAATTGAGGGGATGCTCCAATATGTGGACATTGCTGGTGAATTTTTTCAATTTTTTTTGTAGAAGCCTTGACTATAAAAAAAAAGTCCAAATCATTTTAACCAACAGGTCCACATTGCCCACGTCTCCCCAATTTTCGGAAAGATAAACTCAGAGGAGTTTTTATTTCCACCTGTATTCAATTTTTTTTTAATGTCTCTGAAAACAATTTGTATAGGAAAATCCTTGTAAGGACCTTTTTGTAGCTTGACATTGCTAACAAAATTCTATCTCCAATATTCCATAGAAATCATTTGGCAGGGTTGAATTATCTCACTGTACAACCGAAAAATTTTTCCCTTGCTCTAGAATTTCTTAAATTCACATTTGCGTGATGAAGTCATCACCAATTCTCCTAATTTCGAATCGACCTATTTAATCCTTCTAATCAGCAAAATTAATATTTACATAACAACTTAATCTTTTACCTTCACTTTTGTCAACGCAAATTATGAAGTTTAAAATAGGAACTGTCTTATCTTTCTCGAATCCTGAGACATTATAAAAAAAAATTTAGAAGAAAACTGTATGTTTAGTTTTTCCATTTCATTGGAATATCTTGGGATTCAATAGAGATGGAGAAATTTCGCGGAGAACCTTCTTGCTGGAGAAAAATCAGAACTATAAAAAGGAGCTCTGCTAAAATCCTTCCATCTCCTTTACAATCCGAGATATTATCGAGAAATTGGTTTTAAAATAGAATTATTAGGAAGAGCTTCTTTGTTATTGACGAATTTCCGTGAAAATTCAGCTATTCATAAATTTGAATATGTTTTGTTTTCATTTGGTATTCAATATTTTGAGCTATTATTAAACTTTCCTCCTTGATCTAAATCACAAACATCATTATGCACTGAGGGAATTCCCGATGTTAGATTTAACAAAATTATATAGTCGAGGTCAAATCGAGCTATTCTTTGTTGCTATTTTTCACAGATTTCATTGTCATATACATAATGGTGAACAATTTCATTTAAAGGAAAATCAGGAGTTCATGTATATATATATCAAGTTTCTCATCTAATCTTAACTGAAATTTCGAATTATTCAAGTGAATTTGGAGGGTGAATTTGGGAAAATTCGGACCTATTGTCTTATAATTATTATTAATTCCCGAACCCAAACTATGCTACATTTTTACAAAAATTTTAGTTCTCTTAAAGTTTGGGTAAAAAATTCAGTGAGCAACGTGAAAACTTGAAATCATTAGAGAACATACAGAAAATTTTCTCTGCTCTCTCTATGAGCGAGATGGAAAATTACTATTTCTAGAGTTGTGCGTGGCTCAATCGGTAGCATGTCTGGTTTCGCGTTCCGACAAGCTTAGGTTCGAATCCCCCTCGATGCGTTAAATATTGCGTTTTTTCTAGCGTTTAAGAATTAATTAAATGTACTTAGTGGATTAGTTGAATGAGAAATAGGGTAGGTAGATTGGACGAGTGGGGGAATAGCTGATGAAATTTTCCGAAAAGATGAATAAATTCATATTTTTCATTTTTTCTTCCACAAAATCAGTGAAAGATAAGTTGATCGCAAGGGAGAGTGGGGCTGAGCATATACCTATCGATTATCATAGCAAACTAAGCGATAAGAATTTAGTGATCAGAGCTATTTGTTAGCGTTCAAGTGAATACCGGTATTTGATTGGCAGAACAATAATTTTTAGTGACCACCTCATACCTACAGCGTACATATTCATAGTCAAGGTCTCTTTCAACTCAAATTTTATAGTTCTAAAATTCAAAGATATCTCTCAGTGTGGTATTATTAATTTCTATTATTAGTGAAAGAAAATTGATGAAATAAACAATAAAATAAAATGGGACGTCAACAGCTGATCCCTGTCATTGATGGGGGCTTTTAACTTCATTTTTCTACCTTCACTTTCGTCAATATAAATTATGAAGTTTGAAGTTGAAGGAGACACAATTTAATCCTCCGAGTGAACTGAGAAACCTCCCGAGCCCCTCCCCCTACCCACCCACCAGCGAAGCTTGATATTGTTTAACTTGGCTCGTTATCGCGCGATGCACTCTCTCTCTATAGCCATCTCCACCTTCCTCGATAGTGTGTTGGTACTCTCTTCGTCTCCCTGGAGAGACGGCTGGCGCGATAGAGAGGAAGAGAGGAGGAGAAACACACACACAGAGGGAAAGCTTGCGTCTAGTTTTCGAGAAGGGATTGGCCCTTATGGAGTAGAGAGGAGAGAGAGAGAGAGAGTGAGAGTGAAATGTGGAGGGAGTGCTGCATCCAACTGATAACGCCTCTTGGTTACTGATAACGTTGCTGGCCAGGCTCTCTCGCACACTGTACCTTCATACCCAACTTGAACCTCACCCCCTCCCTTCTGCCCTCCCGTTGGTCCTCTTTTGCTCTTTTCGATGCTACTGTTGGCTATTCCACAATCCTTTGAGAATCACGATAAAAAGAAAAGGCTTGTTATTTTTTTATCTTCAAGTTTTTGTCTCTCTTCGTGATTCTTTCCTGCACAAGTTCTGCCGAAACAAAACAGCTTACTGTGATGGCTGGCAGGTGGGAAAATTCAGAGGATAATCTAACTTTACGGAGTAATTGATGATAATCATAAAATTGATTCTTTTTCCATTTGAATTCTCGCAACTTTTCAGGTGAGAATTTGAAGTCTTTTTGATCTTTTGTATTTTCAATGGAGCCATTGAAATTTATGAATTATTCATTGAGTTTTTAAGATGATTTTTTGGAGGAATTTTTGAATAGTTTCTTTGTTATTTCTTCTATGCATATATTTTTGAAATTTTCATGAATTCATTCTGAAAAAGTGGAAAATTGGATCTGAAAATATTATAAATATCTTTGGATTAAAGTTTGTGAATTATATTTCGAGATTTTGAGAGGAAAATTTTCTCAGATTTTTTAAAAGTTAATATCGTTTCCTATTTTCAATTGAATGCATTTGATGGATTTTGAAAGAGTCCAAAAATTTCTTGAAAAACGTGGAAAGACAGTACCATTTAGTCCCATAAATTTTGAAGTGACTCAAAATTCAAATTCAATCGATTTTCATTAGCTTTATATACAGTGGAGTAAGTCAACACAATATTTACAGTTACACAGATGATACTATCTTTATAGCTACAGCCCTTGGTTTTCTACTTATATTTAAGCGATTTATGTGGATTTTGATGGGTCTTGGAAGTTGGATTATAAGCAGGAAATCGGGGGATAGGGAGAGATTCAAAAAAGAAAGAAAATCCGATGACAAATAACTCGAAATATTGAGAATATTCGATTGAATCATTCTTCAATTATCTCAGTAACATTTGGACCAATTTGGATAATATTACAGCACTTTTTCATCCAAATTTCCCACGTTTTTTGATGGATTTGACGGAGCTTCAAAACTCCTTGAATTTGATTATAGTTAGAAAAAAAAATAATGAAGCAATTTTTTTAACTCAAATAAAAGATAGATTTATCCCTCAAAACTTTACACGTTTCCTCTCTCATTTCACCCTGTATCTCTAAATTTAATTCCGAACAAAAGTGAGAGGAAAAAAAAATTTGGAGATAAAATGTGATGATCAATTCACCGAGTTCATCTCACAATCGGCCGATCCAAATATTTGGACACGTGAAAATGAGAAGAAAAAGGCTGTGTGAGTGAAGAAAGAAGAAGAGTAAAGAAAAGAAAAAAAAGGAAGAATGTAGAGGAAGAAGGATCTCAAATTCCCGAGGATACGAGGCACACATTGACGTGTGCGTTTGGCCCGATGGGCGCTCGATGAGAGGGGACCTCAAGTCGGTGGTCGTGGACGAGTGATTGATGAGCAAGCGGGCTAATGAGGAGCTGAAGCCGCAACGACGGGCATCATGATAAACAGCTACCACTACACACACACACAATCATGGGTCTCCCTCTTTTCTTCGTTTTCCGTCACTTCCCTCTCTCTTTCTCCCTTTTGCAACACCTTTTTCTTCCCTCCGGCGATCGTTCTGTATTATTATCTGATCAGAACGATTATCCTCTGGTTCATTTCTAAATTGGTAAACAATTTCTTTATGAAAAAAAAAATATATTGGAAATTTGAATTTCTTAGTAAATACGAGAACTTTTAGTTTTTTCATTTTTTAAAATAGTTTCTTAAATATCTCAAAATCTAAAGAAGATAATAGAGTTTTCGTAGGAACCCTTTTTTTAGCTTGGAATATGGTCCACGACGAGAAAATCGTCAGCAAAATCTCTGTATCTACATGAATGTTATTATAAACATTTTCTGAACAAATGGCTCGACACATTTGTAGTTGAAGGAAGAGAAAAAATTTGTTTCATAATCCATTAGATTTGGCAGAGAATGATGAGAACTGTTCTCGAGATATACAGAAAACTATACATTTTTGAATATTAATTGTCACTCCATGATCAGTGAAAATTTTTCGGTTTTTCTCAATCACATATAACGCACTTAAGTGCTTTTTCACACAAAAAAATGAAAAAGTGTTTGTTGATTTTACGATGATGATATAATACTTCAATTATCTCAATTATTCTCGAGATTTTTGAATGAAGTTGTGGAGAATGTAAAGGTCCACCTATTCAATGCATTCGTTGTGCAAGAAAAAGGGGTGGAGAAAGGGGCGGGAGGTGAGAGAGCGATGTAGGGGGTACCGGGAATTCTATCTTGGGGGGAGAGTAAGGTTTATAATAAAGCCTGCAGCAGCCAAGATAGGTAGCAGCCGTTATCAGGCTGGTCCAGCGTTCGAGTCTCAACCGCAAAAGCTTTCCAAGTCTCGTCGAAAAGCTCCTCTCTTCTCACATATATATATATATATATATATATATATATATACATGCACTATATTTACTCATGCACATTGAAATAACAATACCATGTAGATGAATGAAAAGAAGGGGGGGGGGGGGGGGAGGGAGGATGGATGAGTCGTGAAAACGTCTGGATCTCAGATCTCTCAGGATTTGAGGGACTATACACGAGGAGTGGCTTATCAAGGGTTGGGAACAAAAATTATTTCTAGATAATTTAAGTCTTTTTAGTGCAATTTCCGCAAATCAAGAGCGAGGTGGGCTACGCGATGAAACTTTTAGATAGTTATTTTTAATATCGAGAAATTGACTTTCCGATGTTTTAAAATTTTGTAAGTTCACGAGATATGCAAGTACTAGTTGGCACAAAGATGAGTCGATTCGTTTCACCTCTTTACCATCGCATTATTCAACAAAGATGAAACCAGGACGTGACGAATGGAGGATTTTTTGCATAGAGATTCGTTTTATAGTTTGCATTCTGCTCTACAAGAAAGATCCTCCAGAAACCTTTATATGTCGTCCCAATTTCCCGATATTTCCCACAAACTAATGCCGAAATGAAATCGCTTTATCTTGTTTCATCCGTTCTTTACTGAATTACTAACCGAAATCATGAAATTCCCTCACTCCTCAATTATCGCATGAGAAAAATCAATGGAACCACAGAAGAAAATTCGAACCTCATCGCTGAGATGAATTACAACCAAAAAAAATTATTCCGGTCATTAAATATCCAGCATTCAACAAAGTTCATTAAAATATTGTAAATGAAAATATCTAGATGACATTGTGATGCAAATGCATTTCCTCAGAAGAGAAAGAGGTTAATATATGTGCAGAAAGAAGTGGGAGAAGGGCGGCTGGTTGAGTTTAAAAAAAACAACGAAACAACAGAAAGAGGGAGAGAGAGAGAAAGAATTGTGTATTATAACGTAGAGTGGCGAGTTATCAGGAATCGTGTCGTTATCAGGGTCTGGAATCGGCCGGGCCGCTGCTGACCTCTCAGCCACCCCCGCCTGTGGCCTGCAGTACTCTCACGACCCCCTCCCAACCCCTGCAACTACACTGTACTGATAACGAAAAGGGTTATCACGCTATACTTCCCCTCCCACCTGCGCTAGACTAGCTCGCTGAAGAGATTATTATTCTCTTGCGTTTTATTTTTTCTCTCTAACTACTTCTCCTCTTTTTTTCCCCATTCTTTTCTTGCCTCTCCTGAGGCCCCGATTACGATCCCTTTGACTCTGGCCACTTTACTGCTCACCGTGCGTCGCATACAAAGACTGCATTGTTTCATTCTTTAATTCTTTAGTAGTTATTCTACACCTTTCGACCAGCATGGCTTACTTCAAAATCATTCACATTCAACTCGAGTTTTCTGGTTTTTCTTCGATGTTTTTTTTTATTTTTTTTCATTGAAGGGAGTCTTCAGGATGATGGTCCCCTTCATTCTGGGATCACAGAATTTTGGTGGGAATTCTTGAAGAGTGAAATTACTGGGGTTTCCTACATTTTCTTGAAATATCTCCAAGTATGTGAGGGGTACAGAGTTTGTCATGATAACCTCTGTTGGTGAGGAACCCTTGTCTCAGAGCTATCAAAAAGTCATCATGGCAATCACTCTATCCTTTATAGATTTCTAGATATTTGATGAAAACTATCTCGATTCTTGAATCAAGTGCAACTGGACTCATTTATTTTTCGAAATAATTAGCGAACGATAGAGATGAATTAGTTTTTGTGAAGACTCTATTCATTTATCCCACAAAAGAAAGTCATCACACAAATTCCTCTATCTCTCATCAATTCAGATTCTGTGAAAACTGAAAATTGAGTGAAATTCATTTTTTTTTCACCGTGAGTGAAATTTTTGACATTATCCTATTCATAGAGAAAAATTTCTGATACAAGAAAAGTCCCCACAAAAATCATTCTATCTCTCTTCGATTCCGTGATATTTTCCAAAAACTAAATAAATTCACTTTCAGCATTTCTTTAAACGCAATAAATTGACATCGGACACGCCAAATGTCTCATTACACTTGTTACTTAACCCAAGTAGTTAATAGTTGAGTATTTTTCTTTTTAAATTCTCATAACATTTATTTATATCCGTGTAATTTGCAGTAGAACCGTGAGATACATTGATATCTTGATCGTTTCAATTTTAATTAATTATTTAATGCACATCGGAAAATCAACTATGGAATCCTGGCGCGTGTTTAAACTATTACAAAGTGAAAACCTATTACCGTTGAATTTTTACACGTGCATATCGATATTCATGATCGAACCACGTGCGTTTATATGCACAAACTCATGGGATTATTTAATGTAAAACGCTTTACATGAGAAAACAGTATACAATTTTTAACTCGGTATTGATTTTTATCTTGAATCAGTGTGTTTAGTTCATTTTTCATTTACAAATTATTTGCACAATTTTTCTCGATTATGTATTTACATGACTATTACCAGAGAAAAATGAATAAATTGTAATGAAGTTGATTTACAATAATAAAAAAAAAAAAAAAAAGTTGATTTACGATGACGGAAATTATTTTCACTCGTAATCTAGTATTCTGCATTTTTATTGATTCAGTTTTATTTTTAAATTTTTTTTCAAGTCTGATTATTCTTTAAAAAGAAAGTCTTTGTCGAATTCTTATTCATAATTCCATTCATTTCTATGATCACATCTCTAATGTCCCTCTAGAGAAAAATTACGATGAATATTTTTTCTCTATCTTCCTTTGACGTCGAGATATTTTGAAGAAAAAAATAGCAGTGATCGAAGTAAGTTAATTTTTTTTTGTTTTTAGTTGTAAAATATCTCGAGATCTAAGCAAAATATAAACTTTGCTGTCGTAACTTCCTGGGTAACTCCTATTTCTCTCTACAAAAAAGATCATCACGAAATTTTCTTATCTTCCGTAGATTCCGATATATTTTACGTCGGAATGAGTTCGATGATTTCATTCACTTCTAATTGCCACTTAAACCATCATATATTTCGGACTCTAAGCGAGATAGAACAATTTTGCTGATGGCCTGCTTCGTAATTTTCTTTCATTCACGATTTTTGATTTTTATTTAAATTCTTTATTTCAACTTTTTCAGATTTACTTCTTTTGTTTCAATGTTTTATTTCAATCTTTTTGTCGGGAGTCAATATGTCTAAGTGTCAATTTTAACCTTTTCTTTCTTTTTTTTCTATAAAAAAATAACCCAACACCTTATTTTTATGCTATTTCAGGGTATTTGTCACAAATGACGCTAAGACCTTTTCAAATCCACATTTTTCTTTATTTCCTACCAAGCACATTTGTTCATTGAAGAATGCAATCAAATTATCACAACAAATGATAAACGTTATAACTGCACTTTGACATATCAAATACACCGTGATTACGATAATTCACTTTCCCCGAGGGCGTCAATCAGGTTTTAAAAAAAAAAACGAAAACACCAAAAGTTGTGCTGATGAAATAGAACTCACCATTCATCGATGAAACGGTCATTACAAAGTTTACTTGGAACTTCAAAGAATTTATAATCGTTCGTCGGTGGGAGCAAGGCACGTCAACGGAATTCTCGATAACGAAATCAAGGAAAAATATTAAAAAAATATGTAAACATAATAAAATGATTGCACACGAACATTAGTACGATCGAGCATAATAATTGCAGTGATATTATTATTATCAGTGAGTACATGACAGAGTGATAGTGAGAATCAAAATTTTGTTGAGCCTTTCACTACAATCATTGAATTATGATGAAAGAAAAATAAAAAATGAAGGGTAAAAAAATATTCACGATTAGCTTCCTATTGGAAAATAAACATATATATATGTATATATTTTTTTATTTTCTGTAAATTTAAATATCAGACAGTGCCAGATTTACATTCGTCCTGTTAATGGCCGCAAATTTACTTTCAGAAACCTCTTCGTTATCTCAGCTGGTTTCGAGATTCACGAGACTACTCATTTCATCACTCTTCTCACCTTAAGGTATTCCAATACATGGACACCAAGTGCGGTGGATAAATCGAGTGAGGGAATTTTCACAATAATTTTACACACGATAGAATGGCGATTCGATTTTTTCCTTTTTTAATGGAGAAAATTCAAATGAAGGAATAAATTTATGGTGATTGATTGAGGCTCTCCGAGTTTGAGAAATTGTGATATCAGAATTGGGGTAATGAAGGTGATGGGTTTTTTTTTTTAAATTTTCGGAATTTCAGGGGAAATGTAAGCTGGAGAATGATAAAATGCAATCAAATTTGGTAATTAGTCTTTGAGATGATGAGGTACATGAAAATTTGAATGGTAGATTGTTTTTCAAAAGATATGAAAAATATTAGGCAAGGATCCATTGTATTATAGCATTTCTCAGCTGGCAGCGACTGCTACATACACACACATACATACACACGTTCAAGGAGTTAAATAGTTGAAATACACTCACGCACAGGAATGAACTCATCGACACGATGACTCGCGCTGCCCCTCTCCTACTTCAATTCTTATGCTCTTTCTCATTGTCAGGCGTATTCTTCTTAATTCCTTCGTCATGTGGATATACGTGCAGCACACTTTCGAATAGTAATTCGAAAACTACTGGGCCAAATTCATTTTTTTACACTATTTTTCGTTTAAATTCCTCACTTTTTTCAATGGAATTTAATTTTTCCAAAATCCATTCACTTCTCTGAAAATTGAAGCAGATAGGAAAACAAAGATAGCCTCCTGGAATGTTCAAATTTGAGAAAATAAGCGGGAAAATTGAAGCCACTGCAGATAGAAATGTTAAAACTGAATGTACAGCATCAGAATGTATCATAACATATACTGTTGTACTAACAGCCAATAAGTCGCCTGCTGGCGATTTCTACAGCTGATTATATAATTTGAAAAAAATTGAAAATCATGGAACTATTCAATGAGATTATATCATCTTCCGATCCAAATTTCCCACTCTTTCCTACAAAATGGTCGGAATTTCAGAAATTGATCAATTTTGTGCAGATCATTCCCAAACATTTTATGAAAAGAAATCGATTAATATAATTTTTTCCATATTATTTCTCTGCAATATTTTTGAAGATCAAAAACTATATTTTCCATCAGAAAAACAGAATGATGATTCTATCAAGAACCAAAATCTCATAAATTTTAAGATCTACAATATTGTTTTCAAATTTTATTCTCCAATTAATCCAACGGGATTAGGAATTTCAAAATAAAGAAACTCTTGATTTCCCAATGTACCAAACTCTCGATCATTGTAAAGATGAACGAGGAAACTGCCTGTGAAAATTGATTGGCCCGAGGCTCGAAACACCCGAGACATCCTTGTTGGGTTAAAGAGACGTGCACATTTATATACCCAACATAGTTGTGGGTTTTATTTGAAGAAAAAAGGATAAGAAAAAAAAGGAATAAAAGTGCGAGAAGATTCGTCGTACGGGATGGGAACAAATTGCGTACAAGCAAAACTCTGTGGATACGATCCCAACTGCAAAAACCCTCTCCATATACACATACTCATGCACACATTTCATGAGAGGTTTCCTCATGTGAGTTGGAAGAGGAGACGATGATATACACAAGTTGGATCTAGCTGAAGAAGGATGAAAAACATTGAGACAAAACGATGATTCTTCTCGGGAAGAAGGGGCGAACGAGAGAGAGAGAGAGAGAGAGAGGGAGATAGATGTAAATAATAAAAATAAAATTGAAGAAAGAAGAGCGTGGATAAAACCCTTGGCTGTGTATCAGAAGTGATCTCACTGCGTATTTCCAAACAATGCGAGAGACCGAGCGAGAATCGCATCGCCTTTGGGGATCGTTCGAAGAAGGTACTCGGCCATCGGCTCTTCGTACACCAAAGAAAAAGTAAGGTATAAATAAAAAAATACAATTGAATGGAGATGGGAGAGAAAGAGAGAGAGAGAGATGGAGAGAGGATGAGGAATTGAGAGTAAGAGGCTGGAAAAGAGGTGGATCAGTGCGATGAATCGTGTGCAAGGTGAGAAGGTAAACGATTGGCTGAAACTTTGTACCATTGAGACCAATCACAGCTGAGGGGAGAGGGGGGAAACTATCGGGAGGGCAGGCCTCGAGAGAAACGAGACAATGACTACTTGAATCTGATCATTCGCGGGTTTTGTCGGTTCGTGCTTTCGGTTCTTTTCATTTTTTATGGATTTTCAAAAAAAATGTTCTTGGAAGAAGCCGGGAATTTTGTGTTGAATAATACTATAATACAATCCGTTTTGCCCCGATAGGATATTTCGGAAAGTGGGAATAAGTGAAAAAGTTATTTTCTTCGAGTACCTCGGGGAGCACATGAAGAAGGGACAAAATAGAATCTTCATTCTTGAGATAATTTTTCTTCAAAATTTCATTTTCTCAAATAGTTTTAAAACTTCAATACTTTGGTAAGAAAGAAAACTTGAAGAGTAGGGCAAAACAGGATAGGGTATAAAATATAGGCCTGTTTACCCCAATTTCCCCTAATTGTTTTTGTTCCATAATAGTTTTTTTTTATTCTATTGGAGCACGAAATAAATTTCCAACACCACGATAAAAACTCAATTTGCTCTTAAGTTTGAAGAAATATAATTGGTCCATTTTCTCGCAATTAATTGCATTATAGCTAGTTATGCAATAAAATTGGGAGAATTTCAGAAATCCATTTCCAAGAACTCTTTCATCAGAATTTAAGGTATTTTGATATCTTGAAAAATATTTGGAGAAATTGGCCTGATTTTCAAATATTTGGAAAGATAATCTCATTCATTCATGAATTTATTCAATCATTCTGTCCAAGCAAAAGTGAAGAGGAAAATGGAGGGAGAAAATTGATCAGATTTTTGTTCTAAAAATAGAATCAGAGGCGGTGACATCTACCAAAGGGATACTCCTTGTTTGGTCCTGAAGATCTTATTTGTTTTTCTCTTTTCCTTCGATTCATCGTCTTTTTCCCCTTATCCGCCCTCGTTGGTTTTATCCAAATTTAGAGGAGCATGTGAAGAAAAGAAGGAACAGAGTCGGAAGAACAGAATGAAGAAAAAAAAGATTAATGTGAATACAGAGAGAATCAACGTACACTAGTGTATGGGTTTCTCCCATAAATCTTGGCCGTTAGCTACTGGGTTACACCCCTCCGTGTTTCTCCTCGCCATTTAGCTCTGAATTCATCGTTTAATGACATGCCGCATGATCGTCCTTGCTCCAGGCAAAGTGAAAAAAAGAGAGAATGAAAGTTTTTAAAAAACTATGAAACGAAGAGAGAGAACGAATGAGGAAGAAATTAGACTGGGAATTTACGCCTCAGGGACACTGAAATTGATCGATTTTCAA
Source organism: Aleiodes leptofemur (assembly GCA_963942555.1). Classification (NCBI taxonomy): domain Eukaryota; kingdom Metazoa; phylum Arthropoda; class Insecta; order Hymenoptera; family Braconidae; genus Aleiodes; species Aleiodes leptofemur. Next base: position 9,555,597 of record OZ012609.1, read on the forward strand.
AGAAAAAAAAATGATATCATCCAAAAGAAGTGGAAATTTCAGCTTGAATGATGCAATCAGTTCTGTCCTAGAAATCCAGAAATTAATCCAAAAAACGGGAATGACTCAAAAAATATTTTTTTTGAATCTAGGAAAGTATTGGTCCAAAATTGACTGCATTATTTTTCATCTCAAATTTCCGGGCACTTTGTTATGACTACATTGAGAGAAATTTTTGAATTCTGGAACTATAAAATTTGAGTTGAAAGAGACCTTGACTATAAATATGTACGCTGTAGCTATTAGGTGGTTACTAAAAATTATTGTTCTGCCAATCAGATACCGGTATTCGCTTGAACGCTAACAAATAGCTCTGATCACTAAATTCTCATCGCTTAGTTTGCTATGATAATCGATAGGTATACGCTCAGCCCCACTCTCCTTTGCGATCAACTTATCTTTCACTGATGTTGTGGAAGAAAAATTAAAAAAATATGAATTTATTCATCTTTTCGGGAAATTTCATCAGCTGTTTCCCCACTCGTCCAACCTACCTACCCTATTTCTCATTCAACTAATCCACCAAGTACATTTAATTAATTCTTAAACGCTAGAAAAAACGCAATACTTAACGCATCGAGGGGGATTCGAACCTAAGCTTGTCGGAACGCGAAACCAGACATGCTACCGATTAAGCCACGCATAACTCTAGAAATAGTAATTTTTCATCTCGCTCATATAGAGAGCAGAGAAAATTTTCTGTATGTTCTCTAATGACTTCAAGTTTTCACGTTGCTTACTGAATTTTTCACCCAAACTTTAAGAGAACTGAAATTTTTGTAAAAATGTAGCATAGTTTGGGTTCGGGAATTAATAATAATTATAAGACAATAGGTCCGAATTTTCCCAAATTCACCCTCCAAATTTACTTGAATATTTTGAAACTTCAGTTAAGATTAGATGAGAAATTTGATATATATATGAACTCCTGATTTTCCTCCAAATGAAATTATACTACCAGTTGCAATAAATTTACATGTACCGTATCATGTAAGGGAAGGAATTTCTCGTGATGGGAAAATAACGAATGTTGAAAAGTGACGATAGCAAAATATTTAGTAAAACAGAACTTGTGGAGGTGCATTTGGGTAACTGGACTCTTACATTCATGTTACACGTCCCAAATAAGTATAGTTGTTCACCATTGTGTATATGACAATAAAATCTGTGAAAAATAGCAACAAAGAATAGCTCGATTTGACCTCGACTATATAATTTCGTTAAATTTACCATTGCGAATTCCCTCAATGTAGTGCTCTCAAGTTCCACATCTGAAAAAGTCTGGTAAAATTGCTAAGCACCAAAAGTATATAAATATTGTTGAATAGAACTGTTTATCTACCTTTATAGAACTATTACTAGTGGACTAATTGGATTTTCAATCGTTTGAAAATATGGTCGATATTTAAGAGTTTTAATTCAGATATTCTGTTTCACAATTAATTAAATAGAGCAAGATATTATTTTTTCAAAAATGAAGTTTAAAATTGACTATTGAATGGGAGAGATTTTGAGGTGCACTTTTAGGAATATCTTGAGATGAATTTCTAGGGATACCTTGAGGAATAGATACATAAATGACTTCTTCCAGAAAGTATACATCGAAATATCCTCGGAAGTTTACTTCGAGGTGTTCCTGAAAGTACACTTCAAGATGATCTCTAAAGTACAAATTGCAAATTTTTTTCATTCAATAGAAAACTTCAGATTTACCTTATTTTAAAACAATATTCTCCTCCCTCGAATTTTCTTGAAGCTGAATATTCAAATTAAAACACTTAATGATCGATTGTATTTTCCAACTGCTTGAAAATAGAATCGGACAAAATTCGAACATGGAGTGTCAGCTTGATGTGAGTATGATGATCTGTTCCATTCTACAATATTCACATACTTCTATGTTTAGCAACTTGAGTAGAGTTTCTTAGATGTCAAATTTCGGAGCCTTAGTTAGAACTGAAAAGTGATGGTTTTTTTCACCAATAATGTTCCAATTCATGCGTTCCTCTTAGTCCAGTTAGTCATTCAATGTTAATTTTTTTGCAGCCGCACGTTTGCATTCTGCCAGTATTTTCATCGTCTCTGGAATTTACGAGTGTGATGGATCGCTACAAAGTGCGGAAACATTCTCATGTGTTACAGAGGAATAAGAGTTCATGAAATGAAATGTGAAGAAATTATTTGAGCAATTAAAAAAATTGAATAGAACTAATCAACGTGTAAATAAGAAATTGAGTCATTATAGTTAAGCTGAATTAAATTCTTACATTGTTGGAAATTTTGTGAAACACAATAATATTAATTAAATAAATAGTATACGATTGAATCAAAGTGTGTAGAGAACTGACAAATCGATGCCAATTAAAATTCCCTCGCTTTATAATCCCACTTTATTTTTTTCACTCTCTTTGTCTCTCCCACTGGTTTCTCTCCGTCTGACTTCAGCCGTTCTCTATCTCCTCTTGGTATTTCGTCCCCTTCCTCTCCTTATACACCATCAAGTCGACTCATACCCGAGAAGAAGAGATTCGCACCAGTGAAGTGGCTCAGGACCAGTTTCGGCCAATTAAGTTGTAGTCACCCAGGAAACCACTCTCTTCTCACCTCCAACCCTCGAGGATCCAATCGGTTGAATTATCTTTCTTTCCCACCTTCACACCCAAATCTACTTCATCCCTTTCTGGGGTTTTTCTTTATTTTGCTTCTTTCCGATTATCAATGAAATGCTAATCGACATAGATAAATAACTATTGAGAACTCGAAGAGAAGGAAAGGAAGGTAGAAAGAAATTTATGAGGGGAAGGTAGAAAGAAATTTTCACTCAATAATTATTGATAGATTGATGAATGTTGAGATGATTGAAATTAGAGAAGATGAAGCAACCCATGTAGAAACAAATATAAATTGAAAATATTTTAGGAAATTTATTCTGGAATATAAAAAAATAGACCTAAACTTGCTGTTCCCAATCTATTCTGTATACATATATATACTATATATATTGATGATATATTAAGTTAAGTAGGAATTAAATATCTTTCTATCATATTTTTCCTGTATATTCATTATATTCTCATATTTTCTCTCTTTAGTGCACATCAACAATTTAATCTTCGAATGTCGTCTACCTTCAATTATGGACCAGAATATCATTGCCACAGATTTTCAATGGTCATAATTCATTGTAGCATTTTCAATACTTTCCGAAGAATATATAAAGCATTCTCCATAGAATATATTCTGATTATAAATAAAATATACTTTTTGCTCTTATGAATAAAAATGCATTTTTGAAATAAAAAGACTAGAATGTAAATGATTCATATTATCTGCAATGTTATAACCAGGGCCGAGAACGTTGTGCTCCTACGATTAATTTGCCACCCGGTATATGAGTGAAGGTGGGCACAATAGTTTATGGGTTAAATTGTACATAGTAATTTGACAGTTAGACTCGTGTCACGTAAGTGTTTTACTTTAACATGAATAAAGAGATAAATAATGAATAAATTAATTAGTAAATGGATTCATAAATTAAGTTAATAAATGAATTAAGTGGAAGTGAAAAGTTTCGATAGTTTCATTGCATCTGTTTTAGTTTGAGGGAATATTCTATTTCGTAATTGAAAAAAACCACGTGGACTCAATTTCCAGAAATATCTTGGAAACTCATAGTTTTAGACTACTCATGAGGATTTTCTTAACAGCGCTGATTGGAATCCTGTTAAGAGTCCTTCTGATAGTGCTGGATGGAATACTTCTCGAAATCCTTCTGACAGTCCTGATGAGAGTCCTGTTGAAATTCCTTCTAATAGTCCTGGAGGGAATCCCGTTAAGATTCCTACTGATGATGCTGGTGAAAATCCTGCTAAGATTTCTTCTAATAGTCCTGGAGAGGATCCTGTTAAGATTCCTGTTGATAGTGCTAGTGGAAATCCTGCTGAGATTTCTCCTGATAGTGCTGGAGGAGAGGATACTCTCAGAAAAGTTTCAAAATGAAGTCCACGTCATTTTTTTAAATTGATTACAAATTTTGAATATTCCTTCAAACTAAAACAGGTGCAACAAAATTATCGGAACCTTCCACTTCCACTCAATTCATTTATTAGTTCATTTCCGAATTAATCAGTTGATTTCTTTATTTATTCATGTTCATATGTCACTATCACACTTACATGACACGAGTCTAATAACTGTCAAATTGCTATGTGCATTCCAACCGACAAATTATTGTGCCTACCTTCACGCATATACCGGGTGACGAATGAATCGTAGAAGCACGAAGTTCTTGGCCCTGGTTATAACTGACGATTGATAAAATATCAATTCAATGTAATTTTTACAGAAATTTCTCATGAAAATATATATTTCTATGTATTTATAAAGAAAACATTCCTTTATATACAGCTAATAACTTGGTGGGAATTCTTTAGCTAATATCTTTGGAATGAGGCGTTCAGAAAAACTTTGCAAGAGATCTTTTTTGCAGAGAAATTGAATGGGTTTCCAATACATCCCCCGTAACCTCATCTTCTTGGAGATATTTGATGAATAAACATGTAATTTATATTGTTTCTTCTGCACTGAAAATTTTTTAAGTTTTGACGAATATCTGCAATTTTACTAACGTCAAATCGAACCCGAGAAAATTTCCCATCAACTTCCCTTAAATCGAATTGATTTCCGATGGAAGTTGAAGAAGCTCCAATCGATCTCATGAAAATCAATCGTTTTCCAACGATAATTTTCTTGGTTCCCGATGAGGAACAATTCGATTTGAGTGAAATTGATGAGAAAGTTTGTCAGCTTGAATCAGACATTAACCTCATCACGTTACGATAATTAGAGCCTAAAATATTCGCAACAAACTGAAAATTTCCACATCCCAAAAAAAATGAACGCCCCAAAGTAAATAGAAAGAAATCTTCTTTTTCTATAAACCTTATCGACAATTGTCCAAACTCTCTATTTATTTCATCGAAAAAATGGGGCCTTTAAAAATTCTCCCAATATGCCCCGTTTCTATTAGTCTTAACATCCATTATTCCTTCGCAATTAAAGGTGTAATCGTTGATGTCAAAGAATCGGTCATATTTCAGCTGATGTTCCAGAAAGTCGAGCGAAACGAAAAGGACAGAGAGGGAGAGGGGAGGGTGTGAAAAAGGTGGGCGGTTGGATGGTATGCGGATCAAGCTTATCTCAGACTTGCAGACGCGTCACAATCAATATATCTCGCGGTAGTTCGTCTCATCCTCGCCACATAGAAGAGGGAAGACGAAAGAGAGAAAAAGAGAGAGAGATAGGAATATACGAGTGCCATACTAATCCACTGTCCTCTTGAAAGCCACGGAGAGAGACAGAGATGGATGGATTGATAGCTGACTCGAAATGTATCAGTTTTGATATAATATGAAACTTATATTCGCGGTTTTTGTTAGCAAAAGAAGAGGGAGAATGAGGAATTGGGTAGAGGGCAACGTAGGGAAAATACTGACTCGCGAATGCCACCACAAAAGATCAATTTTAGATTCGAAACCATTTATAACTTCCTCTAATATGGCAAGTGATAGTATCAAACTCATTTTTTTGTCGATTTTCAATTCTCGATGAAAAGAAGAGGAAGAATTATTTATGAATGCAATAGATTCGAATTCCTCAATAGTCTTATAAATAATTTAATTGTTAAAGGGGCAATGGAAATTGAAAACATTGAAATCTTCAAATGAGACATTGGAATATGGCGCGAAAAGATTGATTAATTGATTATCGTTTCTCACTGTACGTTTTGTTGTACAATAAAATAAAGCATACATGAGAAAAAAGAGAACAGTCAAAATTCACACAGTTGTAACTAGCCAAACACTCAGGACATAATCAGAAAACAAGATAATGAGATAATGAAAAACTAGGAAGCTAGAAACCTTGATTTTGAACTAGACTACGAACTTCACTTTACATGATATAAGAGAAATTAAAAGGAAATATGTACTCAGAGTTGTTTAATTCACTGAAATCCGTTCATCCAGACTGTTGACCTATTTGGATGAACAGAGCAACTGTTTAAATGAACTAAATTCCGTAAACTGACCAACTTTTTGAAATTCTACATGTTTTTTTCAGTGTAGTAAAAATATATCTCGAAGAGTAATCAACGCAGTTATTGTGATTGTAGTAAGTTAATATTTAAGACCTAATCCAGCTCATGAAACTGAGGGTTAATTATAACCAGGGCCAGGGACTTGGTATGGAAGGGTTGGTAAAAACGCAATACGTGTAATCGGTATTATTCAATAATCGACCTTGTCTTGGTTTCTATCTTAAAGTATGTCCTGATTTTTCTTTTGAATTTCGCCTCATTTCCCAATTAACCCAGTACAAAATCTAATCTATTCATGTCGATAGAAGTCAAACTTCACACGTGTCACACTTCTCTTTTTTTTTGTATGCATGACCAATTTTCATACCAGGTCCCTGGCTCTGAATATAACGGATCATTTTGTCATATTAACGAAATTATTAATGCTTAGACTCTAACATACACTCCTTAGAGTGTGTATGAAAGCCGAAGACAGTCATGATTGACCGGCTCGAATTGGTGCCATTGTCATCTCTTCGAAAGCTCCTAATAGTAGACAGTTGAAAATAAAAAAATGCGGGAGAGGAGACGTAGTAGACTCTACGAAGTAAAATCAGGCTCAATAACCAAGTCCGAGGTTGTTGCTCATCAAGAAAGATCGGAGGGCGGTTTTGAAGAGATGCAATCATACATGTGGTAGATTACAAATCACATGTAGACTATTTTTAAAATATCTCGAAAATTATGAGACTTGAAAGAGATTATTGAGAGAATGTTTTTCAACTCTCAACATTCTCTACAAAAAAAAAGTCTCCTGACATTCCCCAAACCTACTCAATTCCGAGATATTTGTAAAAAAAAAACGCCATGTGACTTTTCAACTTATTCTACAATATCACGCTGTTAATAATGTAGGAGTTCTGTTGGTAATAGAGAAAAAAATTGGAATTTTTGGGTTATTTGATGAATCATGAATAATTATATACAGCTTGCTTAAGTATAGATTAAAAAATAATTACACTATTCAAATATTAGATTCCAATTAGGTACTTTGGGTTTCGTATTTTACTGGCTTCCTCAATTTCCATTCCTTTGCTACTATGGAAGACGCAACGCAGAGAAAGATGCAGCAGCCCTATATCTCACTTTCAATTGATATCCTTTGACAGTTATATTGGAAAACAGTTTTTTTGTTATGCGAATCGGAAGTCTCGTTCTTGAGCTAATAGTTTCCAATTCATATAGAAGATGAGGTATTTTTACGTCAATTAGATTTTACATCGAATTTGATACATCTTATGTAAATGAAAATGAAACAATATGATTTTCAAGATTCACTCAAATGCTGGGTGGTATCTATTGCATTGAGATGTCGTATTTGTAAATGACTCAATTATATTTCATTCCATTCTGTAATCAGTTTTTTACCCCAGACAGTAACGTAGAGGGGTATATGCGTTTGGCATGGAATGCATTGGTATTACAACGCGTTTGTAACACCTTATATTATTGAGAACAAATAAAAAAATATGGACTTCTCGACTAAAAATGTAAGGATTTGTCTAGAGATGGTTTTAGGCATATATTAATAAAGATTTCAACTCGTATTTTTTTGAAAATTGCGAAAAAAGAAATGATTTTATTGGATACACCGAAAACGGATGACAACTGTATAATTTTTGTAAAAAAAATTCCTGCAGCTTTTATTTTCCTCCATAATAAAGTTTAAATTTTATTCTGATAATCGGGATGATTCTAAATAATTTTATCGCGATAACTTGATAATTATCGTAAGAATTTCCCCATCTTCTTTAGATTTCAAAATATTCAATGAACCTTGCACCGATAATACCTAAACACTTTTTTCAAAGTTATAAACAGTCTATCTCAATTATTTCTTGAGAGCCGAAGGAAAATCCTCCTCCAACTAAATCACCTAATGAAGCAATTTCTACCCGAGCCCACCCCCTCCCCTCCTCTGTCTCCACCTAAAAAAACGCCACGAAAAATCTTTCCATTCATCTGAACAACACAGTTAATTGATAAATAATAGCTCCCCCAACATTGTCCACCGATGAGCATAAATATTCGCGTAAACAAGTGACATTGAGGCAGAGTATAATAGAGAGTTCCGTTATCTCCGAGGCACAGCGTCGTCGACGACCGTCGCATATACATCTATATACACGTAATACAGCCCTTGCCAAGAGAGGTGAGACTCGCCCAACTCCTTTCCTCCCACTACCACTACCACTACCACCACCACCTTTCCACTGCTAGTCGTCTTTATCACAGCAGCAAGCGTCTCGTTATCAGGCACCCATTAGAATATCTAAATACCACCCCAGTGTACCGTGGGAATCGTAGGGCCCGTAGGGTACAACTGCACGCGCACGGCTACTGCTCGATAACATTTTACCTCCCCAGACGAACTTACACTCTTACACTTCATACTTATTGCGCGACGATATCATAGAAGAGAGGGAAGAGGGAAAAGCGCAAGGGAGGGGGGGGGGGGTGAGTTGGTTGTATAGTGATGCCCTTGATATGAAGTCGTTACTCTTTTGTTTGTCGTTGAAATTGAATGTTTTCATAATAAATGTTTAATCACCGTTAAAAAACTTGATTTTCTTTTTCGCTGGGTCATAATGTGCATTTGGTGAAGGGGAGAGGGCAAATTCCATATTCGAGGCTGGCTACTGACAGATAAGAGTTAAAAGGGAGGGGGTTATGACTCACATGGGGTGCGTGTTTTTTCGTTATACCTCGAACCTTGGCATGTGCTTGTCAATCTTGGATGGATTCTTGTGGCGTTCCTTGCGGTTATGGCGCATGAAAGCTTTGGACACTTACCTGAAACATAAAGAAAGAAATTGAATTAATAAATGCAGTTTGAGGGATTTTTCTGAGTGAATGGAGTAATAGAGGTGAGTGGAATATGAGAGTTCTAGATTGGAGAATTTTGGAAGGGGAGAGATTTTGCAGAGGGAAATGAGAGAGATAAAAAAGATTGCGGACGAAATTGCTCTATCTTGCATTGATTCGCAGATATATCATAAAGAAAAATAGCGAAGTCGAAGTGGCATTGACTTTTCAAACAAAAATTCGAGCCTATTTTCTGGCTTAAATCCTACTACGGTTAACTGAAATCCAGATTGAGTACCCGGGATGAAAAAAATCGAGTCTTTCAGTGGTCGAAAGACTCCTGTCCCGGTCTCTACAGAGTCCCTATTCGCGCCATGGCAGGGACTTTCCAGAGACAGCCTGCTGACCTCCCGTACGGGACACTTGTCCCTCCTACAGGGACTCTCAGTCCCTGCTCAACGAACCAGAGTTTTCAGCGCAGAGACTCAGTCCCTCGTCTCGTCGCGACCACGATTCTCATGCTGCTAATTAACGTTTTTTCCTATTTCTCGCCTAATTATATGATTAAAAATCACCTATCATGACAATAATTATAATCACATAAAGATGAAGCGAATGAAAAAAAAAAAAAAGAAATCGGTCCGGTAGTTCTTGAGATAGCCCAGGCGGTCACCCATCCAAGTACTGACTGTGTTCGATGCTGCTTAACTCTGGTGATCGCCTGAAATTCTCCCGTTGCCCGCTGCTAATCTGAAACATATACTTTTCCTTATCTCAATTGGGCTCAAATATGCATCACATATGTCTTTTTCAATTTTTAAAGAATAACGGCTGCAAATTTCTATTGAATGGAGGGTTGAACGATTAAAGAATTAAAACAAAAACTTTCAGACACATAATTTTTAGCACAAATTTCCTCAGCTCTCTAATAAAATCAAGAGAAAAAAACCCATCTTCAATATTTTTATCAATTTCAAAAGTTCTTCATAATATAAACACCAAGACTATAAAAGGATATATCCCTTACGTACGTTTTACCCCAGTTTCCTTTAATGTTGGGAATTTTGATTAAAGTCAAATATAAAAAAAAAACATAATTTCCAAATATTGTAAAAATTTAGAACTTAAAAATTAATAAGTTAAAATGAAAGAGTTGATTCATCTTTCAGTCTCTCCCGTAAGAACTCATGTCTTTGTACATCTCCATAAAATCATTGAAAGCCCAACAAAGATTCGAGTCCTTACGGGAGAGACCAGCAAAGATAGAAGTCTTTACGGGAGAGACCAGCAAAGATAAAAGTCCTTACGGGAGAGACACAGAGAGACACGAGAGACACTGTAGAGACAGTTGCGGGACTTGCGAGACACTCCAGAGACCGAAAAGTCTTTCTGGGAGTCTTCGAAGACCGTAAAAGACTCTCAAAAGACACAAAAATTTTATCCCGGGTATAGAGTCCAGTTTCTAACAGAACTTTATTGCTTATAAATAAGCTGGTTTTGAAGGGCGAGATTCCACTCCATTCGAATTTGATTTTGAGCGGACAGTTTCCAATCATTTCCGACTTAGGGAATCTAAGCTAGCAAATAATTGATCAACAGACCTTTTTTTTTTTAATGAAAAAAAAAAAACAGAACTTTTCTGTGATGTGACTAGAAGAACATAAAAGATGAATAGTTGAATCAGTGATGTCATTCATACATTTGGATACATAAAGAGAAAATGAGAAAATTAAAAGTGTTGGAATAATAGAATCTTATTTTTGATTTGTAGCTATAAATTTTTTTGCTGTATTTCATACTTTGCAATATCCCAACAAACTGTAAAAATAGATATTCGGTGATTCATGTACCATTTATTTCTTCCACTAGAGATATGGAACAACATGGATTCGAATTATACCATAGAGACAATCACAAAAATGTGTCCCTTTCAAGATTTTTCGGTCAAATTCTTGGGAGTTATTGTTCTAGTTGTAAAATACTTCGATATTTCCCCAGTGAATAAGTTTTTTGATACAGTACGGATGGAAATCATAGTTATTATCACATTCTCTGCACACAAATAGAGGTTATGCATGTTCGTAGTTGAGAATAAACCGGGAGCGTCCCATTCATTTTAAAGTTGGAAATGAGTGGGTCACTGTCGACTCATTTCCAACCTGGAATTGAGTGGCACCCTTCCGGCTTATTTCAGAGTTGGATTTAAGTAACCAAGCTGCACTTAAGTGGAGAGATTTCTGCACGGGTTAATTTTTCTCGATGTATAATTTTTCGATGATACCTCGGCTACTGGGAGAGATAACGACATGTCTATAATAACTTTTCATGTAAAGAAATATTGAAGCTACAGAAGAAAAAACCATTAGTAAAAAAATAGTTCAATCTTGCTTAAATTCCAAGATAATTCATGATTAAAATGATAAGCAGAGATTAATAGAATCATCAAAATATGTTTCATCTAAAAATATCTCAGAAATTAAGAAAGATAGAGATACTTTCTGTAATGATTTATGCTTTCAGAAGAGGGTCAAAGCTAGAAAGAAGATTATTATGAAATTACTCAACTTATCATATTTTTCGTGACTTTCGATAAAAACTGTCACGAAAATTACTGATTTCTATTCTACCACTGCCATTCGGCTTTCACGAATGATCTCTGAATTTACACCAGATAGGGAAATTTTCGGGATAAATAAAGAAGCCTCAATCTTCCTCAACGGAAATTCCGTTATCTCCCCTTCGAAGATGTTTTGAAGCGAAATTCATCAATAAAATAATAAAACAGAATAACGAAAGAATAAACGCTGAAAATTCATCGATGAATATGTTTTAGAAGCGAACAGTTTTGAGAAAAAATGCAATGAGATCACTTTTTGGAGGATTGAATGAGCCACATGGAAAAGATCCCTAGACAAATCCTATTAAGACTCATTTTTTCTTCAATATCTTCAAAATGAGTAACACCTGATTTTTCACTTTATTCTCACCTGCTACTTATCGACTCGATTGATGCATTTCAGTTCATTCCCGTAGAAATAATAATTTTCGATTAAAAGAATTTTATTCAGATGATTGTAGTACATTCGTCTGAAAATACTCCGCTGATTAAATTTTCTCTCTTGAAAAAATGATATCATTTAAATAACCATTGAAATAAATCAACAATGAGATCTTAATAAATGACCAACGAATAAGGGAATAGTTGATAAAAGGAGTAAGAGAGAAATAGCAGAATGGATATAACGTCGGAATGGCTGGTAGGCAGCTAATATCCTCCCTGGTCCGCTATCCCTAGGCTCATCTCAATAAATTCAATATACTTGTGCAAATCGGAGTTGGTTCAGAGGAGAAAGGGGATGCTCTGTATTACCCATTCCTCTTTCCCCCTTCATCCATTGCAAAGTGGACTGAGTGTCCCAGCAAGTATCCAAGCCCTCATCTCGATCAGTTTCCACTTCTCCACTTCTGCCCCATTCCTCGATTTACGTCGGTCCAAACGACGGAGATGAGCTGCCCCATCCACTGCACTCCCAACAGACGACACGTCTACCTTCATTCTCCTCTCCGCAAACACACGATTCCTCCCTTTCTATCCTTTCAGAGAGAGAGCGATAATGTATCAGTTATTGATCACCAAGTAATGAGATTTTACCCATTTTTTCACTTACATAATCCAATATTTTATTAATTTCTTGGTGAATTCAGTGGATTGAGATGAGTCTAAAAATTTATCGCAGATTCTTTTACGAAAATCTTTTTTATGAAACTTTTTTGTAGAGAATTTCATGACCTTGTCAAAAAATGTTTTGACTTATTTCGTGAACTTCGTTGTTTTCGTGATATTCTCGAAATAAAACAGATGGAATTTCTGGCCTTCTCATATTTGACTACTGAATGTATTTTCATTCTTTCCCTATAGTGAACATACTGTGACAATATTTTTGAAACCGTTGGGTTCAGCGGAATTCATCTGGAAGTCTTCATCGTAGATTTACAAATGTTTTCTAAAAAAAGGGTTTTTCCATGAGTTTTCCGGCACTCAACGGTTTCAAAAATATTCATACTCTAAGTTCGTTCTTCATCATTTGAAGAAATTATATTATCGACGAAAATTATTGATTTTTTCTGATAAATGCGATCACTCGTATTTTACAGGGACTTTAAAATACTGGTGAGAGGTAATTTCTTAGCAATCAAGTAAAAGAAAAGACTGGGACAATTTATGTTTTGAAGTAGTAGAAAAAAAATTGAGATGAAGCGGAAACGAGAATCGTCTAATATCGCAAACTTTATCAGTGGATGGTAGACACCAGTGTGCTTACCAAAACGAGCTTTTCATCGAGTCGTTAGTTAGGTTACACCCGCACCCCTTTAACATTCTCTAAAAAAGAAAGTATTTTAGTGGAAAAGGTAACGGTGAGACGATGAGACTTATCGCCACTTAAAAACCGACACTCGCTCTGTGCTAATGCGAAGATCAGGCAATTCGTTCTGCATCACGTATAGTGTATTCTTATCGACGAATTTAAATATTTTTTCATTTTATTTATTCAGGATTGAAAAATATCAAGATGAAATTATTAGTGAAATATTTTAGTGATGAAAATTAGTAAAAATATTTACACGATTTATAGATTATTGATTGTTTTGTTGATTCCATCAAAAGAAATTTGATTGATGAATTATTGCTTTATCTAAAAAATTATGAAATCAAATTTGAATGTATTATATCAGAGAAATGTTCTTTTCATGAATATTTTCAATTTTTCTTTCTTTAAAAATAATTGAGTAGCGAAGAGGTAAAAAAATTTCTTATGTGAAATCAGTGTTGTTCCAAATATCTCAAAAACTGATATAAATATAAAAAATTTTGTGGAGACCCTTTTCATAGCTTTTTCTGTACACTGGGACGAAAGTGAGACTTTCGGCCCTCGCTGCGCTCGGGCGTAAGCTCACTTCTGTCCCAGTGTGCAGAAAAATCGTATACGCACCTTGGGCAGTAAGTAAGAAAGCCTCAGAGCACATGTTCGTTGACCTCGACTTCGCCTCGGCCAACAATTACATGTGCTCTGAGACATTTCTTACATTACTGCCCTAGGCATGTAATATACTATTCTTCTATTTGACAAGAAAGGTCTTCATTTATTTTCTTCATTTAAATTCTTCTGTTTATTTGTGATGATTATTTTATCAAAGGTGAAATATTTCGTTAATTAAGCGAAACACCGAAATTTTTGTTAAAAGCTTTTCTGCAGCCCTGCTGTGAAATGCCTCGCTTAATTTCCAAGATATCGATCAAAAACAAATCTTTCAATAAAATCGTCTCAACTCATCCTCTTACTCCATAATTCATGAAAATTTTCAAAATAATTTCTTATTGCCCAAGTGAAATTTTTCGTTTACAAAATCGTCCATGAGAGTTGAGATAAAAATAATAAATCATTACCCTCACATCCGAGTCGCTGGAAAGGGCGTAAGAGGAGTGAGTAATACAGGGGTGGGGGTAAAAGGTAACGCAGAATAAGAGTAAGTGAGAAAGGGCATTGCCGATTTCAGTTGGTATCGTTGCAGGAGAGGGGCCGATACGGAAATAAGTACGTTCGCCCGAGATACCAAATCGTACAGAACACGAGGAGAGAGAGAGAGAGTCCCTTCCCTTCATGTACTAGTGTACCTATGTTCACGAAGGTGTTAAACGTATACGTAACCAGCAACAAAACAGTCTACAGTACACTACCTACCCAATTCCCTATCTGTTTTGGTACCTTCAGCGCCGATTAATAACGAGGCATCGTTACCCAATGGTGATAAGGCTCGACTCTTATTTTTCTTCCTGTCGATGCCGAGAGGCGAATAAAAAAAAAGAAAAAAAAGAGAGAATAATAGAGGCAGTCATAAATACTAGGGTTATAAAAATACACTTCAATTTTCACTCATCAATGAAAATTGAGGGAAAAAACTATTTCTATCAATTTTGCGAATAAACTAATTTTCTAAAGATTTTTTTTCTTCTGAATTTCATCACTCTAACTTGGAAGAATGCTTATGTTTTCGCAAATATCTCGGAATCTGAGTCGAGTGGATAAATTTATGCAATAGCTTCTTCTATAGGTCACATGTTCTCCAACAAAAAAGGATGCGAGGAAAAATAGCCATGTCCATTAAATTCCAAAATATTTTAATAACAAAGTAACAATAATAAGGAAGTTTCACTTGAACTTTTTCCTTCAATATCTCAGAATCTAGAAGGGAGATGGCAAAAAGCTCTCCGCAAAAATTTCTCTATTCCCCTCAGCTTTCCATATTATCCATGAAAACTGATAATTTTTTTTTTTGCTCTCCTTTGCAGTTAATTCAATTCTGAATGAATGGATTTTGATGAATGATGGGCAAAGTGAATATTGCCAATGCAACAATGAAAGAAAAATGATGAAAAAAAAGAGTGAAAGGGAAAGAATCGTTTTGCAACTTTGTGTATGTGTATCTGTGGAGTGGGGATAAGGTGGAATGAATAAAGGCTCGGATACAACCCCCTGAAAGTTGGTAGCTGGCTCTACGGCAGCAGGGGGTGGCTTATCGCGAAGCGCACGCGGTCGCCACCGCCAGTCACCGCTACCCCTTCCTCCCTTCACTCACTTTGGAATTCCAACGAATATAACAGTATATACATTGCTATTTCACTGAAAAGAATTAAAAAGGAAACGATTTGACTGTCAATAGTTTTCCGAATGAAAACATTTAATAAAACTTGGTTCCTTTTTTTTTTGAGCGGAGAAGGGAGGGAGGGGGGAGTTATCTTTCATTGCGAGATTCAGACACAATTTGTGATAAAAGGCATTTCTTCAAATTTTATTTTTGAATTGAAAATTTTCCGAATACAATCGTTTTCTTTCTTGAATTTGATCTCTTGAACTTCAGAAATTTATTCAAAGCCAATCAATTGCAACAATTGATAAGGTCAAATTATTTTCCTCATTTCTTAGGGTTTGAAATTTGTCTAAATTGTTGAAGTTTTGTAGATAAATATTCAAATGTTGCAACAGAAAGAAATGATTTCCACTTAAAAACGTCCAATTTTTTCTTATTTCAAATCCAGAAACAAGTGGTGGGATGAAGATAATAGAAATTCCTCGTAGATTAAATAATGTAGATCACCAAAACGAATACGGCTTAGAGAAAAGTATCAAGAAGCCTTTTTTTGTAGAAGAATTAATTCTCTAAAAAAAATGTCCCTCGATAAATTCTCTTCAGTCCAATAGTTTCTGAGATGTTCATAAAAATTCCCGTATCCACATTTCACGCATTCAGAAACTGGGCATAAGTCAACAATAAAGCTAATCACTCATGAATCATCCACATTGTAACAATTCCTCGCAGGATAAAAAAAGAATGGCAACACAAATTGGGAAAGGGAATAAATATAAAGAAGTTAAAAAGATCAAATAAATGGGAGAAAACGAAAATCAAATAAAGGCAATGGGGAAATAAATGAAAAAAGAGCCTCACCACAAGTTGAGCTGAATCGTGAAGATCGCAGAATGGGTGAGGTTTGCAAGCCCCCCGCACTCGACTACGTTGGAATAAGAGATGACGATCATCGATAAGAGCATAAGGCGACTCCTCGCGTCGTTTCGCGGCCACGGCCTGCCAGGACGATCAGTACACAACGTGTAAGTTATGAGAAGAGAGGTAGAGAGTTTTTTTTACCTCCCTCTTCCCTTCTTTCGGGTTTTTTTTTCACCATCTTGTTTTCATTCTCTCTATAAGATTTCTTTTCACTCTCGCGGTTTTTACGATATCGAAGCTGAGAATCATCCTGTCCCCACCTACCTGTCGATATACCCTCATCCAACATCACGTTTCGTGTTTCACCTTAAACCATCTTTATACAACACGTATGTGTGCACTGTGTCTTTTTCTTAAGGCCTTTCAGTATCCTTTTTGGTTAAACAAATAGAGAGATTATGAAATGACGTAGAATTCCGTTGTTTCAGTTGGTGAGAAAAAGTTATGAGAAAGCTAACACAGTTTTTTGGAAACATCTCGAAATCTAGAAGAGATAGAGAAATTTATGTGGGAATTTCTTTTATCGAGCGAAATCAGAGCTGCGAAATGGTCTCAACAAAAAAAAATCGTAGGTCGATCAAATTTCGAGGTATGAATTCAAAAAATAACTCCTGAGTGATGATAAAGTTGTGAGATTTTTGAAGTTTTTATGATTTAATTGAAAATGAGTATTAATAGAAAGTTGAGTAAAGAATAATTGAGTACAGTATAAATTTAATAGCAAGTCGAGTATATTATACCTTTTCTAGTTCAAATTTCCCGCTTCTCCAAATGGCAAAATTGTAAATTTGGGATCTTTAATTTGATTCACTTGAAAAAAGGAAAATATTAGAGATATATTAAGAATAATTTCATTGGTTCATTTTCCTTGACCTTTTTGATTCCCTGGAGAAACTGTATGTTATATAAGTTTTGAAAAAATCAATTTACTTTTTTTCAAAAAACATGTCGGAATCTAAAGAAGATTCGAAAATTTTTGTGGGGATATTTCTTATCGGGCCAAATCAGAGCTCCAAGAATCCCCAGAAAATCATTGAAATTCGACATTCTTCTAATTTTTATAATTTTCTTGAAAGGTGCAGCTGATTAACGTTGGAAAACGCTAAAATGCAATTGATTTTGTTTAAATAATTTTCAGGATGTCATCAGAAGATCGAGTTCAAGCAATTTTATTAACATATAATACAAAAACTGGATAACAGATATTATTTACAGTGACAGCTAGACATTTATGTGCATAGTTGCAGCCCTTAGGCTTTTATTTATATTCAAGAGAATTTTGTGGCTTTTCTGAGCCTAGTGTGGGGATGAGAAAGGAAAGATTTGGGATAGGGAAAAGTTGATAACAAAACCCTATGATCAGGATGTCAATAAAAATAGAAAAGTTCTGGACAATTATTTATTGAATATCTCAGAAAGCATCGCACTAAAATCGATCGTGTTCTACCATACCCCATTTGAAGTTTCCCGTTCTTTTCACTGGAGTAATCAAAAAATTGAAAATCCATCGATTTCATGAGTTCCAAGAAAAAATTTTCATCCAATAAAACGCAGAAATGCTTCCAGCTCATTTTTTTTTCGTTCAATCTCCATTAGAATAATATAGAAATGCCCTGGCGAAGGAATTAGTGGTCCCCCGGAGGAGAATCACGATGCCAGGTGCGGAGGTAGAAGAAAGAAGGAGAACGCTCGTGATCCAATGGAGATACCATGATTTTTTTTCTTTAACTTTCGCACACACACACACACATACAACAGCATATCCAGAAAAGAAATAAAGAAAAATAGAGGAAAGAAAAAAAGCTGAAGGGGTCCTACTCTCCTCGTTCTTTTAACCATATAACCTACCATCTCGCTCCGTATCATCGGCTCACCCTGATCTCAACCCCGCGTGTACCAAACTACAGCGCACAGTGTATAAGCGAACCCGAGATGCCCTCCTCGAGATACAAATGGATACCTATGCAACCTGTTATTATACATTGGCCTATACAAACAACGTGTTAATCGACAACATTTTCACTTTATTCCACCTATTCTCACATCCTCAAACCGAATACCATCTTATTTTCGAGCTCAATTATTTTATTACTCTTTCATACATTGTGCAATACATTTCAATTATCTCCATTTCTTCTTACAAATAAAGGTGGAATTTAATTTCAATTGATTAACTGAAATATTGATTGTGAAAGGGAAAAATGATATTTTTAAAATAACTCACAAATTAATGGCGTGAGTGATAATGGAGAAAGATAATTTTAAAAATATCAGAAATTTTATTGCAAATATCTTTGCAGCAAATGGTCTTAGGGAAAAATGTCAAGAGATCTTTTTTGTAGAAAATTTTCCGACCTACAAAAAAGGTCATTTGATGAATTCCCATAGAGCTGATGTTTTCTAAGATATCCACGTGCTAATGGTAATATAGTTCTCAAGTAGTATTAGAGATTCATTAGTTTATTTTTCCATGCTTAATTTTCGAATTGTCTATTACTTTTTTTTTTTTTTTTTTTTTTTAAGTGCAATTTTTAGAATTTAAGTTAAGAATCACAATTGTTCAACCACTGATAACATAACTGTGAATTATATTATGTACTTATTTTTGGCTCCGATGGGCATTTGCCTGGAGTCTTATTGCAATAAATCACAATTACAATTACAATATAAAATAGAGAATGATTGGAAAAAAAAATTATTTCAATAATTTTATGAATATCTCCTGAACAAATAGGATAAGGGGGGGGGGGGGGCAGGGGAAGTCAAGAGATTTTTTTGATAGAAAATTTTATGCCCTACGACAAAGGTCATCTGATAAATTGATGTGGTCTCAGTAGTTTTCAAAATAATTCAAAAACTATCATCACTGCATTAAAAAGAAAGATTTTGAAATTAATAATCAAACAATTAATCAATTTTAAATAATTTGTTTATTAAGTTGAACTTATTTTCAATATTTTTGATGGAACAAATATTATTTTAGTTTCGATCCTACGATGAAGATGATTTGTTTACTCGTCTCGTCATCGAAAAGTGAAACGCCCACTGATTCGGTCGAACCTTGACCCCGGAGCTAATTGCTGTTGGTTCTAGATCTGTGGATAGGATATACCCGAGATCCCCCTTCTTCATTGCAGCGAGTACATG
The DNA here is from genome assembly GCA_963942555.1 of Aleiodes leptofemur. Lineage (NCBI taxonomy): Eukaryota > Metazoa > Arthropoda > Insecta > Hymenoptera > Braconidae > Aleiodes > Aleiodes leptofemur. The sequence goes on from OZ012609.1 coordinate 9,575,290, forward strand.
GGATACTTCATTTAGAGCCGGAAGGCATTGGCATTCCATGTGGCGCAAAAAAAAAGAGGAAAAAATTCAACACTGCACTGAGTATAAGTCTCTTAAGCAAGCCAACAAATAAAAAGAATGTACTTATCTTCGAAAGCACAGTAATCTCATTCACAAAGCTTATTTCATCGGTGGGAGAAAGGAAAATTCATGATTGCACAAAGTAACAAGGGATGATCTCTTCAAAATCGTTGAATTTTTTTTTTTATGAAAAAAATTGAAAAATACAAATTTTCATTTCTTCAGTAGAGTAATACAAGTTACTATGACATTACTTTTTACGAAATATCTCGGTATCTGAGATAGATAGGGAAATTTTCGTCATAAATTTTATGTAGAAGAAGATTAGAGCTACAAAAAAAGGTTATTACAGAAAATTCTCTATCTCCCTTAGATTCCGAGATATTTCATAAAAACCAACGACCAATTGTAATTAACTTCTCACTTTTTATCACTGCAGTTTTTCTTCGATACCTCGGAATCTAACAGAGATAGAAAAAAATTCAGTAATGATACTATTTGTAGACAAAGATTAGAAGTACAATGAAGGTGATTATAAAAAGTTCTTTATCTCTCTCCAATCCTGGGACATTCACGAAAAATTAATCTTCAGGTTAAAATGAACTGTTGGATATCTTTCTAAATTTACATGATCTTCCAATTAATAATCATAATAATTAATAAATCAATGATGATTAATCAATACAAATCATTCCTCCATTTGCTGGAGCCTTCCATTGAATTTTTGAGAAAAAGGAAAGATTGAACCATAAAAATCAAATTTCAAGCCACAATTCACCGAAAAAGCGTGTAATAATGGGGAGATGATTTGAAAAAATTCAGAGTTTGTATTTCAATTATCTTTGGAGTGAGGAGGTTATGGAAAATGTGTCAGGAGATTTTTTTGTAGAAAACTTCAAGGACTATAAAAGAGGTGTTCGGCGAAGTTCCTGTGGAATTAATAGTTCCTGAGATATCCGTGAAATAATAACAATATAAAATGAAAGGAGATAATTCAAGAAAAATCCTTTGCCAATTATTTTGTAAAAAGTTTTTAGAAACGGAGATTTAGAGGAAAAAATCGTAGACCTTTTTTGTAGAGAATTTACCTCTCCACAACAAAGCATGCTTGAAATATCCCTGTCAATACACTTGTTACATAGATATTTGCAGACTAATTGAACATGAAATTCTTCGAATCATCTTCCATTACAATTATTTCCCGAATATTTCCGAAACCAGTAAGTAGGTTCAGAGAAAAATATCAAGAGACTATGTCTGTAGGACATGAAATTCTCTACTATGAAGCCCTCTTAATGAATAATTCTAAATTCAATAGATTCCTATTCTCGAAACGCTCACAAGTCGGATGAAGCATAAAACCGTCCGTGAGAAGATCGTTGTTCAGAAAGACTGAGATATCTTGAAAGGAAGCAAACTTTTCATTCTTTTGACTCTTGCATGTACATTCTCACACTGAGAAAAGAATAAGATGAAGAAGAGTCGCTCAGTTATCGCGAGAAGAGAGGAAGAGGCGGAGAGGAGAAGAATGGCAGTTTCCGATATTAAAAATATCTGACCGACAGAAGATAGAGTAGTCGAGGACGCTATCGGGCCTTGGCCACTCGCAGTTTACCAGTGTTGGGTTTATGGGGTAAAAAAAAAAGCCCGAGACACGGGTGATGGAGATGGAGGAGGGGGCTTCATTAAAAATAGCTATCTCCATTCCGAGGCTAAAACTACGTACAGCAAAAACTCAGCGATGTGTGTATAGATTTTGTACGCCGTTGAGTCAGTTCAACTTGGTTTTAGATGTATATGTAGAAAAATGTATATTGAAGAGGCGAGGGTACTAGTACGAGTAGTCCAGTGGGCTTTGGTGCTATGTTTAAAAAAAAATGTTGGTGGTTTCTCAGGAGATAGAGAATCTTATCGTTTAGCTTTTTTTCACTCTTTCCTCTATTCTTTCCCCACCCTTCCGCCTTCACTCTCTCTTTCTCTCTGTTGCTCTCTGCGCCACTACACTTCTGCACAGTGTAACCGGGGAACTGGGCAAATGTTTTGGCCCCGTTCTATCGCCCCCACACTCACTCGTCTTATCGCATAGACTCGATTTTTATATTCAGACTTGACTGAAACTATGGTCTACTGATAAATGCATTGTTAATCTTGTTGTTTTATTCATCGCTGAAATTTTTCTGAAGAGTAAAAAAATGTGAAGATGATGGAAATTAATTTAGTAATGGAAGGATCAAAGAAAGTGAACCAGCGAATTTTTGCAATAATTCTTTGGTGCACATCTCGGGAACTGGGGGAGATAGCAAGGTTTCGTTGAGATCTTTTTTGTAGAAGAAAAGCCGAGCTACAAGAAAGATCTCTATGAAAATTCTGCTATCTCTATCAGTTTCTGAGATATTCCAAGAAAAAAGAAAGGAAATAGATAACAAATTATTATTTTTTTATTTGGCATCAGCTGTCTCAGAATATCTCATAATTTATAGGAGATAGAAAAATTTTCATAGAGACCTTTCTTGTAGACCTGAATTTTTTTTACACAGAAGGTTCTCATGTAAATTCCTCTATCAATCACGAATCTCAAAATAGTTCAAGAAAATTGATAACAAATAAGTAATACTTTTCTCGCCTTCACACTACTGACTTTTTAAATTTTCGGAAATCGTTGGATAAAGAATTTTAATTAAAAATAGGCGGTTTGATGATGATAACGTTGTTCATTTAATTATTTCATGTTTACCTTCAATAACAGTTAAATGAAGCCATGATTAAAAACGAATAACCATGGATAAAAAAAGGCGGCTTTTTTTTTTCTTTTATTTTGGGCGAAATCGATGAAGTGATCGATTCATCGTACGGTTTTTCATTGGCCCGATCGTTCTTGGGCTCCACGAGACGATGGTGAAACAAACTGGGTAGGGATATAGATATATATAAAAAAAAAAGAGAGGAAGGAAGGAGGATGAGGAGCCCATCGTTGCAACAATTATCTCATTGGCCGATCAGACCCTCCCACGTGTTAATTTGCTTGTTGGTTAACCTCCCCTCCTTATCTTTTATTTCGTTGTTGCTTTTCGTGGAAGCCCCCTGGGTGTTCGCCACCCTTATGTCCCTCTCCTTCCCAATCACCCTTTCTCATTTAATTCTCTTGCTTAAAAAAAGAAGTTAAACAAATTCCAGAGTAAAAAAAAATTATTTAAAGATTGAGAATGGGATTCGAAAAAATGAGGCAAAATGACACTCTGATTAAACTCTCAATGACAAAATTATCTGAATTGTTTCAAAAAATCGCGATTTTCTTGTAAACTCGCTTTTGAATGACACTTCACTCAATTTGTGTGGCGTTGGAATTTTTAAGATGTGATTATTATAACCGAAGATATTCACGAAGAAGTGAATGTAGAGAATAACAAAGATCAGCGGCGATCACGGGCTGCTCATTCTGAAAATATCTCGTGAACGATGGGGTTGAGAAGAAGTTATCAAAGGACTTCTTTTGTAGCTGTTACCATTCTCTGCAAGAAAGTCTCCTGACATTTCTTCTTAAATTTAATCAATTCAAAGATATTTCCAAAAGAAATTGCATAGGATCTTCGAATTTATTCTACTTCACACTCCACTGATGCATAGAGGCTAGAAGTTGGGGCAACTAAAAGGATCAAGAATCGTAGCTGGTACCTTTGTTACGAGAATAAACGAACAGTGACAAATGTCAAATGAAACACAAAGGTTACTTACATGTGCATTTTTTAGAATTCAATTTTCCAAATTGATGAAGCTTCTCTTCAATCTTTTCATCCAAAGTTAGCTCAAAAAGGGATGGTTCAGTTTAGTGCTTGTGATCAAAATGCTATGACAAGAGAATAAAAAATCATTCAAGAGACTCCAAAAATTAAAAAAAAAACATTCTCTTCATTACGTCTCTTTTCAGACCTCTCTAAGTTTTTTTTTAATTCCCTGATTGGAGAATCAGCTCGGAAGGAAGTAGTGGAGGTTTTGTGCTTCTAATTAATTGCAGTGACTGTAGTATAAGAATTCATTAGAGAAAAATTCAAAAAATGAGATGGAAAAATGCAAAAAAAAACATGGAGAAGACAAAGAAATACCTAGCTGAGACGAAAAATAAAAAAATTCTCCGCCGTCATCAAGTTTTTTTTTTAATATTCTCAGGTCTTTCTTGGATCTTCCTCGGCCATGATGTTTTTCGCAAATCAATTATTAATCTTTGATCACTGCTCAATTGAATCACATACACTAATTCCACCATATCCTCCTACGCCAACCCGTAAGTAGAAGATTTGAAAATGATTAGTTAATGCTAAAAATTAAATTCAAAAAAGTGGAAATGTAATTTACAAAGGTTTCTAATTTGACACTTTTCACTATTCATTCTGGTAACTGAGGTATCAGCTACTATTCCCGATACATCTAGTTGTATCAAGTTGCAGCGCCTGCTGATGAATGAACTTTTTGGAAAAGTTCCGAGTACTTTGTTTGGCAATTTGCATCCGAAATTTCATTGACTTCCGCATGAAATAATGAAGAGCAATTTCACTGAGAGTGATTACACAATTTATTGTGTTGGAATGTTGTAATGTTTTTTAAATAATTGAGCACCGGAACGTCAAAACCAAAATGAATCAATTTGATATTGTAATTGGTTATCGTCTGATATTTCGGAATTGAAGCAATATGACGCAATTTTTGTAGAGAAATTTCTTTCTCTCCACGGAAAAGGCTCATTATAAAACATGGGTGATCTCCATAATTTTCCGAAATATTTCACAGAAACCAATCAAATGATAAAGTCAAGTTATATGGTTCCACCAATTCATGAAGAAATTCTGAACGAAAATCACTGAAATTTGTACAATTTCTTATAGGGGCCCATATTAGCCCAGGGCCTCGTCTTATCGCACTTTGCTCAATTAAGATGGTTGTCACAATTCAAACAAATAGAATGAATAAAAATGAAATTCCTTTCCTTCATCCTCTCAAACTCTGAAAAATCTTCTTTTCTCGATAGAAAAAAAAAGGTAAAAAATGAAATAAAACGCTTACAAATAAAATCGACCATGAGATATATTGTATTAAAGTCAGATCAGAGATAAATAAGTTGGGTTATTCCTGAACCCAAGATTGACCTGAGATATGGAAAAAGTTTTCGATAAAAATATATATATATACATATATCCTTCTATCTTCATTTTTTTTTCGAATCCCTACCATTATAACTTTGATTCACTCTAACGAGTCTTGAAAGAAAAAATAATCAGTTGGGATTATACAGCTATAGATTTCGCATTGGATAATAAAATAAATGCTTGACAATTCCCTCATCAGCTATAATCAATAATGTTAATCGAATTGATGATAATAATCACTGATAAAGCTTTCCAATATCTCGCGAATCTGATATTTTTCAATTGTGATAACGTTGATGTTTGCGGCGACTTTCGTCGTTTAATTATAGAATGAGAGAGTGAATAAAAAGATTTTTGTTTCATAATTTGTTTTTGATAAAATCCAATAATCTTCTCGAGAAATCTTATTTTTTTTTCTTATCAAGGACAATTCATCAGCGAACGTGAAAACATTTTTTTCCTGCTTTTTTTTAGTTGAAAAATTATCAATATTTTAGTGATAGGAAAAAAGTATTTGTCAGTGAAAAAAAAAGTAGAACTTACTCGTTAAATGTTTAAGATTTAGTCGCCTTTGTCTCCATAGTAAAACGCTCATTGTTGAAAAAAAAAACAAACAAACAAACGATGAAAAAAAACGAACAATATCTCAACGAGGATAAAAATCACTCATCCTCATCCGCGCGTATAATAGTTGACGTCACACTCTCCTCGCGCGAGATGAGTTCTCCTCTCTTTCACACACTTTGTTATTATTATTCTTATATATTATTATATTATTATCACAAACACTCATACACATACACACACACACAACGTGGACTCACTTGGATCTTGATCGCGAGTGTGTTGGCCCACGGGTGGCCCACTCTCTTGTCTATTGTCACGAGGGCGCAACGTGCATGAATAATCGCCCAAGATGTTACGTGTGGGCTTGACTGACGCCCCTATATAATACCACTGTTTTTTTTATTATTTTTATTCAAAGGAATTGTGTGTTCTATATCATTATTTTTTGAAAGAAAAAAAAAAACGCCGAGACTCTTATCACTTCCCGAGGTTAAATTTTACGCTTGAAACAAAAAGAGAACAGCAGATATTTCAATTAAAATAATGAGGAATCCTTCATTTTATAATCGATGATTGTTATCGAATAATTTGGATTTCGATGAAAAATAGTGGTGAGATCCTTTCACGTCACATTCGTAACTGAAACTGTTGGGAGTGCAGTGAAACGTTCGAGTACACTAAAAGAAACTACCTGAAAAATATTATCAACTCTCTTTCTCTCTTTTTTTTTCAAACGTCTCACCTCCTCGCGCACTATCTCTCCCCTGCACTTTGTCACGTTAAGCATTTTTCTCTTTCCCTTTTCTCTCTTTCCCTCAGCCAACTGAGGAAGACATATTCCCCCGCCACTTACTTTTTTTTTACTCGACTTTTCACTCAAATAAAGCATGACCATGGTAACTTTGACCTTGATGCGTTTATTTGTACCTGTAGCGGAGGGCAGATAGGAGAGAGGCACTTTCGGGGCCATCGGAATGTGTTTATTAAAAAGAGCAATACTTGCTGCAACTACTGAGTGAGAGTGTATTATTTTCCGTTTGTGTATTTGAGGAGAGAAGAGACACACGCGTGAAACGCGTCTGACGATAGCCAGTTTCAGTGATAAGGCCAAGTGCGAGATAACGATAGTGATTATAATACTGTACATTCATATGCCTGATTATTCACGGTTTTATCGTAATATATATGTATTTATTTCTTTTTTCCTTTCTTTCACAAGTCTTCCTTTTTCGTTGCATGTCGCAATAAATTCTTATCGTTGTGGAAATTTTTTCACTTTTTTTGTTTTTCACGATTTAAATGGAAAATGGAGCAGGTGGAAAATGCATCGTAATGATTAAGGCAAAATGTTAAGTGGAAAATAGGCCGACTACAGCTTTTTAATGGAATTATCTTTATTTTTCTTATTGCAAGTTTCAAAAAATCAATAATTATCTGGAAGATGAAATAATCAAAAAAAGATGAAAAATCTTGAGATTTTCCTTTTGTGATTTAGTGGATAGAGTGCAGCTATATGTAGACTGCTGCACTTTGACTCAGTTGGAATAAAAATAAGTAGAAAATGGAAAGGGAGTAGACGGTAACAGCCCCGGGGGTTTGTATCGTCGCAGAGAAAGAGAGAGAAGGAAGAGTGTGTTATCGGTTAGAGAGAGCGCTCCTTCGTTTTCTTGGGTCCGGGACGGGCGTTATCGGCCTCGTTCCAGATCGGCCACTTTGATAATAAGCCCAAGAAAATGCACGAGACCGGCGGCCACCTATTCGTGGCCAGGCACTCACCGAGCTTCGGGAGCCCACGCGCGAGCCAAACTCGATACGCCACCATATACATGCCATCGCCTATTGGAAAAAGACTTGAAAACCACAATTTTTCAAGTTTTTTTTCCCGAAAGTCCCAATTATTTTTTCTCATTCAATTTTTTTGCTCAAAAAAAAAACATCAAATGAATTCGAGTATAAAAAGAAGAATTCGAAGATTGAGAACGGGAGTGAGGGGAAATAGGCAAAATGAAGCATTGATGGGATTCTCAGAAATCTTTTGATGTAAAAAATGAAGACTAATTCACATGAAAATACATTTTTCTTCACTTTTTTGTAGATTTCTTCTTTTTCTTTTTTTTTCTTCAAATCTCAGTTTTCCGTGAGAACCTTCAGTTCTGATTGTCGCACTGAAAAAGTGAACGTCAAATGAAAGCTGAGATTATTTTCCATTAATTTCACTTGGATCAATTGAAATGGCATGCTTCATAAAAATCTATTTTTAAGTGGTATCCGCAATTTTCAACCGAAAATTCAAGAAGCAAAAAAAAAAAAATTTATTTTATCATTCAAATTCACTTTTGCATTAAGAAAAACCGTAGTAAAGGGACAAAACAAGTTAGAGCTCTTCTTTTAATTTTTTCGTTAAATATCTCAAAAACTAACCAAAATAACGCATTTTTTGAAGGTACCTTTTTCATAGAGCAAAATAGGAGATAAAAGAAGAAATTCAATAAGAATTCGAGTATCTCGTTTGGTTTTTGAGATTTTTTCAAAAAATGATTGACTTAAAAAATAGACTTCTCCTCTTTTACATTCTCACTGCCGAATGGTAATTGATTTTTCATGAAAAAGATTTATTGAAAAATTCACAATCAATTTTGCAAATGAGTATTTGGTTTCTCTCATTAACGTCAAGTTTTGAGAACGAAAAGTATTAAGAATCCATAAAATAGTGGTTAAGTAGCACGTTTATGCCGGGAAAAAAGACATTTCTTTCACCCCAAACTCTAAGGACGGTTATTTTATTTATTATTTTTTTTTTACATTGAGGCAAGCTGATGGAGTCGGTGACCGCTGGCCTCTTGGAGAGTCTGAAAAGAGATGCTCTCCCTGGCGCCGCGTTATCTACTCCGTTGAGATCCTCGTGGCGACGAGACGCTCTCTCTCTTTTCTCTCTGTGTGCGCATTCACTTGTATATGTACTTGAGATTCAGTCAGTGAAAAAGAGGAAGAAAGGAGGGGAAATGAGTGCGCAACAGTAAGTTCTCTGTGCATAAATAGGGACGGAATTGATGAAAAAAAAAGGAATTTAAAAAAAATCGGAAATTGAAAGATCAGATTATTTATGAACGTTGACAGATTTTTTTATTGAATTTTCTTCAAATAATAAATTTTCTAAACTTTATAAATTAGGGTGATAATTCAGTATAGAATTGAGAGAATGATTCTCTTAACTCTGGAAGCTTTCGAGATACAGGCAAATCTAGTTTCTCACTCTCTCTCTCTTTCAAATTTCTATTTTTTGGAGCTGTCAAGAGTTTCAAATGTTAGAAATTAAACATTTTTCGCAATTTCACTTTATTTAGATCAATTTCCAATGGATTAACATAAATCTAGAAAATTAAATCTAAAAAGTCGAGAGATGCAATGTGATATTTCTCATCTCTGGTAATTTTTTTCAGGTACATTATGAAACTCTTTTCTCTTCGGTATCATCTACATTTTTGGGGCAAAATATCAACAACATCTGCAGATGGCTGCAACAGAAATTCGAAAGAAATGGCTTGAGAAAGGATTTTTTGAACCTTACTGTTTTTTAAAAATTATTTTTTTAGTCAAATTTCGTCTCAAAGTTTTTTGTATTGTGCGGATATTTTCGATTCCAATTATCTTAAAGATTGTATCTCTGAAGACGAACTCATTTCCCATCAATTCTTATGAGTAATTTCTTCATAAATTCTAAGTAAGTTGGAATGGCAGAAAAAAAACGCTAGTGCGTTTAAAAAAAACGTCGACAAGTACGCGCCCCAATTTTATTGAAAAAAAAAAAAAATGAAATGAGAATAGTACAAGTTCGGCGATCTACCTGTGCATTCCTTTTTCAAATTACTTCATCATCTTATTATTCGGATACTAGATGAACTTGGCATTGTACAATGAATTTGAAAAATTCAATAGTAAAGGAATTAAACAAAAGAAATGTAGTTGGTGTACCAAGTGAAGACACAGATTACAGGTACACCAAGTACGTTTCTTCTGTTTAATTTCTTTACTATTCAATTTTTCAAATTCATTGTACAATGCCAAGTTCATCTAGTATCCGAATAATAAGATGATGAATTAATTTGAAAAAGGAATGCACAGGTAGATCGCCGGACTTGTACTATTCTCATTTCATATTTTTTTTTTTTCAATAAAATTGGGGCGCGTACTTGTCGGCGTTTTTTTTAAACGCACTAGCGTTTTTTTTTCTGCCATTTCACTTCTTTTTTTTATTTATGAATGAGCATTTTTTAGAAGGAAAATCTCTGCAATGAGAAATTTCCCAAAATTCGACAGTTCATCATTTGAATAATAAGGAATGACCTGTTAGAATTTGAAAAAATTTTGCAGCTTATTTTCCAAGAAAAAAAACTTTGAAGTTACGAGTTTTACACGTAGAGATATGGTAAGCCGATAAGCATAGTACGGTATCTTTCTTAGCGCTTGCGCGGTAACGTAGATTTCGTACTAACCATTCCCATTTTTACGTGTAATTTCTTATTAGGTCTCGCACGCCATTGTCAAACTTTTCAGTAAAAAATGAATATCTCGGAAAATACAAGTCGTAGAAGAACGGGGTTTTGCTTATTGCATTCGTTAATTCATCCTCTAAATTTTATTCGCTGCGTGTCTCGATAAATTTTCAATAGTTTTCGAGATATTTGCATTCAACGCCAAGCGCGTTTGATGTTTACTGCGTGCGTTTGTGTGACGCATACTTCTACGTAGTGTCGGTGAGGCACTAACACAGTTACAATGTCCCAAAGAAAGTTCGATTTGGAGAAGAATTCTGGCCAACGTTTTTAATTAATAATAAAATATCGTTTTTTCAATTTTTTTTTACATAAATTTGAAGATAATGGTAAAAGCAATACATTACCGGAAAATCATCTCACGAGATGGAATTTTGACTATAAAAAAAATTATTGAAATTTTTCGAGTCGTATTTAGCCGTATAGAAGTGCGGTAGCCTTTGCCTGAATAGAGTATTGGGCTCGTACTTGTCGAGAGATGCTACCGCATCTCCTGATTCCTTCGATAAAAATATTTTTTTTGTTGCTAATTCAGCGTCAAACTGGTTTTGAATTCTATGTATTATAATAATCAGGATCAGAGATATTCACAAACAATTGAGGAATTCCAAAAATAAATATAGTTGGGCCAGCAGTTTTTTTTCAGGCAACATTGGAATTTCCAGAAAACTCTCAAAATTAAGGGAATTTAGTCTGTTCACACAATTCTTCACACAGAACATTCAAACTCCAACCTTCAATTCAATATGCCTATTTCCCCAATTTTCCAGTACATTCGTATCGACATTATCGACCTGAATTTTTTTTCAAAAATGAATTATCACCGTGAGTAACGAAAAGTTCAGGAAAATGTTCATGATGAACCATTCTCGTGGACAGAAAAATTCAAAAGATAACACGATCTTCTGGAATGATTTGTCAAAGTCGAGTTGATTCTCAATGGATAAATGGGAATAGGCTTTATTCTCCCTTCCGATCTCTTCCAGCTCTGACCAAATCGACAAGAACCTATTTGTTTTCACTACTAAGTCTTCGGCGTTTTTTTTGCCACCCTCCTGACCACAGGAGAAAAAAAATGGAGCGGGCCCCTTGAAAAATAGACTTGCACTTTCTGCACAAAAAAAATAGTGGAATAAGTGAGATGGGAATGGACATCGTGGAAGAGAGATCTGAATGTCACTGGTGGTCGTTTCTCATTTGCGTAATCTCGGGGATTTTTACTCTATCTCTCTCTTTCTCTGCATTTCGTGACCAGTGTCCAACCCTCAGTGACCCACCATTTGTTCTCTCCATATTTTGACGAAGCCAAAACTAGCTCTCGTGGAAAACGTGGACCACGTCCTAATCGGCGGTCATCCTCTTCTCTCTGACGTAATCATAATTGCAAACCTCGGAGTTTAAAGGATTGAGAGAGAGAAAGAGTAAAAAAAATTAGTCCCTACACACCTGAAGGCACTTTTTTGTTGATGTATTTTATCAGTGAATTATTATCTATAGGGTAATTTTATTTTTCATAAAACCAGGAAATGAGGAAAAATATTTTCTACGTGATATCAAACATCGGAAAGTTATTTTTGTGAATATCTTTGAAGCCGTTGAATTTAGAAAAATTTATGAAGAGGCTTTTTTGTAGCTCATGATATTCTCAATAAAACTCGTATCCCGACATTTTTCACTCAATTGAGTGGATGAAGCCATTTGTTCCAGAGATAGGGGAGGGTGGGGCAAAATGGACCCCGGGGCAAAATGGACCCCTCTTTTTTTCATAATTTTTTTTTATTGAGTGAGCCTTGAGTCAGATAGAATATATTCACATCCTTGTATCGAGAAGAGAAGGGGCAAAACGGGAATTTTTTACTATTTTTGAAAGTTAAAATCAAAATAGTAAAATTTTGAGTTATGCACTGAGAGAATTTTTAGAACTATCAAATATATTAATAGTGATGAAATTTTTATCAATTATAGCTATCAGATAGTAAACACGACTATAATTTAGCTGTTTTAGTTATAATCCTAGGTGTGATTATTGATTTAGAATAGTTCGTTTTCACTTTTAAGGAATAATTATGCTAGTAGAAAAAAATCCCCTTAGTGTTGGCACTTTTTAGCCCCATAACTAAGACACAGGTGGGGTTCCTGATGAATATAGTATCTGACCAAATCGCTATATTTTTCCTTGAGAAAGGGAGTGAGTTTGATTCAATTAACTATTAATATTTGCCAATCATAAAATGATATTGTCTTGCTTTAGAACGTTTTGTTTTACTTAATTGTGAATCCTGGGAGTATTTAAAATTTATTGATTTTCACTAACTAATCTGCCATTTTGTCATCGTAGCTGATGGTTAAGCGATCAGCTTAAGGAGTATTCAGGTTTTGCACGTAAAATAAATTCATCAAAATGTGAGTACTGAATTAATTAAAAATGATTCAGATCTTTGGAAAATTAATTAGTAGTAAAGATCATCAAATCTCCAATGCTTTCAGGGTTCAGAACTGAATAAAATGAAATGTGGTTCCCTGGCTGTGACATAGTGAGGGAGTTCTATGTTATGGTTCTCAACCATTAATAGCTGATTGAATTAAACTCTTCTCCTTTCTCAAGGGAAAAAGAATGATTGGGTCAGGTACTACAGGATGATGTCAGCAGCCATCTCACAAATTCTCGGGATAAAGAAAATAAAAAATGGCAATTCTGATGATGCACAAACCAATGAAGTTGGATAATAATCATCTCAATGGTGACGGACAAATTTCTGCTGTATTTTGGGAAATTGTTGCATCCAGCGTCGCTAAAAGTACCGCATTTGATCTCAGTTCAGTCCTTCCATTCAATATCAACAGAATTATCGCATTTAATATCGCTTCGAGTATCGCATTCAATGTTACAACAATGAAAAAATTCTTATGACTCGAGATCGTTCATAAAAAATTTTCTATTCCATTCCATCAATTCTCGCGGTATTGGAATTGTGATTGGCGTTTCTTCAAACCCCTAAAGTTTGTAAGGTGGACGCCGACATCACCCTGTATATTTATCAGGAACCCTTATCCATGCCTTAGTTACGGGGAAAAAAATAATTTGAAGAAAAGTGCCCATAACTTAATTGAAAATAGTCAAAAAATTGAAAACTTCATTTCGATGTTCATCTTGCCCCCCTCCCTCTAAATATAAAAATTTGAATGTATTCTACATGACGCAATGTTCACTCAACGAAAAAAAACAAAATTTATGCAAAAAGAAGAGGGGTCCATTTTGCCCCGGGGGTTCATTCTGCCCCGGGGTCCATTTTACCCCGCTCTCCCCTATTTGCTGAAGAATTTGTAGGTTTCTAATTATTTCATTTCAATAGCGAAGAGGTAAGATGAGACAAATCGACTCATTTTAGTGATCATTTTCACTGGAATATCCTGGAAACTGAGCGAGATAGCGATATATTCGTCAAGAATGAATGTCAAAATGAAAACTTTCATTTTTTTCACCCCTCAACTATTAAATTTTTTTTTCATTTTCAGTAAAAATGAATTTACAGTGCATCTCATCCAAAAAAAATCTGAAAATTTTCACTGAATATCGTTTCCAGCACTTTCAAAAAACAATTGAGTCCCTGTTAACAATCCCTAAGAAAAAATTCCCTCGTTACCACAATCTGTTCTTCTATTTTCTCTACAAAAAAAAAAAAAATTATTAACAAATAGAAAGTATGTAGACTCCTTTCGTATATCCTTAAAACTTATCCTTCACAAAATAGTCTCTTGAGATATTTGAGAAACAAGTTTACATCATGAAAACGTTTGCGATCCTATCTCGAAAACTATTCGAGCAAAATAGCTTCTTTTTTTATTCTTGATTGGAAGATAAATTTCTCCAGCAATTCAAATGGAGTCATTCTCATTCTCATAAAGCATTTTTCTTCTCCCATTCACTCGCAAACAATTTCTCATGTTTATTATCAACATTTTATCCTACCCGCTCATTGACACAAACTGCACCTAAAATTCTCCCTCTTTGTGCTTCATATGCCAAGTACATTGACCCGAAAACGTCAAAAAAAATCGCTAAACATCGCGTCTTGAATTAAATCCCCAAGAACTTGATGAAAAAAAAAAACTTTATATATTTACGCATAGTCAGACGCACTCAGTAATACCGAAACTTCACCATTTGCTCCTATCCACAATCTGACCTTGGCATTCTCGATAAATGGATCCACTGTGTGTGTGGATTCATCTCCCTCATCTTTTGCCTCAAAAAAAAAGAGAGATAAAAAAAGGCACTCTCGTGCTTAAATCGAGTCGAGCAATCGAGACTTCTTTTTTCAACTTTTTGTATTTTGTTTGATTTTTTTTTGGCTCATTGCTTTGATAAGATAAATAACTATCGGGTTTGGAGTGAAACGATGGGACTGGTTCTCTTTTCTATTTCCATGCAGACACGTCAAGAGTTTTATGGTTATGGGAATCTTATTTTTTTTTTCTTAACGCTCATTTGTGTTTGATGAATTAGAAGATTGAGGCCTTTACAATTGGATTCGTGAGGAAATTCTTTTGAAGATAATTGTAATGTTTTTGTAGGAGTGAGATATGTGTTGGGCGGGAGATTTGGAGAGATAGTTGAGAAATTAGTTAGGGGATAGATTACGAAATTTACCGTAAAATTGACGGAGAAATTGTTTTATCTTTTTGGATTTCAAATTGAGAAAACATAACAGTTCTATCAATTTTTAGATCTTCACGTATATTTTCTGATTTCTGTTCAAAATGGACGATTTCGTTGTGTTTTCCAGCCGGAATTCCCGTCGTTTCTCAATTGATGTTTTGCGGATGACTATTGGGATTTTCAAAATTATGTTTTTCCAAGATTCGCGTTTTTTCCATTAATTGTCCATATAAGTTAAATCGCTGAATGCAATAGACCTCTTAGAGTTTTACAACACATCAAGACATTAATTCTCATTTTTGAAAAACTAAATTTTTCACGTTTCAACCAAGAAATGAGTATAATTGTAAAACCGAATACTACAAAATGTTACGCAAATTATATTGCGAATATCTGTGGAACGAGTGAGCCTAAAAAAAAACTTGAGACAGTTTCTTGAAAAGAAATTCGCAACCTCAAAGTTTCCAAAATTTTCCCGAAAATAATAGTTTCGAAATGCTATAATTGACGGAAGTTCAGTAGTAGTGAAAATCAGGTTTGGCTTATCTCAAAAATATCTTGTCATCGACAGAGTTGGGACGGATTCATGAAGAGGTATTTTTTGTAGGTCTTGGAACTCTCTATAAAAAAAATCTCTCTGCATTTTTTCTTACATCGGCTCATTTCATAGTTATTTGGAAAAGAAATGTGCATGTGATTTTCCAACTTATCCTACTTCCCACTACCCTGATGAATTATACGTAAATTTTTCCGTATATCTTCAGAAGCCGCAGATATTGAAATAATGTCAAGAAATCTCTTTTAGAAAAAACTTTGTGGCTTACAAAAAAAGTCCCGCAGGGAATTTTCGTAAAGTCAGCCCTTCCAAAGATATGTACAAAATAATCGAAGTCCCAAATTTGTTGTATACAATAGAAATATTTAATGCGAATACCATGAAAATACTGCGAATCATTGAGGAAAATTTTTTTGAATCAGACAAAGGAAAGCACAATAGTGAAATTTATGATTCTTCGTTATAGAGAAGACTCTCAAAGTTGATATAATAATTAAAAAAAAAAATCATAATTGTTTAACGGAAAAATTAGTTTGAGATTGGCATCAGTATCTACAGTAGTAAAAGTGTACATAAATACATCAGTTTGGGCGGTGAAACATCGATTTGCCATTAAGCCATTAGCGCAAAGCAGGATGGTTCGGTAAAATTTACAAGTAGCTTTCACTCGGTATTCAACTTTATGGATTCAACTACGTCAAGACCTATAGAATTACGTAAGACCTTCCTTTTTGTTTTTCTCTTTCATTTTTATTTTTTAAGTGCACAGAGAGGAGAGGCCAGGTGGTGAGATGAGGGACTTTCTTTTGAGAAGCACGTGGCAAACTTCCTTCTTCGATGGTGAGGAATATCCGGTGTCAAGAGTTTCATCTTCAAGACGGGAAGTCCATTGACGAAGGATAACGATGAGACCTCACAGGGAATACGCTAATACCTATCTTCTCTCTGAAGTGGAAGACGCTGAGACGACTTTCAATTATGACGTCACAGCGAAATGTGGGATTTACCAGCTTTAAAGAGTTTGATTTTAATTTTCATTGTTCCTTATGGAATCTGTTCCGTGAACTGATGGAATGACATTGAATAATTCTCATTTGAAGGCAGCTCTTGGTGATTATTTCAGAATTTAGGGGGAATAAAAGAATTTTCGTAGGAACCGAAATAAGCTGCAGAAAAGGTTATGAATAGAATTTCTCCGTCTCCATTAGATTCTGAGATATCCGATGAAAGAGAGATAACAGAAGCAGTAAATTTCTAGGGACATTCATTCTTCAGGAATGATTATAAAGATGAAGCAATTTGTTGTAACGCTTTCCTCAGTTTTGAACGGATAAGTAATTGCCTTTTTGATAGAGGATAATGAGAGTTACAAGGAAATGTTTCAGAGAAAATGAAGTGATCAAAATAGCATATCAATTCGGAAAATCTTGCACTTTGAGTCCACTTTTCCGGCAATATCTTGGAATATAGAGAAAATAAAGACAAACTAAAAGGCAGCTACGAGGAAAGTTCTTAAAATGTTTCTAAAATGTTTTCTCTAGCTCCCGCAAAGTCAAGCTATTCCACAAGAAACAATTGGATAGAAACATTTATCCCTCTCGTTTTATCATTGAAATTTTTATCAAGCATCCCAAAATTTGGGAGAGATAATCAAATTTTCGTAATTAGCTGAGAAAAGCTACAATTAGAATTTCTCTCTCAGATTCAAATACTTCCCATTTAAACTCAAATCATTCATCATTTGACCACTGAATTAATTATTAAAAACTCGGGAAGGATTTTTTTTTAATTCCTTCCAACGAGTTGAAAATATTTTTCAAATAATTCAAACTGTCATATTATTTACGACGCCCAATCATTATGTTTTTCTTCTTTCTTCATTCTTGATCTCTGAGAATGAAAATTTATTCACTTATCATACAGATCAGACTTTTATCTCTGCTCTGAATATGAAACCATGTGGTCCCAAGGATGGGGAATCGATACCTCGTTAGTCTGTGGATCAAGAATTGAAGAGACAGAACTGTCGTTCTTTTTGAAAATTTTAAGATTGAAACAAGATAATATGTCAAAACGAATATTCGATACTTTCAAATGCAGGTCGTTAGTGCTCTCTCCCTCTTATTATTTTTTTTAATTTGTTTTTTTTCCCCTGTGTATCGAATGCGAAGAGGAACGAATGGAGTGAGGACGAGTGCTACGATTTGATTAAAAAAAAAGAGTTATAAAAATAACCAAGTTTTTTTACATTCTCTTTCATTCAGTCAATTTCCTCATACTGCTGGTTGTCTATCTCCATTCGTCACTTGGACGGATAGTTAATAACATTCAGAGAGTAGTCAATTGACTTGTGTCAAGTTTAGAGTTTAATTCACTTTAAAAATTGTTTGAATAAGGGATTTGATGTTTGACATGATAATTGATTTTTGATCCACTTCTTTCACACTTTTCAGAATGAAGAAAACAGTGTCAGAATTAGTTGAAGGGATTGAGAGTCAATTCGAAAAGTTGAAATCTCTTAATAGGGAGTGAGGAGGTGGGAATTTGCATTGATGATCACTTCAATGAAATACTTTCTGCCCCAATAGTTTCGGAGATCTCGAAAAAAAATTTTTTTTAAGAATTAAAAAAAAATCGAAAACTATGAATCTAAAGGCTTAAATAACGAAATTTTATGATAAAGCTTACCAGCATTAATTTTCTTTGCTTTTTTCCATTTAATCATTTTTGGAAATCGGAATTTCAGAATTTTTAAACATAAAATCATTTTATTACCTTCAATTTGTTATTTGTAATGGAAAATTTCTGAAATTAATTTAATTCAACTTCATGTACACTTGGACAGGTGTCTACTTTCTTATCGATGCAGAGATATATTTTTCAAATCCGGTTGTTCTATATGAAAGGAAAAAAAAATCCGAACGGCTTCAATGAGACTCTGGACTTCAAAAGTCTACAGCTGAAAATATTGTTGTCACAGAATAACGGATTGTCTGATTAGATGAGAAGGATAAAAGCCAAGTATGCTGGAACAGACATAAACTCAAAAAAATTAAAAGATTAAAAAGTAATAAAAAATAGTACTGAGAGAGAAATACATCTAAAACGTCTAGACAATGTTCAGCAGGTATGGGTCTCCTATCAGTTAATTTTTTTTTCCTTCATTTTTTTTTTTGATTCTCCGTCTTCTTATTCTCTTCACTATCTCGTCTATCTTTTGTGTGAGAGCAGAGAGAGAAGATGGAGGACAGGAAAAAACGAGTGGACGCAGAATAGAGATAAAGAAAAGGACTAAAGAGCGGAGATTAGCGCTAATGCATCGTGTGCATTGTGAAAGGAGGGAGGGTATCCCTCATATTTCAGGCGATCCATGACGTTCGTCCTCAAATATGTAATTTTATCATTTTTTTCTTTTTTCCACAATTTTTACGGACTTTCGAAGAAAGAAAAAAATTCTCCAAAATACGAAATTCGATGTCATCAATAGTGCCAGTGAAAAACCAGAGAAACTTAAGTTTAAGACATAATTGTATAGAATATTATTGTACATGGATTGTATTACTTATGAGATCGATGAGAAAAATGAGAAAAATATTACTCTCTAAAATATGTCGAATATTCTTTGATAACAAATAAATGAAGATCCTCTATTTCAATTGCGTTCTTTATCGTCTGTTATAGTTTCTCTAAAAGGGGAAAACCCCATCCCCAATCATACCTCCTCTCCTTTCGACCACCCGCTGTGGGCCTACCATGAAACCATTAGATCGGTCTGCGGTCATAAAAAAGGACAGTTTCTGGCGTAGAAGTTGTCGTACGCCAATTAAGAATCGTAAAATTGAGGACATTTTGAGTCTTCACTCAATGTCATATTCCACTAAGTACAACTCTATCACAGATCGAAGACAGCTTAAGGAATAGAAAATTTTATTACCCCTATTCAAAATATTTGTCAGTTTCAGAACAGTTTTAACAATTAAATGACAGTTCAGAACACTTTATTTTTCGACTCGGGTTCCGTCACTTTCTGAATTTGAAGTTTGATGAATTAATTCTCACAATCGAAGGGAAGATAACTGCTGAATTACCCTATGAGAATCGTGAAAATTTGACATTCAAAAAGCAATTGATGTATGAATTGACATGGAAAGACAGCGTATCAAAGTACATCACTTTCGTAGTAGACACGGTGAGTTTGTGAAAGTTTTCCTCTCATTGATAACGTCTTTCCACGACGTCTGCATTTTCACTCAGACATCCTATTCCAATGAGATAACGACTCAAACTTCAACCTTCGTAGTAACCTCCCCCACCATCTATTTTCCATCTCGTATTTCCCAAAGCCTCAAAATCAATGAGTTTCGTCTAAAACGATGAAGGAATCCATCTTGAAATTTGTGAATGACTCAGTAATCTAAGTTCACATGAAATTTGAATTCATAGATGGTCAAAATTTTGAGAGTTCATGATTCGTAATATTCAAGTATCTTGCGTAGAGAAAATGCCCAGTGTGTAGAGAGTATGTAGGGGGAAAGGGGGGGGGGGGGGAGAGGAGGTAGGTGAGCAAAGTGAGAGGAGAACCGCAGTGCTGCCGCCCACTCGTGTGGAAAAATGATAGCGCTGCTACTGACTGAGTGCCTCCGAGAGTTCCAACGGGATTCAGAGGGTGGAGGAGCACGGTTGGAAAGAGGGAGGCAGTAGAAATAGGATGGATGGAGGGAGGAAGGGAGGTGGCGTTGGCCCCAGAGGGAGGCGAGATGCCCGCTTGCGATTCTCTTATCGCCCTCATGCAGTTGTGTGTGCCTTTATGAAGATCTGTCAAATTTCTGGGCATCCTCCGTTTTTATTTTCTCGCTTATTCCTTTTTTTTGTTTCTTTTCTTGGATTTGAATAGTTTTATTCTCGCATAACGTTTTGTAGTTATTGGAATGTGAAAATTAGAAAGAATCCGGACATGTCAGTTTTGGGTTGATTCAAATTTTGAATTTGTCGGAAATTTTTCTACTCAACTAGTTCTGGAGATACAGTAAATTCTATTTTCCACTAGAACTCGTTATTTTTGAATTTCTTCTGCAATATTTCCATTAATAATTCTCAAAAATTATGAGATAATTGAAGTTTCCCGATACTTTCGATAGCTCAGTTTGTGCATCTTTGAATTCTAAACGTTCTTATTATAATATTTTTCTGAGACGGAGGCCTGAGATTTTATCAAATAGATTGCCCCGACATCTCTCGTAGGTATTGCTAATTGATTGGTCGGAGTTGAAAAGAGCGTATGGACCCAATTATCGATTGGGCAGTGCGCAATTAATTTATTAAACCCATTATTCACATTATTATCAATTTTGTGTTTATTTCTTCAATTCTCTATTAAAATATACTTTCGGAACATTTCCATGGGAAACTCTTCAATTATTAACCCATTGACTTTTTTTGTCCGCTGTAGAGGACATTGAGATTCACGCCCTACAATTGAAACCAGTCAACGAAAATTGTTAACTGGTTTAAATTTTAGGGCGTGAAACTCAATGTCCTCTATAGTGGACAAGAACAGTCAACGGGTTCATTAAATTTTGAATAAATACTGGATCAACTGTAAGTGAAATTATAGTTACTTTTCATCTCCTCAACTCTGAAATTTCTCATTATTTCTGGGTCACCCGAATCAAACCCAATTAATTGGTAATTTTCCACTTTGAGCGACGTACATTGGACATAAACATCTTCATAGAAGGTTTATTAGTTCTCCTTAACGCTAATTGACGCCCAACATTATTGTTTATTCATTAATTTTGACCAATAGAGCCCAAGCTGCCATTGACCCAGGCCGTGCTCGGTGAAGGCTTCTACTTATTCCTATGATTTATACTTAATTTCCTTGAATTTCCATAATTATTTAAAATAATCAATTGATCCAAATATTAAAATTGTTTAAATTAAAAGAAGCCTGTTTCATTCAATTAAATTTCTAGGGAAAAAAATCAAAAATGGTATACCTTTGTAACTATAGCTTTGAGAAAAATATAGGAGAGAAATGATAATATGTGATTTTTTTTTTGAAATTCGAGAGAAAAGATATTTCTTTCTGAATTTCGAGCAATTTATTTTGGTGAAATTGATTTCTCATTTGATCAATTTCTTCAATTTTGTCCCTTTCTCCCCTGGCTTTGCAGTGAAACTAATTCCATTCCGATCAGTTGCATTTCTTTTCGTCGACCATCAACAAAAACGAGGAGAATGCTTAGTATCATCGGAGCATACCATCTGACGCGAAAGGGGTAGAAATATAATCTGGACACATTGGAATGAGTATATATAAGCCGAGAACTGCGAGTTTGAAATGCGAACGAAGTTGGGAGGAGGGAGCATGGTGAACGTCGATTGGCTTGAAAAAGCGTCGTGATAAATCGTTAAATCATCCTGGTGGAAGAGACCGAACATACTAGGATCTAGCAACCCCCTTTTCTCCACCGACGCCGTCACCGGTCTTCCTCCTTTTCCTCTTTATATCCCTGTCGTCGTATAGTTCCGTCTCACGAATACGCCGGGGGTTAGTTCATGAATTCGAGTCACGCGTTCCATCGGAAATTAGAGCCCGCGTCAACCTTGCTTCACTCGTGTCTCCTCCTGAACCAGCGATCCGTTTTCGGAATCACGAGTAGAATGTTATTAAGCATATTCCTTCATTTTATCATGTAAATAAACTGAGATACTTTGTCACTAAAACAAGTGTATGAAGGAAGGGTATGAACTTTTTCCACAAAGAATTTCGACGATTCCTGCTTAATATTCACGGAAATTATTACAAAATATTTACTTTCCAGAGAAGGGTAGCTTTCTGTGACCCCTTAATATTGACAAACTTTTGTCAATATTAAGGGGTCACACAACACAAGGATTTTCAAAAAAAAAAATTTTTTTGTTCAAAAAATAGTTGGGGTTTCAAGAACAATATCCAATTAGTCCCATACCCGAAATCATGCACCTTATGCATTAATTGGGGATGAAAATAGGACCGAACTGCTATAACTTGTATGTAGAAACTGACGAACGCTGCATCAAATTTTCTGAGCGATCCATCACCGATGCCGCAAAAGACTCGATTGGAGTTATAAATCATTTAGGAACAGAGTATCAACCTAGATGGCCAAATGTACGGTGCAGGCATCGCAAATTAGAGGTGAAACGCGATTTTCACACATTTAATTACTTGTAAACTTTAAACGCGTTTTTTTCGAAATCACTCTTTTCAACTCGGGCGGAATCACTCCTCGAAAAGCGTTCGATAGATTGCTATGAAATTTTTACTGTAGCTACAAAATCACATTATCTAGTGAACAACATAACCATTTTTCGATTGAACGTAAACTTTTTACCATAGAAACGATTTTCTGCGAAAATTTTTGTTGAAAGCGAGATTTTTTTTTCAAACCTTTGCTAATTTTTCAAAAATTGGTTCAACGAAAAACTCCTACGTGTTTCACTAGTAAATTATATGTACTCCCAGTAAAAAAAAATTTTCTTGTTCTCGCTCCTATGGTTTCGACGCTACGAATCCGCCCGTGAAGATATGAAAAGAAAATGTCTCCTTGAAGATTGACTGTATCGCCACCATTTTGTTCGGAAAATGCAATAAATTTTTTTTCTATATGAGGCATTCCACGCTATTTCGATCACTTTTCGGGTCCTATTTTTTGATTTTGCTTATTTTTGAATATGTTGTTGACATGGTTATCAAGAGTCATTTTCCAAGAAAAAAACAAAAAAATTTTTTTTTTACCAAATTATGACCATTCTTGAATTTGGAAAAATGCCACATGTCCTCATTCCTGTGTACCTGTAAATGCTCTTATCTTCTTTAATATTAGTTTTCTGGAAAAAAAGATAGAGTTCTTTTCTCTCGGAAAAAGCTTATACTTCGCCATAAAATTTTGTTCGGAAATCAAAAGTTGATATTTCTATTTTTCATTAATAAATTCAATGAACAAATGGCCGAAACACATCTTTCTCAACTCTTAAAAAATCTGGAAAAAATATATGTTATGGATTGAATTATTTTTGATTCTTCTGTGAATTTTCACTTTATTTATCGGAATGGTTGATGAGATATCGTTTTTTTTATATCTTCGCGTGATCCGCGGCCGACGCTCGAGAGCCTTGCGCATGCGCATAACGCGCTAGCAGCAGGTCACGTGGTAACTTACCCGCCAGTTCCCACGTGACCTGCAGCTAGCGCGCTGTGCGCATGCGCAAGGCTCTCGAGCGGCGGCCGCGAATCATGCGAAGATATAAAAAAAACGATATCTCATCAACCATTCCGATAAATAAAGTGGAAATTTCCAGAAAAATCAAAAATAATTCAATCCATAACATATATTTTTTCCAGATTTTTTAAGAGTTGAAAAGGATGTGTTTCGGCCATTTGTTCATTGGATTTGTTAATAAAAAATAGAAATATCAACTTTTGATTTGCGAACAAAATTTTATTGCGAAGGATGAACTTTTTCCGAGAGAAAAATACTCTGTCTTTTTTTCCATAAAACTAATATCAAAGAAGATAAGAGCATTTACAGTTAGACAAAAATGAGCACATGTGCCATTTTTCCAAAATCAAAAATGGTCATAATTTGGTAAAAAAAATTGTTTTTGTTCATTTCTTGGAAAATGACTCTTGATAACCATGTCAACAACATATTCAAAAATAAGCAAAATCAAAAAATAGGACCCGAAAAGTGATCGAAATAGTGTGGAATGCCTCATATACTTCGTTATATATTCAATGACCCCTGAAAAAATGAACACGATCCCTCCACCCATATCTTCAAAAAAAATCTAGAGTGATATTATCCCTTAAGGTAAATTCAAGTGTATTGAATGATCAAAATTTGTGAAATTCTGGAAGTTTAATCCGGTGTTGAGGATGTAAAATAATGTGAATCAAGCTCCTTGCGGATTCTTTTGCAAACATCTTCAAGATCAGTAAGTTTGAGAGAAATTCGCAAGAGACTTTCCTTGTAGTGAATTTTAAAGAGAACCAATAAGTTCTCTTGGTTTTTTTTCATTCTCTCATTTCTTATAGAGGCCGTACAGCAAATGCTAATTCATTACTTGTGTTAGTGAAATCTGTGTATGTACAAGACTTTCGGAGTCTTCTGTTAGAGGAACACTTAACTGGAATCTTTACTCACCTCATTCGTCTAGGACCAGGGGAAAACAGAGAAAATCCTGATCAGTATACGCCATCGATTAGACCGGGCCCCAATGTACGTTTCGGTTACACTGACTAAGAAAGCGCACCAATTCCCTCGCAAGCATACCGCTCAGTTTGTTGTTTGAATCCACGGAGGGCGAGCGGAAACCCATCCAAGTAGTAACCGAATACTCGTCTGCTCCACTCTATGGATACGCCGGACCGCACACGAACCGAACAGCCAAACTATCAGTGAGAAGTTCTCTTGATAAATTCTCCTAAAATTCATTATTTCAG
Organism: Aleiodes leptofemur; assembly: GCA_963942555.1. NCBI lineage: Eukaryota > Metazoa > Arthropoda > Insecta > Hymenoptera > Braconidae > Aleiodes > Aleiodes leptofemur. The sequence goes on from OZ012609.1 coordinate 9,600,314, forward strand.
AGATGTTTCCGAAGTAATCTGACGAAAATTTATTCGTAAAAAGTTCAATCGTTATATCAATCCAATTATGAGCTTTCGTAGACTCCTTTGAAATACTCTGAATTTGCTCTCATATTTCTCTTCTATTGTATGCACCTCTTCTAGAAGAAATAATGATACAAGTGCAGTCTCATAAATTCGGAATAACTTCATTAATCTCGTCTCTTAAGCGAGAAAAAAAATGATTGAAAAAAATTAAGACAATCCGTACGTGCCTCATCGTTGAATTGGCTTCAATACAAAAGTCCCACCACAACTTTCATGAAAGTGCTCTAATCTCAATATCCATTTCATTAAAATCCATAATACATATAGACGTGGTAAAGTATTAACTGTACGAATGAAAAGGCGCAAAGTGGATGTATCGGTAATAATAATCGCTCGTGAAATGAGAGAGAAAGACCCGAAGTGAATAGAGAGAACTCGGGGGACATTGCCAAGTTAAAAAAGGAGAAACAAGTGGGTGGAAAAGAGAGGATGATGTAGATATGCCATGTTCTTGTTCACCGGTAGCTGGCTCCGGTTAGAGAATAAGTGCCGGTGGATTGGCGATTGGTAACGCAAACGGGGATGATGCGAATGAGAGCTACTCTCCTTTTGTCTTTACCAATGACAAAATCCAACTTCAGCCCTTCTCCCCTTCATTCTCTCGCGAACACATCTCTTTCTATCCAGTTTACCTCACTTTTATCCTCCCTCTCGCCCATTCTCCTCTTCTATGCCACTTACTGTCTTTCCCCTTGTGGAATACACGCTTCACCAGATATCAAACCTCTTCAATTCCATTTCTATGCTGGTGATGCGCCTTTTCTTTTATGCATCTACTCTGCTCCTATTTTAAGATTATTCTTTCTTTACACAATGATCATTCTTGTTGCAGGGGAAATTCCCATACGGGAAAATATATATTAATTTATATACGACAGTATAAGTTACTTGTACATCAGATATATCATATCTGATATACGAGTAACTTATATCTGACCATATATATTACATATATGTTACAGATATAAATGTCACTTATATTATTAATATATTTATTATATATTATCTTAATAACATATCTTATTACATGTAATATATACGAATTCAGCATTCGTCTCATATTCTATTTATATTGAGATATATGCAAAATATATCCATAATAGGGGAGACCGGGGCAAAATGGGGTATATGGAAAAAAATTAAAATTTTATAAGAAGCTGAGATTTTTTTTTCTTCAATAATTGATCATTCTGTTCAAAAGAAAACAAAAAATGAAGTTTTTTATTTTTAATAGAGCTGAGCTTTGCTGATTCTGCAAAAAGTGCAAATATTTTGACGTTTTTCCGCAGCTTCATGCGTGTCTAAACACGCTGTAAATTTTTGAACCAATTGGTTGGACCATTTCGTCTCCAAAAGGTAAAAGTTGTACGGGGTTGTCCGATGGGGTGGGTGGGTGGGCGGGTAAGAAAGTGAAAGAGCGGGGAAGTGAGCATGTGAAATTTAACGATTGTTCCATACAAAATCACGCCAAAATAACGAAGAAATGAAATCTCCGGTGTCAATTATCATTAATTGATCATCGAAATTTCTGGACGAAAACAGTTTTCTATAAAAAAATATTTTATTCGCAGCTCGGTGAATGATCCAGTAGGTGAAACAGGCAGTCGATTTCTTTCGTTATTCATTTTCAAATAATATCTCCGAAACCGTGTGAAATAGGTAGATTTTAACCCTTGAGAACTCGCGCTTGAGCGTAGCGCCGCACTAACGCTACTCAACTTACGGCGTTCGCTTAAGTGCAAGTGAGATGCTAGAAAGAGTCCTCAAGGGTTAAGGATGTATGAGCGAAAGTGTGGGGGAAGTTTGATTTTTAATGGGTGGGGATGAGCTCGAACGGTAGCCGGGTGAACTCGAGAAAATGACCACGTGGCGTGTGCTGTGAATCTGGCCAAGCATGGCGAGAAATAAATGATTAGATGGAGTAATTCGAATTTCAATTCTATTTTTCTCTTCAGGATCGACCGATACATAGTTTTTCCAAAAAATTTCTGAATTACCACAATATCTATCTTTCTGATGAATTTTTTCTTCATACTACGGGAGCTTGGAAATATGATATTTATCAATTCATGATCATAATCTCTATTTCTCTATACGAGCCCATGTATTTTATATCCATTTTTTAAAAAATTTTTTGCTTCAAAATATGACCCCTAACTTTTTACAGTTCAATTCTTTGAGGAAGAATCTAAATATGAAAAAATATTGGAACCTCAAATCGAAAATTTTTATCACACTCATACATCCTTAATAAGAGCTTTTTTGTAGAGGAAAATGAGGGCTCCGAAAAAGTCCCTGACGAAAAATTCGCTACTTCTCTTATTTTTCGAGGTATTTCATGCAGAAATGGATGAAAAAAAAACTTCTTCTATTCTATCTCCTCACTACGGGATGAATTGCTGAGTCACTTTTTTTTGGATTGGAAATTTGGCGTTTCATTGCTGCAGTCGAAAGTTCGCCTCCTTCATTTCTTCTTGCTGCGAAATCGTGAAAATCGAGGGAATAGAATAAATGCTACCAAAACATTTCATGAAGCATTTGAACTTTCTTTTTAAGGTAATTCACACGCTCTCTCAACAATTGTATTGCAATTAGACCCGCCCGAGACTTCACGATCTCTTTAAGCAAAGGAAAAGAACAAAAAAACTGAGAACAAAGAAGGAGACACAGGAAACGAATTGTGACAAAAAAGGATTACTTGACGTGGAAACGAATGACTCCGTATTATATATAATTTCTTTCATGCAAGACGGCCATCTTGTTCATTTTAAAAGTATTAAAGTGTTTATATGTATAAAATCTCGAGTCTCGATTTCCATGGCGTCGTGATCGAGAGAACCCGGGAGGGATCGTTTTATCTCGGTTCCTCATCCACTCCTTGAAGAAATGTAAAATAAGAGGAACGAGAGATTTGCACGTGATACGGAGCTCGCAGATAGGTTCCTTCTTCTCTCTCAATAATTTTTTTCTTCTTTTTATCAACAAATATCCAATCCTAAAACCAAAGGGAGTTTATGGCAGTACAAGTGATCTCTCACCGAGTGTCGGTGGATAGTGAATATAAGATAAATATTATGTGTATGTATATATATATATGTACATATATAAAATTTATTCCGTTTGAAAAGAAGTTAAATTATAAATTTACAGTTATCGATTTCACGATTCGACGATATATTTGTGGCTTTTTGATGCTCTTGGGCATCTCACGGATTCGGCACGATTTGCAATTGACATAAATGCGGCTTAATGTTATTTCAGTGAAAGTAACATAGATTGGTTGAAATTTATTGATTCAATTTCTAGATTATTTGGGGGTTTTACGAACCGAAGTTATCTGCTTTGCACTGAGAGAATTTTTCGGAGTCTGGAGCTAGAAAAGTATGGTAGAAAAAAGCCATGACTATAAATATATTAGTAGCACCTATTTTGGTGTTGTACAACAATTTTCATTCTGAGAATGAATTGTCTTGAGTTCAAGTAGAATTATCGGATAGTTATCATAAATATAATTCTTTGATTCTCAGTTGTATGCGGATTTAGTTACGGCGACTGAATTTAGTTATAGCGATCTAGTTATATCGACTGCGGATTTAGTCATAGCAATGGATTGATTTCGCGGTCAATTGTATGATTAAAAAAAAAACCCCAGCACGGTTATTCTAGTTTTCTTTTAATGAAATAAATAAAAAAAGAAAAAAAGAATTCGGTCTAGTAGTTCTCGAGATAGTCCAGGCGGTCACCCATCCAAGTACTGACCAGATCCAATGCTGCTTAACTTCGGTGATCGCCTGGAGTTCTCTCGTTGACTGCTGCTAATCTGAAACATATAACTATCTCGATCCTCATTGCGCCTTTTAGGGTCTTTGGAAGAAAAAAAAAAATAATAATGAATCGAATTTATAATAATAATCAATAATAAATCTAAAATAGTGATTTCGCCTTACATTGGAAACGTGAAGTTCAAATACGGCGAAAGGAAGGTGAGATTCTGGCGGGACTTCTTGGACATCAAAGAAATGTACATTGAAAGTAAGTTTGAAGTCGAAATGTAGGGTGAACGAGCCCAAAAATTTTGACTTGGGATATAATTTTAACTTACTTGAATAAATTCTTGTATTTTTTCTTCACTTTGTGTATTATCACTCTCAACAAAAATAATTACAATCGTTCAGCTATAAATTCATGCATTCTGGGTTATCCCAGTTAAAAAATCCTTTTCAACGTATAGATTATGATATAGAAATCATCAACGGAACTAAACATTTATAACAATAAGAAATTCCGACGGAATTTAGCTGAGAGAACTTGCTGGAGTATTTCATGTATCCTAATTCAATATAGCGGTCCTGATTAGTAACCTCAACATTAAAAACGAACCATCTCCGCAGCTATCCGATGCACACTATCAATAGATAGTCATGCCCGTATGAAAAAATCCCCTCAGTGTGGTTAAGAAAATTTTAAATTTATATTTTTCTACATTTTTTGTTTATCTTCGGGACGAGTACGATGTTCATTCAAGTTCTGTGATGAAGCAACAAAGAAAGATAAGGTTGAAAATGAAATGCAGGTTTTTGCTTCCGAATGGAAGCATTGTAAACGCGATTTTTTTCGATCTCGAGATTTCATCGGAATATGACTCAGAATGTTCCAAAACGTCGAGAAATGACATTTTTAAAAAAGGTCTGTATGTATGTGTGTGTGTGTGTGTGTGTTTGTGTGACAGATATCAGCTCATTGCTCCGGAACGGTAATACTTGGTGACCTGAAAATTCAACAGTACTTTCTCTCCCCATGCAAATTGCTCTCCGTGAAATTTGAGCGAAATCGGTTGAGTACTTTTCGAGAAAAATCAAATTTTCGTAAAATCGTTTTTTCGATTTTTCTCCGCGAAAAATTGATTCACAGCCCCCACTCTCAGCGATGAAATTCATCTCATTTGAACACACAATTTTCACTCGGGGTAAATTTTGCTGCGATTTTTCGTTTGCGGATAATTTCAATTGCAGTGTTTTTTATCCTGAATTTTGTATACACGATAGCTCAAAAACTATTTGAGTTAGAGACTCGAAATTTCGTGGGTTTGTGCATCTAATGAACGAAAAGTTTGGTATTGCAATTGGGCGAAATCGGTCCAGTAGTTTCTGAGATATTGCACAAAAACCATTTTATGAAAAGAGGTTATATCTCGAAAACTACTGGAGCGATTTCGCCCAAGTTCAGCTCAAAAGATTCATCTCAATGAGCCCCACAAATGGTGAGAATTTCAGATTTTTCAGAGGCAGTCTCTTGTAAGAGTTTTCGATACCGTAGTTTTTTCAAAAATCACGGTTTTTCTTAGCTTCCTCCCTAGGAACACTACTATTTTTTATTTCACCATTCGAAAGTAGACAATTTTTTCTACAAAATGATGAAAATCGGAAAGAATAGAAATCCTATTTGGAACCTGAACTTCAATTTTTCAGATTTGTCGTACGATCATCCATTTATGATTGAAAAATTGATGGTTTTTTTTGTGGAAACAATGAATAAATAAAGTTCACCAAAGATCAAACCATCATTGAATTTGTCCTCATAAGTACATATTTGTTGAGAAGATCATATTTTGTTACGGCATTTGGAATAATGAGAGATATAAATAGTAATTTCATGAATATCGTATTAAATTTCATTCGGAAGCATTTTGCCAATTGAATTGGCAAAATATTAAATGTCGCATAAGGAGTGGGGTTTGCAAATAACGCACAGGATATAACGCCTCTGCTTGTTTTCTTGAGAATATATTGAACACTATTGGGTTAACGGAAATTTGTTAAGAGATCTTCCCTGTAGTCTATGAAATACCCTATAAAAACAATCTCTCGACACTTTTCTATCAGCCTACTCATCACGGAGATATTCATAAACGAATCTGCACATAATTTTCCAACCAACTCCTTACATCATCAGTCATTTGTGAATGTCTCCAAAACCGTTAAATTTAGAGAAATTATCATAGAACCATTTTTGTTGCCTATGAAATTCCCGGGCAAAAAGATCTTCTGCACAGATCTTCTGAATCTTGAGCACGAAGTTTTTTTCGAAATATCTTTTTTATCATTCCACTACTCATTAGTGTCTACCTAAGTGGATGCGCGTTTAGCGTGAAAAATTGATTTTCTTCGGTAAAAAATATTTTTTTAGGTGCCGTCACGTATGTATGTGTTAGTTATCCTTCCTAAAAAAAACATTGCGAGATCTGGTCGAACTTTGACAAATCGAATTGAAATCCTGTCGAGCCTCAATTTTATTGATTGATCGGAACCACGAGTTGCGCGGGATTATTCAAAATATCTGTTAGAGGAGAAAGACAATCAGAGCTACCCTCTCACGGCCTATCAAGGTCTAATTACCTGAACGCAGATAAACAAAAAATGAATGTTTCGTATCCAAATATCATGCATAATGTTACAGGTCTCCCCATTAATAGAAACAACTCTTGTGATTCAAGAGAAGAAAAATTTAAAGCCACAATTCGCAAGGCGCGTCATAATCTAGTTCAATAGAAAGTATGGGTGATCGTTGGAAAAGTGCAAACAGATAACAGATACACTGCAAAAAAACTTAAAGTTGTCTTAGGTCCATTCAGAAGCAAATAATGGAGAATAGATGAGTATTTACTCATTTGATTATTGTCTTCAAAAAATATGAAATTTCGATTTTTTAAATATAATTAGACACTAAAATTCTTGAAAATCATTTTCAAAAGTATGATAAATTATGAATTATCTTTTTTCCTCGTCATGACACGGTGCTTAAGAAGAAGCGACACTTGAAGTCCTCAGAGGGTGGTAGCAGGGGCAAGATGGAAAAAAAGAAGAAGGGTGACATCAGTCCTGGAGTAAAATAAGAAGTGAGATTAGAGAGGAATTGGCCCGGGGGTATCCACTCTCGAGTCAACTTTTTAAATACTTTCTAACTTCAACGGTGACAAATTGGACAGGAGAAACGTTCTATCCACCCAAGCCACCCCCTCGCACAGATTAATTCGCCAAAAAATCCTCAAAGTCCGAAAGTACGATAAATGTCTTGTTATTAAGAATGTGCCTTCTTTCTTCTCCTCGGGGATAGATCCAGCCTCCTTATCCTAACACTAATCCATTCAAAAAAAGGTGAAAAAAAAGTTTAAAAATTTACTTGGAGAAAAAACGAAATTTCTCCTGAATTTCAAAGAAATTAAGATTTGTGCTGTTAGAGAAGTTCCAAAAATCCATCCAGAAACTTAGGAGAAATTCATTCAATAAAGAATATAAATTTCAGGGATGAATTGATTGAAACGAGATAAGCAAAAAAATTAACCTTGATATTTTTTGCAGATATTTCAGTAGTTATAAAATTGAGGAGAAATTATGCAGAGACAGTTTTGGTAGGCAATAAAATTCCGCATGAAAAAGGGTCGAAGGCCTACACACAGAAAAATATAGCCATAGGTTATGCACTTCATTAGCATAATTCATGCGAAGCTGTTCACAAAATATGATTTTGACATGTCATGAATTATGCTCTAATAGGGCATAATTTATGTACAAGATTTTTACATGAAACATGCTCTAATAGGGAACATTTTATGTTGAAAAAAAGTGCAAAATTCATATACTTAGGAGTACATAATGAGTGCTCTATTTTTCATATAAAATTAATGGCAAAGTTGAAAATCGGAGCAGTATGAATAAAAACAATTTGATACATTGTTGAATTCATCGTATTTTGCCGTTTCACCGTTGAATCAACTCAAGAAATTTTTTTCGAAGAAAATCGCCATATCAACAGCCCTCTTCATTAATTATGTAATAATTATGCATTCACAGAATGCTTAAAAAATAATTCATCGATATCGTCGATTATGATTCACAAATGTGATTGAAATAATTTAATTCCTCGTTGTTCGATTCTCCTCCTTTGAATTTAGATTATGATGATGAAAAATTTCTAAAATTGCATCTAAAAGAGATTTGGGCCATTGTTGAAGGTGCTGGATATTCTGAGGAAATTTGTTTCGATCTCGACCATGTCCATTGAAAGATAAAGTATTGATTGGGAAGAAAATATCTGCCCGCGTTATTGAGCTACCAGGTTATGAGGAAATTCGAGAATTACTGCCTACGGATGAACGGATGGTGGATTCGGTTAAATTTGTACAAATAGACGGTATTCGTTATGATTTGAGCATGGCTATTGTTGTTGAACTCAGTGAAGATGAGGTAATATTTGGCAATATTTCAGCTATTATCATCATGGACAATAATTATTTTTTCCTGGGCAAAAAATTCTATTCAACGTTCTCAGAGCATTACTTCAAGTATAGGGTGATTGAAACAATGGAATGGTTTATTGTTTCTCATAAAAATCTCATTATACCCGTCCCAACTCATATTCGGATTGCAGGAGACGGAAAATCGTATGCAACTCTTCGTTATCACCTTTAACGTTATTTTGAGATTTATAGAATCATATAATACTGTTAAACATGTAAAAAATTAAAATATTATGGGGAAAAGTGTCTATGTAATTGAAATACAATTAGATGAATTAAGCTTAAATCATGTTATTTTTTTCATCATAATTTATGTCTATTTTGAGCATATTTCATCCTATTTAATTTGACATTTTATGTATTTATAAGAACATAAATCATGCGCTATTTCAGCATGAATTATGCACGCAAAATGTAACATGATTGATGCACAACTAGTGCATGATCACGTCACTAATAGTGCATGTTTTATGCCCAAGACACTCATGCACGAATAGTGCATGAATTATGCGAATGAATTGCATAACCTATGGCTAGATTTTTCTGTGTGTACCGCCCTTAACTTACGCGTTTCCGAAATATTTACAGATTCCTCTGAAGGTTATCCATATTTTCAATTTTCATAAATTTAGTTATTAAGAATAATTCAAGATTAGCGCATGTGAATTTCGGAATCACCCTCTCTCGCAGACGTGTAGCAGACGATATGAATGTCTAGATGAATGCAGAGTGGTAGAATTGGCCAGAAGGAGAGACGGTGAAGCTACGAGAACAGTTAGAGTGTGTGAAATACATGCGCATAGGAGAGAGAAAAAGGAGGACGGGAAGGCTAAACGCTGGATATATCTGGGTAGCGAGTTAATTCCGGCCCTGAGGGGGTGAGCCTCACGAGTGAAGTGAGAGGTGTGTAGAGGGGAGGGGTGGGTGGTGGTTGGCAAAAGAAGAGACGTGAAAAAGGGAGAGTAAAAGGAGGGAGGAGAAGGCGAGCCGCACGGGTGAGATAACACATTTTGACGGTATAAAAATGAGTGTTTTTCTCATCCTATCTACACAGATAGCGCACCTCTCCAGAGCCGGATTTTTCCTCCGACCTCCTCTGCCAAACCCAAACAGAGTCATGGAATATTCTCTCACTCATCCGTTTACATTTCTGCCATCTAAAATTCTCATTTTCATTAATCTCTTCTTCTTCCTTTTGAAAGGTCAAAAATAACTTCTGCATTTTGTCGATATTTCGAGATTCTTTGGGAAAGGGTAGTAAATTATTAAAATTTGAAGGGCGGAAAATTCATTGTGCGAAACACTGCAAGAAACTTGTTTCTAATGAGTTAGGAGAAAAGAAATCTGATTGGATAATTTTAGAAAAACTTCAAAAAAGATTTCTTGAATAAAGAGTCATGGAAAATAGTACAACTTTTGAATATTTGAAAAGAATTAAATTTGTCTGAATTCCGCAATTTTAGTTTCTTCCTACTCAGAAAATCCGTTATACCCCAAGCTTCATTTACCATGAAATTTGTAAACGAAGACAAAGAGAGAAAATGATTTTTCCCAATTCTAAAATGACAGTGCTTTGAATCAGAAATTTTTCTGTGTATCGAATGAAACCACTCCCAAAGCTGACTTACAATAATTCCCTTTAATTATAACGCCCATTCGAATTGGGTTCTGGTTATTGGGGTCGAAGAGTTAAGTGATTTGTTTTCAATTAAAGTGTGGGAGTTTGGAATAAAATGAAAAAAAAATAGAAAATAAAGCATAGAGGATATTACGTCAGTGGGCGACGCCAACGATCTAATTTCAATGGTGTCTGCGCGAGAGAAAGAGGGAGAGTGAGGCTTTAAAGGAGATGCTGTAAGTAATACAGGCGCCGGGGAAATTAACATATCTGACCGATAGGCCAATGGTGTATATGCCACAAACACGAGGAGCAAACGAGATCGTACGTAGATGTATATAACAGCTTCAAGTACGTGTACTTGATTGAAGAAGCGGGATTTATACGCGTCATGTTAAACAGCTGAACCAATTGACATTCCAATAGTGTCGTTTCACTGATGCATTTGTTTTTCAATCCTTTTCCTCTCAATTTTACCTTTGGAATCGTTAAGAATTCCGGCATTGACTTATCCTTAAACAATTGAGACAATTTTGGTAAAAATTATACTACGCTGAGAATAAAGTTGATCTATTTTTGAAATGATAACAATCTGAATCGAAAGTTGTGAAAGCCTCCCCCGCTCTCTCCCCTTCTTCGCAAAAATGCTATGATAGGATCAAGTTTGTCCTCGAAGTTTCTAAGTTTTGGAATGAACTTGCACTATATATCACCACAGTTGAATTCTTTACCATCTTTTCGTACTGAGCGCTGCAACTTCAGTGGTATTCCTCTATATTTGACACATCATTTTGTCCCCACCAAATCACACACACGTCCCATACACGTTGGCCTACATAGCCAGAAACGCAATGAAGAAGTTGAACTGAAAATTTAAATATGTCTAACTAAATGCTTTTTTTGATTGGTCGTCTTGGGGGTCACGAAGGATTGTAGCTGGGCACAGGATGGTCGAAGATAGAGTGAGAATTTACTCGAATATAAAGGGTAGTTAGATATAGAGGAGTCGAATCTGGTTTGATTGGAGGTGGGTCAATTGTGTAGCCATATTGGATTTCCAAAGTTTCCGAAATCTGTTTACGTGACAAGGTGACTCTTTAGTCAGTAACTCGAACAGTTAATAGATACCAGGAAATTTGGAGCAGTCGCACATACTACTCAAACATCTGAATATTCAGTGCTGCCACGTTTTTGCGGGCTTTGAAATAATGGAAGTCAAAGCGTGATGATTTTCCTTCGAACTTATGCAGTAAGAATAATTAATTATTGGATTTTACCCGTATGAAGAAACGATATATGGAGAAAATATATTCAGAATTATATAATTATTGTATTATCATATATTAAATCATATATTGATAAAAGTATGGATTTGTAGACAAATATTCGTCCAATGAGTTATGTATAGTTTAATGAATATTATTTAGTATATGAGAAAATGCATTTTCATATTTAAATAGCAATATATTACATTTTATTTATAATTTGTGAATCCAAAAATATATGAGTTTTATATTACTTTGAATAGGACTAATAAATATATCTAATTTATATACTGCGGTTATAATGCCAGTATATAAATTTCATATTTTTCAAATGCAACAAATTCGAATGTATTTTATGAAACAACCAAATTGTTTTTTATTTTTACTCAAAATTGGCAGTACATATTTTTCTGCTTCAATTTTCTTCCTTCACGATTTACAAGTATGACCGCATTGTAATCTCACATGATACCATGATTACTTGAGCGTCGTAGCACTTCCATCCCGTCTTTGGCTGCTTCCCTTTTTTGCTTTCATGCCACTCAACGACGTAAGAAATGTCATTATCTTCACGGTCGACATTGAAATTCTCATAATCAAAATTACGTATCTATTCAACAGGAATACCGGGCGTACATTGATTGTTATTCTCTCCATCAATCCATTTAACCAAAGCAAATTTCTTTTTCTCTTCACCCATCTCCTTAATCCACAGAATCAATTAAATAGTTTTGTAATTCAGCTAACACTACCACAATGACATTTAGATGTTCATTTATTTTTCAGAACTCTGAAGAGAACGCGTTTTCAATTAAATTACGTACTTCAGTTGCTAAGCGATATGTATAACAGACATATAATCATTTATATATAACGATAAATATAAAAGAATATATGATACTCAATGTATGACTCAATATATTATCAAAACATACAATTATATTATATGTTGAAAATATATTTATACTTATACATAATTTCGGCACTATATATGGCCACATATTTCCATATATGCTCAAATATATTTTTCCAATATATCGTTTTTCCCTACGGGTATGCATCATAGATGTAACTCAGTATATGATTATACCTTCATTTTTTACACAAATAAATATTACATATGTATATTACACTTGTTTAAGCCGAAGGAAGGTCGGTGTAGGCGGAAAAAGCAAAAAATTTCAGTGGGAACTAAAAGTTTTGCGGAAAATATCATTTTTTGTTTATAAATAAAATTACCAGCAGTGTTGCTGAACAGTCTGAACGTTGTGAAAAGAAACACGGAGGTCCCGAGTTTGATCCCCGCTGTGGGAAGAATTTGCACGCCTGGACTTTGTCACACTGAGCGGGAGTCTCTCGGAGAAAAGAGACGTCTCCACCGGCAGAGGTTTTCCTCATAGAGGTTTTTCCGAAGTCCCAGCGCAAATGCGGTGCAGTACCGGAAGAAATTGAAAAGAGCGGAAAGTCTAACTGGGAGGAAAAAACTGTCAAAGCCAAAAGCTACACAGGGAAAACGAAATTAATTATGATACAATTAATTCTATGGCAATTTTTTTTTTAATAAGTCCTAATTCATTTACCATTCATTCTTCTTATTCAATGTAGTTGATCCATGAAAATAAAGATACGTGAAAAAAAGGTCGTTGATCATGATTATGATGAAATTTTCCAATATTTTATTCATCACCAGGGCCCGGAACTCGGTACATCTGAAAGTATTGGCGGCCGTAGCTGATACCGTGGTTACGGATTAACAAAGAGAATATCAATTTTAACACATTTGTATTGTTTGAAATGGGTTCTTAAATGGGCCTTCGTAATTGCTGCGCTATCCCTACGCGTTACAAACTTACAACGTTGTCGCGTTTTCAGGTTGCGCGCGTCGTTTACATGTTTCTCAGTGATTATTTATTAATTTTGGCGGATTTAAGCTCCGAAGCGACTCTATTTTTTACAGTATAATCATCCACCCCAAGTTCAGATGTGTGCAAAGTTCCAAGTCAATGACTGCTTTTTTCTCCGTTTCTCTGTTTTTTTCTGAATTGCCATGACGCACGTGTCAAATGATATTTTTTATAAAAATTACTGCGTCTCATCTGAGCTCCTAATCGATCCGAAATTTCGTATACGAGTTCTTGGTGGGTTCTTCAATTCTCTGAATTTTTAAAAAACCCGTACACCTCACCCTAACATCCTCAATCAGACTTTTATCAGATTGTATTTCTTCAATTTGCAGAATTTTGCACGAACCATTTTTTCTTTTAGAATTTTTTCTTCCGGGAAATAGAACCTCTACAACTGAAACATGAGTTATCAACAATGTAATGAATTCAATTCGGTTTTGATTGTACTCGATGAAAAATAATGATTTGTTAGGAATATGTTGACATAATGTATCTTTCATTTTGACTAGGTTGTCCCAACGTTTCTGCTCTTTCTCTCTCTCCCTCTATGAATATCTCTCTCTCAATCGCGCGTTTCACATTGAGTCAGGCACAACCAAGATAGAATCAGTAGCTGGAGCTAGTTAGACGATAAAATCGCCCCGAGAGGGTATATATGCACGGCGTAACGGAGGAGAGTGGGATGAGGGGAGGAACGGGTAGATGGCGGGGAAGAATATAGGTAGTGCAAGAGAGGAGACCGAGAGTGAGAGGTGGAAAGCGAGTGGAGAACGATCACTGATAAGAGCAGCCGCGCAGCTCCGATAACGCTATCCCTTATCTTCGTCCAGTGGCGCCGCGACTCTCAGGGCTCCCCTCCACTCAAACTTCAAAAACCCCTCTGTATTCTCTCACCCTCATCCCCACTCCATACCACCCACCTAACGTCACAACCCCTCCACATACACACTTCTATTCGATTTGTATCGCAACGTCCAGACATTTCGATTTATATTCATCACAACGAATGGAAGAATAATATCTTGAGAGGAAATTTCTTGAGATTAAATATAAATCAATGAAAATATTCAGTGGAAAATGAGATTATTCCTCGTTAATATTGGAAAAACATGTTTCAGGGACAACCGGATGGAATTGGTAGATTTGGGACACTAAGCAGGATGGAAGTTTTGATCATTTGGCACGTGAAAAATATTTCAATTTATTTTTTCGGAAATTCTATTCATTTTCGGTATTTTGAAGCCGAGATCATTTCGGATTTATTTTTCGTAGAAATTGAAGGCAACATCCTTGGAAAACTACTTTCCAGACAATCAATATTCCCGCTTTTTGAAATTTTCCTTTCAGTTATTTCACTTTATTTAATTCTGTAAGAACTAAAGAGATTTATGCAAAGAAAATTCTTTTCTCGCCAAATTTTTATTCTTTTTTTTGATGAGAAGGAGGAACAACTGACAGGTTTCACCATAATGTTTTTAGAAAACTCCATAAATCTTCAAAATAAGCCCGACGTTAAGAATTATTAATTCAGAAAATTAGACCAAAAAAGAATGAGAAAAAAGATCTATGTTTAGTATACATAAATACAAGAGGTTGGAGATGCCCAAAGAGATAGTGAAATAGGATGCCAGATTGTCGAGTGTGATAAGATTCCATGCATGCGATACTCCTCAACTTCTGCCCACATGTACAGACCTAAAACCGATATCATCCATCCTTTTTCCTTCTCCCGTGTCGCTCATAAGTATAATAACCCACACACCATGAGCAAATCATCAGATATATCCTTTCTCCCTAGTAGAACTAAGGCCCAACCCATTCGTATGAAAATAATAAATTTTTTCTCCCACATTTGCGTAAAGGAATGGAAAAGAAGATAGAACAGTAAATATCTAGCACTAACACGGTGTCAAAATGAAGAGAGAGAGAGAGGGAGGATGTAAAAATAAATGAAATCATATTTACTTGTAATCGGTTGAAGAATGACACTCTGGTTTTGTGTTTTAGTATATACAGACGAATAGGAATGTGAGTCAGAGAGGCTCAAAAGAGAGATAGAGAAGGAAAGGAGATGGTTATCAGGCACTTTCCTGTGTCCTGCCACGTTCTCAGAAGAGCGTTCGAGCTGTATGAGGAAACGTTGTCCATGAATAATTCATGTCTGTCGCCAAACGAGCACCCAGACTACTAGTACGAACGCACATGTATTAACAAATACTGAGAGAAACAGTAAGTTATTCTCTTTGCAAAAGAGAATTATTTATCTCGATTGTTATATTCATTCTAACTGATAGTAGATTAATTTATTGATTAGAAAAGAATGAGGGGAGTGAATACAAATATTGTTGGCGTTAAAATGCATTTAGAATTGAAAAAGATGGTGTGCAATTTTCGAAAATGTTTAATTCGGGAGAATGATATTCCAGTTGTAGAATCTTAAAAAAAAGATTATAATCCATCATCAAATTATCGAGAAATGTGAATTCAAAGAAAGCCATGCAGCATTCATCTCTCTCTGTCTCATACTATGCGGTACAATCGCAAATGGAGCTAGCTGCATGCTAATTTCTTATTGATTGAAATGAAAGTGCGTTTTTTGCTTCCGAATGGAAGCATTGTAAACGCGATTTTTTTCGATTTCGAGATTTCATCGGAATATGACTCAGAATGTTTCAAAAGGCCGAGAAATTACATTTTTAAAGAATGTCTGTATGTATGTGTGTGTGTGTGCCAGATATCAGCTCATTGCTCCGGAAAGGTAATACTTGGTGACTTGAAAATTTAACAGTACTTTCCGTTCCCATGCAAATTGCTCTTAGTGAAATTTGAGCGAAATTGGTTGAGTCCTTTCCGAGAAAAATCAAATTTTTCGAAAAATGTTTTTTTCGATTTTTCTCCGCGAAAAATTAATTCACAGCCCTCACTCTCAGCGATGAAATCCATCTCATTTTAACTCACAATTTTCACTCGGGGTAAATTTGGCTGCGATTTTTTGTTCGACGGATAATTTCAATTACAGTGTTTTTTATCCTGAATTTTGTATACACGATAGCTCAAAAACTATTTGAGTTAGAGACTTCAAATTTCGTCAGTTTGTGTATCTAATGAACGAAAAGTTTGGTATTGAAATTGGGCGAAATCACTCCAGCAGTTTCTGAGATATTGGACAAAAACCATTTTATGAAAAAAGGTTATATCTCGAAAACTATCCAAGCAATTACATCCAAGTTCAGCGTAAAAGATTCATCTCAATGAGCCCCACGAATGGTGAGAATTTCAGATTTTTAAGAAGAAGTCTCTTGTAAGAGTTTTCGATAAATTGTTTTTTTTCAAAAATGACGGTTTTTCTTAGCTTTCTCCCTAAGAACACTACCATTTCATATTTCACCATTCGAAAAGAGACAATTTTTTCTACAAAATGAGTCCATTTTTTCCTGACGACAATCAGAAAGAATAGAAATCCTATTTGGAACCCGAACTTCAATTTTTCAGATTTGTCGTAGGATCTTCCATTTATGATTGAAAAATTGATTGTTTTTTTTTGTGGAACAAATGTAAAAATGAAATTCAACAAAGATCGAACCATCATTGAATTTTTCCTCATAAGTACATATTTGTTGAGAAGATCATGTTTTGTTACTGCATTTGGAATAATGAAAAATATAAATAGTAATTTCATGAATACCGTATTAAATTTCATGTGGAAGCATTTTGCCAATCGAATTGGCAACATATTAAATGTCGCATAAGGAGTGGGGTTTGCAAATAACGCACAGGATATAACGCCTCTGCTTGTTTGTTATTCCGATTTTTTTTTCCATCAAATGACCCATGCAGAATTTGCTCATGTTCGGCAACACCGATATCAGGCTTATATTTTCAAGGCAACGTTCTCATGCCAAGGTTGGGCCCAGCCTAGGATCAAACTTCAGTTACTAATATTGGTTCGGAGACTCAACTCCAATGTTCGGCCCAAGATAGATGACCCATCATCAGCTGACGAACTATAGATCTGCACTTGGATGATCCGATTAGCGAACATATTCATTGTCCACGTTTGGTTGACGGTCGGAAATCGGAAAATGATTTAATTATTCCGAATAATTAAATTACTTCTGAGCAATTGTAATATACTCTAGTTTGCCTCAGGAAACTAGACGGTGATGAAATTATTGCGATCGAAATTTGATATAAAAGTAGGTGAACTCATGGTAGCTTGGTTGATAGAGTAACGGATTGACAGCTCAAAAGCGTGGCTTCCCATACTGCTCGGACATTTGTTTTCTTGAAAAGTAAATTTACATATAAATATAATATCAATATTTGTATTCGTATTTCATTTTGCAGCATTAGAAATGAATTAAGGAACACGATTGGCCCAATATGCAAAGCCAACATATTGGCTCTACATAGTATCCAGCCTTGGGCAAAACATCGGGACCAATATCGCAACTGAGTGACATTCCAAGATCGACGTGAATGATAACCATTTCTTTTGTCTCAACATCAAAAATAGGTTAGCTACAGATGCACCGAACAATTGCCAAGTTGTTCAACCCTACATGGAGACTGACTGCATGCAAAAAGCTTCGTCTCATCAAAGAAAAGTATGTATTCGAAGCTGAGTTTGTAGATGGTTCTCATTTCCCAGTCCGCATTGATTGAAGAGCGCGCGAGTTTTCCTAAAATTCAAATATTCTTTCAGTAAAGAACACTTACTTAACTGCGCAGAGCCACTTTTCAGGATAAATTGGAGAAAGCTCCGTCAAATCTTTAACAATATATCGAAAAATGACTCGAAAATGTCCCTCTCTGCATTACCGATCGAGCTGAGAATGCAATAATTGAGTGAAATTAAACATATCCAACTTTCTTAAAATTTTGATAAGCATTTTCACTCCGACGATGTAAAAGATTTGTCTCGATAAAAGTGCGACATTATGAGGACACTGCAAAGAGAAAGATGGTGACCAAAGTCAAGTCAAGTTATCTGAGACGTCATAACGGCGCAAAGTTGTTGGAACGTATCTCTGTGGGTGCCGGCAGGCTGCGCTATACTACCGCGTACTCGTAGGTACTAGAATAGGATATGAATGCTATATATGTATACATACATATATAACATAAAGTGTAGTACCGGACTCCTCAATGTCATAAGATAGGAGACCCGATACTACATCACTTCACCTTTTATATATACACATATCATTTAAAAGCCACGTCTATGTTAGAGAGGCTTCCGTCTACAACAGCATCAGGAATGAAAAGAAGATAGACTTTTCCATCTGTTAGTATAATCTTATCAGCACTCAGTGTCAAGTAAAAATCGGTGACATCAAAAATTCACGATAAACGTATTTTATTCTTTGAATTTGTTTTTTCGTTTATATAAATGCAAAAAAAAATAACAGACTGCAGAATTCTTGTGATTCTGAAAACTTCTCAAAATGACTTGATTGAAACTTTGACTGTAAAGAGTAAAAAATTTATTGACTCGACAAGCAGGAAAAACATTTCCGATATAATCGAAGAAAACTAATTTCTCTCTCCGCATAATGAATTGAATATCAGCAATATAATCTTGTTAATTCGTAATTATAGAGACGTAAGTAACATTGGAAATTGGTTAATTAATGTTGAGTAATAGTTGAATAAAGCTACCTACACACAAACAGTACACTTCGAAACATGTGTAGTGTAACTGAAAGAAGGGGGAAAAAGACAACGAGACGGGTAGTACGTTTATCCGGTCTGAGTTTGATAAGCGATCTACGGCCAATCGTCGTGGTTAATGATAACATCTGATTACTTTAGTCCACTGGCCGCAACGGCTCTAGCTACACAGCTTTCATATGCGTTTACGTTCTGTCATTACACGGCGTATATTACTCATTTATATGAAATTAAATTATTTAAAAAATACAAATTAAAAAGTTCGATGATAATTCGTATAATTCATGGATTAATTAATTTTTTAAGTTGAAGAAAATTGACGAATTATGGAAATCATTATTCATTCACCGAACGGGAAATCTAGGAATGATGAAAAAAAAATTCTTAATGCATTATTAAAAACAGCCATTGCCCGTATACTAGTGTTGGAGCTTTATCAGTCATTTCCATTTCTTGATAACTGTTTCTGCTTATCGCATTGGGGCCTGGTCCGAGCGGGTTCTCTCTCCCTCTCTTTTTCTCTCTCTCTCCCCTCATTCTTCCCACTACCACTGCCTTCGAATCGGTACCGCATGTGTGCGTGTGTGTGTGTTGCTGTGTACGTCTAGAGAGCTACACAACCACTGTTTCACTGGATTTTTAGTATCTCTATCTCTATTCCACCAACTCGTATTCGCTTAACGTCACCTATCTACTTCTCTTTCTCTCTCTCTCGCTCTTGCACTTCTTTTTTTTTCTTCCTCCGTCTCGCTCACTCTATCCGGTAATAACTTTGGCTATCGCCTTCATTGATCTCACTATCACTGCTTTATCTTCAACTGCAGTGGCGTCACCACGGCGGGACACTGAATTATATTTTTTCTTCTTTACAATTTTTCTTCTTTTGCTTTTAAATTTCAACGTAGTTTGAATAAAAATGTGTCTTGAGAATTTTTTGAAGAATAGAGTTGTTCGGATTGTCCCTGGGTATTCATTTTTTTGAATGATTAAAGATTAAGAAATTGATGGAAATGGTTTTTTCTAGAGACCTCGATTGAAGCTTCGAATTTTTCCTACGACAAATGTTATTAGAAAAATTCCGTCATCTCAATTAGTTTCAAAAATATTCTACAAAAACTAGTGAAGTTAATTTTTCGCTCCAAATTTCGTTAATTTATTTGATCCTGTTGTAAATTTATCGATAGTAGAAATAAATTTTCTTTTATATATAAAAGTTTCTCAATGTTACCGAAGAAAAAAACAGAGAATAAACGAAAGAAAAAGAGTTGTAATCTTCAATCTTTTTCGCAAGTATCAAGCATAATATGAGCAGTCCCGGGTGTAGTACCATGGTCATCGTGTGGCTTATGCTGATACTTTTCGCAGGACCCCCTACATTATTCAAAGGGCGTACCAAGTGAATGCACCGTGGCACTATGCAGCCCTTCCAAACAACTGCTAAAGACAAGTGGAAAAAAGAGACGAAGAAACATAAAAAATGAGGGGGAAAAATGATAAATAACGTCAATAAATTGTGTTAATATTTGTTTCAATGAATAATTCTTTCATCAGAATTAATAAAGTAGATTGAGATTGATATTCGAGAAGAGGCGAGAATATTAGCAATTTTAGATAATAACTGAGTAACAGGTGACGAATTAACGCATTAGACACTGCTGAAGTGAATAAATAATCATGATAAAGTAGCTTGACGTGATATTCTGTTATAGGAAACTGTTGATCTTACAACGGGATATACGAGACTACCTACCCAGTGTCTCTTATATATGAACTTCTTATAAATTTTTTTTCCCCTCATTATTATTAATATTTCACAATTATCGCGTTACTTGCCAAGTAGATCGACACTTTGATATGGAAAACGCACTCATATAACCCATATAACACGATTTACATGTCCTGAGAAATTATATTAACATAATGCTTTTTTTATTAAGGAGATTCACGCACTTTATTAATCATATATTTTCCCCTCAACATTCGATCAAATCAAATTGCAGCCGGAGGGTTATAAAAATACGCCATTTCGTAGGTAGGGAAATTCGAAGTTTGAGATGATATAGTGTAATGTTCAGTTCAAAGAGTCTCTGAAAAAATTTGAGAAAAAAATATTTGAATAGAACCATTTTTTGTGAGTATCTCGAAAATTAATTGAGATAAAACGGCTTCATTACAGCGATTCTCAGCGTAAAATTTTCCTAGGTATAAGATTTTCAAGAATGATTTTCAATGCCATTGCTATCATTTTGAATTTTTCATTTTTCTCAAATTCCAAGATTTTATTATGGCCACAATCATAACTTTCAAAGAATGCCATTGTGTTAATATAAATACAGTATAATGTTCAATATCGCGATGACGGTTTTTACTTTGCCATGGAATGAATCTCATACACTCTCTTCAAAACACGAGGAGAGGAGAATAAGAGAGAGAGAGATGGAGCCTGCCGAGGGCGAGCCCCTCCTCCGTACTTCCATTCGCGCATAATCACGACCAATAAATCTACGTTGCATAAGTGTAACGAGCGATATGAGATCGCAACGCAT
The DNA here is from genome assembly GCA_963942555.1 of Aleiodes leptofemur. NCBI lineage: Eukaryota > Metazoa > Arthropoda > Insecta > Hymenoptera > Braconidae > Aleiodes > Aleiodes leptofemur. The sequence continues at coordinate 9,621,703 of OZ012609.1, forward strand.
ACAGCCCGAAGGCTTTGCGCTTAACATCGAGGAAAAAGAATGGCTCGAATTGCTGAGAAAAAGTACAAAATAAAATTTAAAAAAAATATTAATAATAATAAAAGAAATGAAAATAAACGGATAAAACGTGAAGAGTTCAACGTCATTTTATTGGATAGAAAGCGGATGGAAAAATTGATGTTTTTTTTTGAGAGAGAAAAAAAATGAATTAAATTCATTCGGAAAATATCTGGATGTCTGTGTACATCGTTAATGGCGAGAGGGTGAGTTGAGCGGTGGGCACCTGTTGCCCGTCCGCACCTACTTGACTGGACCCGTACGAAAGAGCCATCGCTCGATTATTTTAGTGACATCCCTCCCTTTCAAATTGTCCACAAAGGCCAAACAATTTAGTTTAGTGTTAACAGCTGTATTTTAACAGTGTATTTAATGGCTAAAACCAGTTTTTGAGTTATTCGTTTAACAAATTGTGAATGGATTGCAAAAATGGGCCTTAATAAATACTATTTCAAATACTCTCAAGGTTGAATGAGACAATGTTCGGGCAAAGTTGGGTTTTTTTTAAATGCAAAGTTGGACTGTTTGTCATTCCGGGAGAGAATGAACATTGTCACTGTTTTACTTGAATATATCGGAAAGGATGAAAAAAAAAAAAAAAATTCATAATTTTTTCACAAAATGACTTTTTTTTTAAATTTATGAACCATTCTCATCCCCCCTTCCCTCCATACGTATTGCCCCAGATACTTGAATTGTTATCAAGGCAGAGAGAATAAAAATTCGCAGAATCGAATGTTTCACATATGTATATCGAAAATTCACGCAACTTGAAGGAATTCGAGAGAAAAGCCATTGGGCGCACACGGCCGTGCGCGAGAGAGCGATGGGTCCGAATGATACGACGAGATAGGGTGGGAGGAGGACTGAGTAGAGGCCACTCTCTTCTTTCCCTTCTTCCCCAAACCCCCGGGTCCGTGAATGGGGAACAGACGCGCATATAAAACTCGACTATATCTTGGCAATCTGACGCTCAACGCGAACCAGTTTTCGCGTGCTACGTCCACAGTCGTCCAGGAGGGCCGGACGTGTTTCCCTTCTATAAACAATTTTTTTCTTCACTTACTTTTTTTATACCTTTTTTTGTCAGTAATAAAATAAACCATGCAGTGAAGATAAAAGGATGATGCTAATGGTTGAGCAAATTCTTGAAATCTTCACTTTGTTGTGAAAATTTTATCGAATTTATTCAGTCAAGATGGGCAAAAAAAACGTTTAATACATTCTTATCAATTGAATTCATTTGAGAATAATTCATACGATGTAAAATTTTATTTTCTCTTTTTTTTTCTTCTTCCCGCTTTTTCCCACTCTTTGTTAATACAAAATCGAGGATAAGACAGTGACTGTATACATAATCATGATTACAGTGAATGCATTTGTGCAGTATGATGGCGATAGTTTTGGAATTGAGGATGGAGAGCCTGGGTCACACGAGATTGGCGATGGTTAATTTATCGAGAGAACTGGGCGCACCTTATCGCGGCAAGCCACTAGCGATAGCACTCACGGACGCCCCCAGATCACTCGATAACCGCATTTATCCGTCATCGTGTCGTCCATAAACCTCCCACCCTGTACTGCTCTTCCCTACAGTCCATTCTACTGAATTGTCAAGCGTCCGACATCGCTCAAAGATCCCAACGTCGTATCAGCAGATTCATTTCCCATTATTATTTTTTTTTCTTTCCAATTTTTGTAAAATTTATCCAGAAAAACGAAGTCGATTTACGAAATGGAAAATTTCCGTTTTCAAAAGATGTAATACAATTGATTTCAATCAAATAGTTCTCGAGATAATTAAAATCGAAAGTTTCAATGATCAAATGCTAGTGGTGATAACTCATGAATCACTAGATTAAAATAGACTTAATTATACCATCTGGAAACTCTCATTATTTCATACTGTTCGAAATTTTTGTGAAATTCAGATTAAATATCCTGCATGGAAAAGATATATATTGTTAAAAATATAATTTTGAATAACTGATGAATTATATCATATTATAAATGCATTATAAGAATCCATAGGCATATTTTTGCCGAAATATGATATTATTTGATGATGAGAAAAATATAATGGTTCATTATAATTCTTTTTTATTGGAACATATAATTATAGCAACTATAAATTTGAAATATATTCCAGCATATATTATACTATCTATAATATGAATAAATGATCAGAATATAATGTAATATATAATATTGGCATATAAAGAAATGAATACTTCAAAGATATAATAAAAAATATCAGTTATAGATAGTTTGTAAGAATCATGAAATTCCAAGAAACAATATAATTTTAAAATTTTGAGACAAAAAAATATTAAATTTATTCTATAGAGGAGGCTCCCTACGTAACGTACTCTCCACAATATCTGAATGGATCATGGGAACATTTGAAATTATTGAAGATGTCTATCACACTGAATTCGCATTAGGGTAATGATACAAACTATCTACTTATCATAAAGTGCAGCTATATAAAATAGAATAGAATATATTTTATTTTTAATAAAATATATGATCAAATATAAACTAAAAATTTTAATTATTTCCATACAAAACAGGAAAACACTATTGAGTATACTGCCATTATTATATGATGAATTGCAAATGAAATTATATATTTTTCAATATCAAATGACTCAGATATAGAAATTCACATGATAAAATATCAAAATCTATATAATTGAAATAGTATAATTATGTATATAATCACATAATATATTGAACATCACACATATTTTTGCCGCATTATATCACCCGTTATTAATCCGATATTATTAAATATATTCATAGCAATATTTTTCTTTTCCATGCAGGATTCTTGAAGATTCCTAAACATTGAAAAATCACATGAAACTTCATTAGTAAATATCTTGGAATTGGATAAACTTAAGGAAAAATGTCAAGAGACCTTTCTTCAAGCAAATTTCATGGACTACAGAGGAGATCTGATAGTTTTCCTCTAAATCTGTTCAATTCAAAAATATTCGCAAGAGAAGCTACACGTGATTTTCCAGTGGTCAGAAATTTTTCACACAATTTCATCCAAAATGCATAAGAATTTCCACCAGTGCATCATCAAAAAGACAATTCAATTCTCAAACTCGTTGAAATAAATAACAGTTAGAGTAAAGCAGAGAAAAAAAAGAAGAAACAGACAATTTTTTGTTCCGACCATCGAAATTCGATCGCACTGCAGACGGATGTAAAAAAGAGAAATATGTTGCGAAAGTTGATCCTCTATGGGCGGGTTATATATAAGATCGAACGATATAATCCTCAAGTAGCTCTCGTTGGTTAGAAGAATTTTTGCGATTTTTTTCCACGATAATCCGAAATAATCCAGAAAAGAAAAAGAGATAGAGCGGGTGTGGGGGGAGGGCCATGAAGGCCCGCAGAGACGATGAGGTAAAACGAGAATGAGATACCGGTCGCAGGCCGATCTTATCAATCTCTGAAAAGAGGAAAAAAGGGGAGGGGGTACGTAAAAAGCCATTCTGTCTGTCTCTCTCGCTCTTTCAACAAGCTGAAACTATCGTGGGAGGCCAAGGTCCCTCTTCCTTCGGCGTGCCAGTATACTGAAAGAGATGAAGAATAGCAGGGGCTAAGGAACAAAGAAAGAAAAGAAAGAAGAAATGAGAAGGTGGAATAAACTGGTGTTATAAGCCTTCTGCATCTTACAAGACTCTCGTAAAACTTTATCAACCACTGCAGTTGGTGTGACGCGTGCGAAACTACTCGTTCGTCACGTTTTCTTATTTTATTGATATTTATTTTTTCTCGTTTCTCTTTCGGGATTAGAAATGAATCGATTTTTTCAATCTAAAATAATAATAATTGCTTTCATTCGTGACTCGCGGTCGAATTCTCATTGGTGGAAGGATTGTTTTGATGATTATCCGAGTGATTATCTGATAAGAATGAAGTGGTAGTGGAAAGTGGAGAAATCGAACGCACATTATTTTCCAAATATCTAGGAAACCGTCGAATTTATGGGAATTTAGCAAGGAACATTTTTGGAAAAGAAATTAATTTGCTCAAGGCAAGGTCACCTGATGTTTTTCTCTGAATCTGCACCTTTTAGCGATATTTGCGATGACATTTATTGAATCATCACTTATCATAATTTTTTTAGTTAAAATCAATCTTTTTAATGCACTGCGATAATTTTTTTAATAAGATTGATCTTCTAGAGCAATCACAATTAAGTCATTTGGAAGCATGTCTTTCTATTTTACTAAGAAAAAGAAAAGTAATGAAACATAATAAAACTCATTCGCCAATTCTCGTGATCCGGAAATAGAATGGTGAAGAAATTCAACGAATAAGAGAAAAAAAGAGATTCAGAATAATAATAAAAGTATATGTAACTGGCGAGGAGAGAAGGTGCCGATCGCGTGACTCAACGAATTCTCGCGTGGGAGACACGAGCTGCACGATTCGTCCGCGTTTTACCGCATCGCATTCCCTAATTTCTGGAACGAAGATGAGAAAAATTGGCGGAAGAAAAAAATTAAAGATTTGAGCCCATAAAATTTTAAAATTAAACTAAATGAATTAGAAATTTAATTGTTAGTTTGAACATAAAATATTCGTGAAACGACATTAGAATGATTGATACGGTTTTTGTAATTTCATTTCAAAAATTGAGAAAATCAAGTAGAAGGATGAAAGTAGAAAAAAAAAAGTAATGGTGATAAGAAAGCAACTGATGGTGCAGGCAATTAATCGTTTTACCACGATTCAATGGCGATAATATATCGATCAGACGCTATCAGTTACAAACGTACCTGTATGTGTGCGTATACGTGTATATACATTGGCGAGTTACTCAAGAGAACTGGCAGAGTGTGGGGTGGGCTATGAAATGCGTTCGAGTAAAGAGAGAGAGAGAGTCATGTAGATTATCGATCGAGCCATTCATTATCGAGTGCTCCGAGTGTACACGTTTTCAAACGAGATTATTATCACTGAATTGATCAATATCAGAGTGAGAATTGATCGTGAAAATAAATATGAAAATTTTCCATTTTATCATGAAAAGAATCAATAAATTTTCATATATTGGGGAAAAAATCATCAATATTTTCATGATTAATTTCCAAAATTCAGACAATTTTTTTTTCTTCTAATTTTCTACTTCAGACGCCAAAAGAACTGGAATCAGTGCGGATATATGTATATATATTCATACGTGGCCTGTGTGAACGATAAGGGGAGAGCCGCGCGCAGTGGCGATTCGTTATCGCGATCACAGCGTGGCCACGTTGGGTAAACGATAACGATAACAAACTCCTGTCGCTCGCTACTCCCTGGTTAAACGCAGCAAAGCACAATCTTTCTCTCTCTCACTCACTCACTCATATACACACACTTTTTCCCTTTCTCTCTCAACCCCCTTTTGTATCGTCCATGTCCCTGTGCCCCCCCCCCTCTGTCCCTCTTTTATCCTCTCCCTTCAACTTTATAGTGTCGTGTTGCTCGCACGTCCGTTAACATTGTTTCCCTTACAAACAGAACTTCGTCCAGGTTTTGTAACAAATGTATACACGTAAAAAAACACGCAGGCTTATATAAAAATGTTCTTTGGCCATTTGGTACCTGGACTAAATTGAGTGACACCCCTGAGCATTATTGAATCGTGTTTACTTCTTTGGAATTAAGAATGCAATTCTTATGATCAGTGTCAGCAGTGAAGTAGTAGGATACATCGAAATGTTTGTGGTGAATTCTCCTGTGAATATCTTCGAAACGAGTAGATTTACAGTAAATTATTAAGAAATGTCTTTTGTGAAGAATTTCATAAACTACAGAAAAGATCTTATGATAAATTTTTCCATACCCCATTTTTTTCAAGATATTCACGGAATAATCTACATGTATAATCTTTTCAAACTAACGAAATTTTTCTTATCAATCAGTAAATTTAAAGGTTCTTTCCTTCCACGGAAGAGGACGCGTACACAGGAACTCAATCTCACTGACAATCCCATGAATTTAATTCTTTATTTCGAATGCAACAATTGTTTTTCTTGATTTTTTTTCCAAGAAACACATTCACCTTCGAAGTATAAAAATTCACGATAAAGAAATATTCCTGTTTATATCTCATAAATTATCTAAACGACAGAGGCTTTTAAGAATTGTTTGAAATCATGGAATTTTCGTTAAAAAAATATTCACAAAAAAAGCAAGAGAATCCGAAAATTCCGATAAATTGATTCCCAACAAAAAGCAAAGAATTCTTATCCAGGAAAAAAAAATGGAAAAAAGAGTAGAAGATGCGACCATGTCCAAGCTCTCTTTTATCGGTCCACCCAGGGCCAAGATTGAATATATTTCATATGTTTTCATAACTATAGCATTCCTATCTTTCTTCTGGACAGGCAGAGAGAGAGGGAGGGGGGGCAAAGTGAGATAGAAACGAAAAAGGGGGTTGTGGTTGGCAGTGGGTGCAGGGTAGCGAGGAGAGTGAGGCGATGGCGGCCACGGGAAATCAACCGTGAGGAGATACCGCTTGACTGATGTGCGCCTTTCTGTTGTAAAACGATAAAGGCGAACGCGCGGCATTGGTCGCACGAGGCTTCACCGATAGCAAACCTCCCTCTACCCCTCTCGTATCCCAGCCCTCTTCTCTGATTCCCTAACCCCCCCCCCCCTGTCTACACTCTTCTCTTTACCTCTTTTCATCTATAATCGTGTGCACAGAGAGGATAGGAAACTCAACCCCTTCATATTTTTTCCTTCGGTGGATTATTTATGCTTACCATTTCCTCTATCATGTGAATAATTGACGGGAATAAATATTGGAGAGAAGAGAGATTACAATTGTTTTGATTTAGGAAAATTGATCTAGGGCAATTCGATTCTCAAAGAATTTTATCCTGAGAATATTTGTTCTAATCTCAATAAAATGAAAAATTTCAATTACGAGGCAAATGCTTGGTTTGGAAAAAACACAATAATCATTCTTTACAGAAATACATAATAATTGCAATAGAGATTCAACGATACTTTGGGAGATTCATAAAATTTCCTTGATTTTTCATTTATTTGGTGATTGAAATAAATTGAGAAAGTCGTGGCGATTAATCAATGAAGAAGACTAGGTGTACTGAAAATGTATCGTCACCTTTGCATTAACTCCTTAAGGACGGGGTCCATACCTCGTATCGACCCTCTCCGTTAACATTGAAAAATCATTTTCTCAAATACTATCACAGATATAGAAATTTTAAAAATTGATACGGGTAGATGATGGATTATCTACCCATTATCTACCCAAATCAATTTTCAAAATTTTTATATCTGTGATAGTGTTTGAGAAAATGATTTTTCAATGTTAACGGAGAGGGTCGATACGAGGTATGGACCCCGTCCTTGAGGGGTTATATGCGTATGACTGCCACTTAAAAGGAACAAAATACGAAGACGAACGGGCGATTTGTTGCAAACGGATTATGTATTGTTATCCTTTTGAAATAATAAAATAGTCCAGTTTAAAGGAAAGGGCGTTTTATTAATTAATCGGTGACAGTTAATGTTTTTTCTGGCAAATCCCAAAGGAAAGTGAAGTCTTCCTGCTGTTAAACAACAGATCTCAGTTTCCATGGGGACATGGGCGCAACTTCTCTCTTTACTTTGAATATAGAAGGGGGATACGCTACAATATTTATGCTAAACAACGCAAGGCTTTCAGTAATTCTGCACTTTTGACTCAATAACAGCAAAATAATATACCATTAAATGCAGATAGGATAGATGAATTACCACAAGATGTGAACAAATAGGCTGAATTATATTGGATGGAATTCACCATGACCTGATTACAGAGGATTGAATGAAGTGTAGATGAAAAAAAAATATTATTTAGGATTCATTTACTGAAGAAGTTCAACACATGTCAGGGTTTCATTGGAAAACTATTCCGAAAATTTGAATTTGAATTCGAATAGATTTTATTAACATAGAATATATATACATTACAACAAGTTAACAATTAGCAATTGAGCAATGATAGTACAGAAGGTTGATGGAGATATAGTACCAGCCCTGGGACTTTTACATATATAGCTTAATGATGTAGTATGAGATATCTTAATGAGTGTTTATGTGAATTTGATGCTGGATAGGGAAAAGCGCATGAAAAACTCTATTTCTTGGAGAGTGAGAGGAGTAAGTTAATGGCGGTTTGTTGACCATTTGGATAAGATGCGAGAGTTAATGTTTTTAACCAGATGATGTGGGTGCATTGGGAGGTTGTCAGTGAACTTTTGGGTAAGGGATAGGATGTGGGTTTCGAGAAGATCCATGTTGAAAATTTCATGGAGAGTGGGAATGGGAGTGGAGCGATAGGCATTGTTGATGACGCGGAGAAAATTGTTTTGGGTGATCTGGAGTTTTGCTAACAGTGGGGAGCTGCGTTGTGCCAAATTGGGGCAGCATAAGTTATCACAGGTCTTACAATGGTTTTGTATACTTTAATTTTCGTTTTTTTGGACAGAGCTCTCGATTTAAGTAAGTGATAGAGTCTGCCCATGATAGATTCGGTTTTTTGGATTATCATTTTAATGTGGTGGTTACGAGAATCATTTATTTTGGTATTTTTCTTTTTTCGCATTATCTCGGGAACTAAGAGGCTAAAGTTCTCTATATGATAATATTTTTCAACTGAAATTTCCTTGAGTATCCCATAAGATGTTCAAAATTTGGAAACTTCATCAATTTCATCATTACACTCTAAAAAAAATATACTAGTGACAAGCACAAATTAGTACTTGAGTACAGTAGACTTGTGAGAAGTATAAAAACATACTAGCAATGAGTGTAATGTGGTACTGACCATGAGTACAACGGCCACGCGTGAAGTATAGGGAAATCCTTGTGACAAGTACTTTCTTATACTTGTGACACGAAATTTCTACAGAGGTACGAAAGTGCATTTAGGATGAGGAAAAAATAGAATGAACGTAATGACGCATGGTGATGGCTTTTGAAAGAATCATTTTTCAAGGAATTCGCGTTTTTCGAATGTCTCGGTCTCAATTTTTAAGAATGCGCGTTGTTCAAGTGTATCTGCAAGCGCTGCAAACTTGAAAAGTTTTACAGAGGTGCAAAAATTGATTTGAAATGGGGGAAAAATTGAATGATCGTGACAAAGCATGGTGAGCACCTTTTAAAAAATTAATTACCAAATTAACTTGGATTTCTCAACAATTTCGGCCCCAAAAATTTGGTTTGCCAAGCCTTGCAAACTCGAAATTTTTACGGCAGTATGGAATGCATCTAGAAAGGGGAGAAATAGAATGAAAGTAGCGACACATGAGCAAGATTCTTCTTTTTGTCGTCCTATATACATTTCTGTACCAAATTTCCCCTATATTTGATGCTCACATCAAATTTAAAAAAAGCTCGATATGAGTACTACTTATACTTGAGTCAAGTATATTTAATACTACTCTCTAGTACATTCAGTACTACTCTCCAGTATATTTAGTACTACTCCCAAGTATATTTGATGATAATCGAATATACTTGCCACCAGTCCCCTCTGAGCTTGTTGCATGTATCAGGATGATGCCAGCTCAAGAATGAGTTCTGTACTTGTCTCAAGTACAAACTATACTTGCACTGAGTATACTTTATACTTCCCATGAATATATTCTGGATTAAGCTGATATACTTACGAGAAGACTATTTTATACTTCTGACGAGTATAAACAATTACTCAAGCCCAATTATTCCTATGTACTGGCTGAAAGTATTATTTCTACTTATCACGAGTATATTTTTTTTAGAGTGATACTCTCAAGTGAAAATTCATCAATAAATTTCAAATATGAACATTTGGAGGATAAATATTCAATATTCAAAGATTTATTCTTAATATTGTTAATGAGATTAAAAAAAAAATAAATCATTCTGAAAATAGAAAAAAAAATTGTGACATGAACTCGAAAACAAAGCCCCATGTATACATACGTAAATACCTATGTGTTGCAGTGCAATCGGTGGGAGCAGCTCGGCAGTCGAATCTAATTAAATATAATTAGCTGTGATTTGCATAGATAGTCGATAGAGACCGGACGTAGTGATAAGAGCGATAACGGGCGTGCACGAGCGATACTAGCTACGATTATTGTTGTCGGCTCGTCGCTCGGTACTATGGTACCATACAATGTTGACCACTATGCCTCAATCCCCACCCTTTACCGCCCTAACCACTTTCCTCTTCCTCAAAGTTCATAGCATCACAAGACGAAAGCTGCAGACAACGCTGACATGACAATTCCTTACTTCAAATTTAATTGTTCTTTTGAAAAAGGGGCAGAACATTCCCCTCCAGATTGCGCTCTTTTACCGCCGCTGTCATCAAGTTAATGATTTCAGCAAAAATTTCCAGAAATTAAGAATAAGAATAATTAGAAAGAAATTAATAATCTTCTTATACTTCTCTGATTGCCGTAAAATGAAATGAGTCAGTAATTAGTTCTTTTGGAATATCTCGAAATCTAAGATGGAGGAATTTTTATAATGACCTACTTCGCAGAGCGTAATTAGAGCTACGAAGAAGGTTCACTGAAAATTCCTCTGCCTCTCTTAGATTCCGAGGTATTCCCGAGAAATATCGAAACTTTCATTGTACATTAGTTTCTATGAAATCAGACAATCCGTGTGATTGCGCGCACCTGTTGACGTCTGAGATACATATCAACATTTCGAATCAGGTGCAGTAAAATATCTTTCGAAAAATAATACATGTGTGAGGACTGAAAATAATTATCATTTCATCTTTTCTTGTACAGAAGAAACGTTACGAGAACACTATCCTGTCTTGTAAGGAAAAGATGTTTGAACGAAGCACACGATGATTGGTTGCGACCATTGGAAAGCCACGAGGACTGATTTACCCTATAATTAATCAACGGGACACTTATCAGCATTTTTTTCTTTCTCAAATAAAATATTGGATCGTATGCTCCTTCTAAGAAGGGAGGAATTCGTCGGGATCTGAGGCGGATAAAATTCGAAATTATTCATTACAGTGTTCAACTAACTATTATATTTTTTGAATGACATATCTTGCCAAGTTGATGAAGAAATACAATAAATTCTAGAGTAATCGAAATTTTTGTCATAGTTGAAGTTGTCCGGTAAGCGACGATGTCGGCAACTCACTAAATGCGCCCGGGCAGTGTAGAGGGGATTCGGCAACGTCGCAGCCGAAACAAAATGGCGGGGAATCTCTCATCACCCAACCAATGTTGTTAAGTCATTTAGGGTGACAAGTCTAGGGTCAAGAGGTAAATAAAGATGAGTCGACTTCCTTCGCGAACGTCCTCAGTAGAATATCTCAAAAACTAAAGTGGATCAAGCGATTTTTGTGAGAACCTTATTTGTAGCCTTAATTCTCTTCTACAGAAAAGGTCTCTAACTTTCTTTAGACCCGTTTGTTACTCTTGAAAAAAGGTTCCAATGAAAATTTCTCCATCTTCATTAGATCCCAGAATCTTCTAACATAAATAGTTTTATCGCACGCCACGCGTGCGGTCAATGGCATTGTCCACACGTTGCATAATATTTATTTTCAGACTCATGTGATTACAAAACTCACTTTCAGGTAGTTTTGCAGCCTCACACTCGTCAGAAAATACTTTACCGCACTTGTTAGGTGATATACTATATCCATCGAAAAAGATGATGATGAAAACTCTCAAAACATCAAGTGAAAATGTTCGATTGAATTCGGATGATAAAAAAGGAGTCTATTCACTCGAGCCATATTTTATAAAAAATACTTTTTTTTCTTCTTATTTTCCCAGTGATTCGATCATCATTGTTCACTACACAGAGTGGGTGAATACCTATGGAACAACGTTGATAGCCGAGGGATTCGATATCAGTTCGCACGTCATTACCTTGGGGTGTCGCGGCGGCAGTTTGACGCCAGAATCCTCGGAAATCTCGCTCGTCTCTCCTGCGCACTTTACATAGAGAGACAAACGCATACACACACACGAGTTGAATTCCTCCCACTACCAGCTTGCCACGTTGAAGGGGAAGTGACGAGTTCTCACTGACTATATGTGTGAGATTTCGAATTGTCAAACGTTTTAACTACGCAAAGAGGATCGTAACGAAGTGGCAATGATCTATGGGATCGTCGACGTGGTTAATTCGTATCGAACCAATTCATCGATTCGGTGTGATTGGAGACGGGATGGCATGTATGTGCGTGCGTATATCTGTCTATGTGTTTTTTATATGTGTAACGGCGAGACGAATCTCTCGTATTGCATCTTACAGTGTTGGTGAACGTTTTATATACTCATACGTACTGTAAATGAATAACAAAGACTAGCGAATATATCCGGACATTCCACGATCAATTGAGGATTCAACAGTGAAGGAGAGAAATGATTCAAATTTATTACTGAATTAATTTCTGTCGAATATGTCAGGATTCAAGTGAGAATATTCACTCAGACTCTTTTGAGCGGCACAAAACCTCAAAAAAAATACAATATATTTTCAAAACAACAAATTATAACTTTATTGATTGGGAAAAAAAACTATTTCACATGTTCAAACAACGCGACAATTCCCGCGCTTTTAAACACTTGTGCTACGTACGATTATTCTAATTCAACTACGTCATTCTCATCCTGTGAAACTACTTCCTTCTGCCAATCAAAAACATTGCGATTATAGATTATCGATTCAACAGTGGAGAGGTGGAAGAGTTCCACTCCATTTTTGGATCAATTTCGGTTCAATTCCTTGGAATTGAAACCATACTGAAAATCTTGTTGAAGAAAATTTATCGAGAAAAAAAATCCATCTCGCTTGTAATTTCGAGATATTAACAAAAAATCAAATCACAAATTCATTGATGGCGGGAATAATCAGCTCTCCAATTTTGTAAAATAGGGACGGTTCCTGCACTTTCTCGCGCACCCAACGTTCCTTGTCTATCTTGACAATGGAGATATTCTTGAATCAACTTCGAATTTTTCCGCTGAAAGTCATATCGCTCAAGGAAGAATAAACGTAACGCAGTTTCGACCACTGGCGCAAGTGTTGCAAATTCTTTCCTTTCCAAGTAAGAAAACAAGTTTTCTTTTTCTTCAATACTCCGAAAGACAAATCAATTTCGAATCTATTCCACATACTTTGAGAATAATATTGACAGCAATGCTATTTCTCTGTATAAGTTTTAGTACAACACAGTTAGTGTTATGTATCTTGCGAGAAATCACCGCCTCATATCCATACAATGTCACGCACTTCACTTTGTAACGCTACGTTTGGACGTTAGAAAACACAAGTCGGAGTACAATTCTCTTTTTAATTTTTTAATAATCCCCATTTTTTCAGTAATCTCTACATCAAATTTATCTCAAAGTAAGCATCAGCAGTATTTTTTTTACTATCCTCTAATTATTTACAAGGATGGAGTATAAATGGATAATGAAAATAAAAATTTCTTCTAATTCAATTAAATTTGGAATATTTTTACATTTCTTTGGATCCAACTTTGTTGAAATTTTTCTTATCGAATCAAATTTTTGTCGTATTGTTTTATGTACTGTTTATTAAGGTATGTAAAATGGAACAAAGAGAGTGCGCACATATACGAGTACCGAGGGTGGCTTCAGGTGTACAGGAGAGAGTGAGAGAGCGGGTGGAAGGGGAGGAGGGTGTAAGGAGAGAGGCAGGGCATAGCCAGCGGCATGTGCTAATGAATGCCATTAAAAGCAGCGTTAATTAGATTGCGCTAATCAGATTGTCCCGGGTATCGCTGCGCTACCCTTCTCTCATTCCCTCTCACCGCTCGCCATTATTTTTCCATTTTTTTCCTTTTACCTTTTGTACTTTCTGTCTCTCTCTCTCTCTCTTTCGTTTATTTTTAACAATTTTTTTTATATATCTTTTCGACATTTTTTTCTTTGTTTCCTCTCATTCACATGTGCACGGGATAGTTTATACAAGCGTTGAAGCGGCAATAGCCCCTGGAGAGTAGCGGACACGATTTATCGTTTAATGTCGTTCCGAAGGCAAACGAGTCAACTGCCACCACATTTTAATCATACAATGACATCTTCAAAGGTTTTTTAAGGACAATCAGGGATACGATGACTTTTTTAAATTAGAATTAATGAAGCAGGATTTTGGGGTATTTGTTGAGTTCATTTGAAGGCCCGAGATATTTCCGGTTATAATTTCGATCCCGTAATTTTCGGGATATTCCAAGATGTGGGAAACATCGAGGCGAAATAAACCAAAATTTTTCTGAGAGTGGAGGTCTCCACAAAAATCTGGGAACAATTCCAAGATGTTTTCATTCAATAAAAAAAATCTAGTTAATTTGTCCATGACAGGATTGTTTTGCACCATTCACCCCTAGTATTGGGGTTTCCAGGAGGAAACATCTGGCTGCTGAATAAATTTACAAATTTTTGGAAACTGAAGAGGAAAAAAAAAGACAAATTTAGTGGAATTTTTTCAAATAAAACATGAAAATTTGTCCATCAATTTGAATCAACTTCATTTCATCAATATTTGCTAAGGGCCAATGTCTATTAACAAAGAATTAGCGGTTATTACTGTTACGCGGTACGGTCGAAACAGCCGCATGAGAGCCACCTGAATCCATATTCATTGCGACTCAACCGCATAAAATTACAATATAAGAATTACCAAAGTTGAATCACGTAAGGAGTATCAGTTTGCGGAACAGAGGTGCGAGCTTACGGTTTTCGTCTATTGTTATTGAAGTCTCGAGGATAACCCTCAACCCTCGATACGCTCAATAAAAAAACCGAGACAACTTCAATTTCTTAAAACAAACTTTTCAACATTCCAAATCAAACTGAAAATATTTCACTTCTTTCGGTGCGAATTCCTGAAAAAAAATCGAGTTTCCGATATTGAGTTTCTTTTTTTTTCGCTTCATTAAAAAAAATACTCAACTTATTAAAATTAAATAATTTTTACTCTACCATTCATTCTACGGAATTCAAATGAAATTAAATGTGGAGAGAAAAGGGACTGCTCGTTTATTGACAAGAAGCATGCGATACCCTACAAAACATCCATTATGCATAGCCGTGAGATTGAACTTCTCGACAAGAGCCGGGAAAAAAATCCTCTACGCAACCCTCTCCTTCGTCACACACACACCCATACACAGACTCAGCGTATATATATATAAGAACTCCATACATACACATACAAATTCAAACAAAGGGAAAAAAGAAAAAAGCGTTGAAATTCAAAGGAGAAAAACGAGTTTATTGTGTGTAGGGAAAAAAATAAAAGTTCAAAAAAATGTATTAAAGACGGAAGCGACAATTAGCACACGATTTGGATTCCTGTCACGGGTATTAAACGGCTCGGTTGCATTCCAGCAAGGCGCCTCACTTGATTGGCAGCCGCTCGTGTCTGTCCGTTTAACGTTTGTCGTATTTGTTTCAAGTTTATACAGAAAATCCAGCGGCGGCCGACAAAGTTTACAATCAAACGGGCGCGCGCCAACATTACACTAACTACTGACACTAATCGTTAAATGTGGAGGAGAGAAGATCGTGAATAAAATGTGGAAGAACTTCGATAAGCTTCGAGTGAAATGAATTACAAAAGAAGAATTGTAGAGAGTGAAGTTCAATGAAGTTTCGAACGAAAAGGTGGAATTCTATGGGGAATTCCAATAAAGCGGAACGAAAGGAATTTGTATTACAAATTGATGAAGATTAGCTAACATTTTCGTTAGATGGAGAAAGATGTTGGGAGATTTTGGAAGATTCATGATACAAGCGTGGGAAATTGAGGACTCAATGGTGAAATACTTGCAGCTATAAGAAAAATATAGGAGATGGATTATAGCGAACGTCAACAGTGAAGCAGATACATACCAATTCGAGAAAAATATAGTAGAGGAAGATGTCAATAATTGAAAATGGTGTCATCCAGAGAAAACTTTGTGTAATGTACTACACGGAAAGAAAAGAAAATATGATGATTACGATAGTCAAGATACAGTTCGTTTTTCTTGATCTATGTGTAAGAGAAAGAAAGGCGACATGAATCTCCCGCAGGTAAAGATAATTGCGATTTTTTTCGGTTGGAAAACCTCTATCACAAAATTCGAAGAAAAAAATGCAAAGATGCTCTATATCTCTTGCATTATTGATTATGTTTTTCAGTCCGATTCGTAGTGGCCTTCACTTCAACGAAAATTATGGTTCATTTCAATTATGGTTTGCTTCATTCAAAGCAGTAATTTCTGATATTAACGTAATTAGAATTCGTATGATCAGTCGAACAATCTACATATGTACGGAGTATATACTCGAGATCAGATATTTTGGTTAATTTTATTGGAGAGCTGAGAAATTTTTCAATGTAAAGAATGTATCTCATTTGATTTTAAGAATTTTCTTCAAATTCTAACCATTTTGGCTGAAAATGAATAGAAGAGATTGGAGCAAAGTCAGCAAGGATTTTTTCTTCGAAATACAGGACTTCGCAAGGAAGTCCGAAGAAATTCATGGAGATGCTCCAGCATGTTTACATTGTTGCGTAAGGTATATGCCGTTTTCATCTCGACCAGAATATCTCATCCCGAAACTTCTTGGCTTAGGAAGATCTCAGCAGAAGAATCTTGAACGAAAATATATAATGAAATATCTCATTCAAAAGATAACTCTTACGAAACAGAAGCCCCATTACTTGTGCGTCATTCGATAACCCCACTATTCATGCGATATTCATGATTCTGCCAATAAGATTGGCAGAACGTTCCCGAATGGAATTTCATAACTAATCAATTATAGTCTACAACAAAATGATGAACCATAAAATTCTTAACGACTTTCATTTATAGCAATACATAAATTGAAAATATAAGAAAATTGCTCCCATGATCAAATAAAGCCCTTTCTAAATCAATGTTGGGAATCCTATGCTGAAATTTCGAAATCTGAAGACTGGAAGTCTAGCATCGAGGGGCTTATCACTCTTCTAACCACCTGATCAAAATAACGATGGGCTTATTTTATAAGGAAAATTGTCTACTTTCAGATGAAGAATCCAGATATATTTGCGTTTCCGGGAAAGAATCAAGAAGAATCTAATTTAATGAAAAAATTGATTATTTGAATAGTTCGATAGAATAATTTCTCCAAAAAATCACCAACTTAAAGCTCAAGTTACGCATATTGAAGCTTTTCTTTCGAGCTGAACTGCAAGATAATCGATTGAATAGTGGTGGAGCTATAACCGGTTTTTTTTTGGAAATGTTCTATGCAAATATCTCAGAAACTACTGGATCCATTCCGCCCAGATTCTATACCAAACTTTGTGCTCATCAGATATATTAAATCACGAAATTTGAGGTTTCTAGCTCAATTATTGATTAAGTTATGGGGGGAACAAGATTTTTACAAAAACTTTCTCAATAGATGTATACTGGATGAATCAAAAATCGAAGAGCCCGCAACGACAAGGGTGAATTTTTCAAATTTTCTTATGGAGGCCTGCATTCATAGAAAAATCCCAGTTCATTTTGCCTCTCAGGCCCACTTTACCCCGGTTTCACCCACATTATTTTGATTAATTTTTTCATGAAGGCCTTTTTCTGCTTCTGTTGGAAGTATCAAATTCATTTGATGAAGCATTTTAAACAATCCTTAAAACTTATCAAAATATTTCACCATCTTAATGAAAGGATGGGATGAAAAAGTTGATTATTTTAAAGATGAAAATTGAAAATCAATAAACCATACCTTTGAAAAAATACGTTAGAAATACCTGTGAATTGCCAGTACATTCATTCCTCAATTAGTTTTGAATAAACGGAAAGTATGTAGACTTCGCGGGTGTCCCAGTGCTTCCGGGGCTGCGGGCTACTGCGGGCTGTGTAATACGCATCCAGGTGTTTACACTGTCCATTTTTACTTTGTTTTCATTCCTTTTTATTTATCCTTTTATTTTTATGCCGAACATCAGTTTATAACAGCAGCGATGCAGGCGCAAGTGAGACAGGGCAATGCTAAGGCCAAGTGGGGCCCGCATTTACGCACAGGTGCACCGTTAAACGCATGCACGCACGGAAGAAAAAAAATTAAAAAAAGAAAATGAAATAAAAAAATACTGAGGAGAGAAGTGAGGGATCGTAGCCGATCCACACTCGATTTCTCGCCGCTGGGCTTCGCTCGATCGACCCATTCAATTACCCGAGTCGATCGATATCTATATCGACGCGTCCTTCGCGCGCCAAGCGTTAACAAAGGTGCGGCCATTGCATACATTGTTCTCTTTTTTGCTAATTTATTGGAGTTTATTGAGTGAATAAGAAATTGCTTGAGGAAGTTCAAGTACTGCGGCTTTTTTTTCATGGAGATTAAATTATCTAGGTGATATTGAAATTTTCAATGTCTCGATCGTTGAGGGACGATGAGCTAAAATGCAACGTTCAAAAATAGTACATTGCGCACCTAAGGCGGAAAAAAAATTATTTCCGACAAAATTTTCAAAGTTAGTAGAGTAATGGAACTTAGGGCAGATCAGGGCACGACAACCCCCCTGAACTGGTTATTATTTTTTGTGGCTTCCAACCATCAAATCAGTCTACTGTTGTTCTATCTTGAACAAATACACTGATATTTTGCGCAAGCTAGGAAAAAAAATTAAATCCCCGGGGCACAACGGCCCCCCTCTGAAAAACAATATTTTTTTTGGCCTCGAAAGATTGTATTCAACGTTAAAAATGTTTTTCTTCATCTTCATTACTCTATTTACTTCAATTTTATAGAAATTTTTAATTATGTAGCTGATATGAACGGCATTCTCCCCCCAGAAACAGAAAGTTTTTTCCTATCATTTCGTCTTCAATATTTCGGCAACTAATGGAGATACGCTCTTTATACTTGCAACCATCTTTATACACGGAGAGAAAAGAATAAGAAAAATTATAGAGAAAATCTAAGAAAAATTAATATGCAGCATTGTACTCCTGTAGCGTTTGGACTGTACGAGAGAATTTAATCTCCATATAAGAAATTTTAACAGATTCTCTCAATATTTTTTAATCGGCTTGTGTTAAAATTTTGGATGCTATTCGTATAGAAATTTATGCTGAGAATAGTAAAATATAGTTTTCGGAAAATAAAAAGTAAGAACTAGAACTGTATTAACTGACGTTGGCATTACAAAAATTCTTATGCCAGAACCGTAAATTTTACTAGCCTTACCCTACATTCAAGCTTCGATTGTTTCATACTTTTGAATCGTTGTATCATAAATTTTCTTAGAAAAATCACAAAAATTCCTTGTTTTCATGGAAGAGATAAATTTGTGCACTGTTAATAATTAATCAGTTAACTTATTAATTGAAAAATAATAGAGAGGGTGGGAAAAAAAACATTTTATGAGGTCTTTATTTTTTTTATTTGAACAAATCATGATTATCTGCATTGATCACCACCAGTTTTTGATAATAAATTTGTCTTTCATGCACCTGAGTAAATTCGTTATTGAGCACCCAAACGAATCTTCATCAGCCAAAGTGGCCCGTTCATCCACACTCTCACTAGTATTATGTACAGAAATAATCAATCCATTTCTCAGAAATTTCTCGTTCAGTTCATATGCTATAATTTTTCTAGTAGGTTATGGATAGATTCATCTTACCATGTTGATCACAAGCTAGAAATGAAAAAATGAATTTCGCACAATAAAACCACAAGCAAATATTTGAGGTTATCATTCGGGATTGGTGATGGAATCACGTGGTTAGACAATTATTTCCATCCATTTTGTGGACAGATGAACCATCCCAATTGTGAGATATTGATAAGACTGGATTTCTAAGCATTTTACAGAGTGTATATAATATGTCTTTCAGAAAAGTTAAAAACCACAAATCAGTGAGAAAAAAATAGCTAGCCTCTAAACCACATGCTTCTATCCAAATATTAATATTGAATGGATGAAAAATATATCGGATACTTACAAAAAAAAATCGGCTGTCACAATTAATTGTTTCTTGTATCTCCCTTTCACTCAATTTCACATTGTCTATCAATCGCGAATCAATACAACATGCACTAAAACTACAACTGTTGATCATGATTTCATACAACTATTCTCGAATATTTCCGACTGCCACACGATCGATCACGAATATCTCCGACTGGTTCCGAATGCATAGTTCGACATTGGAAAATATATGAGTGTGTTAGTAATTTTTATGGTTCGGCATAGCAGAAACTTCAAGTACCAAAATGAAATATTTAGTTTGTTCACAGACATGTCAACAGTATTTGTAAAACAAAAGATCAAAGATTCATTCTAATAAAATGTAACATCATTCCAGTGAAAATTAATAGAGTATGTGTAATTTGTTGAAATTATTCATACGTTTCTGTCAGACGTATTAAAAAATTTCTTCAGAATGGAAAAAATTACGGTTGCACATTAAAAAGTACCCAACCGTAATCATGATATTAATCGTTCAGATCTCAATTATTCTTATGTTTTTCTATATAATTGGCCAGAAATGCTGACCAATACAGCATTACTGTTCTGGAATGGTAATTTTCCCAATAATTTTCTCTCCGTGTAGTTCTCGAAATTTTCTATAAAAAGGACCGAGTGTAATTGCTCTCTCCCCTTTAGTTTCCGAGATATTTGCGAAAAAAATCGGTAGAAATATCCAATTTTTTATAGAATATTTCGAAATAATCGACATTTTGAGCCCAAACTCAATTCGATTATATACGGAGTCGGAGGGAACTGATCTCATTCTTCATTGGCAGTTAAGTACACCTCACTGTGATCATCAGAATCTGGGATATCTACAAAAAACGGCGAAAAAACAAAAAAAAATCACAATTTTTGCTATCATTTTTTAAGAATATCTCGAAAGTTAATGGAGATACGCTCTTATTACCTCAACCTTTTCCGTAGCTCTCGAAATTATTTACAAAAAAATATGGAGGCAAAAAAGGCGTAGCTCCAGTAATTTCTAAGATACTCTTGAAAAAAGATCGGCAAAAAATCGAATTATTTTCTTTCAACTAGATTTGACCGTTTACTGTCATCCGATATTAACGAATCACGAGTTTGGTAGAAAAAGAAACTCATTTTTCGTCAAATCATGATGCCTTTGATGTATTCGGTGATTTTTAAACGATTACCATTGTTTTTTTCCAATAGACACCATTCAGAATCTAAGGAATATTACTTTGTTTAACACAGGAAAAACTTTTTTCTATTCCCCAGATGATAGATTTGTTTTGAATTTTTCAATTTGATTAAAAAAAAAATTCCTATTTTTTTGATGCTCTATTACCCCTTCCCCTTCTTCCTCCCCGGACATAGTGCATCAGCCTGAAAATAGATGAATACATAGACTTCATCATTTATTGAAGCAAACAACAAAAAATTCTGATCTAATTTTATAGGATAGTTCATTGCATGTCCTGAGTTTTTCGGATCGGCCTAAAAATCACTAAATACTCCAAAAGTACCATGATTCGATGGAAAACGAAAAGAAAAATTTTTGACCAAATTTTGGAGGGGGGCCTGATGCCCCGGTCTCTCCAACACCCTTTTGACTCTAATACGACAATATTTAGAAATGAGATTCATCCATTCAATGGTAGACATTTATTCATTGGTGCACTTACCCTAAACTATTTGTTTAAAACAAAAACATATTTGTTTCATACAGATTTGAAGTAGCATATAATGATTTACAGTATTGACCCTAGCAGTACAAAATATGATAAAATATAGTGTGCTTGTAAGAAGGGACCATTACCTTGGCAGTGAGGAAATGGAGCTGTATGTGTGTAACCGCACATACACCCTGGCTCACTCGATATTTACGGGGGTTGCGCTCGACGGGCCGTTTTCGTCGCCCTTATCAGTACGTTATAGTGGAATAGGTGGAGCGGTATACCGTATACACTCGACGAATATATCGTGTATTACTTGCTTGCCTGGCCCCCTCCCAAACCCCTCCTTCACCTCATCTACCTTTCCCACTGAATGGCCATATCTATCGCATTCTTCCTCCAAAGAATTGATTTGTTCCGGGAAATATTTTTAAATTTGAATAAAACTAAATTTTGGAGAATTAAATTTCTCACTATCACCGTGAAAAAGCAGTGAATTTATTCTCCTAACTATTTGTTTATGGGAATTGACTTTTCTTCTAAGTTTTTTATCCCACTTGAAGGTATTGTGAATTCTTCCTTTCAATGATTACATCAAATATGGAAAAAAAAAAAAAGAGAAAGATGAAAAGTCATTCTTGTATGACGCCCATCAAAAGTACGTGCTTGGTGTTTCTGATTTCATAATTTCCGAAAGGTTAGACGTGATCCGTGAGACTCATCTCCGGATCTATGTATTCAGATACCCATTGAAACTAACACCAAATGTCTTTCAGATGAAATAAAGAACATTTCATCTTGAAATTGCCACCGAAACTTTTGTTAGTTGTAATATTCAATGCAGAAAGCAATTCTTCAGATTCCTTTGCAATGAATTGGCATGAATTTGAAGGGTTTGGGCTGAAATTTTGTGAAAATGTTGAGGAACTCTCCAATAATTTTATCGAATGCCTATTCAACAAAATTTTGATTGTTCGTATCGATTATCATTGAATATCATCGCTTAGCGCTATGAATTTCTTCATATTGATATCTCTCGGTGATTACAGTAAAACTCACTACTTTTTCTGTATTGTTCATCTAGAATACTGAACCCAATAACTTAATACTTTTTACTTTTAGTAGAAGGCTGAGAAGCCATATATATACTAATGAAATCTGATCTACTTCTAACTTTCAATACTTCAGAATACTTTTTTCCGAAAGCATTTCAATTTAACTATGAAGCTCAGTTTTTTTTTCGTCACTGCCACATTCTTTTCGAATTCAAACAGCTTCACACGATAACAATCCTTCATTGAATTGAACTGTTGGAATTGATCGAGCTCAAAGCGTTATTATATTAGTTGAAAAACGAAAAATCACGTGTACATTGTTTGGAGAATTCGGGGTCCGTAAAATTCCGTATAAAAAAGGTCTTTTAATAAATCCTCTTGAATCTCACCATTCCAAAGATATGTGCAGAAAAATCAGCGATAAATTTTTCCCATTCACTTCATTTCACTACTTCGCTCCTGAATTACTATGAACATAACTCAGAAACTACTAGATTTACGAGAATTCATCTAGAAACCTGTTTTGTAGGCCATCAAATCCTCCACAAAGGTTTCTTGATATTTTTTTCTCTCAATTTACTCGTTTCTAAGATATTGTGCCCATTGTGGCCTCACTATAATGTTCAAAATGATCGTGTGAGCCATTTGGCGCGAAATTTTGAAAAGGTACTCTCAAGAAAGCATTATTCACATTTGAATGAAATGAAATGTGATTAATTCGTGAATTCTTCTATTCATTCACGAGGCAAAATAACAAAGAATGAGAATAATAGAAAAATTTTCAATTTAATTCGAAAACTAAATTTCCCAGAGATGAATAAAATAACGAGATTCACGAACCGCAGTTGTGATTCTCCTCGTTGTCATGTAGGGACAGTAACTAAAGTAAAAGAGGGATGAATCCCAGTAGTATTCCAAAGCCCTCTTTCACTTGCAGGATATAACATAAGTAACAGAGAAGAGAAAAGAGAAAGAGCGAGATACCCAATTGCCAGTTCATTCTCCTCCACCTCTTCATATCTTTCTCACTTCATATTACTACCTCCACAATCTCTTCTCTCTCTTCGGTGGATGAGCCAACCTAGGTGCTCACTTCATTTCCGCGTCTTACAGTTAGTGAGCAGTGGCGCGGTATGCCGAAGGAAATGAAAACAATGAGATACAGCCGGTCATCCGTTTACGCGCTATGCATGCGCGTCTCTTAACTCGCATTTATATTACTTAAAGCACACTGTCGTCTCTCTCATACCATTTCCTCTTATCTTGTATTACAGCCAGTGCCGAAGGGATGATTTCAAAATATACCCTCTCTCCTATGCGTATTTTACGACGCGTTTATTTTAAATACAGCATCTTTCATAAATGCTGTCGTTTTTTAGAATGATTTACAGGTGATTTTATATATTTCAATATTTATTTTCCATCAGCATAAAAAAAACGGAAATGTGCAATTTTCTTTTTTTTTATGTTTTCATGAATATCTTTGGAAGGGGGACATGCAGAGGTGCGGAAGTGGTGGCATTGATAAATCCGGGAAATTTTCGTCCAAAAGTTCAACGGAACAATCTTTTTCTGCCCCTAATTGGATATACATGAAGGAAATCGAAAAGTACGAATTATTTGAGTTTTTTTTTCTCCAATTCTTTATGAATGTATAGGTGTAAAAAGAAGGCACAGGAAAGTTCAGAAGAACTCTGATGAAAAACCGTACACGACGATCCATTTTACCCCACCAGTTGGGAGAGAATAGTGAAATCGAATGTAGCATCAACGAGGCTAATAATGATGAGTTGATTTTTTTGTCGTTCATTTTCAAGGAATATCTCGGGAACTGAAAAAGATAGTGCAATATTCATCATGTTCGTTTTTGCAGCCTGCATTCTGTTCAATAGAAAAGTTCCTGACATAACTAACCCTATTTCGCTTAATCTCCGAGATATTCGCATGATAATAATAACAAAAATAAGTCGAGTTATTTCGTTTCACTTCTTCATTACTGAATGTACTGTGTGATTGCATTTTATTAAATATCTCTGGATTGAGATCATTTTCATAATAACCTTTTTGTAACCTTCGTCTTCTCGCAGAAAAGGAAAACTATTACTACTCAAGTCTTCTATCTCCCTGAGATTTCATAAATATTCCATAAAAATTGATCTCATCGTGGAATTGATCGATCTAATTGGCCATCTTCTACTTAATTACACAATTCAAATCGCAAAATTTTTTGATATGAATGATCAACCATTATGCCTCTACCCTATCATTCGGATTACCTCTCTCAACCTTTCAATTCTTTTTTTTTCTTTTTCCTGCATCGTAGAAAAGCGGGTGAAGAGTTTTCACCAGAAACGAGTCAGCACTATCGCCATTGGGCTATACGGGCAGTGATAGCGGAACCCAGGGGCTTGGATAGTAGATATCACCCCCTTCGCCCAAAGAGACGAGACGATAGAAGACTTTTGTGCACCTACAATTGTTCAAGAATCACATTCCTATCTTATTTATCAAACCCAGGAAAAAAAGAAGGGTTAAGAGATAAAAAAAAATGGTAACGGTACTGAAAACAATTGGGATTTTTTTTTTCAACATTTTGAGAGACAAATGGGTAAACAAACGGAAAAACGGTGCAACGGGTTATAATAAAGGGGGAGGTAACGAAAGTCGGAGGCGGTACTGTGTGTACGTATATACGTTTTGTTAGACGTGTGTGGCTTATCAGAAGTGAATGCTCGTATCGCATACGGGTCGCTAATGTCTTCTTATCAAGAGCACCTCTACCCACCTATAACTGTCTTCCCCTCTTTTCTATTCTTCCTTCCCCTTCGAAACTACTTAGTTTTACTTTTTTTTCCTTCGTTCTATTTTAACCTATTTTTCAGATGCCCACTAACCCTCGTCGAGATTTTATGCTACCAGCAGACATTTATGTCCTATTTGAAGGTAGTAAAAATCGTAAATTTGTGTTTTAAACAATTTTCATGCTCAGATAAATATATATTTGATAGTAATAATAATTCATTTTCCTTTCCATTCTCATGATTTCAGTGGGAAGAGCAGGACATTTGAGATTATGAATAATATAATGCAATTGATTGTGGAGCCATAGTTTCCAAAATAAATGGAAAAATACAAATTCAATCAATTTCTTTTTTGCAAACATCTGACAACTTTATTTTCTCTAAAACTATTCAAAATTTATAATTATTGAGATAAATATTCAAAAAATAAATGCCACTATTTCAATAGAATTGAATCACACTTTATTCATTAATTTCCAATCATATCTCTGTGGAACTTTTTTTCAACAACTTTATCCTCCTGAGGGAATGAAAAATAGAATGCCACAGAATAAAAAAAAAATGTCTCATACACTTCAGTCTATTATCACGGAAATCCCAGAGCGTATAA
This sequence comes from Aleiodes leptofemur, assembly GCA_963942555.1. Lineage (NCBI taxonomy): Eukaryota > Metazoa > Arthropoda > Insecta > Hymenoptera > Braconidae > Aleiodes > Aleiodes leptofemur. The sequence goes on from OZ012609.1 coordinate 9,647,921, forward strand.
AATATATATGTAGGACAGTTTGAGAAAAGACAGGATTGAAGAATGAAGAGAGACAGAGAAGAATCAGTTAGAGTGAGCGAGAGAGTGGAATGAAACAAAAGGCCTCGGCGAAAAGATAAAGGATATAATGGGACAAACACGGAGGAATGGATAAACACCCGTTGCGGCTTATAAACGAATAGGTTTTGCTTCTCACTCCCTCCTGCGAGCATTCTTCCTTTTCTTCTGTCGCCCCCCCCCCCCCCCCTGGCCCCGCGCACTCACTGGGCGCAGGATAAGTGTCTCCACAGTGTCTCTCGTGGGCGGACAGGTATGTATAAGCCATGGCACACTGCGTACGATCGGAAATCGATTGAAACTGTCTACCTATACATGTATAAAACATTTGAAAAACGTGAAGCAATAATTCACACAATACATATGTACATTTACACGATTTTTCCACTTAGTCGCGTAATTTTCGAAGTATTTATTTCAAAATTCTTAAACAATTAAATATTGTGAGAAGTTTATCATAATTAGTCAGTCTTATTTTCTACTAAAGTGATAATTTTTTTTTTTCGTCTAAAAATTATTTATCGATAATTTTCAAATGATGATTGCGATTTTGCATTTATGGGTGAATTTATGAGGATTTGTTAAAATTTTTTTTTACTGAATAAAGTTAAATGATCTTGAACTTTTTTTTATGAAAAACACATTGAATGTTTCGAAAACCATGAAGCTTTGGAGAATTCGTCGACAGAACTTTTTCATGGTACAGGGAATTCTCTTCAAATAAGGTTCCTTTACAAATCATTATGGAACTCGTTGTTTCATCTCGAAAGCTAATAAATATAGGGGAGGGTGGGGCAAATTGGAAAGGTGGGGCAATGTGGAACGCGGAAGCAATGTGGAACGAGGGCTATTTCGAACACGGGGTGCGAAGTGGGATAATTCTCTAATATGAAATATCGCATAACAATGAATAAAATAGGATATCTCGGGAAATTTCAGAATTTTCATGTGATTGTAGGAATATATGTCTATATTATATACGATAGGGGAAGGTGGAGCAAAATGGACAATGTAATGAAACGGTTAGAGATGGACTTTTTTCGATGATTCTGTTAAAAAGCTGAGGAAATTTTAGCCGGAAAACAAGTGTCAGATGTATTCTTTTAGATTTTTTTGAAAATTCGATATATTTCGGCATTTTTGAGGGGGAAACATTTTTCAGGATAACGTATGCTATACACTGATATAGGGGAAGGTGGGGCAAATGGACATCAGGGGTAAAATGTATACATCAAAATTTCTAGGCAAATATTATGGAAAACTCTTGAAATTAATAGAAATATTGGCGGCAGATTGTTTTTGATGATTCCATTGGGAAGCTGAGGAAATTTTAGACGAGAATGAAGTTCCGGATGGCACTTGCCCCTCCATGGGGATATAGCCAAAAGGAAGAAGAAGATAAGAATGAAGTTTCGGAATTGATTTTTTTGAATTTTTGGCGATTTTGACTTTTTTGAGCATTTTAGAGGGGTAAAATCCCTTTCTTTTTGAAATTTTTTTCAGTTTTTTAGAAATATATTCGGTTCTATTTTTCGTAGCGTAAAAATTCAAACGGAAGGTGAAAGGTGAGATCATTTGCCATCGATTCATAGGGTTTTCAATTTAAAAATATTGATTTTCGAGCTGTTTATGGGCATTTTTGTGAAACCGTTTCGTAAAACGGTTTTTGGCCTATAACTCTCTCAAAAATTGACATTTTTAAATTAGAATGAATCGATGGGAAATGAGCCCACCTTTCATTTGAGACCAGCTCCGAATTGCTGCGAGCAATAGAACCAGAGATATCTGCGAAAAACTGAAGAATTTCAAAAAGGAAAGACTTTTATCCCTCAAAAATGCCGAAATATATCGAATTTTCAAAAAAATCTAAAAGAATACATCTCACACTTCTTTTCCGGCTAAAATTTCCTCAGCTTTTAAACACGCCACAAGTATATAGGATTTTTCATCCGCTTTTCCCTATTTCGATAACTTATTTCACTTATTACTCAAAAATTACCCCTCAAGATCTTCAAAATACACCCTTCTGTATATGTATGTAAAAGCCCACGGGCTGGGACTACATCCCCTTAAACCTACTATTTTCTCATTGCTCGATGTAAATATGTTAATAATTGATGCTTTGTAAAATTTATTTATGTTAATAAAAACTTGTTAAATTATAAAAAATTCCTCAGCTTTTCAACAGAATCATCGGAAAAAATCCATCTCTAACCGTCTCATTACAGTGTCCATTTTGCTCCACCTTCCCCTATTGTATATAATATAGACATATATTCCCACAATCACATGAAAATTCTGAAATTTCCCGAGATATACTATTTTATTCACTTTTATGCAGTATTTCATATTAGAGAATCATTCGACTTCGCCCTTGCGTTCCACTTTGCCCCACTCTCCCCTACGAAATTTTGCACACTGTAAGAAAAATGTGGGAAAAAGTATAAAATATCGATACGATTGGTCCTTAGCAAATATTTTTTTGGAATAATTGAAATAGTTGTTGAATTTACTGAATTTAGTTAATTCAAACAGATGAATTAGTTGAATTGCCTAAATTTAGTAAGTTCAACAGCTTTTTTTAATTATTTCAGGAAAATATTTGCCAAGGACCAATGACATTAATACTTGATAGTTTTTTTTACCACTTATCCCAATGCATGAATAGTATATTACATGCCTAGGGCAGTAATGTAAGAAATGTCTCAGAGCACATGTAATTGTTGGCTGAGGCGAAGCCGAGGTCAACAAACATGTGCTCTGAGGCTTTCTTACTTACTGTCCAAGGTGTGTATACTATTTTTCTGCACACTGGGACAGAAGTGAGCTTACGCCCGAGCGCAGCGAGGGCCGAAGGTCTCACTTTCGTCCAAGTGTACAGAAAAATATTTTTTTAGGCTTCGTCCCACTCTGACAAAATGATTTCTACGAGAATTTTTCCATTTCTCTCTAATTACGAGATATTGATGGAGAAACAATTATCCAATGAAATAGACAGCTATCATTCTATTATTGAAACGAAGATAGGGATTTTCAGAATAGCTTTCAAAATTAATTAGCTACATTCACTTTGGTTTTATTGATTTATTTTTATTTATCTGAATTATTTTTCAAAGAAATATTTGAATTAAGTCGAACGTGAGAACTTGGGAGTGATGAATGATAATTACAATCACGTATTGCTTTCAAATCGATTCATGTATTCAATGCATAAGCGTAAAGAATAGTTGTAGATGAGAGAAGGAGGGAGGAAATGGTGAATAGGGAGAAGCAGGAGGGTTTAGGTATGGGCTACGTGGGCGATCGAGAGAACTGACACACGCCGGCAGTTTCCAGGCGGTAACGCGGCGCATTCGCACGCCCACCTGTTGAAACCGTGTAGCCCCCCTCCGACTAGAAGGTGAATCGAGAAGGAGTCTACACCAACCGTGTTATGTATAGTAGCGGCGCACGGGCCACGAGACCACTCATTCATTACAACCTAGTACATATACATATACTTTGCTAAAAACTTCTTCATGTACATCACTCACTTCTTCGATGTAGTTTCAAAGAAAGAAGAATATTTGTTTATGAAATCAATTCATTATTGACTTTATAGAATGGAATCAAATGGTTGGAAATTCATGAACGTGCAGGAATGGTCAGGTTCTTCTCTTTGATTATGAAAATGCTCTGAATTAATCCTAAAATGCTCTAAATGCATCCTGATGAGAATTACGCTGAGTAATGGAAACGTAGAAGCGATTTTCAATGTAACTTCAACTTTAATGAATCAAGCAGTGACTATGAAAAAGACCGTTAATTTCTTTCGATGAAAGTCAGAATGGATAGTGAAATTAATTATAAATTATCTTTGGGATCATGGGACGTTGAAAAAATCAATTTAACAATACTAAATACTTGTCAAATGAACGACGTTTTGCCTGCTTTATTAGCATGGGCAGACCCGATCAAAGATGGCCTTGATCAGTATTATATCAGGATAGCCTGATCAGAGAATTTTAGAGAGAACGCTAACTCCAATGGGACTGGCCTGGTCCAGCCCTGACATCTCCCGGATCTGGGGAACCTGATTGAGAATTGTGAAAAAAATTTAAGTCCGATCAATTTCTCCTAATCAGGAAATGATCAGGAGTATCTCAGGTTCCCCGGATGTTTATTAATTTTCATCAACGTTATCATAGACACCTAATGAATCATTCTGAGTTTCCCGCAGATTCTTTGTCCAATTCTGAAAATTATTAATATCTCTATGGAAGAAGTTTATGTAAATGATCAGACCGACTAATGCTATGACTGAGCTGTAGTCTAGTGGTTAGCGGGTCAGCTTAGTGTGTAGAAGGTTCCCGGATCGAAATTAATTTCCCAATTCAAAATGTCTAATTTCAATGAAAAATGTCATCTCATTTACAAATACAACGATGAATTAATTGAAAGTGAATAAATAATTTATTTTTTGTTATTAATTAATGTTTATGGTCTTTTGGATGATGTATGGAATTTTTCATCCGGCACTGATTTGGAATGCCTTATCCGGTCCTGAGTTGGAGATCCAAGTCAGGCCTTGACTTGACAAAGCGTTAAAGTCCAGACTTGGACCAGATAAGGCATCCAAGTAAGAGCCTGACGTCCGGAGTCAGGCCAGCCTGATCAGGTCCGGATGAGACCCGGATCAGAATTTCTAGTCGGGTATATGATAATGAAATTAATACACATGTGACAATTTTTTGGATTTGTTTAACCGAATAAATTATTATCAAAAAAATATTAAATAATTAACACTTATGGTGCATTGAATTGGCTAGATGTGTATATTTCTCATTTTTTTCATAATTTATTTGAGAGAAAACATAATCTAAAAATTGGCGAATTTTTGCTCTTGTCAGTATCATCCAGCACATCTACATGTTGACTGATTTAAAAAAAAAATCGATAGAGGCTTTTACTCTGAAAAAAAATCGTGGTGCATCTGGCCCTGGTTCCCTCTTTCGTTCTTTTCTGCCCAATTTCCCCTAAGTTTTCTTCAAAAATTTTTTAGAAGAGAAGAAAAGAGAATAATGCATTTCATTTTTCTCGGAGCATGAAGTAAATGATAATTATTAAAAATGTAACAAAAAATTACATTTTGCAGAAATTTTTAGAATCATTGAGGATCGATTTCTCCAAAAGTCACCGAATTTTTCGATGAAAACTGCAGAATTTCGGAAATACATCTCCTCTCCTATCATTTATGGGTGGAACGATAAAATGAATAATCCGCGAATTTTCAGTAAAAAATTAATGCATTTTGTTATGTCGATTGAAATAATTTCCAATGTTTAAAAATTTTTCACGTTATCTTGCATCTAAATATAATATTCAGTATCAACTGTTTTCCATGTTAATGATATATTATGTTAAAAAGAAAGAGCGATTGCATTGTTGTCTTGTCCGAAGAGATCACCCGGGAGGGTATCGGCCTTCGTGCCGGACTGATACGATTGCAAACAGCTTTTCAACAAAAAAAATTATTGAAATAATGTTCAAATGGAAAAAGTCTTCTTCCTCTTCTTCCACGAGACTTTTCTCTTCTTTTTTTCGTTGCACATAAGATAGAGAATAAAGTTTGGAGTGGAATGCCTGGAAGAGACGGAGGAGGAAAGGAGGTAGAGTGTGGCAATATGTATCAGTCCGGTACTTATCGTTTTCTTTCGTTGCATCGCAACGACAGACAGGCCAAGTGAAAACATCAATTAACACTGATTCCATTGTGAAAAACAATTTATCGTTATCGAAGATTATTGCATTTATGCTCTTACCAATATCTCAACGTTACACTCTTTTCCCTTCGAATCATTCGAAACCGTCGCGACAGATTAATCATTCATTTTTTTTTCTCTGGAATAATTCATCATTAATCATTTTAATTATTAATTACTGGATATTATGGTTAGGTAAAATGAGTTTGTTCAATTTAATCATGTTTTTTGGCGAATGTCTCAGAATTGAAGCGGAATGAAGGAATTTCCAAGGAGACCTTTTTTGTAGAGAGGAATGAAAGCTACAGAAAAAGTCTCCATGAAAAATTCCGTATTTCTATTTTTTTCTGTAGATATTTTGAGTTAATCATCTGAAAGAAAAAAGTTGACTTGATAGTTTCGATCCTCACTATTGATTTCATGAGTTTAACAATTAGTCAACATTGTAGTAAACATGAGCGGGTTACGCCGAACTGCAGTCCATGTACTGCAGTGCATTGGAAAATTAATTTTAGTAGAGCAAAAAAATACAATTCATTACATTTCAGCTTACAAGCGAGTAATGGAACAATGAAAAAAAAAAAGGTATCACGATAAATCCTCATAAACTCGGTTGTTTCCCAGATATTCACGAAATAATTCTGATGAAAGACGTTCATCACAAAATTCCCCATAGCTTATTTCCACAATATCCTCAAAACTTATAAGCTTCGAAAAAAAATGTCAAAAGAGGTCTACTCGTTTGTAGCCTCCAAAACTCGGCTGAAAAAAGATCTCTTGGCAAAATTCCATAAATCTCATAAATTTCTGAAATATTTCTAAAATAATCTACATTTTCTGTGTTTCACCCCAAAAATTCCAACTACTAATCACACGAGGATTCCATTCATTTGGATTGAAGAAAGAAAGTGAAAAAAATGTAACAAAAACTTTAATTATGGAGGCTCTGCAATCAAGGGAAAAGCTCATTAGCGAATTTTCGTTGGAATAATAAACACGTTTATCTCCCAATTGTTTTTATGAAAAATGGGATTCATAATATTTTTTTTTTCAGTCTAGAAGAGAGAATAGTAAAAAAGCATAGGAGATCGATGGTGAGATAAAAATTTGTGAGTAAAATAATAATGATAATAATAATAACGATAATAGTAAAGGAAAGAGAATCAGAAGGGAGCAGGAGAGAATAAAGAATGAATAAGTGAAACAAAAGAAAAAGTAGAGAGCCAAAAGTTAAAAGGGAATCCATCCATAAATAAGAAGGTGAGCGCACACGCGGCTTCGGCAAAACGGGACGGATCGCCGCGCAATCTCCAACGGAATAATAATGCGGGTTTGAAATAAAACGCAGACGCGGCTCTACCGGACTGCAAACCATCCTCCCTCTCAGCCACCCCCTTCTCGCGCTTTCTCTCTCTCCCTCTCTCGCTCTTGCGAATGTTTTCCCTTTCTTGTTCCAATTGTAATACCCACAGTGGAGCCCTCATAGAGAGATGGGCCCAGATCAAACACTGGAAATTACAGCATTGTGAGCATTCTTTTCTTTCGCAGGTTTCTTTTATTATGTTTTTTTTTTTGAAGATAATACCGCTCTTTTGCTGTCTCGGGGGCTTTTTCTGCCCTTCAATGCATCTATGGAAGATAAGAGACTCGATTTTATACTTATCTGCGTATTTAAAAATTTGATGCAATTGTTTTTCGGTCATTTATTTTGTTTATTTGGATATCTGAATTTAATTTTGGGGAAAATTTGGATATCGTTAATGAAGTTACTTCTAATTTTTTATTGGACAGGTGCAAAGAGGATTATTTGCATTGGTAAATGCGCAGATTGACACACCTATTTTATATCTCATTCAGTCTGTCCAATAAATGAATTAAATTTGATTTAAAATTGCTGTATGAAGGAACAGCGGAGTGGGGATAAGACTGAGTGAGTGAGATTTCAAGGCAATTCGAATGGAAATTTGGTATAGAACTGGATAGCTCAATCGGTAGAGCGCCCGACACCCTAATAATGAAAGCGTAGATTTTTTTCTCTATTTTTTCTATTCGCTGAATATATATATTATCCGTTATTACAAAAATAAATTATATACCACATAAATAGTTATGTTTATTTTTTTTTATGAATGATGTTAGAAAGATGAAGTACTTCTCCTTCCTTACATCAATACTTCATATTGTTAAAATGTAGAAGTTTGAGAGATGTTTGTATCCATTAACTTCATTAGTTATAAGTTATAATATTAATGATTATAGTTTTTTCTACACTGTTTTCCACTGTACATATGTAAATAATATCTTTTCATAGTGCCAATAAAAACTGTTGTTATCAAACAAAAAAAAAAAGTAGAGCGCCCGACATGACATCGGAAGATCCTGGGTTCGACTCCCGGCGCAGGACTATCCAATTTTTTCTCGAAAAATTCTTGAATATGGGATAGGTGTGTTAAGAGACACATTTACCTTCGCATTCAAAAAATTAATAATCATGGAATGCAGTGGAAATCCGTGTAGACCTTGACGTAATTTAAATTCTGAAATTTGGTACATTTGTAGATCCAGTTAAATTTTTAGAAGGCTACAGAGTACGAGCCAAAAGATATTAACACTTGAAATTCCACGAGCTTAACATTGAGCCTTATGAGAAATTGCACATTTTATCATATTTTACGAAATTTATTGTTCCGATTTGGATGAAAGGGAAATGATAGAAAATTATGTATAAAACAATTTAAACCCTTGAAAATGCAGCTTCAGAGCATGTAATAGTAGTAATTAGTGAATAACTGAAAACTGTACTTTTTATAGTTTATTTCTCTCTCCAACTCACTCGCGACGCTGTCTAATGTGTCAACACTACGTCATTGAACGGGATAATCGGGAAAAAATTGTGAAAAAAAATTCATAAGGCTTCCCGAGTCGAAAAATAAGTCGTCGTAAGATGTAGTTTTGACTGCTTCAACATCAAAGACTTCAACAATTTTGGAGGGAGTCAAAAAACATCAATTTGACGTCCGCTATCGTCGTTTTACCTTTTCCTGCAACATCATACGACACTAAAATGAAGATTCGGAACGTCAACCGGAGAAAAACTTCATAAGTAGTCGAATTGCACTCAAAAAAAAGTATACTTCTCTCCAGTATGAATTATACTACTGGCAAGTATTTTTGAGAAACTTGCGAGAATTCATTAATTATACTCGTTAGTAGTAGCGAATAGTCTCCTCAGAAGTATATCCACTTGATCCGCGAAATACTTGGGATGAGTCTAAAATATACTCAGTCCTAGTATAAAAGATACTTGTCACTAGTATCTTTTATACTTGACAGCAGTATAAAAGATACTTGTCACTAGTATAAAAGATACTTGGATCAAGTATTTTCCAGAATTTACAGGAGCATGAAGCACTTGCTTCATAGATCGAAAATACTTATATTCAGGGCTTTTCTTGCAGGGTGGTATATTGGATTCGGTCTTGGATAAATAACAAAAGTAGAAATAACACGTTTATTTGAAGAGAAATTTCGAAATATCTTCTCTGCAGAATTTTTCCCTCAAAGTATGGTTCATAAACTAATCACTAACTAACATGAGAATGAAAGCCTTTAGCTCTATAGAGTAATGAAGTATACCAGTGAATGACTGACATAAAATTAAGAAAAACTAATTATTATGTTCAGCTTCATGTGCAAAAAGTTATTTTTAATGATTATTAACTAATAACAATGATGAGTAATTCTTGGTTCCATATCAAAATCAACTATTAATGTAAAAAAACATAGTTTCCCGAATTCCTTGTTTTCACGGATTTTAGGTCAAAATGAGTGTTTTCCTGAGAATCTCAGGAGCGCCTGTATAATTTCAATTTATTTAAATAATAATTCTATGAATTTCTTCGATATTTTGTTATTAAATGATGATGAATACATGTAAAATTGCATATACAAGTGAATAACAAGTTTAAATTCAATTATAAAATTACTATTATGATTATTCTGTCCATCGGTCATTCACTGGTGAGTGGTCACGGACTGGACCGTTTACCCTACCAACTTATATAATCAGAGTTGGATGAAATTTTTTTTTTGTCTCTATTTGGTACTCATGCAAGGGCATTTGCAGCTTAATGGAAATCTGTTTTAATTATTAATTTATTCCTCCTTCGAGTCGAGAAGATCATGCGAGTTTTATTGCGAATTTTATGGATTGCAGATTAATGAATTTTTGAATGGAATTAATCCCTTTTTTCAGTTGAATCTCATAATTTCAGCAAAAATGGGAGAGTTGATTCCCATTAGAACAATTCCTCGAAAATTTTCCTCAGATTCCAAGATAATCCCGTGGAGTGATATCATTTCCTTTTACTTCAATTGATTGAATTGTTAATTAATACCAGAATGAATTTACTCATTGTTCAATTATCAGCTTGCCATTGCCCGATACTCTTTGCATCTAAAAATTTTCTCAATTTACATATACATTACATAATCGTTTCTAATTAATGGATACAATAGAATATGCATTTAATATTGCGTTTTCCTTAAGGGAAGGGGGTAAGGGTTTACGCGTTAAGAAAAAAACACTTTTTTTACGATTTTTTTTTAGACGTACGGATTGAGCAGATTCATTGAAACCTTTTGAACATTATGAATCATGGATTCAACAACATTGAGTAATTTTTTTATGCGAAAATATCCACAACCAAGCCGGCTTTTCCAAGAACTTTTCTTTGAAATAGACGATTTGCGGTGATCACTGTATCTCAGCTGGAGATTGTCAGAAATGAAAAACCATTGAAATTTAGTCAAAGTATCATTAAATCCTCCCCTCCATGTCCTCTGATTATTTTTTTTTTACATTAAGGGGGTTTTCCACCTACAAAATGGCACAATTTCTTGTAAAAAATTGCAGTTTTTACTTTAAATGACCACCAAAAATTGAAAATGAAAAAAAAAATAAACAGAGATCGTTGGGGGGAGGATTTGATGATACTTTGACTAAATTTCAATGGTTCTTCATTTCTGATCATTTCCAGCTGAGAAACAGTGATCACCACAAATCGTCTATCTCAAAAGACGTTCTTAGAAAAGCTCTGTCTCCGGCATGTTTGTGGATATTTTCGTATAAAAAAATTACTTCATGTTGTTGAATCCATACTTAATAATGTTCAAAAGGTTTCACTAAATTTGCATAATCCATACGTCTAAAAAAAAATCATAAAAAAAGCGTTTTTTTTTACGCGTAAACCCTTACCCCCCCCCCCCCCCCCCCCTTAAAGACAGTGGGTGAAGAAAAGTAGCCAATTTGAGAATATTAGCCGCCATGAAACATTACTTCTGCATTTCTAGATTATAGTCATTTTTGTGTATGGCTGCTAAATCATCGTAAAAACACTTCATCACCTTTTTTTTTTCGTCATTTTCAAACAATTATGTTTATAATTCTAAAAAAAAACAAAGAAAAAGACAGAAAATAGGAAATAAGCATTTTTTCGAGCCAAAAAAAACGGGAAATTGCAAAAACTTATGAATACTGAGAAGTAGCTTACACATGTTTTTTTTTTGTTAAACACAAGTACAGAATAATTATGGTATTGTCGAAATTTTTGAGCGAGACTCAATGAGAAACACTTCTTTTTCTCGAATTAATTAATACACCTAATCAAATTAATAATTTCTCACAATTTACATACGGAACTTGTAAAAAATCTATTTAGTCAATACTTGTGCCAAGTTTGAAAGATACTTATGACAAGTATAAAAGATACTTGCGACAAGTATAAAAAATACTTGACACGAGTATGAAAGATACTTGTCACAAGTATCTTTTATACTTGTCACACGTATCTTTTATACTTGTCACCAGTATTTTTTATACTTCACGTGTGAGCGTTATACTAGTCATGAGTATCCAGGTGAGACTCATCTCTAGTATTTTTTATACTTTTGGTGAGTATACTCCTGCCAAGTACCTGGAGATACTACGCAGTAGTATATTTTTTTTTGAGTGTGGTGTTACGGGTCTTCAAAAAATTTTGACCTGCACCGGGAACGGAGGGTCAGGTATAATAATCATAAAAATTTTATTGTCCCTCCTGAAATTTCCAACAGAAGGGTGGGTTATCATTTGGGCAGGCTAAGTTTCCCTTCATTCAGGAACTTAAAAAATTTTCAAACTCCATTGGACTTTGAAAAATTTTAGTTTTCGTTGAAATTAAATTTTTTTTTATCTCACTGTGGGCTCGAAATTTTTGATTCACTTTCAGAGGCTGAATTTAATGAAATATCAAGTAAAGAAAAAATTGTTGAAAATTTTGATTTTTTAAATTGAACGATATTTTATGCGTTTCTCAGGTAACAAAACCCGCAATAGTCTAAGCCTTAGACTCTAAGGGCTGCCAGTATGCCGTACTGGGTACAGCTATGGCTCGTACATGTGGTCCTTTTTTTTTCATCAGGTTTTTCCCATTTTTATGACGAGTGGGTGGTAAAATAAAATATACCGAAAAGTACGAAGGTTCCATGTATTTTCTCGCCATCTCTGGAAAATTAAAAGACCAGAGGCATCGAAAATTCAGTCTCAAACCAACCCTTGTGAGGAGTGCATCGTTCAAGGCAGTCTAAGTGAATTTATGCGTAAAGTGTTGTGCTGTTCAGTGTGTCGTAATTTCTGCATTAATTTTTGGATAGGGAAAAAACAAAAGTGATATTCTGCCTGTTAATTTAATTCAAGACACAACTTTTTTGTATTAGGATTGAAGACGCTGTTACCATGGTGGACCCAGTTACCGGACATACCCCAGTTTACGGACGTAGCGGCAAGATATACTAATAATCAATACTTGCGTGAGAAAACCAGATTTTTCAATACTTGCAAAGTGTCAATATAAAAATCAATTGAATTGTTTGATTCACTGAAATGAAATCTTTTACCATTTTAATAAGTTAATTCTCACTGTCCAGATACTAGTGCCATTCCCTTAACTTTCCGATAACTGGTGCTTCCATGGTATTTTTGAAATATGTAAAATATAATTTATATGACCCGACTAGAAATTTTGATCCGGGTCTCATCTGGACCTCATCAGGCTGGCCTGATTCCGGACGTCAGGCCCTCGCTTGGATGCCTTATCCGGTCCACGTCTGGATTGTAACGCGCTCGTCAAGTCAGGGCCTGACTTGGATCGCCATCTCAGGACCGGATGAGGCAATCCAGATGAGTGCCGGATGAGAAATTCCATACATGATCCAAAAGACTTACTCATTAATTAATCAACGCAATAACAAAAAATATATTATTTATTCACTTTCAAGTGATTGATCGTTATATTTGCACGAGAGATGACATTTTTTCACTGAAATTAGAGATTTAAAATTAGGAAATTAGCTTGCACCTGGGTGGACTCGATCCCAGAACCTTCTACACACTAAGCTGACCCGCTAACCACTTGACTACAGTTCAGTTATAGCATCTGTCAGTCTGATCATTCACATAAACTTCTTCCATAGGGATATTAATAATTTCCAGAGTGAGATCATAAATCTGTGGGGAACTCAGAATGATTCATGAGTTGTTTATGATAAAGTTAATAAAGATTAATAAACGTCCGGGGAACCTGATATGGTCCTGATCATTTCCGGATCAGGATAAATTGATCGGACTTAGAGTTTTTCATAATTCCCGATCAGATTCCCCAGATCCGGGAGATGACAGGGCCAGAGCAGGCCAGTCCTATTAGAGTTAGCGTTCTCTCTAAAATTCTCTGATCAGGCTATCCTGATATAATACTGATCCAGGCCATCTTTGATCGGGCCTGCCCATGCTATAACAGATCTGGATTTGATCAGGCGTGCTCATGCTATACCAAATCAGTATAGCCATACCCACTCCGGATCTAGATTTGATCAGGTCTGCCTATCTTATGCCTCATCATGATAGCCATATTCACTCCAGATCAGGACTTGATCAGGGGTGCCCATGCTATACTGGATCAGGATAGTCATACTCATTCCGGATCAGGATCTGATCAGGCGCGCACGGGTTATACCGGATCAAGATAACCATACTCATCCCGGATCCAGACTTGATCGAACGCAGCCACGGCATGCCTGATCAGGATAACCGTATTCATTCTGGATCCGTACCAAGTGTGACAGCAGGCGTGCCGGATAAAATTTCTAGTCGGGGATGTATTAGATATATTTACGTGCTTAGATATATGATATGTTAGATGCATAGACGTATTAGATTAGAAGGAGACGGAGAAAGAAGTTCAGAACTTTAAGATTTCCATCATTCTTCATTGAAATAGCCTGCCTTTAGTGATCTGTATGCTTATATTTTTCCCAATTCAAGCGTAAATAAATGAACTAAATTTTCAATTATCAAATGAGTGGTTTTAATCGCGCAAAAAAATGGGAAAACCCCCATTTTTATACCTATAATCCCAGCCTTCCTCAAGCCATAGAAGGATCAGAGAGAGATAGACATATCCTTCAAGAGTCATGAAAATGAAACTATCCAACGTCAACTTGAAGCCAAAAGACGTGCTACCCTCATTAAATATTGATGTCGAACGATGTTTTTTGATGTTATGAGTCTTCCTTTTTGAGTAACGACGATACAAAACGATATTTTGACACCAAATGATTTCAATACTTTCATGACTTCTACCGAAATGGGCGTCGTTTAACTTCACGTTGATGTTAGAAATCTTCAAAATACCTCCGAAAACGAGGACACTTTTGATGGCAAAACTACATCTTATAAAGCCTTATTTTTCGACTCCGGTTTACTTCAAAGAAGAATCCTTATGGCAACATTTTCGTAAGAACTTTTTTACTAGTTCCCATTTTCCTCTACGAAAAATATTTCTACACCAATTTCTCTATCTCGCTTGGTTTCTGAGATAATCTTCAATGACTGAAAAAAACCTAACCTCGTTCTGTTCTGTGCCTGCACTAGTGAATTATTAGTTGAAGATCGTAAAAACGATAGGTCTAGAATGAAGCTACCAAACTCTAGAAATCTATTAATTTTATGATCACACAAGAAAATTTTCAAATCCCATTTGTCGAAGTTTCTTCTTAGTAATCTTCATACCAAATCTGGAGTGAAAAAATTACTGAAAATACGGAAAAATCAAATATTTGTTACAGAAAAAGAGTAGTAACGCGTGCCAACGAATTGGGCCCTAATTGCCCGGTAAACTGTCAGCCCCAGGGACGTATTTGTTTGGAGCATACAAGCGTCCAGCGGCGCCTTGGGGTCCGATTGTAAACACTGGCTAAAGTTTTTCGGGTTCCGATTATCCAACACCTACGCAGACAAGCACACGCATCTACATAATTCGAAACACCTCAGCATCCTAATTTTTAGTTTAAAATTTCTTTGCACTAAGATTTTCGAAGTAAAGAGCGAATAAACAGAAGTCTACTTTCTTTTTATTTTCACTCGGAGAATCAAGTTGATTTTGTTGGCGAATGAACAAAGAAGACTAGTGTTCCGATCAGTTAACAGCTAATGAGCGATATATTTGGATGGCCTGCATGTTCACGACAGAGGATGACTAAATTTCTGCAAAACACATTTTGCAATTCTCCATAAAAAATTTCATGAAAAAAAAAATTTCCATAATTTTTTTCTTGTTTTCTTCAATTTGAAAAAAAACTTTCTCATATTTTATAAAATTATATAAAAATAGATATAGAATAGAATTTATTTTTAATCTATTCATATGATTACGCACTACCAATATACGGCGGTGGTTCTAAAGCAAACACACGTGCGTAGATAATCGACCAACGTTTGCTCACCGTACACTTAACAAATATACGATGAATCAGTTGCAGAAAAGCACAACTTGAATAAGTAAATGTAAAGAAAAAACCCGTGCAAGAGGTTTACTATACAATGGGGGAAAATCCATGGGGGCATCAATCGGCATTTTATCATTCCTCCGAATCCATAAAAATTCCAAATTAGAAAAAAAATTCAACTATTTGAAATTACCTTAAACAATATAGAAGTGAAAAAATCGTCGATAATGAAAAATTTGTGATTAAATATGAATGACGTTGCTTCTCTTTTCGAAATCATCCAACAAAATTCAATGATACTCCCTATTATTTAGTCGAATTAAAAATATCATTTTGATGAATGTAATCTTTCACTTTTTTTTATTTCCATGATTTTCGTACCCACAAAATCCATAAACAGTTTTCATTGGAATATAATACAATTTGAACGTGTATATTCAACAATACATATTCGGCATTTGCCCCCCTCCACCCCGTCGAGACACAACAGTTGAGCGTGCACATACAAGCCCCGGGTCGCGAGTGAATCGCGAAAAGGCCTTTACGGAGTGCGGAGCACGATCGAGATACCGTATCGGCCAGCATTTCGAGTGAATATTAGCGTAATGAGCTCGATAGCCGGGCGATACGAGAGATTTTAACCCGTCCGTACCGTCACGTACCACGATTCTACCCGACGATCCCCCCCCCCCTCATTCCCTCTTCTCTCTTTTACCTCGAACCTATATCCCCCACCATTTTACTTTTCCACCCTACCCACTCTAACCTCATTGAAAATGACGAAAAATTTAGTTAAAAATTGAGAAAATGGTATGAACAATGGATTAGCATTGACAAATAAAAATATGAACGAATCAGATCATTCGGATGATTTTATTAGAATATTCGGATGGAATTAAATTAGCGAATTCAAATTGTCTCATCAAATTGTACGAGATATCTCGAAAAATAATGAAGATACGTAATCTTTCAAAGAGACCTCTTTTACAAGGTGAATTCTGCTTTACAGAGAAGGTGTCTATAAAAATTTCAGTATCTCACTTAGTTTCCACTGGAGATGATCCATTGAAACTGAAAATTACTTGAAATCAATTCTTGGTAACAATCCGGAATGAAAAACTTGACTCTTCCACCTCATCTACTTCAACTTCATTAAAATTGATGAAAAAATTGCAGTAAAAGTTGAGAAATGAATTTAACCCTAGACTGGTCACCATGAGTGACCCAACGGCTCTGGGTGGGTGATGAACGATGTGCCACCGTATTATTCTGACTACGACGTTGCCAAATTCCCTCTACACTGCCCGAACGCGTTTAGTGAATTTTCGGCAACGTCGTTCAACGGACGACCTCACTTAGCATTAGAAAAATTTCGCTAGCATCCATAATTGATTTCTTTTCCCCATAAAATTTACAGGATATTTCATTCAAAAGATATAATAGTTTGATAAACACTACAATGAATAAAGTAACTTTTTTCTGAATTTTCCGCTCAATCAAATAATCATAAAAGAAAATTTTAAGAAACAGCAGCATGCTCATAGTATGACCAGTCTAGGGTTAAGGGGTAACGGAACCCCTTGTATATATTGAATTTTTGAACTAATTATTTGATGATATTCATCAATATATCTATGATAAAGGAGTGGCAACGACTGGGGAAGTACATTAGGAAGCCGTTGCTTCTGATATTTGATGCAAAAAGTCATAATTATTACTAAACAATGGGTTTGAAAATTTGAAATTCACTGGGTCTTCCGTTACCCCTTAAGCAATGAATTAGCATTACCAAATCAAAATCTGAGAGAATGAGATTATATAAATGATTCAATTTGAATATTCAAAAAAAAAAATGAAATTAACAGATGTGAGTTGTTTAGTCAGTTTTTTACCGGAAATCTGGAAAACTAACGAAAATAATGTAATTTTCGTCGAGACCTTTCTTGCAGCTCTCACTTTTCTCTGCAAACAAAGATGAACACAAAAATTTCTCTATCTCGCTTAGTCTCCGAGATATTTCAGAAAGTGTGATAATAAAAGTGACATATCATAAAAGAACGTAAATCATTAAGAAAGCAAATTAAATGACATCTGGAACGCAGCAATCGATGAATTCAAAAACGATTAAGTGCATTTTTACGATAATCAGTTGACATTAACAAATGAAAATTGTCACGTATTAGTTGATAATGGTAGTATTGAATGCAACAATAAAAGAAATTATTCTCGCGATGATAAAAAAATAAACAAGTGAAGGAGCTGGTCGAAGTTGGATTTTGTATAATAGAAAGGAGGAAAAAAAATTAAGGAAGAGGATAAAGAAGAGAGTGAGAGACACAGAGGCTTGGACACCATTCCAACGATGCCAGGGCCGTGTCCCGGCAGTGTCTTGCAGGAGGCTGGAGTGACACCACAATGCGGTGTAGCAATTTGTAGGCTCGCCCTTCGTTCCTCTCCATCTCTTTTACCTTCACAACTACCTAAAACGTATTTACTTACAGGTGTTCGTGTGTGTGTATTCACTTATTCACTCCGAGTATATTCTATCTATCCATACTTCTTCCGATCAATCGTAAATTTTCCTCCCCTTCTATGTCTCTGCGTTTTCTATTACATACCACGAATTGGTTTCTTCTTGGAAAGATTTGCAACAAAAAAACTAATTTTCATGTGAAATCAATTTAATTTAAAATATCTCGCAAAATAACGAAAATACGAATTTTTTTGTTGAGAGTTTTTTTTTGTTGGTATATAGTCCTACAAAAAAATTTCTAAGAAAATTTCGATATCTGACTTAGTTACCGAGATAATGAAGTAGCATCGAGAATTACTTGAAATCAGTCATTTTGTTAATTATTTCGGAATCTAAGGAAGGTATAGGAATTTTTGTGAAGTCTTTTTTTACGGAGAAAAACGAGAGCTACAAAAGAGGTTCTACTAAAAGTTTTGTTAAATTCCTTGGATTCTGAGATATTAGGCAAAAACAAAATTCGAATTGTCCTCAAATTATTTTATTTTTGCTCTTCATGAATTAATTGCAATTTCATTTCCAAATGAAATCGCAATCTTCTTCGATGATTAGATTATTTTTTATCAATTTTCTTATTCCTATTTTTAAAGGTCGAAATAGAAATTCTTCTCATTCTTTTATTTCCCTCGAAATTGCACTTATTTTTTCATTCTTCGCTTCCTTCAGTTTCAAGTCGTTTTCTCCACAGTTTCTTCGTATACCGATGGCCGCCTCCACCGATCGACACTGATAAACTGTACGCGGCCAAGTGGAGACCCAGAGCTGTACGACATACATACATCGAAAGTAGATGAATATATACAAACACAGTGTATACATTTACCTCGGAGTGAAAGAAAGAAAGAAGAAGCGTAAGAAAAGACAGAAATTCAAGAAAGACACCGACGAGGATTTGCGACTCTTTACTCTCCATCGGCCATCGTGTGCCACCAACACACGCACACATATGCAGCTACACGAACCAAAGATTTCACTTCTTTTTACCCTGTGTACGATCCTTTATTGTAATCCCTTATCCACTATGTGAAATGAAGAAGGTAAAAATAAATTTAAAAAAAATGAAGAAGAAGCGGAGGAAAAAAAGAACCCTGTCCGACACCCGCGTGACGACCGTGAGAGAGATTCAGTGTAATGTCACCACTCGCATTGAGACGAGAAAGATTGACTCAGATATCTGAACTATTCCGTTTTATTCAATTCTCAAGTTCCAAAGCTGCGATAATTTACTCTTTTTCCTCAAAAATTCGATTTCAAACAGAAAAAAAATATTCAAAAATCATTAATGAATTTTATACGATCAGTTAGACAGACAAATTCCTGTTTTTCTGCCATTCAATAGTGGAAAATTGTAGCCATACTACGGAGGGCTCAGTCATTATTTGCCATTATTCACAATCACCAGACTTACAATTGATGAATTATTAAAGAATAAAATTTTGGCAAAAATAGAAAGTGTCCAAGCAAGTTTTGAACTCACAGAAACAAAATGGCACTTACACCCCTTTGATTCTAAGTCTTCTGTCTCAGTTAATTTCGATGGCAGTGATAAACAGTATGGATTTCTCTTTTGCAATGTATTTCAACGCTGAAAAGACTACAAAAAAAACTGTATAAATATGGATTCTTTCAATTGACGTCGAATCTGTATTGGAATGATGATGTATTTTGGAAAGAAATTATGATTGTATTCTCTAAAGATAATGAGGATTCAATTTACTAGAGTTCAAAATTTTCAGGATGAAATTCAGTTATAAAGAAGTGCAGTGAGATTTGATGTTTTTTTCTCATTCATTTTTTGAAAATATCTCGGGAACTAAGCGAGATAGCCATCTTGCTAGAAAAATTCTTGTGAAAACCTTTTTGGTAGAGCTCACTTTCCTCTACAAAAATGTTTCAGAGAAAACTTCACTATCTCGTTCAGTTCGTGAGATAACCGCTTAAAAATGAATAAAATGATAAGTCAACTTGTCTTGTCAGAACGCTTCACTATGCATTTTTTTGAAGAACTGGTTGACCGGAGTTCAACTTTTGAGGATTCACCTTCCAGGAACGACTGTAACCTTTTCGTTTGCAACTGAAAATTCTTTTTTGCTCCATTACTTTGCTCGTATTCTCCAAACTAATTTAGTAGTGAACAAATAAAAAAGAATGATTCGATTTGTCCACTGTTTCTTCTTGAAGAATATTTCGCTTAATTCCCGAGATATTCCCCTCCAAAATCAACGGGAAACATTTTTTTCTCATTTTCCCTGTTCGCTACTGGATTGGAAGACGCAAATGATCAAATAATGTTTTCTGTTCGAGGGAGGACAGAATTTCGTCTCTTACTGAGCGCAGCGAGGTTTGGAATATAGCACTTTATTCCCTGAGGGCAGAGAAATATCATATGTACCGCGGATGGAAAAAATCAACTTTCCGAGCGAAGAGCGGATGTAATTTTTTTAAAAGGATAATACACTATTTAAACCTCAAATTCTCCTAACTATAAACTAGAGATTCTTCTATCAATTATCGATAAATCCATAAATCACATAAAAGATTTTAAAAATGCCTTCGACGATATGAATGATTGAGCTCGATTCCTCATCGAACAAAATACGCAACAAGCCAACTCCACCCACGCATAATTCCCAATATTTTTAAAATCATCATCATTTCTCCAACTGTTCCATGATTACAAGATGGTGTCTGAAGATTATTATTTATCTGTGAACACGATTCAATAAGGCATTTTATAAAATCATCGGTTATTAATTTGACGCGTCAACTCACCAGGGGGTGATTGCCGTCTCACCGCAGGACATCCTCTTTTATAACCTTAAAAATAATAATAATAACATGACTCTACAGATACAACTGAGCTTATATTGAGCATTGAAATGTTAATATACGTGTTCCTAAAAGGTGGGGTTCAACCAATAAAAATGAAATGTAAAGACAAAAAAGTGATTCACTCCTTTCCACACTTTCGATGGAAACATCGACAAATTTATCGCGTGATTAATGCATCGAGAATGATAACGATCTCCCGTGCTATTGAAACAACGTATACCGGATGAAAACCCGTGGGCTACAGAGTATAGATGAAGAATATAGAAAGGGAGACGACATTAACCGCATGCCGTTATTAACTTTGTAACACGCGGAACTAATTAGCTCACTCGGTCTCTCTCTCCCTCTCTCTTCTGCTTTTGAATACACACAACGTGTCGATATATCTACAGTTAATGAACGTGTATTAAACTGACCTGCAATCAGGACCGAACACAATGCATCAATGTTGTACATCATTTTCGATTAATTATCATTTTAATAGAACATTAAAGATTCAGGGGAAAAAATACGTAAAATTATGGCTCGTATTTTGGTGATTTGAACTGAGGTTGTGTGCTCACATTGATATGGATAAATTGCAGAAAGTGTGTGCTGTTTCCGAAAAATTAATCATTCAATTGGTCTAACTCACGTGCGCTACTTTTTTTTGATGAATTACAGTGTTTAATGGTAATTACAAACATTATGTTGCACGAGGTGGGGGCTGTCAGATCGAAGTAAGAGAGAGAGAGAGAGAGAGAGAGAGCGATAGGTGGCGCTGCAGAGCCATGTTGATAGGAAGGAGACAGACTTTACGTGACTGTCATTAAACAATATTTACTGAAATTTTGATGGCAAATTGCGCTGTCTTTTTACATGAGAGAGTGTTATCCTTTCAGATATGAACTCTATATAGATCATTTAATCACATTTCTTTCTAAAGTTCAGTAGTAGAGAGGTAAATCAATAGTAGTCAATGATGTTTTGATCTAATTTTTTGAGAAATAATTCAGAATTGAGGTGCGATATGCAAATTTTGGTTGAGACCTTTTTTGTGGAGCGAAATGAGACCCACAAATATCGTTAATATGAGAAATTCCGTCTCTCCAGTAGATTCCAAGATGTTTCCAGGGAACGATAAACAAATTGAAGCAATGTTATTTTGTCCAATTTTTTTTGATTAAATATCTCGCAGTTAAAGTGGGATACAGGAGTTCCACTAGAGTTCCAGTGTCATAGAGACCTATGAAAAACACTACTTCTTATATCTCTATTAAAATCCGAGCTATCACCGAAAAATTACCTTAACAATCTATTAATTTTGGTAAAAGAAAAAAAATCATTATAAGTCACAAAGTTGCAAGAAAAAATATTCATAGACAATTTTCATTATTTACTCCAAAATCGGCCGCATTGATGTCATCAACAGAGAAATTATTCATTTCTTTCAATCATTAAAAATTGAACTTTTCATGACTTTTCAATAATTGAGAAAAAGAAATGGTAGAACTAGTAATTCAAATTTTATTAAAACCCCCAGGCCGTGAGATGCCAAAGCAAATAACAGAGAAAGAGTTGAGACCTGTTCCACAAGTAACCACGTGAAAGTCACTCCGGCGACACTGCGTTCCTGAATGCTACACATAACTGGCACTTTCGTGAAGCATGGAAAAAAAATAATGAAATAAGTATAACATATTTCAACGTTGCATTATATATCATAAAACTTACACGTGTCCAATGAAACGTTGAATTAACTTTACGATTAATAGCACAAGGTTCAACGTATAATCTCTCATTTATTGATTCCAGTTATTAATTCTAATTTGGCAGCTGAAAGCCTCTGTGCACTTCCAAACAATTACCAGAAAAATATTATAAAATTTATCATAAATATCGAATTTCTTTATTGTTTTTTTTTGATAACTTCAATATTATTAACAAAAAATTCTATGAATAAATATTTTTTTGCATGACTCAACTCTAAAAAACTTATTTACAATAATAAAATTTTAAAAATCATCGAATTAAAAAAAAAGCATCATTAAACACAATTTCCCGCCATAACAAGTCAACCACGTGATTCACCCTCATTCTGCACATCTCCTGTTCAATTGTGAAATCCTCTTCGTCTGTAGTAACGAATGAAAATCATCTCAGTGCTCAGAGGAAGCGGAAAACAGAAAAAAAAAAAGAAACGAAAAAAAAGTAGCTCGTCAACTCTTTTACGAAGAGTCAGTATCGCACATTTATCATGCGCGATAGGACCAGGACTAATGTTCTGCTCGATAACACGTATACATAACAAATCCGGTAGATAAGCCAACAACAAAGCAGACGCAGAGAGACATACACACGAGAACGAAGTTTTGAAAAGAAACGTATGAAACCCAGTGAAAAATATATATTTTTCTCAAGGTTTACATATATTTTGTTTTTTACATCATTCTCGCGAGTTTATTGAACGCAAAAATTGAGCAGACCAAAAAAAAAATTGACTCACGTTTCAGGGGCTTTGGATTGCTCTGTTTACGGCGTGACATCCTCCCCCTCCTCTTCCCTCTGCCATCACCAAATCAGCATCAACATTGCCCCAAACGATCACACGATAATAATTAAGATGAAAAAGAAAAGTAAAAATGTAATCTTGAAATTCCGAGTAGACTAAACACAACACGTAAATGATAATAAACCAATTTATCGAACAATAATTATTAAATAAACAAAGCCAATGATAGGAAAAACAACAAGCGAGGGACAGCAAACACCCAAAATGCACTCAAATATAAATTCACTGTTTATTTCAATGATTTTTCCAATTTTTTTTTTTTTTTCAATGAATTTTACAAACACGAATTAATATTAAATGTTTTTCAAGATAAATCCTTCATTGGAAGCAAATGAAAAAATTGAAAATTAATTACACGAGTTTATTATTCTACGTGTATCTGACACTTCACGCAGCAGCACATCGTCCCTCTGCCGCTGTCAGCGGGCAACTAAAACATAACCCGGCGCTAAACATACCCCCACTACTTTAGCACGCGGCGTGACTTCGCGTTCTCTCCCGAGTCAAGGGATGCAATGATGTATCTACTGTCTCACTCGCTCTCACGTGCATTGCGACTAAAGTGAAGAAGAGGGGGAGGGAGACTATTACTACGGGAGAATACTCGCGAAGAAGAGAATAGCAAGTGGGGGAGTTCATTCGGTGAGAAGAGAGGAATCGAGGTGGGAAAAATCATAAGCTCCGCCCTCCCATTCCCTTCTGCATTTAGTTTATCTCATAAATTTAATTACGTTGAATCGATTGATTTTCCTTGCGATAAAAAATTTGAGGGAAAATCGAGTATTTTCCAAGTTTGTTTTAACGGAGAATCCTTTTGCTTGATGATGATGTGTCCTTGGTTATTCATTGGCTCATTCTTTCAAGGGCTTCCGTACTTTGTTTGAAAAGTACTTGAGACAACATTTGTTTTTTGATAATTCATCTATTTATCTATTTGTTTAGAGTAATTCCGTTTACTTTCAGTGAATCACCGAGAATGAGAGAGCCTCCGTAAGGAATGGGAGAAGGTTGGTAGTAAGAATTTCGCTATTATCGATTTTTTCGAATGTTGCAACGAACTTAGGGACCATGATGAATTTTTTGGCAAATATATTCCTCAATTTTTCAACTATTTCCTCAAAAAAAAAAATTCCAAAAAATATTTTAACATTTTCCAAGGATTTTTTATCGGATTTAAAAAAAAGTCTCAATTTTTTTGTTTGTTGATTTTCAATAGTTAATTTTGATGAAAAATTTATTTCTTAACATTCGGTTAAGTGGTTTCCAGACTTACCGCCTGTCGTTCCAGGGGATGTGCTCGAGTGGCATGCCTCTGATGATGAGCTAGTATGTGAGATGATGAAATAGAGGTTATACGTAGTATCGAAGACCTCTAGGTAATTTATCGCTAGGAAAATCGTGAAATATCTGAGAAATTGAGAAAATTTAATAACTAAGTGATTTATAATTTGGAGAAAAAAACATGACTATCGTTGATTATTTTCAAACACTATCGGACAATCCGTACTTTGGTGCAGGCTTTGGATTAGCTGGCCTCGGTCTTGGAGCAGCGGTGCTTCGAAAAAGTTCTGCCTTCGCTATGGTGTTATTCAGGTGAACAGAAAACCCAGGAAATCGAAACTTTGAACACTTTGTAAATGATCCAGTAGCATTTACTCAGAAATAATTTTCTATTGAATATTTCCAACATTGAGAAAGATACATCAATTTCGTCTACAAAAATAGCTGTGTCTTCCTTAGTTCCTGAGACATGCACAAAAAATTGAATGAAAAATTAAGATTATTCAGTGATTGCAAATCATTTCCTCATAAATATCTCTAAACTAAGACGGAATTTTTGTAATTATTTTCTTCATAGCTCTCATTTCCCTCTAAAAAAAGGTCATGATGAAAATTACTCCATTTCTATAAGATTACGAGATATTCAAATTGGCTCATTTTCATCACTTAATTGATGAATTATATATTCCTCTTGGAATAATTGATGTTAAATATTTCCAGGCGCCACTACATGATAACACTCGAAGTGCCATGCAGAGACAAGAGTTATCAATGGTTACTTCAGTGGATAACTCACAAAGGTGCCCGAAAAACTCAACACTTATCAGTAGAAACAAGTTTTGAAATGAAAGACACAGGACACGTCAATACAAAATATGAATTTATTCCCAGCATTGGAACACATTTTTTCAGGTATTGTTCATCGGAAATTTTCTTTCACTTTAATTATTTAAAGTTGTGTGTGAATGTACAGTAGGTATTTTTAATTGGAGAATAAATTTACTAATTGAACAAGATATAAAGGCAACTGGATAAGAGTTGAGAGAACGAGAGAACAACAAACATTGGATCTTCACATGGGAATTCCTTGGGAGACTGTTGTACTAACGGCTTTTGGCAACAACAGGAATATTTATTTTGAAATTTTAGAGGAAGGTGAGGAATCTTTTTCATTATTAGTATCTTCCTTGGATTCTGATTAATAGCTTTACTAGGCCTCAGTTATTGGAAAATGTCTCCAAATCGAAAGAAATTGCGAAAAATTGTGTAGAATTTTTTCTTGTAGAAGAACATGAGAGCTACAAAAAGGGTGCATGTACAAATTTCTCTGTTTCCCTCAAATACGGGGATATTCCACAAAAAACGAGCTGCAAGTGAAATTGAATTGTCCTGTTTTCTCACTTTACCATCAATTTTAGTAGTTGAGAAGTAAAAGAGGATAAGCGATTTTTTTTGATAAGTCAAAGTTTTTTTTGCAGAAGAAATAAAGAAAGCACCATGAAGATTTTTACTCTCCACTACTGAATCAATCACTTCCTTTATGATTTCATTGATCTGATTGTAACAGTTATTTTCAGCTCGACAAATGGCTTTGAAGGAGCACGAGGGAAAAACGATAATGTACACCGCAATGGGTAGTGAATGGAGGCAATTTGGACATCCAAAGAGAAAACGACCAATTGAATCTGTTGTCCTCGATCAGGGAATTTCTGAGAGGATTATAAAAGATTGCAAGGAGTTCATTGAGAATCCTGGATGGTACAGTGATCGAGGTTATTTTCTTTCAATCATTTCATTAAATCACACTTTCAAGAATGATAATTTTTATTTGAAAAAAAAAAAAAATGCATCGGAGATAATTCGATTGATAACACGAAAATATTCTTAAATACATTTACGAGAATATTTTCAATCATTTTTAAAAATCAATTCATTGAACAATTCTTGTTTATTCTTGAAGGAATTCCGTACAGACGTGGCTACCTTCTACACGGTCCTCCGGGTTGCGGAAAATCTTCATATATCACAGCTCTGGCGGGTGAACTAGAGCGAGGAATCTGTGTTCTCAATTTGTCAGAGAGAGGACTCACTGATGATCGATTGAATCATCTCCTCGCAGTTGCTCCTCAACAAACAATTATTCTCCTGGAGGATGTTGATGCTGCATTCAGCAGTCGAGAAGAAACTAAAGACAGTGAGGAAATCCCAGAAAAGTCTTTTTATTTAATCAAATTTTTTTTTTTTTTTTATTTAAATTTAATCAAATTAATGGGCGTATTGAAGAAACAATGAATAACTACTCAATTGTATTCGATTAATTTCGCTCTGCTCTGTTTCTAGTGAAAGCTGCTTTCGATGGATTGAATAGAGTTACATTCAGTGGTCTTTTGAATAGCCTTGATGGTGTTGCATCAACTGAGGCACGTATCTTATTTATGACAACCAATTACTTGGAGAGACTAGATCCAGCTTTGGTTAGACCAGGAAGAGTTGATGTTAAAGAATACATTGGTGAGTAATAAAAGAAGGGGAATGACGTATAAAAATTGAAAATTAATTCATCGAGTATTAAAGTGATAAACAAGGAAAATTTGAAGAATCCAACGTTCATTTTGCGAATACCTCAAGAACTATGAGGTTTAACAGGATTAACTAAGGAACGATTGTTGCATAAAAATATCTTATAATAAATTCTCCTCAACCTCGTAATTTCCGAGATATTTCCAAAATGATCAAAACATCAACAATAGAATATTGAAGAAGAATCAGTCAAGAAGATATATGTAGTTCAGTTGAGAATAATTTTCTCTAAACATACTTGCCTCTAAGATGTTTGCAGAAAAATGAAAATCCTCCTCCCCTCTTCTATCAGCTTATCTCTTAATTTCTCTTCGTTCCTTAGGCTGGTGCAGTGGCCTTCAATTGGAGCAGATGTTCCTCAGATTCTACAGGGGTCCAGAAGGCTCCAATGCTCATGAATTAGCACGACAATTTTCAGAAAGTGTAATGGCATTCAAGCGAAACGTCAGTCCAGCGCAAATTCAAGGATTCTTCATGTTCTATAAGAATGATCCTGACAAAGTACTCAATAATGTCGTACAAATATGGGAACTGACGTGATTTTTTTCAATTCATGTGAAATAAACATCGATTGCTTCAACGTAATATGATATCCACGGAATTTTATTTATATTTCTTTTTTCAATATAAAAATTATCACTTACATTTGTATTATCCGCGGATACATGAATATTCACAAAAGATTTCTCGCATATCTAAATATTTTAAATGATTGCATCATTGCTATATCTAAAGCTATTTGAATTAAATTATCCACTTTTTACTGAGATCGAATGGAAATTTGTGATTTAGGAAATTCATAGAATTTCTGGAGAAAATAATTGAAATGCATTCCTCTGAGCATTTTGAATTTTTTTTTATAAATATCTTGGAAAGGGATGATCTCGCAAAGTTGCGTCTCTGAAGCTTTTCTGTACAGTATTCAATTCTCTACAAATAAACTCTTGATATGAATTCTCCTAAAACCAATACTTTCCAAGATATTTTCAGAATGACCAGCCAAGAAAGAATGAGACTTATCAAAAATTAGTAACTTCTCTCAAAGAACAATCAAAATTTCACCCAAGTTTCGCCATAAATGATTTACAAGCTATCAGCCTCATCCCCCTCTAAAAATTCCAAATATAGGGCTCGTAATTGAGTGGATCAGGTTGCTCAAGGTGTCCACCATTAGCAACCATACACGAAGAAAACCCACTGGAAACCTGTCCAGTAGCCATTCTGCAGTCAGGTCTCATCATGGGGCCAACCACTTGGACCTGTTGACCAGCTGCACTTGGATTGAGTGGTGTCAAAATGCCCACCGGTTGCAATACATTCGGATTCGAATCATTAAAACTATTAATATCTCCATTGTCATGGAACTGCATTGGATTCTGTTGAATAGTTGGAACCTGCGGTACTGGAATATTCTCGACTCTTGAATTATCAGGGGCAATACTATTAGAAGCCTTCTCTCCAACTTTCTTTATACTCTTCTTCCTGTTCATTCTCTGGGTGTTGGAACCTGGCTTTTTTCCCGTTCTCTTCTGATTATTCTTCCTCAGTATTCTCGGTCTGTTCGGCCTATTACCACTCGGCTGCCAAAGATGAACAGTATGAACAGCATTTCCTTCCCCCTGCTTCTTTCCAAGTTTCCAACTATGAATTCCAGCTTTGTGAAGTCTTTCTCTAATTGTATCAACACTGCACTTCAACCCCAACGCTGGCGCCACATGTTTGGCTGCAGTTAGAGGATTTTGCGTAGCCATAGCGATGATAGCTTCATCCTGCTCCTTAGTGGTAATTCTTCTCCTGCCTTTTCTCTCTTTAGTCTGCACGTTTCCTTCCTTTTTCCAGCGCTCCAACCACCTCTTCACCGTTCTCTCCGACCTGTTGATGGCCAACGCTATCGACAATGTTGATAATCCTGCTTGCGACATTCCGATCATTCTATTTCGTAGTTCCACCGACGTTTCCAGAGTTCCCTTCGCTTTTCCGCCTTTTTTTTTTCTCGAGTCGTTATTAGAATCGCCGTCGTCAGATTTTTCCCTGGCACCATCTGATTCCACTGTTTCAACACTTTCTTTCTGACTTTCGAGAATTTGATTTTCTATGGAAGAGTCGGAGTTTGTTGTTTTCGAGTTGTCAGGTGGCTTCACTGGTTCCTCCACATTCATTGGAGGAGTGGTCATGTGCTGTTGGAGGGACTGGTGATGATGAAGATGACTATTATGGGGGTAGAGTTCTTGAAGATGGGAGGATGTTGATGGCGGTGGAATGTTTTCTGGAGGCTGGAGGTATTGAGTTTGGTTGGATTGCACCAAGTCCAAGGGCCAGTTTCGGGAGATACTCATTTCTGGGACGTGACTATACATTTGTGTATGATTGGAGACGGGATTGAATTGTCCCTGATTGTTCATATTGTTGGGATGATCTAGAGGAGGAAGATCATTGCAGTGGATTATTGTTTGTGGTGGATTGAATGGAACCTGACAATCCGTTTGTTCTTTCTGAAGCGGCGGATCTGGCTCACATGTTTGTGGCTCTTTGTCCTTTACTTTCTTCACAGTCTTCTTCTTCTTAATCCTCGATACATTTGCATTGGTGGTCTTCGACTTCACCTGATTCTTTGAGGTCTTTTTTTTGCCCAATTGTGTTCCAGTCGGCCGCCAAACTGCCTGCTGAATAGCCGCCCCGTCAGCCTCGCCGAGGGGAATCCTTTGGATGTGCTTGCGCGATGGACTCCAGTTGTGAATTCCTGCTTTGTGCAAACGTTCACGAATTGTGTCGACTGAACAGTTCAAGCCCAATGCAGGAAGCACTGCTTTCGCTGCCGTTATTGGAGTCTGTGTGGCTAGGCGAACGATTGCATCGTCCTGTTCGGAAGTGGTTGCGCGTTTACGGCCACAACGCTCTCGGGTTTCTACTGTTCCCTCTTTGTCGAAACGATTTAACCAGCGCTTCACGGTTCTTTGCTGAAATTTTAAAGACAATTGTTTATGGTTTCGTTGAGTATGAATGGATTTTGCCAATAGTTCTTATGTAATATCTCGGAATTCTAAGAGAAATAGGAGAATTGTGGTCGTGACGTTGTGATGAAAAGAATTGGAGTTAATAAAAGATGCTATTATGAAAATTTATCTTCCTGCCTCAGACTCTGACATATTTCAGAAAAACTGATGTAAAGGGCAATAAACAAGTAAATCAATTCTGATTCAGATTTTGTGTAATACCTCGCACAAAGAAATTCTTGTTACTACCTTCTTTGTAGCTCTTATTTTTCTCTACAAGAATCAAGAGGTCACAAAAACATGTCTATTTCGCTTAGATTTCGAGATATATTTAAAAAGCAAATCGTAAGCAAAAGTGATTTTCCCTATCATCTCTGAAAGCGATGAATTACTTCAAAGAAATGCAAAAAATGATTTACAAATTACTCCAAAGAATCGTACCGAACAGTTAATAGCAGCAGCTATTTCTCGAAGTCCAAGACCAGCTTCATACATTCCCACCATACGATTCCTCAACTCTGGAGTAGTTTCATGTACTCCCCTTGTTTTCCCCATTTTTTACCCTTCAATTAATTATTCACCTGGTATTTCCTATTCACCAACAATGATTTATTTGAATTTTTCCCCCACAATTGTCACGTTTACAGTCACATAACAATGGGACCACGTGACCGCAATTGTATACATTATTAGTTTGGAGTTCCTACTTTGAATAAGCTCCGAACTAGATGAAAAAGCCGAAAGAAATGCGCTTTCTGTGTTGAGAATGAAGATTTCGTGAATAATAAATAATCACTTATTTCTTGATTTTTACTTTTTTTCGAATTAAGATCGGATAATTCTAAATGTTCTCGCAATTTTAGAAATAAATTAATTGTTGATCAATCAAAAGCACTTCCCTACGTAGAGGTTTCTTTTTTAGTTGAGATTTAATTGTTTACTTTCAAATAAATGTAAGGGATTTAGTATCAATTGTTATCCATTAGTCAATAAAAATCCATCAGCTATACATTCCGTGGAAATCTTTTGACCAGTCTCTTTCCCACGATTATAATTGATAAGTTGCATTCACAAAACTCATTGAATTTATTAATCATAGCAAATCGACATTACACAAATAGAAACACTTTATCCACTGTTAAATATATGATAAGACATTCATTATTTTATTTAAATCCAAAGAACTGGGCGTTGAGCGTTGTCAATTTCAGTCCTACTATGGAGCACCGTCCACAAAGATCTTACAATTGTGTACAGTTTATTAAAGCGATTATCTACATAATTGAGAATTGATTTCTACAATCTGACGTTTTATTGGTCCTGTAAATTCCCGGGAAAATAGTTCGAGTAATGATTTTGGGACATAGGTTGGCTAATTTATTGTTAATCATTCTATCAACGAATTTTTCTGGGAATTTTTTTTAAGTAGACAATAATTTTGACGCTGATATCGACTGTATGTTGCTGGATTTACATTGGTCGGTGGGTTGGGAAGGGAGAAATTGGGTACAGGGAGGTGTGGGTCGATGAGTGAGAGCGAAAGAGACTTTCAGCGTCATCTCGAGGAGTAAATTACAACTGAAATAGCCACCTAGCTGAAGGGGTAAAAGTGAAATGAAGGATATTGAGAAGCGAGGGAGAATTTCGATTATTGCGGATTAAAACGACGGATTTCAATGATTTCGGTGGAATTTGCGCTGGGACATATAATATGATTCTGAAGCACTGATTTCGAAGATGATGCAAAGACTGGTCACTTGTCGGAAGTGGATATCGTATATTACCTAACAAATACCTGAAGAAACTGTACCTTTTTCTTCGATCACTCGTATAGAAATACACGCAATACTTGGAAAAATATAGAAAACGTTCCCATCATTTTTTCCAATATTCGCCAAGTATTGTAACATTTGTCACGAACAAAATAACTTTCTCACGTTTCCATTTACCTCAGCTCGCATGAGCTCTTCTCTTCTCCATTTTTAGTCAAAAGAAAAACTAAAAAAATCTTCTACTCTAGTCTAGAACTTTTCGAGCCATGACAACTGAAACGGCAAGTATCCGTAAGAGACTAGCAATTTTAAAAAATGGAAAAGATTCAGGTCTCGAATTTTGATAAAAACATTCAAATTTTAGAAGAATACAAAAAAATCGCTTGACATATGTTTTATAATGCCATTACTCTGAGATCTCCGAGTGCATCATTAGAAAATTCTAACATTAATCGCTTTGACATTCCAGTACTCCCTCTTTTATGCTATTTTTCTGTAGCGCTCACTCACTTTTAAGGATTAATTAACATTAATTTATATTATTTTTCAGCATTTTTCGCTGACTCATCTCGTCCACAAGTTAATAATGTAAATAATGTCTTCAAATAAGACGAGTTGGATCAAATCTATCGTCATCCACAACAATGTCTAACAGTCTTTTTCGCATTTTAATCATGTTAATCGATTGAAATGGCCGATTAATATTGAAATTGGTAAACATATCAGCCAAAGCTCATCAGACACGAGTAATTCTAAGATTGCATCGCCCGCCAATTTGACCACGCCCTTCGTCCATTGTACTGACGCTAGATGCCACCACAGCCAAGAAGCCGTCATATTTATTACGTTAGTGTGTTTTTATTGCTTGCCCCAGTGACGTAGTTTGATGTCGACTGATGTTATTCACGTTATTATTTCCCAATAAACACCAAAATTAATTGTAATAATTGATCCGAATAATTTTGTCAACAAAAGTCTACCAAGTTAAATAATAAAAGTTGACTAAATGGCGGAGCACGCAATTCCATTGGACATTCTCGACGACCTCGGCAGGTTAGTTCTACTTCATAAGAAAAATTGAATAAAATTGGAAGAAAAATTGAATTATCACATATTGGTTATTTTGGAGATATGTGGGAAAGAAAAAGGATCACAAAAATTTTTCAGAAGACCTTATTTGTAGCCCAGGAAATTCTCCACAAAGATAATCTCTTGACATTTTTTTTTCCCAAAGCCAATTGTTACAGAAATATTCGCGAAAGCAACTTTTCAACTCATCCTTGTTCACGAATTTTCTAATAATTTCAATATCAAGTTCAGGAAAACCTATCAACGGACCTGTTTGTACATAACTCTATGTTATGAGCTCCTCACTATTATTCTCTAAACTCATGCACTTTGGAGAGACAAAGTACGATAACAATGAGATTTTTTTTTATAAATATCTTGAAAACGAATGGGTTTAGAGATTATTTTCAAGAAACTTTTTTGTAGAAAATTTTATGCTCTTTTGGAGAAGGTCCCCTGGTGAATTCTTGTAAATTTCATTCTCCTTGAAATATTCTGAGATAGTGAGTATATTAGTTGCATGGTGGTAAAGAAGAATAATTCATAAAATAATTTGATGTCCATTTCGAACGCTCAATAACAAATTGTATATTTTCAGTCGTTTCATAATAAATGTGCCAGAGGAGGAGCGAAAAGATTTAGTGAGAATATGCTTTCAAATTGAATTGGCACACTGGTTTTACCTTGACTTTTATTGTGCCGATGACAATAATCCACGAAAATTGAAATCATGCGGTATGAAAGAATTTGCAACGCATATATTTAATCATATACCATTTTTAAAGCCAAATTTATCAAGAATTGACTCAGTACTTGAACAATGGAGAGAGTATAAACAGAGTGTACCAACATTCGGTGCTATTGTGTTGAATGAAGACATGACTAAGGTATTGTTGGTTCAAAATTATTGGGCAAAAAATAGTTGGGGTTTTCCAAAGGGAAAAGTAAATGAGGATGAGGATCCATCACATTGTGCTGTTCGTGAAGTTTTTGAGGAGACTGGCTTCGATATATCTAAATTGATTGATAAGAATGAATTTATTGAGTCAACGATTAATGATAGACTCGTTAGACTCTATATTATAACTGGAGTTCAGAAGGAAACAAAGTTCCAACCGAAAACGAGAAAAGAAATTAAGAATGTCGAATGGTTTTCATTGGCTGATTTACCCAATAATCCGAAAGACATGACGCCAAAGGTGAAAATGGGCGTTGGGCCCAATGCATTCTTCATGGTGGTTCCTTTCGTCAGGTGAATTAGATCAACTGAATCATGGAGTGTAACGGCATGTGGACAGTGTTTATAATTATTTCATTTTGCAGACGTATGAAACGATGGGTTTTGGAGAAACAACAAAAGGATAAGCAACTGTCCACCACTGCTAAGAGACACAGGCACAAGTCACTCGGTGATACTGAATCCAGCGCAAGAAACAGACGTCAAGGGCCACAGGTTTGTGATATTCAATGAATTCAGAGGATTTCTTGCCGCACTGTAAGAATCTCTCTGAAAGTAAGAGTGATGGATGAATTTTTCGTGAGAACTGTTTCGTGGAACTGGCTATATCTCTTTTAGCACGTACGAAAGTGCTTTATGAAGAGTATTTTTTTTATAAGAAATTGAAACTTTTTTTTATAAAGAATTGGAACTTTTCTATAAATACTTTATAAAGACGTTATAAAATTGTTATAAAGTATTTTCATATGTGAGGTTTTGAGATATTTCAGAAAAACAGAATTGCACGATGGATGTTTTCAAAAATTAACTTTTTTTCCACAAAAGAGATTTTTACAACCATTTTTGTATCTCATGTAAATTCGGAGATATTCGGTAAAAACTGACAATTTGTTCGTGATTTTCTGCGGAAAAATGATAATCCATATAAAGCGCTGACAAAATACTAAATTTTCATCATTTTTTTTAAATAGACCGATATTAAAAATGATCGTCAATCAAACACATCACCAGTACGCTATCGTCGTTCTACGATGGACAAAAGTACAATTAAAAATTCCGAGAAAAATCCAAAAGGCGCAATCAAAAGGAATTTATTTGGTGAACCCGGAGACGATAGAAGTACCAAATCTCCTTCAGTTCTTGCTAAACAATTGGTGGACAGTCCCAGAGTTGAATCACAGACTTATTTCAAGCAGAATGGACGAAAATCTCGGTTTGACACCGAAGGTAAAGTCTCAAAAAACCAAACATAAAAATCAGTGAAGTGGTGAAAGAAGCTCCAAAAATGGTGCATTAGATGTATCTCGAAAAATGACTGAATTTACAGAAAATCTTTATAAAGCCTTTTTGTAGGGAATTTTGTACTCTACAAATGGGGCCTCCTGATGAATTTTCCTGCACCTCATCTTCCCCGATATATTTATAAACGATCAAAATGTCTGTAGTGAAATCATAGAAAGAAGAGATTCAAAATAATAATGTGTAGTTCATTTTGAGAATATCTAGAGAACGATGAGGTTTGGATGAATTCATCAAGAAACTTATCTTGTAGCCTACAAAAGTGGTTACAAAAAGGGTTTCAATTCTACTTGAGTTCACTCGATTCAAAGATATATCCAAAAGAATCAAGGAGTAATGAGTAATGAGGAGTAATGTCTACACTTGATGGTGTTATTCATAATTTTTTTTTTTCAGCCCAAAAAGAAAAGAATATACATACTTTACTGAACGATGCAGTTAAAAAAATGAACCTAAAATCTCAGGAATCATGTGAAATTCTCAAACTTCAACCAAGAGTATGGATGGATTTTTCATTCGACAGGCAGGCAGTGCTAAATTGTATTTGAATACGTTTTTATTCTTATTTATTGATTTTTTTAAGTAAAAAAAATATGAAGAATGAACTTTATGATGAATTATAACTTCATGACGTGTGATATTGATGACGATAAGGTACATTCAAATCTAAGTATTAAGAAGGTGATCTCAGTGCCACTGTTTACTCTCTCTCTTTTTTCCATTTTTTATCTCGTTTTAAATGTTAAAATTTATATTATGAAAATAAATTTTTTCAAACAATTCATGCTTTATATTCAATGATCACATGATATTGTGATGAAGGTGGCAGCACTGTTTTGTGGAAATGTCATTTGGAGTAAAACACGGAGATAATCATCGTCTTTTTTGTTAATAATAAAAACAGTGAAAAAGTTTTATCAAATTTATTATTTTTTCTCATTGAAAATGGGAAATTCGAAGAATGATACTTTCTGCAAGCAGATGAGAAGAGCGACGAGGGATATTCACGCAGTGAGTGATGCATTGGTGAATGCCAAATTGGCATTTGGTGAGTTCCATTGACAATAAATAGTGTAAAATTCAGTTACGAAGTGTTGAGGAAAGATCATTTGACTTTTGTTTTGTACATTCTTTTGGGATTGCCTCTCAAGCGAGTGGATTCAGGGAAAATTCTCAGGATACTATTTTTGTAGAGAATTTAATTCTCAAAAAAGGAGGTTCCGTAGTAAATTCACATAAACCTCATTGCTTTTGCGATATTTACGAAATAGTGTATATGTAATTTTTTCCTTATCTCTATAGATCCCGGACCCATAGTTTTGGACATGAGACTATAATTGAGCAATGGTCCAACAATTTTTCTTCTCAATATCTGGATACTTATAATTCCAAAATTGATGGAATATAGTATTTTTCAGCGCTAACTTCTAATACCTTTTCGATCAAATTTATGATATTTTTGTGAATTCAACTTTTTTGTCACTCTTCTTTCGATCTGCTTGATAGTGATTCAAGATAAAATTGTTCCCACCATTAACGTGTTTTTTAAATAAATTGTTCATAATTCAGGTTTGCAAGATGACAAAGTTTGGGCAGATGGGCTATTGGTATTCTATGAAATTTTCAAATATTTGGAAAATGCGATGCCTGGAGTTACAAAGAAGTGTGAAATTGAGAATCTAATCCCTGAGGAAATGGAGAGGACTAAAGCTTTCGAGAAGGATTTGAATTTTTATTTGGGGAATGATTGGAAGGTGAACTACACACCGAGGTAAATAATGACTCAACATAAAAAGCTGAGGAACTATGCGATTTTATTTTACTTTCGATCAATTTCCATTGAATATCACTGAAATCAAGAGAAATAGAGCAATTTTTGTATGGACAAAATAATTCTATCACTTCCAGTTTCATCGATATTCAATGAAAAGTGATGGCAAAAAGGAATGGATGTAAATTCACTGTTGGAAATTTTTTTTTGGAATGTCTCAGAATGTAAGCGAAATAGAGCATTTATTATAAGGAACGTTACCTGTACCTCTCATTTTCCTCTGTGAGAAGGAGTCTCACGTAAAAGTTTTTATCTCCAGCAAATCCTGAGATATTGAAAAAGGAAAAAAAGTAATTGAGAATTAAAAAACATTCACTTATTCTCTCCTATTTGCAATTAGTTTCCCCTACAAATTGACAAATTGTTTTTCATTTCTTTTTCAGAGAGAGCGTTCAAAGTTACTTGAATCATCTAAAAGAATTGGAATCAAAGAATCCAATCCTTCTAATTGCCTATGTTTATCATCTCTACATGGGTCTCTTAAGTGGTGGCATAATACTCCGCAAGAAGCGGCAATTAATCCATAAAATGAGCCCCTTCAAATCCAGCCAAAAATTAGATGGAAATCATGTAACAGATTTTGGTGATAATTCCATTTATAATCTCAAAGAAAATTTTAGAAATAGAATGAACGAAATTGCAGAAGATTTGGATGCAGATGTTAAAGACAAATTGATTGGAGAGAGCAAGGTTGTGTTTATCATGAATAATCAAATAATTAGAAGTGTTAGAGGTGCAAGTGCTGTGATAATGAAGAAAATTATTTATGTGATTACTATCATTCTTGTGTTGATTCTTTATTACATTTTTAAGCAATGAACAATAAAATGGTTTCTATTTTTTTTTTTTTTTTTTTTTAAATAA
Source organism: Aleiodes leptofemur (assembly GCA_963942555.1). Classification (NCBI taxonomy): domain Eukaryota; kingdom Metazoa; phylum Arthropoda; class Insecta; order Hymenoptera; family Braconidae; genus Aleiodes; species Aleiodes leptofemur. Next base: position 9,686,100 of record OZ012609.1, read on the forward strand.
TGGCTTAACGCTTGGAAAATGTTTTTTTGATTTTCTTTTTAATCTATCAAGTAATTTATTGCTATTTTAAAAATTCTCCATTACAAGTTCCGTAGTGTGGATATAAAGCCATAATAATTTGTTTGGAGAATGTCTTGGGATTGATCCCAGATAGTGAAATAAGGTTGATAAAAAAAAGGTCCTTACAAAATATATCGAATATCTCTTTGAAAAAAAAAAAAAAAAACAATAAAAATATTATATGAATATATTCTGGACTTAGGTTGAACTCGGGTTGAACCTAGGTTCAACTGTGGTCGAACCTAGGTTCAACTGTGGTCAAACCTAGGTTCAACTGTGGTCGAACCTTAGTTGAACTTCTCCGCTGACCTTCCTTCAGCAATTTCAAAAATATTATATGAATATATTCTGGACTTAGGTTGAACTCGGTTCTACACCGACCTTCCTTCGAATATCTCTTGTCTTTGGAGATACTCTCAAAAAATAAGTACTTAGCTACATCAATTTTATTTTACGAATTATTTTTCGTAAATAGGACGAGCTCAGTGGTCGAACGCATAACACTCGTCAGGCGCCAGTGATCGAAAATGAGAAATTCAATAATTACTGATATATTTAACAGTTTCATAGACTCTTGTTTGAGTTAATAAACATTATAATATGTGTTGAAGATTATAAACATGATATTTCACTGGATTACCATTTTTTTTGAAAAATAGTCAACTCACCTACCTCGAGGTTAAAGCGAGATATAGTAATTTTCATAGAAAAGTTTCTTATAGAACAAATTGAAAACTACAAAAAAAAAATCTAGCAAAAATGATGTATCTCAGATAGTTTTCGAGATATTAAAGAAAAACTGAATCAAGTTAAAAAGGAATTATCTCCCTCTTCATTCGATCAGCTGTTTTCAAGGACATTGAAGTTTGCCCTCAGCTCGTATGTCAAAATGAATTTTTTTTTGTGTAAGCATGCATGAACTTTATTGCCTTGCGTAACATAACAATTCACCATTTATTGGTTGTAAATATAAAGGAATTCGATGAAGATAAATGTTTCGTGAAAGGTGAATCAACATTTAATTGAAGATGAGCACGAGAATGAGTGGATTGAGGTTAGAATGAGGCAAACAATAACACGAAATTAAATAAACTTTGATAAATGAAGTAGTTACAGAATAATTAAGTTGTGTGTGATTCTTTAGAAGTGAACGTTAACAGATAAAAATGCAAAATGAACGTTTCATTGTTAAATATGTCCCAGTTAAGAATTGTTTCGTGCAATTGCCAGGCGTTTGGCTCCGTAAACTATCAACCCAGGTAAATAAATTGTCTAAATGGAAAAATAAAGTGTTTCATGGTACTCGATCGAGATTTTGGAAAATTAATTAGGGCACTGAGTGGTTAAGTAAAACAAATTGATTTTGAATTAGTCAATTTTTTAAAAATATTTTGGAATTCAATGGTGATGTGTCATTTTTTAAAAGATTCCCCTTTGTAGGCCTTATTCCATTCTACAAATAGGTCTCTGTGAAACTTCCTCTATCTCGAATTAATTCCAAAGGACTCGAGAAGAATCCAGTGCAATGGAAAATTGACTCAGTTTCAGATTTTCTTTATTCGAAAACATCTCGGAATCTAATAGAGATAGAAGACCTTTCAAGTAGAGATATCCGGGATATCCAAGAAAAATCAACTACAGAATCAAATTGACTCAGTTGAGCATTTGCCTTCTGTTAGAAACAGATCGAAATTCGAAAGAGATACAGAATTTTGAATGAGAAGCTTTCCATAAAAGTTGTACAGAATGGCAAAATGAGATTGATTCGATTTAGTGTTTTTTTATCTCTCGAAAACTAGTAGAGATATAAAATTTCCTGCGAGGATCTTACTTGCAGGTTTCGTTTTGTTCTACAAAAAAGGACTCAATGAAATCAATGAATTTGCCGGCTATCTAATGATAAATGATCGTCGAATAAAATGACCTCGACTTAGGGCAGTATAGCTTGATTCTCGAGATATCTTACAAATAATAATTGCACAATAAAATGAACCGATTTTCAATTTGTTCTATTCTTAGAAATATCGCGCAATTCAAGTAATGTTTTCCCTTTTTTCGTGGAAGTCAAACTGCCCATCAGAAAGAAATTCACTGCAAAAATTGTCTTATCTCCTTCAAATTCCAGGAAATTTAACAGGAAAAAGTTTTCAAATTCAATCAACCACTCTCTTTCCATCTTTATATATAGTTTATTTAACATAATAAATTCAACAAAATAAATGGTGAATTCTTTAGATTGGGGCGGTGAAATTATCACACAATGGAAAGAATTTCTACCTCTCCATCTCTCGTTCGGAATCGAGCTCGAATGAATTTCTGTGCATAAGTGCAACATTTGGAAGATGTTTGCGTATAAAAGAAGGAGAAGAAGTGAATGTGTCCTTCATTCCTGATCCACCGACCTTGCCATCGATCAATGTAATTCCATTCAACTTCTCGGATTGGCAAATTATCGTAAGTGAAATAAAACTTTGAATTTTGTGGAATTCAATAGCAAAATCGGGAACGAAGATGAGCTGATAAATTTCTTGTTGATTCTTTCGGAGATATCTTTGAAACAAGTAGGCTTAAGAGGGGGTAAGGGTTTACGCGTGGAAAAAAAAACACTTTTTTACAATTTTTTTTTAGACGTATAGATTAAGCAGATTTATTGAAACCTTTTGAACATTATTAAGTATGGACTGAACAACATTGAGTAATTTTTTTATGCAAAAATATCCACTAACAACGGAGCTTTTCCAAGAACGTTTCTTTGAAATAGACGATTTGCGGTGATCACTGTATCTCAGCTGAAAATTATCAGAAATAAAAAACCATTGAAATTTAGTCAAAGTATCATTAAATCCTCCCCCCAACGTTCTCTGATTTTTTTTTTTTTTTCATTAAAGGGGTTTTCTACCAGAATTGTGCCACAAAATGGCACAATTTTTCGTAAAAAATAGCAATTTTTAACTTTAAATGACCACCAAAAATTGAAAAATGAAAAAAAAAATAATCAGAGAACGTTGGGGGGAGGATTTGATGATACTTTGACTGAGATTCAATGGATTTTTATTTCTGATGATTTTTAGCTGAGATACAGTGATTACCGCAAATCGTCTATTTCAATAGACGTTCTCAGAAAAGCTCCGTCACCGGCTTGTTTGTGGATATTTTCGTATAAAAAAATTACTTCATGTTGTTGAATCCATACTCAATAATGTTCGAAAGGTTTCAACAAAGTTGCTCAATCCATACGTCTAAAAAAAATTCGTTAAAAAAAACGTTTTTTTTCACGCGTAAACCCTTACCACCCCCCCCCCCCCCCCCTTTAGAGAAGACCATGAAACTTCGCCTCAGCCTCATTGTTTCCGCGATATTTTCCCGGTGATCTCCATATGATGGTTGGACTCTACACTGCAACTCCAGGGGTCTCATTCTGAGACACAATGGCTGAGCTGGGGAATTTTGTCGATAATGCAGGGATAGAATTCCCTAGTTATATGTAGAATAACACTCAATGTTAATAATATAAAGAATTCTAGAATTGAATTCTGAAATCCGCGCAATTATTTGTTGATATTCATAAGAGAAATTTGAGACAAAATCTCGTGGCGTTCGCTAGAAAATTATGTTATCTTTTTCTCCATTCTCCACTCAGAGAATCCTTCTATACATCATCTGAAATACACTGAGAAAAGAAAAGTGGTAAGAAATATCAAATATTTATTGTTCCATTGGTCCTTAACAATTTTTTTTTAATCTTCAGAAAAATTGTTGAATTTACTGAATTTCGCTCATTTAAACAAATCAATTTTCTAAATTCATTATATTTTGTTCATCTAAACAAATCACCTGTTTGAACGAACGAAATTCAATAACTTTTTTAAATATTTTGAAAAAATGTTTTCTAAGGACCAATAGCACAAATATTTGAAGAACTAATAGGTTTCAATTTTTCTATGTAACTTATTCTGTTGAAATGTTTTCTATAGAAATTCCTCTGCATAAGTTTTCTTTCCATTCTTTTTTAGTTTTTTATTGAGAACTTCAAGCTAAACAAGCCAGAGATTATCAGTCAAAGAATTTTTATCAAAACAGGAGACAGAATTAGTTGTATCAGAAACTCAGGCTATTAGTTTTTTTCTATTCAATTGCTTTATTCTAAATGATGCTTGGGAGAATCGTGGCATTCTCAATAGAATTGAGTTCGTACGATGACATTGATTGTCGCCGTACGAACGAATTGAGTTCGAATCCTGAGATAATTTTTTTTTGTATTAAACTGGAATTATTAATATATTTCCTTCATTAAGAATAATTTTATTAGGTATTCTTTATGAACATTCAACAGAATTAATTTTAATTCCACAGCAAATTAAATGAAATACATCACAATCTGAGAGGAAATGGATAAATATGAAGGGATCTTTTTTGGAGAGATAGTGTCTTATATATTGATAGTAATGGCATTTTTTTTAAATAATAATTTGTTTGTTCAAAAAAATGTAAAAAATTGTGAGACGTGCGCTAATTTCATTATTATATAGGGGAGAGCCGGGCGAAATGGGATAGCCAATTTTTTTGGGGGAAAAGAAATTTAAAAAAAATTATTTTCAACGATTTTTTTTGGGGCAGTTTACACTGAAGACCTTAGTACACGTTTTGGCGGACTTGGTGGCTCCTCATGTTCATCACTTGATGGTGAAGTGTGGAACTCTCTGGCTTGAGGTTCCTGGATTTTCTTGAATTGTGTAACATAACCAGCTAGGAAAAAAGAGAGATTAAGGTGTTTCTGTCCGCATAGTCGAAAAAAAAGTTAAATTTCTGTATAAAATTATTAATAGCAATTTATACGAGATGAAAGTCTCAAATTCGATGAAGTGAATCTGTAAAGAATGTCATGAGGAATAAAATAAGTCTTAGAAACAAAAAATTAATTGAAAATTGCAGAATTTTCTGTGCTTTTTACATTCCTTCATTTATTCAAGTTTTGAACAAATTTTCAAAACCACAGAAAGTTTTACAATTTCCAACCAATTCTTGTTTCCAGGACTTATTTTATTTCTCATTAGGTTCTTTACAAATTCACCTTTATCAAATTTGAGAATTTTATCTCGTATGAATTGTTATTTCTCCACAGAGATTCAACTTTTTTTTGAATATGTGGACAGAAACACCTTAATCCCTTTTTTTCCTAGCTGGTTATGTTACACAATTCAAAAAAATCCAGGAACCTCAAGCCAGAGAGTTCCACACTTGACCATCAAGTGATGAACATGAAGAGCCACCAAGCCCGCCAAAACGTGTATTGAGGTCTTCAGTAAAAGCTGCCTCAAAAAAAAAAAGTTAAAAAAAATAGAATAGAATAGAATAGAATTTATTACCGTTGATTACACTGTAAGTTATACATAATTAAGGTGAACCACCTCAACAAGAAATAAAATTATGCAATGCAACTCCTATAGAGGTAACAAAGTTACCTGTACATAGGTCGGTATAACAGCTTAAACCTAAAAAAAAAAAAAAAATTAAAAAACTTAATCCTATAAATAAGGCACATGCTGAATACCCTTCCTCATGAGAAAGAACATCCTGCTCGAGAGAAAAGGCAAGTGCAAGATCTATGAAAACGATTGTGTTCAATCACGGGAACCACTATTAGTATCAACCCCCTATAAATCTCTAACAAAATCTTTTGATTTATTCTTTATCGCCGATTTGCTCATTGACAAATTTTTCAACTCTACTGGTAATTGATTAAACAATTTCATGGCCACATAAATACTGTTTTTGGTACCTATTCTCGTAAATCGTTGAAAATAATTTTTAAAAAATTTTTTCCCCCCAAAAAATTGGCTATCTCATTTCGCCCGACTCTCCCCTATATAATAATGAAATTAGGGCACGTCTCACAATTTTTCACATTTTTCTAAACAAATAAGTTATTATCAAAAAAAAATGCCATTACTATCAATATGTAAGACACTATCTCTCCAAAAAAGATCCTTTCATATTTATCCATTTCCTCTCAGATTGTGATGTATTTCATTTAATTTGCTGTGAAATTAAAATTAATTTTGTTGAATGTTCATGAAGAATACCTAATGAAATTATCCTTAATGAAGAAAATATATTCATAATTCCAGTTGAATACAAAAAAAAAATTATCTCAGGATTCGAACTCAATTTGTTCGTACGGTGACAATCAATGTCATCCTACGAACTCAACTCTATTGAGAATGCCACGATTCTCCCAAGCATCATTTAGAATAAAGCAATTGAATAGAAAAAAAACCAATAGCCTGAGTTTCTGATACAACTAATTCTGTCTCTTTTTTCGATAAAAATTCTTTGACTGATAATCTCTGGCTTGTTTAGCTTGAAGTTCTCAATAAAAAAATAAAAAAGAATGGAAAGAAAACTTATGCCGAGGAATTTCTATAGAAAAAATTTCAACAGAATAAGTTACATAGGAAAATTGAAACCTATTAATTTTTCAAATATTTCAAATATTTGTGCCATTGGTCCTTAGAAAACATTTTTTCAAAATATTTAAAAAAGTTATCGAATTTCGTTCATTCAAACAGGTGATGTGTTCAGATGAACAAAATATAATAAATTTAGGAAATTGATTTGTTTAAATGAGCGAAATTCAGTAAATTCAACAATTTTTCTAATTATTAAAAAAAATTGTTAAGGACCAATGGAACGACTAATATTTGATATTTCTCACTACTTTTTTTTTCTCAGTGTATTTCAGATAATGTTTAGAAGGATTCTCTGAGTGGGAAGGAGAATGGAGAAAAAGATAACATAATTTTCTAGCGAACGCCACAAGATTTTGTCTCAAATTTCTTCTATGAATATCAACAAATAATTACGCGGATTTCAGAGTTCAACTCTAGAATTCTTTATATTATTAACATTGAGCGTTATTCTACATAACTGGGGAATTCTATCCCTGCATTATCGACAAAATTCTCTAGCTCAACCGCCATTGTGTCTCAGAATGAGACCCTCTTGGGGTCTCAAAAGTGTCTACAAAATGAGACCCTTGGGATCTCAAAATGTGACCCCTGGATTTGTAGTGTACAGCTGAATTCATTCTGTAGTTGGTTTTCAAGCAAAATTTTGGAATCCAAAAAAGATGGAGCAATTTTCATGGGAACTCTGTTGCGTAAGCCAACTCCGTCCGACGAAAAAAATTCTGATGAAAATTCCTCTATGTTCCCTATATTTTGAAATATTCTCCAAAAAAGCCAACTCCAATTTCCTTTATTTTTCAAGAATCTTCAAGCTGAGAAGATCCAATCTATCTTATTAGACCAAATAAATATAGTGTCTCCGAATCAACCAATCGTTATTTGGCTGTCAAAGTACCTGAATGTGACTCTGCTAATCGGTAAGTAAATGGATTTAATTGTAGATCACCTGATATTTACTATCAGAGTTGAGAAGATGAAACGCTTTGATACGATTTTTTTTCAATGATTGCACTGAAAAGTTGAGGGAAACTTTGATGGCAAACATGGCTCGACTTGATTTCAAAAAAAAACAAATTTATTTGACAGTTTCGTGCAAAAATTTAATGCTTTTCTCGTTAGATTCTTGAATATTCTCAGTTTTCACGGAGTTACCCGGTACTTTTCACTAAAGCGCAAAGAATGGAGATAGTATATTACCTAACAAGTGCGGGAAAGTACCCGAATCGAAAAATAAGTCTACATAAGACATATTTTTGACTTCAAAATTGTCCTCGTTTTCGGAGGTATTTTGAAGATTTCCAACATCAACGTGAAGTTAAACGACGCTCATTTCGGTAGAAGTCATAGAAGAATTGAAGGCATTTGGTGTCAAAATATCGTTTTGAATCGTCGTTACTCAAAAAGGACGACTCATAACGGCAAAAATCTTCGTTCGACTTCAATATTTAATGAGGATAGCATGACTTTTGGCTTCGAGTTGACGTCGGATAGTTTTATTTTTATGACCCTTCCCATGTAGGGTTTCCCGACATCCACGGGGTGGCCGATGTTCGGGCCGAATTATTTTATACGATTTTAGGGAAGTCGATCAAAGGCCAAAGTACGAAACAATATCGGGGCGTGGATATTGGTTTTGCGAATAAGTCCGATATTCTTCCCAACGTCGAGCCCTGTATATAGGGATGGTGAGTTAGTATCGTAACTCGATTCTATATCGAGTAGCCGAATATCGGCAACCCTATATCTATCCGAAATTCGGACCGAAGTCATGACACCCATATCGGCACAACCAATTCGAAACGATTATCGCACGTAATTCGCGTAACCGAAGTTCGGCTGCTCTACTTTTGACAAACATATTTCCAACATCGCTCCCCCCAATTCCGCAGTATGAATTCCGATCGATATCAACCTTGAAATTGACCAATAATTTTTTACAATCGTTTATTTTTTAATAATTTTTCTTTTTGATTAATTTTTATATTTTTTTATACTCTAACATAACGATTGAAGAGTCACGCAATAATTGATTTTTCTTCAATTATTCTTCTTACTAATGATTAATTCGTGAATTAAATTTAAAAAAATATAAAAATAATAAATAAATGTAAAATAGAATAGATATAAAAATTGATCAAGAAAAAAATCTTCCCTTTCTGCCATCAAATGATTCGATTATCAATAGAGAAAGAAATAATACTCAAATAAAAACTTTAATTTTCAAAAATAGAAGAATTTTGTGTAAAAAAATGAATATTCCATTGTGAGAAATATGTAGTTTTGTTTCTTGGTTCTTACTTCACTTTTGTTATTATATTCCTGTCAATAAGGATATCCATATAAACAATATAAATATCGATATGAATTTGAGATCAAATGACTTTTAGATTCATATAGACAGTACGGTTCTGTCAAAGTCAAATAGAGTGATGGTCCAGTCGGCAGCGTGCAAGTATCATCATCCGACGATCGAGGGTTCAAAACCGCCTGTGGGAACTAAAATTTGTAATTTCTAAAATGACTTTAAAATGATTAAAATTGAAATATAAATAATAAAAATATAAAATTACGGAATCTCAGAAAAAAAATGATAATTTTCTTTTTATTTTATGTTTAAAAATTGTTTTTATATTATTGAGCGTCTGTCGAGTTCGATATGGGATTCGATATTGGGCGTATATCGAAGCGCTAAGTCGAAATTCGTCACATTGAATTTAGCCCGACGTTCGGGCCGAACTCGAAATCCTATATCGGGTCGAAATCGGATGCGATATACGCCCTATTTAGTTTTCGACTTCGCGCGGCTGTGACATGCCATTATTGGCTCGAAGTTCGCACCAATATAGTTCCCCTATATCGAAACTCGGCAGTTCGATATTGCCCCGAACTGCGGCCTACTTAAATTTCCTACATGGGTTGCAGGATATGTCTATCTCTCTTTAATCCTTTGATGGCCTGAGGGAGGATGGGATTACAGGTATAAAAATGGGGGCTTCCCCATTTTTTTGCGCGATTAAAACCACTCATTTGAAAATTAAAAATTTACTTCATTTATTTACACTTGAATTGAAAATAATATAAAACATACGGACCACTAAAGACCGGCTACTTCAATCGAGAATGATAAAAATCTTGAAGTTCTGAACTCTTTTCTCCGTCTCCTTCTAATCTAATACGTCTATGCAACTAACATATCATATTTAAACACGTAAATATATCTAATACATCATATAAATTATATTTTACATATTTCAAAGATACCATGGAAGCACCAGTATTCGGGAAGTTGAGGGAATGGCACTAGTATCTGGACAGTGAGAATTAATTTATTAAAATGGTAAAAGATTTCATTTTAGTGAATCAAACAATTCAATTGATTTTTATTTTGACACTTTGCAAGTATCGAAAAATCTGGTTTTCTCACGCAAACATTGATATTACATATCTTGCCGCTACGTCCGTAAACTGGGGTATGTCCGGTAACTGGGTCCACCATGGTAATAGCATTTTAAATCCTAATAGGAAAAAGTTGTGTCTTAGTAACATTGCCTTAGTAACGAGGTGGTGTATATTTTTTTGTTTCACTAGGCTTCCCTGGGCATTTCGTGCAACAATGGTGAAAACCAAAAAACAATAAGATATACGCATAAGTACCACCCACTGGGAACGAAGAGACGTATCTAGAGCACTCACATCTTTTTATTTTTAGGTTTTTCCTTTAATTTTTTTTAATCGGGGAAAAAAACTGATAACATATAGATGTATCTCCGGCACATACGTCTCTTTGTTATTTTAAATTGATAATAACAAAGAAGTGTAAGTGTCATAAATTAGATAAAAATTCCAAAAACAAGAAGATAGAACTCAAAAAATCCTCATTACCGATGAAGAAATTAGAAAAATCAAGGGGCGGGAGGGCCATAATTTAGATAAAAAATTTCAAAAGGGAAAAAAGATGTAATTGTAACATTGGGATTTGGAATGAATGATGAAACTAAAATGATGCTTACATGATGCTAAGTCCAAGACGTAGGGTGGAAAATTCTACAAAAAAAAAAAAAATAGTATCTACACCACTTTGTTATTTTGATTTTTAGAGAGAGAAATTCATTTGGAACCAACTTAGAGAATTTCTCATGTATATTAAAAAAAGAATCTCAAAATATTTATTGAATATCTCCCAAGTCATTGCAAATAGAAGACTTTGCCTGGATTTTGCCAAGTATTCGTCTGGGCCAAATTTGGGCTAGCACATGTGGAAACGTGGGAAAAATATTATCGATATACATTTAAAAAATCAACTTTCACACATTCCCATCTTGGCTCAAAAATGATAGGAGTCTAATTTTCGGGCCAAAATGAAAATGTCTCAAAATTGAAATTCTGTTCTATTTAGGGGAAGGTGGGGCATATGGACATAAGGAGTAAAATGGACACATTTGAGTTATTATGCATATATTATTGAAAAATCTTGAAATGAACGAAGATTTCAGAGATAGATTTTTTTGATGATTCTATTGCAAAACTGAGGAAATTTTAGGCGAAAAACAAGTGCTAGAGTTATTTTTTCTCCCATTTTCTGAGAATTCCATTCTTTTGGGTATTTTGGAGGGGTAAAAGCCTTTTGATTTGTAAGAAAATTCAGTTTTTTTGGAAATATCTCTGGTTCTGTTGGTCGTAGCCACCTGGGACCGATTTTAAATTAAAGATGGAATAATTTCCCATTGATTTATGTAGATTCGAATTCGAGAATATCGATTTTTCAGATAGTTATGGGAACTTTCGTGAAAAATTATCATCATTTTGTTTTGCCCTATTACTATGTGAAAAATCGATATTTTTGAATTGAAGCCCCCATAAATCGATGGGAAATGATCTCACCTTTCATTTAAAATCGGTCCCAGGTTGCTACGATCAACAAAACCGGAGATATTTGGAAAAAACTGAATTTTCTCACAAATCAAAAGGCTTGATTTATTTTACCCTTAAAAAAAGCCAAAAAAATCGGATTCTCAAAAACAAAGGAAAAAATTATTTCTGGCACTCGTTTATCGTCTAGAATTTTCTCAGCTCTTTAATAGAATCATTCAAAAAAAATCCATCTCCCACTGCTTCATTACAATGTCCGTTTAGCGGATGATATATCGATATATGGATACAATGCACTTTCCCCTATGTCGATAGTAGTTTTTTACGCACTTTCACATGCGCTGACCGGAAGTTGGAACAGATGAATACTTTTTGAGATACAGGTAAGGAGTACTGTTGGCAATCACTTGAGAAAAGTTTAATGAATATTTTCGGAAAGCTCGAATCGTGAGGCTTTCAATATGCGTATAAAATTCATTTTGGGCTGATCTAAAATCATTTCAAGTCACAAGCCGATATCTTCGCAACTGTCAGTCGCGTATCAATTCGAGCTACTTTGCATTAGCAGTTTTGAAATAAAGCCAGGAATTTTCCATACAAATGAACATAGATATGCTATTTTGGAAAAATTCAAATTGGACCATGTGCCTATTTCTCAGAAGGTGTTCATCTGGGTCAAATTTCAATTGGCGCATGTGGGAACGCAGAAAAATTCAATTGATATTAATAAAAAAGATCTCAATTTTTAGAAATTTTCACTTGAGTCCAGAAGTTAAAGAAGAGGAAAGCCTTTCATAATTCGTGGGCCAGAATGAAAATGTTCGAAAATTAAAATAAAAACATCAAATGAATATTTTTAGAGATAGTGCTAAATCAAACTTGCCTAAAATTACATTTGCATACTCATTTCAATCGGATTTTTTTTCTCTTCTCAAATTTGTTTATCAAAATCAGCCTCAGTTGATATTTATAGGAATATTGGCTTGAAGCCCACTTGGGACTTGCCTAACATAAAGTTATGATACATATTCAGAAAGAAAATGAGATAGGCTTTTTCCTGCGTTACAGGGATTTCAAATAAAATAGAATTTTTTCCCTGCGTTACAAAAAGTATTCATCTGATCCAATTCCTAACCATTGCATAGAAAAATGCAGGAAGAATGCTATCGATATAGACCATGTGTACGTTTTGAACGTGCACACGGCTAACTATACATTTACGATTTAGGAGTTTTTATTTATTTTTTTTAATAAGCCCTCTCCTTTGTCACAAAAAATACAGCATGTTTGATGCAGTATTTTATGAAGAAATAGCTATTCCCCTTAGGTGAAAAACAATTTTAATCTTTAAAAAAAAATATTTTAACAAGAGACACGCCCCTTTCCGACGTTCTTGGCTAAAATGAGAAGTTTCCGTGAGACATTTCGTTGTTGCGTTGGCAGCATTCGGCTGGCGGAAATGAATTTCGGTGGGACATTTCTGCTCAACGTTGGTGGGACTGACTATGAATGTGTTACCTGTCAAAACAAAAACAGTGCACCGTAACCTCAAAGAGTTCGAAATAATATAAACGGTGGTAGGCAGTTTCTCAAACATAATTAGTAAAAAATTTGGAGTAATTTTTTTTTTGAGTTAAGTTTAGGTTAAAATAGTGTAAATAAATATTGTAGTGTAAATAAATATTGTAGTGTAAATAAATATTGTAGTGTAAATAAATATTGTAGTGTAAATAAATATTGTATATAAATGAAATTTGTATATAAATAAAATTGTATATAAATAAAACAATGTAAGTAAATAGTTTGTAAAATTTGTATATGAATAAAATAATGTAAATAAATAGTTTGTAAAATTTGTAAATATATTTTTGTATATAAATAAAATTTGTATATAAATAAAATGTAAATAAATATTTTTATATTTGTAAATGAATAATCTATATTTGTAAATAAATAATGTATATTTGTAAATAAATAATTTATATTCGTCAATAAATAATTCATATTTGTAAATAATAATGAATAATTTTGTATTTTGAATATCCCGCACCGTGCGGCCATCTGTGAGGAAGAAGTGATCTTTTCACGAACACTTTGGCGTTGTTTAATGGGAATTTCCCATTTCTTTCTCCTCTGTCTGGCGGACTCCTTTGCCTCGGCCATTTTATTCGTGACAGCCGAAAGAAAAGCAGTTTGTTTTCGCAAAAAAAAAATAAAGAAATAAATAAAGGAAGAAAGACGCCATGGCTCACTTGCAGGAGGATTTTGAAGAATTAGTAAGTGTTTTCTTAATTTTAATATTATAATAATATAATAAATTTGTAATTTTCATACTTTTTCGTCAAATTTGTAATTTTCATACTTTTTCGTCAAAATTCAACTTAACCTAGAATACAATTTTGCCGGCTCATTCTGACAATTCATAAAAATGCATAAAAATCGTTAGAATGAGCCGGCAAAATTGTATTTCACGTTAAGTTGAATTTTCACGGAAAAATATTGAAATTACAATTGAAATTACAATTCTTGTTTGTTTGAATTTTCTCGTAGAATTATGCAAATTTATTACTTGATCTATTTCAATAAATTGCTTAATAAATTTGCATAATTCCACGTGAAAATTCGTACAAATAAGAATTGTCATTTTCACGAAAAAGCATGAAAATTATTACAATTATGTTTGTGTGAATTTCCACGTAAAATCATGCAAATTCATAGCCTGATTCATTTAAATGAATCAGTCAATCAATTTGCATGATTCTACGTGAAAATCATACAAATAAAAATTGTAATTCCACATAGAATTATGCAAATTATTAATTACTTCATTAATCAATAAATTTACATGATTCTATGTGAAAATTCATACGAATATGAATTGTAATTTTCCCGTAAAATTATTTAAATCATTACAATCCATATTTGTATGAATTCCCAAGTAAAATCATGCAAATTTATTGATTAATTCATTGATGAATAATCAATGAATTTACATGATTCTATTTAAAAATTCATACAAATATGCATTATAATTTTCACGAAGAAGTATGAAAAGTACAATCATGTTTGTATGAATTTCAACGTAGAATCATGCAAATTTATTATTTGTTTAATTTTAATGAATTCGCTGATAAATTTGTGGGATTCTATGTAAAAATTCATACAGACAGGAACTGTAATTTCACTAAAAGTATGAAAATTACTAATGATTGATTATATCAATCAGTAGTAATTTTCATACTTTTAATTAATTACTAATAATTAATTTTTTTCAGGATTTCGATGATAATGAATTTGGACAGCATCCACGAGACCAACAACAGCCACCGCCACTACCACAACAACCACCACCACAACAACCACCACCACAACAACCACCACCACCACAACAGCCACCACCACAACAACCACTGCCACAACAACCACCACCACAACAACCACCACAACAACCACCACAACAACCACCACAGCAACCACCACAACAACCACCACAACAACCACCACAACAACCACCACAGCAACCACCACAACAACCACCACAACAACCACCACCACAACAACCACCACTACGACAACCACAACAACCACAACGACCACAACAACCACCACAAGCACAACGACGACAGCCAGAGGCAGCGAGACCAGGAGGTCGTGGACGTGCTGATGGTGGACGAGGAAGAGGTGGTAGAAGTGCTGCACGTCAGCAAATAATTGCAGATCTCCAGGCTCAAATTGCTGCTCTCCAGAGAGAGGAACGCGGGAATGACGGGGCCAGGGCTGAACGTCCTCCGAGAGGCGGGAGGAGACAGGCCCAACGTGACGCTAAGTAAGTTTTCAGTCTTGAACGCTGGAAATAATCAATTTACTTTCATTCTCTAATTTTTTTTAATTTCAGGTATTGGAAAAATCAATTCTTCTTAGCCACAAAGAGAGGAGGCCGTGGTGGAAGAGGCGGAAGAGGTGGTGGAGGCTCTGGCCGAGGCTCTGGCCGACCGGGCAATACTTTCATTTTTTATTAAACAGACTAATTGTCTCCTGTTTATTGTGTTTATAAAGATGTACATAGTCCTTTAAATACAATTACATATTTACGTATCACCTTGTGTTCGATTGTCACTTAGAATTTCATGAGAATCCCATAGAATTCCATTGGAATTTCATAAAATCCTGAAGATTTCCCTTTAAATTTCGTCCAATAGAATCCCATAGAATTTCATTCAAATTTCATAGAATCTCGTAGAATTTCATGGTAATTGACATATTCAATTCATAATAACCGCCAGTTAAGGCGCATCCTCACAGCACCGGAGTTTCAGTAACTAGATATCTAGGAACTTTCTAGGGACTTTTATTTACATCATCTTTGTGCATCGATCAATTTACGTGCTGTGTGATCAATTGGCAGTTTATATTCTGTGAATTATTCTCTCGTTTCGATTGTTCATTCGTAAATTTTAAATATTAGAGTGAATTTTTCCGATTCATTCTTTTCAATACTTTCTTTCTTCTCTTTCCAATTCTGTTTGGTTGGCATATGTCAGTAGATTCTTAGTTCAGACGTTTCCTGACCTCCAGAAATTTCCCTTCTTCTTTCAGCTTAATCTACTTTGAAACTTTTTTTTCTTCTGTCTATCCTTCTTCCTTTTCCGTGGCAAATATTTTTCTCTTCTTTTCCTAATTTCTCCATCTTTCTAGCACTCTTTCCATTATTCTTCCAATTTCTTTGCAGATCCGTGCATCCATCATCAATTATCTGCAACCCTTGCAGTTCTCTTACATTCATTGTAGTTTCTCTGCATTTATTGCAGTTTCTCTGCATCTATTACAGTTTTTCTGCATTTATTGCAATTCTCAACGTCCATTGCAGTTTCTCTCTATCTGTTGCAGTTTTTCTCTTCTGTTCACATCATATTTCACTTGAATCTTCAAAAGTGTCTCTATTCACCACAGTTTTGTTGCATTTATTGCAGCGTATCTGCATCCGTTGCACTCTGCTTCCATCTATAGCTTTTTTCCAAGCTACAAAAATCTCTTTGTAGAATTCCATCCAATTGTTATCACTGGAATATTAATTTATTGTTAAACTGTAATAATAGAAAAAGAGAATTCAATAAATTTTCCTCAATCCATTTCATTCTACTTTTCTTCACTATATTTTTTAATATAAAAGTAATAATGACGATTTTTCCCATTTTTCAAGAGATATTCAAGCATAAATTAGTGACCGCCAATTAAGGCGCATCCGCACAGCACTAGTTGAATATCTAGTGAATATCTAGGGACTTTTATATTTTACACGCCATTTTTTTTCGTAGATTCATTCTTTGTGTATTGATTGATTCACGTGTTGTGCGTTATAGTTTACACTCCGCGGATTATCGATCTATAATTGTTCACTTGCGTATTTTAATCATTAAAGCTCTTCTTCTCATTCACTCTCTTAATAACTCCGTTTATTTTCTCTTCAATTCTCTCTCGGTGGCGTACGTCAGTAGATTTTTCAGTCTATTAGTTTCCTAACCTCTAAAATTTTCTTTTCTTCATCTCATCTTTCTTTCCTTACTCTCCTTACTCTTCTTTCTCTTTACTCTTTCTCCTTACTCTTCTAATCCATTCACTCTTGAAATTCTTCTTTTTCTTTTATCAATGTGCAAATTTCTTCATTTCAGGTTTTTTTAAGCACTCTGTTTTTTTTAATAATTACCTTTCTGCACTTTCGAAGCATTTTTCTGTACTTGTTGCAGTTTCTCCCTGTTTATCTCATTTTTTCATTGCAGTTTCCAGCACTCATTTCATTTATTCTTCGAAAGATTAACCTTCCTACATTTTGGGTGCAGTTTTTCTGCATTCGTTGCAGTTCTTCTGCATTTATTACACTCTAACTGCATTAATAGCAGTTTTCTGCATTCGTTGCAGTTTTCCTGCGTTCATTGTCCTCGAATTGCATTAATTGCATTTTCTCTGCACTCATTGCAGTTTCTCTGCACTTATTGCAGTTTTTCTGCACTTATTGCAGTTTCTCTGCACTTGTTGCAGTTTCTCTGCACTTATTGCAGTTTTTCTGCACTCATTGCAGTTTCTCTACGCTTTCATAGTTTCTCTACACTCTTTGCAATTTCTCTGCACTTATTGCAGTTTCTCTGCACTCATTGCAGTTTCTCTGCACTAATTGCAGTTTCTCTGCACTTATTGCAGTTTCTCTGCACTCATTGCAGTTTCTCTACGCTTTCATAGTTTCTCTACATCTGCACTCATTGCAGTTTCTCTGCACTTATTGCAATTTTCTGCACTTATCCTAGTTTCTCTGCATCCATAGCAGTTTTTTCGCATTCACTGTAGTTTTCCTCCATTCATTGCAATTTTTCTGTACATATCATAGCAGTCTCCTTCGATTTACTTTATAATAGTCCCCTTTCCTCTGATAACTGAAATCCGTGCTTGTCCTATTCAGCAACATGAATCCATTAAAGCCCAGTGATTACGAATGGATTTTATCACCAAAAATGAATTTATTAAGAGATGATCACATTGATTATTTTTCGTATCTTATGGAACAACAATATGGTTTTCCATTTCAAGAGAGCTGGAAAATCCAAATGCCTGAATTAATTGAACCTCTTGATTCTAGCAAAAAGCATATTCAATTGTTACATTCGCGCGATGGCGAGTACTCTGAGGACAGACAAGATGATCCATCTGATCATTGGGTGTGTTCTTTGTACGATGGTCATCAAATTTATATTTTTGATTCTTTGTGGAGGCCAGAACAGGTGCCTCATCCAAAATGGCTCATTTTCCTTGAAAAACTTTACCCTGATTATGCTTTTGATGTTAAACCAATACAATTTGTGCCAGTCCAAAGACAAACTAATTCAAAAGATTGCGGACTGTTTGCGATGGCTTTTGCTACTGCTCTAGCTGAAAGTATTTGGCCCTGTAGTGAAACTGTTCAATATGACACTTCAAGGCTGCGTTCACATGCAGTTGAACTATTTTCAACTAGAAGAATTATACCTTTTCCACAAATCCCCATTCGCAGAGCTCTTGGAAAGACTAATGCAAAAGAGGACCATTCCAGAAGTAATTCAATGAATCCCTCCAAATCGTTCATGAAACAGAAACAAATGGAGTCTCAAATGGAATCCAGCCGAAAATGTTCGGAATCTGTGCCTAAGTCTAATGAGACTGAGCAGAAACCCCAAGAGCCCAAAGTCAGATTTGGGAATGAATTTCAACAATCTGAAAATAGTCCCAAGCAGAATTTCCAGGAAAACGATATCAATCGAGATGAAGTACCCAAGACTAACCAGGACGATTTTCATGCAGTGGATTCTGATGCGGATGATCTTTCTGCAACTATAAGTGAGATCAATCGTCAAAATCTCCTTCTGGACCAAATACGTCAAGGATCTAGACTAAATGACGATCATATGTATAAATTTCGGATTATGCTTGAGAAAGTTTCTGATTATAAGCTCAGGGATACTCTTTACTTAAGGAGACCACAGCGCATAGAACCCGTACTGCCACATCAAAAACACATTCAGATTCTATACTCGTCCAATGAGCACTGGATCTGTAGTTATTACGATTGTAAGAAAATATATATTTACGATTCATTGAATTCAAGAGGTCTCCATCAAGATCACTGTACATATTTAAAGCATTTGCTACCTCATTACCGTGTAAATAATCAAAATGTAATATTTTGTAAGGTGCAGCAACAACCAAATAGTGACGATTGTGGTATTTATGCTATTGCTTTCGCTACGTCTCTACTTTTCCAACAAAACCCACAATTGATTGAATATAATCATAATTTAATGCGCGATCATTTGTATACGATGTATGAAACGGATCGAATAACTCACTTTCCGATTGTCGTTAATCACAATCGTAACCCTGATTTATCACCATTAGACGTAATACGTGCGAGAGAATTGATGGCAGCTCGAAAGCGTAAATATAGGAATGTTAACGCTGAACGGCCCAATGAAAAGGAACCTGCAGCTAAACGGAAAAGATCGAATCATGAGCATCATCATCCAAAATCTGTTCCAGAAACTGATACTATGAATGATGAAATCAAAAAATCTAATGGAGATAAATCTCCCTCAACAAAATATCATGCTTTCAGAGGCAAATTCCAATCTAAGTTTTCCAGTGCAAGAAAACATGAGGATCGTTACGCAGAATCTGTTCCAGAAACTGATACCATGAATGATGGAACTAAGAAACCCAGTGAAGATGAATCTCGCTCGGAAAAATTTCATGCTTTCAAAAGCAAGTTCCAATCTAAATTCCCCAGAGCAAAAAAATGTAAAAGCAACTCCAGAACTGCTGAAAAGGTCAAATCTAAGTATCGTAAAATCGAAAATAACTTGAATAATATTGGATCAAAATCTTCTACCGAAGTTTACATTCAAAAATTGACTGAAAAACTAATAGAAGGAACTATACTTGAAAGGCGTTTAGAAGCTGAAAAAATCATCAGACTGAGCTTGGAGCAGAGACGCAGTTATACGCAACAATTATATCATAATCTTAAAATATTGAAAAACAAAGCAGATCTCTATCTTTCAAGAATTGAGCCACATTATAAAACTCTGCAGGAACGATTACGTGATCTTTGTGGGGAATCTAAGCATAAAGCTTCCAGTGAATCCTATTTCTACGAAACGTCTTACCTTTTCGGAGGATTACGTGATCTTGTTCTAGTAATGAATAGTAAAGGTCAGGTTATAAATGTCATGCCGTTGATAGCTAACAAAAAAAAGTTGAAAATTTGGAAATGCACTCAATTTTGTCGAATTCATTATGATCCAAGTATTATTAGTGACTATATTACTTTCCTCCAGACGCTGAGAACTCGAAAATTGAAATTATTCCCGAAATTCCTTCAACAAATTTTCATAAAGTCTGATTCACATTTCAAACGGGGACACTTGAGCAATTGTTACCTAGAAAATCATTGTAGTAGTACTGTCTTTTCGACACTTCAATTGCTATCACCTCATTTTCCGTCAGTAAGGTACATCAAAGATTTACTGTATAAGATGAGTGCATTATTCAACAAACTAGGTACATTAGATAATGCACTAGGTAATTCTGATGTAGACATATTGATGGATATTTCAGGTAATGTTCATATCAAAGGAGATTGGTCAAATATGAATCATCAAGATATTTGTTTGAACGAGTATCAAATACAAGAACAATTCAAAGCAGGTTTCCTCGCTTTTACCAAACGATCTTTGGAAACAGCATCATGTATTTGTATATCTTGCCAAAAGCTCTGCTTCCCACGAGAGGTAAAGAAATTGTCAAATCTGAAAAATCCAATCGTTAATCCCAATTGGGAACGATTGATTCAGCATTATGTTGGTAATCATGAGGATGGCCTAGCTTTCGGGAAAGTCATTTGTGAAGGTGAATTCATTTGTACGTACTGTTTGGACTATTTTAGAACGAAGGAAATGCCACCAAGTTGTGTATTGAATAATTTGGATGCCGGCGAAGTTCCGGAAGAAATAAAAAACTTGAATGAATATGAAAAAATTCTTATACAAAGAGCTAAATGTTACCAAGTTGTACAACGAGCAGGAACGGTGTCAAATAAGAATTTACCTCACAGCCACCGCAATTTGAAAATGAAAGGACAAACGTTTTATCTGCCTTTACCATTAGAAGAGACCTTGAAGAAAATTTGTCCTCCAGAGGAGCCTCTGAATGAACAGCATGAACTATTGATCTTGATTCGCAGTTTACCAACGAAATTGAATATTGTATGGGAAAATTTAGTGGATATTGAAAAAGTATTTCGTGCTTTAGCTAAGCTGAAAGAGATTAATCCACATTATGAAAACATCAAATTACCAGAATCAGCCCGCGATTTATTTTCATTCCTTGACCCAAAGGTCGGATTTAATGTTGAGCACGATGCTCCTATCCCCGAATCAAATGATGGTGAAACACCCAAAGCTGCTTTATTAACGCAGGTAGAAGTTGATAACAGAATGTATGAAAAGTACACTATACAGCCAATGCATGATCAACGAGTCAATGCATCATCTACAAAGCTGTATCAAATGAAGAAAGTTAAAGACGTTAACTTGAGCCATTGGCTCAAATCTTTAGATCTACTTTGTTTTCCAGACCTATATCCGTATGGTAAGAATGGTCTACATGAAGAAAGGCCTTCACGATTAACTGATGCTATGTATATTAAAACCCGTTTGTGCTCTGTGGATCCACGTTATCGATTGAATCTACAGTATCTCTTTTTCTTGCAGCATGATGCTAACATTCGACAACTTAATAGTGGCATTTATCATTTATTGAATATTACGAATCCAAAGGAACGTCTTAATGCTCAACAATATTTAGGGAAATTGGACAGGGGTGAACTAGAAGGTCGGATCGATACCATATTCGAACGTGTTCGCAATTCTGAACAATATTGGCGAATCCCACGGAATAATCTGAATTGTATGGTTCAACATTATGGACCAGCTACATGGTTCCTGACAGTGAGTCCATCTGAATGGATGTGGGATGATTTGAGCCATTATCTACGAACTATCAATTCACCATATAGTGATAAATTATCTCCTGGACAATTAGTTGCAAGTGATCCTGTTTCTGTTTGCCGTTTCATAGATAATAAATTCCACGCAATACTTGATTTTATTTTATCCGAAAGTCACCCAATAGGAAAAATTGAACATTATTTCTGGCGTAGAGAATATCAAGGCCGAGGAACACCACATTTTCATATGATGATCTGGGTTGAAAACGCACCGATCATAGGAATAAATTCAGATGAAGAAGTTATCGCTTTCATTACTCGCTATGTGACTTGTAAAATACCCCCGAAAAAGGTATCACCTACTCTACACAGAAGAGTTACTACTTTTCAGAAACACCGACATACGAATTACTGTTTAAAGGTTAGAACCGCGGCTAACGGAAAAAAAACCAAAGTCTGCCGTTTCGGTTTCTCTAGACCAGTTGGAAATACTTTCAAATTGAGAAGCCCTGCTATATCCATTGCGAACCGCAGGAAATTAAAAACGAAATTCCGTCTCTATGATCTTCCTCGTACGGAAGAAGAGAAAGATATTAATGACTATAATCCGGCTATTCTGACTCTATGGGAAGGTAATATGGATATTCAATTCGTCGCTGAGAAATCAGCACAAGTTACAGGATATATCACCAAATACATAGAAAAACCTGAAAAAAAAGAGGGAGTTTCTGAAGTTTTTACCGACATTAATTCGGACAAAACACTGCAGTCACGTGTGTGGAATATCGCTTTTCGTGGTTTGAACCATCGAGAAGTAGGCTCAATGGAAGCGGCTGACACATTACTCGGCCTACCATTGTACAAATCAGATCCAGATACAGTTATCAGATGGGTGGATGTACAACAAATCCGAAATAGGAGAATTAAATGCCATGCTGATATTAAGCAATTAGATCCACAATCAGAAGACATTTTTTATCAGAATTTTGTTGATGATCACTACCCTTCACGACCAGATAAATTGGAGTCATTATCTTTATATGATTTTGCTAAATGGTATGAAGTTTCAAAAGATGAACCGGCTAATAAAAAAACAGAATACTATCGAATGAAAAATACGTGGTATATGAAGAAAAGATCACGTGGATATTTAATCAATCATTATAGATATAATGTCGCGATTCAACCAGAAAAATATTATTTCAGCTTGCTACTATTATTCAAACCATGGAGAGATACCGATGAATTGAAAGGGGATTTTAAAACCTTTGCTGAATCATTTTTCCATCATAAAGAAGAATTGCTTGAAGCTTATGAATATCATGATAAATTAGAGGAAATTCAGAGAGCATACGAAAACCTTCAGCAGGAAGTTGAACAAATTCTGAAGGATGAAGAAGATATTCATGATTCAGATGATGATGGGATTTTATTAGGTTGCGATCCAGTAGAAGCTGAAGCAGCTATGCGAGATTTCCATGATTTGAATGCTAAGGTTACCAAGGATGATCCAGTCAATTTGACTGAAATGATAGGTAAAATGAACGAAGATCAACTGCGCATATTTGAAAAAATAAAGAATGCAATTAATTCAGAAGGAAGTGAAATCCTGAGACTGTTCGTAACTGGAGAAGGAGGCACTGGCAAAAGTTTCCTCATTGAAGTAATCCAGCGGTGGATTCGATCAGAAACGCCACATGAAGTAGCAATCACCGCTCCCACTGGATTGGCTGCGTACAACATAAATGGTTTAACTATCCACAAGTTACTCCAATTGCCCGTAGAACATGGGTCTAGTATTTTAAAATACCGGCAGTTGTCGGACAAGGCCTTGAAAGTTCTACGAGAACAATTGAAAAACGTAAAATTGATCATAATCGATGAAATATCAATGGTTTCGAATCTTACGTTTCTGTTCATTCATTTCCGTTTAACCGAAATATTTAATTCAGTCGATGATGCAGAGAATGGTTGGTTTGGTGGGATACATATACTTGTATTAGGTGATTTGCTTCAGCTTCCTCCCGTTCGTGCAAATCCGACATACATTGCATTAACTGAATCCGAAATGACAAAGCATGTGGGTTCTCTAGGAACATTCAATCTTTGGACAAATCTATTCACTTATGATGAATTGAACATAAAAATGCGTCAGAAAACAGATACAAGATACGGCGACATTTTATCACGTATGAGAGTTGGTGTGACAACCACAGAAGACATCGTGATATTAGAATCCAGGAAGCTGGAACGCAATGATTCTCTAACTTATGATGAACGGCTAGACACATTATGTGATCACATTGAAAGTCTACCAGCTGATACAGTCTGCTTGCTCCCAACACGTGAACAATGTAATATTTTGAATGAACGAATGTTAGATCGAATAACTTCTGACGAAGTGGTTCTCAATGCATTAGATGAATACAGTGGCTCCAAATTGTATAAAAAAAAAGCTGAAAAAATGATGGAAAAGTTTGACGACGACGCTAGTGAAACAGCTGGTTTATTAAATCAGATAAAAGTTAAGATTGGAGCTAAAGTTATGATTAGACGTAACATTGATGTCACCAAGGGCCTTGTGAATGGAGCTATTGGGAAGATTCAGTCCTTTACCAAATATTTGAATAAGCCGGGTGTCGAAACTATAAATATTGTTTTGAATAACGGAGACGAATGTGTTATCGAACGAACTAGTGCGAAAATTCAAGTAATGGATAATGCTTTCGTAACTCGTCGTCAATTTCCTATCTGTCTAAGTTATGCAATGACAATCCATAAAAGTCAAGGATTAAGTTTAAATAATGCCGTCATTGATGTAGGGAATTCTATATTCATATCAGGGCAAACATATGTCGCCTTATCGAGAGTCAAGACTTTGAACGGTGTCTATCTTATTAACTTTGACCCGCATTCACTCAAAATCAGTAAATATGCAGTACAGGAATACAACCGCTTAAGAGCCACCTATCGTCCAGATTTGCCACTGTACGAAGTATCCCAAAAAACTTGGTGCAAGACTTTCGATTTCCTATGGGCAGTAAAACAATTCAATTTCGCCGAAATACTCCACATGGAACCTATACAAAAATCGTCGGATTGGTCAATCCGTGCTTTTCCAACATCTTTGAATAACATTAGTTATGCGAATGCCACCATTCAAGCTTTATTCAATTGTAGTAGCATAAGGAAAGAACTCCTGGTGAAAAAAGAACGAAATCATGTTGAGTTATCGAGTTTACTAGAGGCTTATCTAGATCAGTCGAAAGTCTTAGATTCCTCTGAGATTAGGAAATCAGTAGGTCATCCTTTCAATTCATCAGAGCCTCAAGATCCAGCTCGATTCATAGAAGCATTATGTCAGAGAGATGATGGCTTGAATCAACTTTTGAAGCATACGTTGAAAGTTTCCAATACATGTGTAACGTGTCAGTACACTGCCACACATATTGTATCACATTTTACATGCTCAGTCTCGTTGATAAGTCTCAAGAAAAAAAAATTAAATTTTCAAGAGGCTTTTTCAGCATTATCTGCTAGGTATAAACAAAATGGATTCTGTACCAAATGCAACTCTATACAACAGTTGCTAGTGAAGAATGAAATGATTTCCACTGGTTCTATATTTGTACTCAGGTTTGTTGGAGACACGTTACCAAACGATGTTGCTGAACTTGGAAATTACAAAATTTTGGCAGTCCCTCCGTCTAAACTAATGATATGCAATGAGAAGTATCAAGTGATGAGTGCGATATTCAGAGATCCATCTGTTGTAGGAAAACATTACATGAACATGCTGAGAAGTGAAAAGTCAGAATGGATAATGATTAATGAGTTCGTCATTCAAAAATGTAGATGGCCCATTGGTTCCAAAAATTTGCACATACTATTCCTCCAGAAATATAACGACGCAAGACAATTGAAATCAAAACGAAACAAAAATTGATTGGATAATACATGAAAGCATAAATTATTATTTAAAAAGAGTGGAACTGGATGAATTGCCTCGAAGCAAGATGTGTCTGAGTTTTAAAGTGCAAATCTCATGAACAGAATTTGCTAGGGACTGCTCCGGCAGATCCGTTGATTACCTATATCAATATGCTCACTCAGTCGATCTCGCATCAGTCAATGGTCGATACAAATTCTGAAATTTCCTGTGAAAGGGAAAGAAATCCACTTGGACGGGTGTTGACTGCCGGTCAATCATTTTGTTTTTCAAAAAAATTCAGAATTCGTATCTACGTTATTTAACCATGAAAGATTGACTGAATGGAGAGATAGGTACATGACCAGCAATCAATAGCTCAACAACGGGTCTGCTAAGATGAACTGAGAGGATATTTGGAGAAGTGAAAAGTAAATCGATATCTTATCGCCTTCAGGAACTGAGTTCCCAGTCTAGAGTATAAGAAGAAACTCACTCAATGTCTGAATTCTATATTACTTCATTGAAACTAGGGCCTCTGAGAAAAGACATGGACGGTTTCTTCGATCAATCATGGAACTGTGAATTGGAGTAGTCCCCCAATTCACAGTTCCATGATTCATAGACTCATGCAACAACATTAAATTCATTCATGATTATTACAAAGGGAATATAGGCCTTTCTACACAAGAAAGCAGCAGGATCTTTCCATCAAAACCTGATGACAAAGAAGTGTGCGGGAGTGAATCATCTGAATGACGCAAAAGAGAGGAGATATGGACCGACAAATTATTGGAAATAAAAAAAATGCGCCATGTGTACGTTTAGAACGTGCTATTTGGGGGGGAAAAAATAGATGGTTGGGCAAAAAAATTGTGTGTGGAACTTGGAATTGGGGAACAATTATGCAAAGAATAGATGGGCGGGCAAAACATTAGTATAAAATTTGTGAGTTTTGCCACGCAAAAGAATGGAAATATAGGTTTTTTCAAGAGGAATCCAATTCCATTGGTTATGAATAAGCCCCGAGCACTTTCTGATAAATTCTGAAGAGTGAGCATTTCAAGGCTGTCATCGTAGGCTCATGCGGCAGCTCCATCTCTGGATGGAACTGAAGAGAACAGGCTTTTTTAGGTAGAAAACAGAGTTTTTCCACTCTTGGTAGCAATGCACATGGCGCGCCCGGTTTTTTTCAAAAAGAACAAAAAATTCCGTAGAATGATCAAACCACTAATGTTATAAAAAGTTTGTGAAGCAGGAATCACGCACCATATTTGACAAAAATCTATACGGAAAAGTATTCTGTTTTGTGGATACTGAATCTACGACATCACAAGATAGTAAAATTGATTGAAGAATTCAAAGGTAATTAATAGTAACACAATCTCCAAACTACTTGTTGAGTTATTGATTGTGAGATGAAATTGATGGAATCAGTTTCGGTAATGATCTTGATGATTCAACATATCGTGGGAGATTGAACGATTCGAAAGAAAAAGAGTAGAACCTCATCAAAACGCGATATTTCACTTATAATTCAATTTTTTTCCAATCTTTAATGTTCCCAATATATGTTGCGCTATCGAATCTGACTGAAATAATGTCGAGTACCTGCCAGTTGTGACCTGTAGGTAATGTCAAGTACCTGCCAGTTATGACTGGTGACTCATGGATCATTGAACAATTTTATAAAATGACACGCAGCCGGAGCCGGCTTCTTGCACTAAGTTGTTATACACATTCTGTTTGGAAAAAACCGGGCGCGCCATGTGCATTGCTACCAAGAGTGGAAAAACTCTGTTTTCTACCTAAAAAAGCCTGTTCTCTTCAGTTCCATCCAGAGATGGAGCTGCCGCATGAGCCTACGATGACAGCCTTGAAATGCTCACTCTTCAGAATTTATCAGAAAGTGCTCGGGGCTTATTCATAACCAATGGAATTGGATTCCTCTTGAAAAAACCTATATTTCCATTCTTTTGCGTGGCAAAACTCACAAATTTTATACTAATGTTTTGCCCGCCCATCTATTCTTTGCATAATTGTTCCCCAATTCCAAGTTCCACACACAATTTTTTTGCCCAACCATCTATTTTTTCCCCCCCTAGATAGGGAAAGTGTCAATCTTCAAGTATTTTCATTTTGCCCAAAATTGTAGAAGGCTCATTTGAGAAAAAAAGTGTTTGACAATTGACATTTTTCCTCACTATATCAATAGCATGGTTTCCGTGCTTCCACACGAATTGGTCCAAGTTTGGCCCAGAAGAACACGTTTTGAGAAACAGATAAACGCTACTTTTGTAATGACCTGGGAGAAATTCAATGGGTATTTTCAGAAAGCTTGGGCCATTCTCTCTCGAAACATGCATGAAAATTTCATTTAGGGTCACGAGCAAATATCTTTGTGGATATGAATTTGGGTCAATTTTTATTAGCCTATTTTTTTAAGAAGCGAGAAATTTCCCATGGAATTGAGCATAGACATTCCGTGATGGGTCAGTCGAAATTGGGCCTCATATCTGTATCTCAAAAATCGAAACATTGGATTAACTGAATATTGTTAGAGATATTGTGAATCAAACTTGGCCAAGATTGCATGTTCATAGTTATTTCTATCGGATTTTTTTTTCAAATAAGTTCATTAAAACTAACTTCAGATGATATTGACAAGAATATTAGCTTCTGACCCACTTTGGACCTGCTTAACATGATATTATGATGCATATTTAGGAAGAAAATGAAATAGGCTTTTCGAAAATACTCATTATATTCCTCTCGAACAATTACAAGTATTTTTTTTTGCCTGCGTTAGTCCAAGTTTGGCCCAAAAGAATACATTTTGAGAAACAGATAAAGGCTACATTTGTAATGACTTGAGGGAAATTTAATGGGTGTTTTCAGGAAGCTTGGACCATTTTCCTTTGGAACATGCGCTATAAATTCATTTTTTGCCAGTTTGAAGCCGGTCACGAACAGATATCTCTGTGAATATGAGTCGATATCACTGTGAATAAAAGCGAGAAATTTCACGTAGGAATGAGTATGAACATGACATTTTGGCCCAGTTGAGATGAGCCCATATGACACTATTTCTGCGAATAATAATCTGAGCAAATTTTCATTAGCTATCTGAAAAGAGTGGAAAATTTCCCATGGAAATGAACATAGATATGCTGTGTTGGATCAGTCACAATTGGGCCTTATGTCTGTATCTCACGGAATGGTAATTTCGCCCAAATTTGCAATAACGCATGTGAGAACGTGAACAGAATAAGATTGATATACATAAAAAAAATCAATATTCGAAAAAAAATTTTTTTGACGATTTCTCGACCTTGAAATATTATTATTAAAGCATCATGCTCATACCTCTACAATAAAGTAGATATTGTTGGCAAATGGGCAGTGTTCATGTACATGCTAACGCCTTATCAAATAGAGAACAGCTTTTTATGAGAATTTTTCAATTTCGTCATTTAAATGTTCATAGTTGACATATGTGATGAACGGAGCCGCCGGAGGCGGCGACGGCGCTATTTAACATATTGGGACGCTACATAAGAATGCGATACCTGGTGGCGACTCGAGAACTACGAGAACATGGCTATTTACGGCTTTCCGGTACGCGGTTAGTTCAATTGTAAAGTTTGATTTGTAATGGAGAGACTGTAAGCACATCAGTGAAACGGAGTAGAAGAAAAGAGAAAAATAATTCAATTATGATCTGGTGTGATAAAATACGATATAAGAAAAAACATTCATATGAAAATGTTCCATGGAAAATCTGAGGAGGACCGAAAAATCCTAACGAATAATACTAAATGTTGTGTCCAAGAATATAACAATACGTCGTTAAATAATGACAATTTAAGTTTCCATCTCGTTCCTCCATCGAAACGAGATTTCCTTTTCATACCCTCTAAAGAGAATTATGAGAATGTAATTGATGTTCGTGATTTATGGATCAACAAATTGAAAATCGGAGGAAATATCAGAAAAGCACATGTTTGTAGCTCTCATACCGCATCTGAGGATTCTGCTACACTCGGTAATATGCTTTCTTTTTGTAGGAAAATATTCTGGAATAAAGACTTCGTATGAATGATGATATTGTTGTATATGTGCATCGGTATTATTATTATATAGTTCCTCAGTCAAAGCACTTGTTTTAAGACTTGAAGAAAACAGTGCAATCAATGCATTGGTTTTTGATGATACTCCACAGAGTACTCAATTTTTCGAATTTAAAACCAATTCCCCCTCTTTGATATTTCTTGACGTTGCTGTCGAATTGACATATTCAAAAATTTCTTCCAGAGTTAGTATCAACATCGTTTTCGTAAAAGAAATCAGATTCGAATGTTAAACCCTGACTCTGCTCCAAAAATCGCGCGGCCTTTGAATTGCTACCGGAAAGGCTCATGTTTTTCATTGAGGCCAGCGCCACCAACGATAACTAGCGAGTCCAATACTCTATTTTCTGGAAATTAGTTTTTACTCTATATGAGGCATTCCATGCAATTTCACTCACTTACCGGGTCATATTTTTTGATTTTGTTTATTTTTGAATTTGTTTTTGAGATGGTTATCAAGAATCATTTCCAGAGAAAAAAAAACGGAAAAAAATTTTTTTGGACCGAATTATGAGCATGTTTGATTTTTTTAAAAATGGCACGTGTGCCCGTTTCCGTGAAACTTTGAATGCTCATATTTCCTTCAATATTAGTTTTATTGAAAAAAAGGCAGAATACTTTTTTCTCGGAAAAAGCTCATACTTCGCAATAGAATTTAGTTCGGAAATCAAAAGTTAACATTTCTATTTTTTATCAACAAATCCATTGAACGAATGGACGAAACACATCTTTACTAGTTTTCAAAAAATCTGGAAAAAATATATGATATGGATTGAATTATTTTTGATTTTTGTATAAATTTTTGCGTTACTTCCATCAATAGTTGATGAGGTATCGATTTTTTAATGACTTTGCGTGGTCCGCGGATGACGCTCGAGAGCTCTGCGCATGCGCACAGCGCACTCATTGTAGAAAGTACTCAACTTACGCGCCAGTTACCACGTGACCTGCAGCTAGTACGCTGTGCGCATGCGCAGAGCTCTCGAGCGTCGTCCGCGGACCACGCGAAGTCATTAAAAAATCGATATCTCATCAACCATTGACGGAAGTAACGCAAAAATTTACACAAAGAACGCAAATGATTCAATCCATATCATATATTTTTTCCAGATTTTTCGAAAACTGATAAGGATGTGTTTCGTCTATTTGTTCATTGGATTTGTTAATAAAAAATGGAAATATCAACTTTTGATTTCCGAACTAAATCTTATTGTGAAGTATGAGCTTTTTCCGAGAAAAAAGTATTCTATCTTTTTCTCAATGAAACTAATATTAAAGAAAGTATGAGCATTTGAAGTTTCACGGAAACGGGCACATGTGCCATTTTTTCGAAATCAAAAATGCTCATAATTCGGTCGAAAACATTTTTTTTCTGTTTTTTTTTTCTGGGAATGATTCTTAATAACCATCTCAAGAACATATTCAAAAATAAACAAAATCAAAAAATCTGACCCGGTAAGTGAGTGAAATAGCATGGAATGCCTCATATCTATCTCTAAAAATGGATAATTTTTCTTTACACCTGTATAAATCGATGGAAAATGAGCTCACCTGCCATTTGAGACTAAAAGAAAGACACTACGACTAATGGAACCGGAGATATTTTTGGAAAAGTGAAATTTATCAGAAGCAAAACAATTTTCCCCTTCAAAAATTTTTCAATCAATCATGTCTACAACCAATCCCATGCTTCAGTGTCGTAAGAATTCTAAATTTACTGAATTCGAAATTACTAGCTTGGATATTTTTTCAGTTATCGTGCTAACAAAAACTCCATTAAAAAAATCAGTGAAATTACTATTTTTTAAAAACTATCATCCATGAATAGATGAAAATTCCTAGCGAGTTAGCTCATAGAATTGCCAACACAGACGATGAATCTGAGCAGAATCGGTTCAGAAGTTTTCGAAATATGCATAAAAAACAAATTTTCGAAGATCTTTGACATCTCAAAAACTACCAAAAGAATTCCAATGCAAAAGGGCTCAAAATGAAGAGTTCAGTGACCGAAACATACTGATAAAATTCTAGACTCTTGTATATAAGCCTTCAGAAGTTATTGAGACATATGTGAGTGCACAATCATACACACACACACAGCTAGATATTTTTTCTGAATATCATTCTTGTTTTTTCGGATCATTCTAGATAATTACCAACAAAAAAATTGAGATCGAAAATTTTTATGATAGTAATACTTCCATTCGGAAGAAAAACTGAAGAATTTAGGAAAGCGAATGCGTTTAATCTTCTATGTTGAGTGAAATCTCCAGAATTTTCGAAGAATTCGTAAAAAAAAACCATTGTGATACATGTTCCTCATTGAAAATTTCTTTAGCTTTCCAATGAAATCTTTGGAATATTCTTCAAAGATCTGTATATGGAAATCTAAAATAAAGTTAACTGTGAAGTTCAAATATCTCCGGCGAACTATATCGAGAATATCTCGAGAACAATGAAGCTAAGAAGAATTGATGAGATGTGGCTTTCTTCGCAGTTCATAAAATCTTTAACAAAAATGTCTCTTGATTGCTCAAAACCTTCTCGATGTGGAGATATATGCTGATGGAAATTTGAGGGATGATGGGATTTATTACCTATATTATCTCGAAAATTCCAAAATTTGCGTGATGATTTTTTACGAAAGAAACTGATCACCAGGGCCGAGAACTTTGTGCTCCTACGATTAATTTGCCACCCGGTATATGAGTGAAGGTGGGCACAATAGTTTATGGGTTAAATTGTACATAGTAATTTGACAGTTAGACTCGTGTCACGTAAGTGTTTTACTTTAACATGAATAAAAAGATAAATAATGAATGAATTAATTAGTAAATGGATTCATAAATTAAGTTAATAAATAAATCAAGTGAAAGTGAAGAGTTTCGATAGTTGCATTGCATCTGTTTTAATTTGAGGGAATATTCTATTTCGTAATTGAAAAAAAACACGTGGACTCAATTTCCAGAAATATCTTGGAAACACATAGTTTTAGACTACTCATGAGAATTTTTTTAACAGCGCTGATTGGAATCCTGTTAAGAGTCCTGCTGATAGTGCTGGATGGAATATTTCTCAGAATCCTTCTGACAGTCCTGATGAGAGTCCTGTTGAGATTCCTTCTGATAGTCCTGGAGGGAATCCCGTTAAGATTCCTACTGATAATGCTGGTGAAAATCCTGCTAAGATTTCTTCTAATAGTCCTCGAGAGGATCCTGCTAAGATTCCTGTTGATAGTGCTAGTGGAAATCCTGTTGAGATTTCTCCTGATAGTGCTGGAGGAGGGGATACTCTCAGAAAAATTTCAAAATTAAGTCCACGTCATCTTTTTAAATTGATTACAAATTTTGAATATTCCTTCAAACTAAAACAGGTGCAACAAAATTATCGGAACCCTCCACTTCCACTCAATTTATTTATTAGTTCATTTCCGAATTAATTTGTTAATTTCTTTATTTATTTATGTTCATATGTCACTATCACACTTACATGACACGAGTCTAATAACTGTCAAATTGCTATGTGCATTCCAACCGACAAATTATTGTGCCTACCTTCACGCATATACCGGGTGACGAATAAATCGTAGACGCACGAAGTTCTTGGCCCTGCTGATCACGCAGGGGAATGAATGAGTAAATCAGTTTCCATAGTTCTAAATCCAAAAGAGATGGGTAGAGTTGTGTAATAACTACCTTTGTGAGAGAAAATGCGCGCTACAAGAAAGATCCTTACTCAAAATGCTCCATCTCCCTAGATCCAGCCTTAGTTCTTTAAAAAAATATGTTAAAGTTCAATTTCCTAATCTCTTCCTACCACTCAATTGATGAATCGATAATCCACCTATCTAATCAATAAATTAATCGGCAAAATTGACAGAATGAATGAGTTCTTTTATCCCAAAAATAATAATGAAGGAGAATCAAAATAGAATCAAAACTTTATTTGATTTTCAAAACCCTTCTATTATAAAAGACCCTTGGCCGTTTTTGACCGGATCAATAGAGGGCACCAAGAGGGGGGGAAAGACGCTGGTGGGTCGTGCGATTCTCTGCGTTCTATCACAGCTCCGCGAAACCCCTTTTTTTCATTTCTCCCTGTTCTTTCATGAAATTTTCCTTTAATACGAAAATTTATTATTTCACTTTTCAACAGGGTCAATCTCTTCCCATTTTATGTATGGAAAACTCGAGAATTACACGGAAGTTTATGTGCAGGATGTGAACGAACATAAAACACCTGCTGATACTATTACGAATGAAATTACGTCGCATTCAACTACGAGAGTAAACGAAACAGATTGTGAATATTACTTGGAAACACACAAATATCAGAGACCTCCAGAGATATTCCGTGTGTGTCCCATATCAACTGAGAAAAAATATGCAATTAGTGAATATGATTATGACAATGAAACTTCATCGGTGCACAATATTTTCATGCGTTTGAAACAACTGTGGAGATTATTTCCGGGTCGATCAAATTTTTCGATGACTTATGGAAAAATCGAGACTGTTCTTAAAGAGAAGAGCAATCTAAATTTCACTCTAGACAGTCCGAAAATTCATGTGAAAGACTCTACAGACATGGTTGTGAGTCTTTCAATTGCAGAAGAATTTTTTAACGACGAATTCTTAGGGAAATTCCATGATAGTAACATTTGGATCTCTGAAGGTTTGCAAAAGGAATTACAAGTGCAGTTAGGTTCGAAAATTCATGTGACACCTTTAAACATCACGGATCATCCAATTGACTCTATGGAAATTTTTCCGCCCCCAAATTCCAACTCAATCGATTTGAAACATTGTTTTTATGACTACGTAAAGAGATATTCAACCAGAACAGATTTGATCTTAGCCTCAAATTCGAAAATTGTCTTGAACAGTATAAAATGTAGAGTGGCGATTCGTCCCAAAAACATGCCCTACGTTTTACTCAACGTCGAAAAAATCAAAAAGTTGAAGATTGCAGTTAACGAGGAACTCATGCCCGAGGAAAATTCACGAGCATCACAAAATGACAAGAAATCGCAAGTGGAATTCGATCCTGAGAGAATGTATATGAAACCAATAAAAAAAAATGTTCATGACGTCATGAAGATTTTGGAAATGAGCCTGAGATCTCGAGATTACACACTCGATCGTGAGAACACCATCATATGCGGTGATACCGGAACCGGAAAAACGACGTTTCTCAATCTTCTGAATTACAAATTGCAGGCTCCTCCAAATTTCGTGTTCACAACCACAATCGACTGTAAAAAATTGAAGGGAAAAAAGGTAGATATTCTCTCCAAGTTCTTCACGTCGACGATGCACGACTGCATTCATTATCAACCGTCAGCTCTTCTCTTGGACAATTTAGAGTGCATCACGAGTTATGCGAGTGACGAGGAAAATTCACCAGATGCAACTAATGCAACGAGAATAACAGAGTTTCTAAGTAGTTTGATGGTTAATTTCCAATCTGCACATATGATTTTCGTTGTTGCTACTTGCGGAGGAATTGAGAGACTGGGGAAAGAAATGAGGTCTTCTCGAGGAGTTCATCTCTTCCAAACGATCGTGAAACTCCCAAACATAACTCCTGAAGAAAGAATAGATTTTTTGAAATTCAACTTGGAGACTAAAGTGGAAATTTCAAACAAAATTAACTGGGATACTTATCGTGAAAAAAGTGAAGGATGGGTGTTTCAAGATCTCGTTCATTTATCCGAAAAATCGATGTTTTTCTCGTGGAAGAGGAACCAAAATTCGTTAGTTCTAACAGACGATGATTTGTCAATAGCGTTCAAGATGATTAAACCGCTGTCTTTGTGTGGAGTTTCACTATTCAATGAAGAGGGATATTGTTGGGAGGACATTGGAGGACTAGAGGATGTGAAGGAATCGTTGAAGCAGCTTCTTCAGTGGCCGCTGATATATTCTGGACTGTTCGCCAAGGCTCCAGTGAGGAATCAGAGTGGAATTCTGCTATATGGGATGCCTGGAACTGGCAAAACTATGCTTGCTGGGGCAATTGCTAAGGAATGTGGCATAAATTTCATCAGTATCAAAGGTCCCGAACTATTGTCGAAATATATTGGGGCTAGTGAGGAGGCTGTCAGGAGTGTTTTTGAAAAGGCACAGAGGATCAAGCCGTGCATCATATTTTTTGACGAATTTGAGAGCTTGGCACCGAGGTAAAAAAATTAATTAAATCAAAATTCTCTCATTGAGTAAAGTACAATATTTACATTTCTACAGCACCAATTCGCATGCTAGACTAAGCAGTTTTCCTCTCTGCGGTGATTGAATATTTTTTGGAAATTCTGAAGAGATTCTCACAAGAGTTTGGGAAGGAATTTCTCATGTGTTTGATAATTACCCTAAGAAGGTGAAAATTCTGGTAGGAGACTTTTTGCAGAACCCTTCGAAGAACTTCGGTGATGAGCTATTGCTTCATAGAATTCTGTATGAATTATATTCGAGACTCCTATGAAAACATATCAGACTTGCTATAGTAATCCAGACAAAATAGCCGAAATAAAGTCCTGCGCTTGCATTCGGTTCAAACAAGCTGGATTTTTGTGCAGGTCTTGAATACGTCGTTACAAATGACGTGTCAAAAATCCGAGTCGATCCCGCTTGTGCGTTGTTTTTTATCTAAGGTCAAAGGTCACAAATTTTGGTTTTTCACGGATTTCTCTGAAACGGTAAGAGTTATCATAAAAAAGGATTCTACCAAATTTGTAGATCGGGAAATTCTCTACGAAAAATGTTCGAACATTTTTTCCCTACGTAGCATCATTCTCAAAATATCGCGATTTGAAACTTCGAAAATCCTAATATGCACTCATTTGTGGCCAGTATGTATATTATTTTGAGTGAGTAAACTGTCCGTCCCTCATTTCATCGGTCGGTTGGCCTTGAGTAACATCTGCCTGCGACTCCATTGTTCGGGTAGAAACCAGCGTATCAAA
The DNA here is from genome assembly GCA_963942555.1 of Aleiodes leptofemur. Lineage (NCBI taxonomy): Eukaryota > Metazoa > Arthropoda > Insecta > Hymenoptera > Braconidae > Aleiodes > Aleiodes leptofemur. The sequence continues at coordinate 9,723,043 of OZ012609.1, forward strand.
ATATGATCGAATATGATGAATTCAATTCCTGAATCGAAATATGTTGTGGAGTATGTCTATTGGGGAAAATACATTGAAATAAGGTTTTAGCTATTTGCACACTACACTCAAAACCACTTCAGAAAAAAATATTGGATAGTCCTGCACCGGGAGTCAAACCCAGAATCTTGCGATGTCTCGTCGGGCGCTCTACCGATTAAGCTATCCAGTGCTATGCCAATTTCCATTCGAATTGCTTTGATAAGTCGCTCACTCAGTATATACCCCCTCCACTGCCCATCACGCAGTAATTTAGATTAAATTTTAATCATATTTTTGGTATATTATACTATTGCGTGACTATTATATGCAGTGTACAAATAGCCTGAACCTTAAAACGAAGCGCCCAGTACACTACCTCTACGGTCTGAAGTTGCGACATCTGGAGAACAGTGCTGCGTAGGAGAAAAGTTTCTGAACATTTTTTGTCGAAAATTTCCCAATCTACAAATTTGGTGGAACCCATTTTTATGATAGCTCTTACCGTTCCAGAGATATACGTGAAAAACCAAAATTTGTGACCTTTGACCTTAGATAAAAAACAACGCACAAGCGGGATCGACTCAGATCTTTGACACATCATTGGTAATGACGTATTCAAGACCTGCACAAAAATCCAGCTTGTTGGAACTGAATGCAAGCTGGAATGTGTATTTTGTCTGGACTATAGAAAATCATGTAGCAATTTCTTCCAGAATATCTATCGAGATTATCTGAACCCGGGATAAAAAAAATCGAGTCTTTCAGTGGTCGAAAGACTCCTGTCCCGGTCTCTGACAGAGTCCCTATTCGCGCCATGGCAGGGACTCTCTAGAGACACCTTGCTGACCCCCCGTACGGGACACGTGTCTCTCCTACAGGGACTCTCCAACCAGAGTCCTTACTTGAGAGACTCACAGTCTCTCAAATAAGGACTCCTCCAGTCTTTCATCGAGAGCCATCAGTCTTTCTATGTTTCAAAAAAATATTTATTTTTATACATTTTTTTTAAATTAAAAAATACATTAATCAATATTTCATTGAAATAATATGGAGTTTTCGGGAAAATTAATTTAGTTTCGTCACCAGTTTTTTTTATAATATCTCGGAATCTAAGTGAGACTTAGATATATCCATTTTACCCCTGTGTCTGTTACACTCCACTTTCCGCTAATGTTGAGAATTTTAATCAAAGTCGAATTTGAAAAAAATAATAATTCCACGCTTTCCAAAAATCATAAAAATTGAGAACTTGAAAATTATTAACTTAAAATGAAAAAAATGATTCATTTCTCGGTCTCTCTCATAAGGACTTATGTCTTTGTAAATCTTTATAAATCTACTGAGAGCCCAGCAAAGATAGAAGTCCTTACGGGAGAGACCAGCAAAGATTGAAGTCCTTACGGGAGAGACACGAGAGACACTGTAGAGACAGTTGCGGGACTTGCGAGACACTCCAGAGACCGAAAAGTCTTTCTGGGAGTCTTTGAAAACCGTAAAAGACTCTCGAAAGACTCAAAAATTTTATCCCGGGAAGAACTTCTGTGAGAATTCCTTCCCGAATTTATATGGAAAGCTGTTAAATGTTTAAACTTTATTGAGAACTCTTAGAATTTGAATTCAATTAGAATTTTCATGAAAATTTGGAATCGAGGGAAAAACGGCCATTCTGGTCACTCCAAAAAGATACATATTAATCAACATATTCCTATTCGGATCCGTCCATAAATTTTTTTCGAGTATCAGAATGATCATTAACTCTTTTTTTGAAGAAATTGATATTCGATTTGGGAAATCGAACAAATCAAAAAAATCATGAAGTCAATGACTACTGGATTCCATTTTTGAAAAATATTATTAACTCCTTTATTTTCCCAACTTCACTATTTCTTCTCAGGCGAGGTCACGATTCCACTGGTGTAACTGATCGTGTGGTAAATCAACTTTTGACCCACTTCGACGGAGTCGAGGGTCGTGAAGGAGTCGCTATCGTAGCAGCCTCATCGAGGCCTGATCTGTTGGATCCGGCATTACTGAGGCCTGGTCGTCTTGACAGATCGTTACTCTGTCCCCTTCCGGATGAACAAACAAGGGCTAAAATCCTCGATACTCTGTGTAAACGTAACTCCATCGATGTGAATGATCTTGACTTTGGGGCTTTGTCAAAAATTACAAGTGGATTTACTGGTGCTGATCTCGATGCCGTTCTAACCCAGGCCAGACTCGATGCGGTAGAGGAACTGTGGGAAAACTCATCATGCGTGAGTAATGACTCAATTTACAACAAAAAGAACTCTGATTTTTTTTCAAAATTGTTGCAATATTTTTTCTCATGTTTGAAAATAATTGAAATCATATCCATTTCTTTCAATTTTTATTCATCTTGTGATAGTTTGATTCCCTTTTTGATCATTTCCACAGTAAAAATATTCTTCATGTGAAATCGAATGCTATCAGTTGCAAATATCCCAGTAACTATTATATTTATGGGATTTCATTATGGAAATTTTTTTTGAAAGCTATAACTTTCTCTATGGAAACAGTACCTTGATATTTTTTTTTGAACCTACTTGTTTTGAAGATATCTTCAGAGTATTCTACACGCAAATCTTCAAGTGATTTTCTCCCAATACCATTATTTTGACATTTCAAGAACTATTCGCTTTACTAGGCTTCATCAAGATTTTTTTTTTAAAGCTTGCACAATTTTTTGCAATCACGTTTCTTCGATATTCTTTGATGAATTTACATTTTTCCAAGATGGATACTCGGCATGTAATCTGAATTTTTTAGATTTTGCTTCCGAATGGAAGCTTTGTAAACGTCGGATTTTTCGATTTCGAGTTTTTATCAGAATATGACTCCGAATGATCTAAAACGTCGAAACATCATATTTTAAAAGCGCGCGTGGGTGCGTGTGTGTGTGTGTGTGTGTGTGTGTGTGTGTGTGTGTGTGTGTGTGACAGATATCAGCCCATTGCTCCGGAACGGTAATACGTGGCGACCTGAAAATCCAGATACGCGATAGCGTATCGGCCAAGTACATGTTGAAGGGCCGAGCGCTGAGCGTATATATTCCCGACAGAACTTCCCTCTCCACTACTCTTTTTTCTTTATTATTTAATTGCTCGAAAACGGAACAAGCTACGCAAAAAGTAGCCTTAGTTACATCACCTAATTCGACATCGAGCATTCCAATAGTGATTTTTTTTTTTTTTTTAATCAATATTTAATTAAAAATGCCCCATAGCAACTACTGTGGAACATTTTTCGCCAATTACATTATCTCGAAGCTACATTTCTCTTAGAAGGTAGGCACTACTGCCTTCCTCGTTGACAGCCAGTCTATCGATAAAACCGGAGTAAAATCGAAAAGTCGGTAAAGAAAATTGCCATTCACTGGTAAGTAATTATCGACTCTCAGGAATTTATGGGTTGAGATCAGACTAGCTGGTGGGAAAAAGGCAGAATAGGAAATTGCTCGAAAAAATAATGTCCTAATGCTAATTTGGACGAAAATGATGTACAGAAGAATTTTTAAATGTAGTAAAATTAAGATGCTGAAACTTTGTTATACAGAAATATTTAATCGAAGAATCCGTCACTTTCTGAGAAAAAATTATTGACGATAAAAAAGATGGTAAATGATATGTTTTTATAAAAAAAAATTTCCTTACATATACTAATTCCGAAAAGGAACTAGTGGGATAAATAATTGCCAGGATCATAAATTACACGAATAAATAATTGAGAAAATAATTATTCGTGGAATTATTAATAGTCCGATGACATTATCATTGCGAATAGAAAATTAGGAGAACTTAGAGATAATGAGAAAAATAAAAAATCGCATTGAACTATGGACGAAGAAATGATTTTCAAAATTGTTCAATGGAGGAATTAAATTTAAGATGAATGAATGATTAGTAGGCCTATAAATTTTGGGGTAATTATAATTTCAAAAATAAATTATGGACCGATTTTATTTCCTGGAGAATTGGAAATTCGACGAAAATTTTATTTGAGACATTCATAGAAATAAGAAAAAAAAATCGAATGCTTTCTAATTTGGCGAATTTATGGATTCTCGGTAAAAAAAAGGATTTTTTTCGGGGAAATTCCCACTCTCCAGAAAATACAATCGGTTTATATTTGATTTTTGAAATTATAATTACCCCAAAATTTATAGGCCTACTGATTATTAATTCATCCCAAATTTATTTCCTACATTGAACAATTTTGACAATGATTTTTTCCGCACGCTACGCGTGTGGTCAGTGGCACTTTCCACACGTTGTGCGTAAAAAAATTGTACCTTACACGTGCGGTAAAGATTTTCAGACTCGTGTGATTACAAACCTCGCCTTCGACTCGTTTTACAACCTCACACTCGTAAGAAAAGTACTTTACCGCACTTGTTAGGTAATATACTATTTCTTCCATAGTTCAATGCGCTTTTTCATTTTCCTCATTATTTCTAATTTCTCCTAATTCTCCATTCGCAATGATAATGTCGTTGGACTATTGATAATTCCGCGGATACAGTGAAACCTCCCAATATTTCCGCTCTCAATATTTCCATTCCCCCTCCGTGAGGAGAAATACAGTCTCCCACTCCGCATTCTCACTATATCTTTCTCACTCTATCTGTATCCATCCTTGTTTTCTTGCGCATGATCGAACATGCGCAAAGTGACAAAGATAGTCAAATAAAAAAAGAGAGACACAGATGTTAGAAGAGAGCAGCACTATCTGCCTTCTCTCTCACATTCGGGAAGAGTGGGGATCGCTCAAACCTCCCAATATTTCCAGCGGAGACCCCTGAGCGAGGAAATATTGGGAGGTTTCACTGTAAATATTTCGGCAAACAGTCATTCGTGCAATTAATGATTCCAGCGATTATTTATCGCACTATTTCCTTTTTAGAATTACTATATGTGCGGAAAAATGGTTTTTATAAATACATATCATTCTCCATCTTCTTTATTGTCGATAATTTTTTTTCCAACAGCTGCGGATTCTTCGAATAAATATTTCTAACTAAAAGAGTTTCGGCATCTTAATTTCACACACTTTAGAGAAATCGTGTGTATATAATTCGGTCATTTATCCATGCGGAGGGGGAATTTTCGAACGAATTAGTTATGGGACTTTTTTCTTCGCCCAGTTTCTTGATTCAACCTTTTCCGTCAGGCTCGTGTGACCTCAACCCGAATTTATGAAGAAGATTCCGAAAATTTAAAAAAACAATGAAATCTGGGAGACAAAAATAGAAACTGAAGTTTCTGTTAAAAAAACGTGGTTGAGTACATGTTGCTGAGAAACCCTCTTTTTGAAAAAATGACTGAGATAATTGGAAGGAGCCAAGAATTTAAACTATTCCGCGAAGGCTGATGAAGAGGAGCAGAAACAAATACGATTAGATGGCAGATTATTTGGTAGGGAAAATTAGAAACTTGGCCTTTTCGACATCCGAAGACATTGATAAGAATCGAAAAGGCCAAGTTTCTAATTTTCCCTGCCAAATACTCTGCCATCTAATCGTATTTGTTTCTGCTCCTCTTCATCAGCCTTCGCGGAATAGTTTAAATTCTTGGCTCCTTCCATTATCTCAGTCATTTTTTCAAAAAGAGGGTTTCTCAGCAACATGTACTTGGCCGGGTTTTTTTAACATTTAACAGTACTTTCACTCCCTATGCAAATCGCTGTCAATGAAATTTGAGCGAAATCGGTTGAGTACTTCTCGAGAAAAATCTAATTTTCGAAGAATCGTTTTTTCAATTTTTATCCGCGGAAAATTGACCCACAGCCCCCACTCTGAGCGATGAAATTCATCTCATTTGAACTCACAATTTTCACTCGGAGTAAATTTGGCTGCGATTTTCCGTTTTCAGATAATTCCAATTACAGTGTTTTTTATTTTGAATTTGGTATCCACGATAGCTCAAAAAACATTTAAGTGAGAGACTCCAAATTTCGTCAGTTTGTGCATTTAATGAACGGAAAGTTTGGTATTGAAATCGGGTGAAATCGCTCCTGTAGTTTGTCAGATATTGGCGCAAAACCATTTTATATAAAGAGGTTAAATCTCCAAAACTATCCAAGCAATTACATTCAAGTTCCCCTCAAAAGATTCATCTCAATGAACCCCACAAATGGTTAGAATTTCAGATTTTTTCGAAGGAGCCTCTTATAAAAGGGTTCGATAAATTAGTTTTTTTCATAAATCACGGTTTTTTTTTAGCTTTCCCCTTAGGAACACTACTATCTTTTATTTTACCATCCGAAAGTAGACAATTTCTTACAAAATGACTACATTTCCATTCTGATGAAAATCAGAAAGAATAGAAATCCTAGATGAAACCTGAAACTGAACGTCTGAACTTCAATCTTTCGATTTCCAAGGCTCATCGTACAATCTCAGTTTTCATCTGATATTGAATGTTTATGTATGAAATGACATTATTGCCATTAAAATGACTATATTCGAACTGAGACTGCAGGTCCTAAGATTGAATCCTGAACAGACCGATACGATCTGAAACAATATTCGTAGGAATGTATAAGTGCGTATTTGCTGTGAAAATAATGTTATTTTTTGAGCAATGGGATACATGAATAGCGATGCGATTCAATATAGATGAAATTCCATTCGGAAGCATTTCGCAAATCGAATTGGCAAAAGAATTGAATGTCGCACAAGGACTGGGGTTTGCTAATAATGCACAAAGAGTGGAACTCCTGCTTGCTTTTTATCATTTCCGTGAAAAAGTAAAGAGTGGAATTTCCCTTTATTTCTGCTGTTCAATAAAGAGAAAAATGATAATTATATTTTCTTTTGAATTACTCTCAATTAGTTATGCGTAGAATATTTGTTTCGCATGAATATTCCCGTTCGTCACGATGTATACGAAAATTAATAATGGATTCTGATGAAATCATAGGGGAGTTATCTTCAGTTACTTAGTAGTTAGATAAGTAAGTATGTAATATAACTGGGGATACTCGAGCGTTGGCAGCTTCATTAGCGCATGCCAGGGCAACTCTTATGCTCTATCCCTCCTCAGCTTCATCACAGGATACGGCTGGCTGATTGTCGAGGAGCTTATTCTCTTATCTCATACGTTATTATAATGCACCATTTTAAGATTTTCTCCATTATCCGCTAAACAAAACTTCGTAATTAATGAGTATTTTTATTCCATTTATTTAGATCAGTAATTCTTTCGAGGGAGTGAAAATCACTCAGGAGATGTTGATACAATCGGTGGAGGCCACTCATGCCTCACTGACAATTCAAGAAATTTCAAAATTCAATAAAATGTGAGTTAATCATTGAGAACTTGAAGAATCTTTTCCTTCAGTGGTGACTCATGTCTTGTCATTTTACCGTTTGTTCATGTTCCTTTTCAGATACATGAGATTTTCAAAGGGCGACAACTTGTCCGAAGAACTACTCAGAAATCCTAAAGCTACTTTAGCTTGAATTACGTTTTAATCAGTCATGTTATGCTTGAGAATAATAAACCATGATAGATTCAATGAAATGAGAATTTAATAAGCAGACAGACGAAAGTGTTTGTGTACGAGAAACCTCATCAGGGCAGCATTAAAATCGTCTCTCAGGTGAGTAATTCGTTCTGAACCTGCTCAGTTTCGTAGATGGAAAATTGTGCTTACCAGAATAATAACTGAGGAAAAAAATCTACTACCAAATGAAAAATCCATGCCGAGAAAATGGGTAGAAACTCAGACAATGGGTAGAAATCGAATGCCGAATACATGAAAAGCATAGAAGTGCTGTAAACGATAGGGGAGGGTGGAGCAGGATGGAGTACAGATATTTTTTTAATTATTTCCTAAAAAAATCGGATGGAAAGAATAAAAATGATTGTGCGTTCGGGAATTAGATTCATATATTGCTTTTTATTCTTTTTATAAGTGAAAAATTCATTATGCGTACATATCAAAATATAGTAATCAAAATAGGCTTATGAAGGGATGTCGCTGTTGTTATTTTGCGCCACTTGGACGCGACATCTCTTCAATGAATTTGCTCGTCGGATAGCGATGTAAAATAATTGTTATTATTATGGAAAAAGGTTGCCACGGCTCAGGATCGAACCGCGGACCTTTTGGTTTCCAGTTGGGCACTTTGCCACTGAGCTATCCGACCAGCTGTGCTGATAATTTCGGTTTCTTGATGTTATTCATTGTAGCGTTCGCTACACTTACACCTATATAAATCATACTTGATTCACATTTTCACGTGAAACACTTACATTTGAAATACTTAAAACGCAACAATATTGAGAAATGCTATAACATTAATGTATATCAAACCATCAATCTAAATTGGCTTATATCATTGTAAATGAATATTTGATCCTTTTCACCTGAAACACTTACTCTTGAAATACTTAAAAGACAATAACATTGATCAAAAACTGGTGATTGAACTATAAATAATAACAATAAAGTTTCATTCAAATATACGTATACCCTAGCGCAAATAATACTGAAAACTCTGTGCGTCGCTGAATATCACTTGCAACTTCAAGAAGAGGTACGTCCACCGGTAGGTGACGTTGAACTGAAGAAGTTTTTCTTCGAATATCAACAGAAAGCTGAAGAGTAACAGAGAAAGAGCAAGAAATTTTCAGTAAGCTACTCAAAAAAAATTGTGGGAGAGAAAGAGAGAGAGAGAGAGAGAGACAAATGCGTTTATTTGAAGTCCTGGGATGTCAGTATCCCCTAAGGACTAATAAAAAAGTTACAGTCATTACAATTACATTCTATAAATTATTTCCATTATTACATTTTTTTTTTTTTTTTATGCATACATTTATTTATTTATTTATTTATTTTTTCTTCATTCTCTTACAATTTGTGCGTCCATTCATTCATTCATTCTTCGATTAATTCAATTAATAGTACTATAATTTCTACCGCTATCATCATTACCATTGTTATTTTTATTGTTTTTATTATTCTTTTTTTTTTTTTTTTCTTTGTCTTTGTACATTATTGGAGTCTTAAGAGTCAAGAGACTTAAGACAATTAACGTTATTGTTGTTGTTCCTGCTGTTTATCTCGGTGATCGGTAGTTGTTATGTCGCCGTTTTTTTGCCCCTCCTTGTATGCCGTTTTGGCGGAAGTTCCGCTGCTCCAGTGGGTTCATCTCGATTTTTTCTCTTGCCCGTCGGGTCAGATGCAGACCGCCCAGAACTATCATCCCGGCTTCTTGCCAGGACATTTAATGCCCCTTGTGTGCCCTTTGCGTTGGTGGCGGGGTCAGCCGCAGTATCAGCTGCATCCCCAAAGACTCTAACGTCATCCAAATGAGAAAAGACGAGCACCGGTGATCCGTCAGTTTCACGGCCATACACTAACCCATTTTTGGTCCAGACATATTTGAGATGTCCAGCTTTCTTCACTTTACGGGCAAGTAAAAAAATGCGCCTTTGGTACGGTGTCAATCTGGCATTAGTGTAGACCGTTCCAATCGCATGTTCTGTGAGACCAAAGTCGACTGTGGTGATTGGTTTACCATGCTCCTTCACCTTCTTTAACAGAAGGCATTTGTTGTCTTCCCGTACAAAATCGACAATGATCACCGGATCACCTATCGGAGGCAACATGTGTTGTTTTATTAGTCTGGCGTACTCGAACAAGGGTAAAGGGCATTTATTACAATTTTGGGAAATACCCATTTTTCCACTGCTTAAAATTTATCCAATAATGTTCCATCTCCTTTTTATTGTAAATTGATATCAAATATAATTTAAATCATCGAAATGACAATCAGAGAAAATCTTCACTATCTTCAATGAAGTCTCTATAACAAAGCTGAGATAAATTGAATTCAATGAAAAATATACTATTCATATATTTCAATCAATTTGGGGAATAAATTCGTTATAGGATATAGGGGAGACCAAGGCAAAGTGGGGTACCTAAGAGAAGGAGAGGGCTTCCAGGGCCCAAAATTTGATATCATCTCTATTTTTACCTATCTTTTTGATTTTTCAATCGATGAAGTCACGTCGATCATGCTGAACCCGTTGCGGCAAAGTGGGGTATCCAAAAAAAATTGAAATTTTATAAAAAGTTGCGATTTCATTTTTTTTCAGTAATTGATCATTCTGTTGAGTATTCGAAGCATTTTTGGGAGACATGGTCCATTCGTATCGCAATTTGGGGCAAAGTGGGGTACCCAAAATCAAAATTTTATAAAAATTTGAGATTTTTATTTTTTTAGTAATTGATCATTCTGCTGAGTATTTGGAGCATTTTTGCCGACATAGTTCGTTTTTATCGCATTTTGGGCAAAGTGGGTTACATCAAAAATAATTGAAATTTTATAAGAAGTTGAGATTTTCTTTTTTCTCAATAGTTGATTATTCTGTTCAAAGGAAACAAAAATGAAGTTTTTTTTTTTAAATTGAGCTGAACATTCCTAATTTTGTAAAAAATGCAAATGTTTTAGCGTTTTTTCTCAGCTTTATCTGTACCTAAACAGCCTGTAAATTTCGAAGCCGATCGATCGGACCGTTTTTTTCCCCGAAAGATCGAACTTTTAGCAAAAATTAAGGGAACGCTCTTTAGTTCCTTGAACATCAATTAATGATGACGAAGACCAAAGATGTTTTTTTTCGTTATCTTTCCGTGATTCTCTATTTGTGGATGGGGTGAGTGAGTAAGTAAGGTGTGGATGGGGTGAGTAAGAAATCACGAGAAAAAAAAATCTCCGTTTTTAATCATCATTAATTGATGTTTAAGAAACAAAGAAGCGTTCCTTTCATTTTCGCCACAACTTTGACCATTCGAGGAAAAAAAACTATCCAACCAATTGGCTTCAAAATTTACAGGGCTTTTAGGCATATATTGAGCAAGGCAAAAACGCTAAAACCTCAGTATTTTCTGCAATATTTGCAAAATGCAGCTCGATCTTGAAAAAAACGAAAAAACGTCATCTGTCGGTACTTTTTAAGACCAATTTTAAGAATGAAAAAAAATTTTTCTCTTCGAAACAGCACAACACACTTACAGAGCACTGATTCAATTTTACGAAACCCACCATCCATTCGGTGGAACCGATATCTCGATAACAAATGTTCGTACAGAGACGAAAATCAATGAAATCGAAGATAAAGGATTAGGCAGAACGACTCTGACAGGGGTCGAGTCAAAAAAAAATTTTAAAGACCGTGCATCATTTCGCAAAATGGAATTTTTCTTGCTTTTCTTTCTTCACTTTCATTCCTTTTTTGGGCCAGCACTAATGCCAAAAACTTCATGAAAATGAACACTGGAGCATACGTAGATTGCTTGAATAAAAAAAAAAGTGCCTTAGAAAGTTGGTACCCCAATTTGTCCCGGTCTCCCCTATTTATTGATTTATCTCGTGTTCAGACGAGAAACAATTGTTTATAATGGAAACTATAAAGGTAAACAACCGTTGTTGAATAAAACCAATTATTGTCTATATTGACGCATGTTGGCTAAAGAAAATTCAACTTCGAAAATACTGCACTTCCTCCCAATTTCCCTCACTCAATAAAGAATGAGCACTCGAGCAACCATTTTTGATTTAAAAAAAAAACAGGTACCCCAATTTGCCCCCATTTCCCTTATGCCATAACGAATGAGCACTCCAGCAAACATTTTTGATCAAAAACAAAAAAAAAAAAGTGCTCCAAAAAAATAGGTACCCCACTTTGCCCCGGTCTCCCCTACGTAATATTAATCGCTGAAGTGTTATGATCTTTTTCATTCAGTGTGAGATATTAATTATGTGAAGCGATGATCTACGTTCCTAAAAAGGTAAAGGAAAAAGAGAAATAAGTCAACTTGGACTTTGAAAAAATTGACATAAAATTGAACAAGCTTGAAGGACTTAGAAGAAAAATCCGCAGGGACGAAATTTTTCTAAGTTTGTGGAGAACGTAGAAAAATTTCAGCACCCAGAGACTCTTGTTTTCGTCGGTATTTCGTCTTCCCTTGAAAGTCAGTGGAGACGACGAACTCATCGGAAAAAAGGAATGGACTTGAAACCGACTTGGTCATTTTCGGTTGGTCGGTTTTAGTTCGTAGAATGCAATTTTTAGACCGTTTCCCGATCATTTTCACGTGTTTCAGACTAAAAACCAACGAAATTTTTCGACTCGAGATATCACATATTTTTGGTGACACGAAAGGTCATGCTTGGGCAAATAATTCGCGACACTTCATCCTGGTGACATTTCAATTACCTTCATGATAATTCATCCAAGTGACATTTGATACCGAACATGTCCTCGAAAGTCATTATTGAATTTCGGTGATATGGTATTGTTCATCGGCCTCATGGTCTATTTTGTCATGTGGGTACATGTGGTTGTCGATAATTTTTTTGTTTTTCTGCTCCCGAAAGGAAGCTTCATTTTCGTGAAAATTTTCGACTTGAATTTCTTTTATTGCAAATTACTTAAAATGATCTGGAAAATCCGAAAATGACATTTAGAAAAAATGTATGTGTGTATGTCTGCATGGATTTTTTTTTCATTTCAAAATGGTAAAACTTTCACCTGAAAATCTCATATTTTAACGGTCTATTTATCGTGATAAATATGATTCTGATAAAAAATTGAAGTATTTGAAGAACATTGCGTCAGTAATGTCCGTCAAATAATTATGTGATTATATGTTAGTCTGAATGGCTATTATTTTCTACTTAATTCTGCGTTTTATAGAATTTCATATTGATTTTGTTAATTTCAATGGCATTCTATGGATGATGAATACAGACTGATGAGCTAGTATTAATTCATTATTATTATTGATTTTTTTTCGAGGAAATTTGAAAGATATTTTGTCGTGGATCGAATCAATTAGGTTGATTTGTCCTTCGGATAGATTGTGTCTCAGATTTTTAGTCTGTGGGGGAAATGTCGCGGATGATTTGTTTACGGACGATATGTGACGTAACCGATATTTTTAACTGAATACGTGAGAGGATTTTTCATTCTCTATAAATGAACAAATTGAGAAGGATTATCTTCAGAAAAAGAAAAGAGGTGATTTTTTCTACCCGAATCCTCCTCTAGTGAAATCTAATGACATGATTGAATACATCACTGAGATAACGTCTCGTATGTGTGAGGATGCCTATAAACTTTTGAAATTCACTCATCAGAAAGCCAACTCGAAGTTTTCATATTAATAGTCGGTATAATAATTAATATTTTCATACCCGAGTTGGCAGGAAATAATGCCAGCGTGCGTTGGAGTTGGCTGATACGTAGGAGATGCTTTTGATGGGGTGGTAGATCTATGTAGCAAAATGTTCAAAACTTGAAGAATCTTGATTTTAAGTTTCTTGTTGAGTGGAAGCATATTTCATAGCCGTTGCTAATGTCTTACTAGATAAACTATAATATTAGATGTTAACGTAATGATTTAATTTAACTTTGGCTGAAGCAACTTCCTACGTTGCTTTCTCATACTCAAGGGTGTTGTCTTGAGTTATACACATTATTAACATGGATAAACGTGTTATTACATGAGTATTATTATGATGTTCAATGTATTAAGATAAGGCACTCTGATTTTCTACAATCTATTTTGATTTTCTCTCATTTTCACGTGATATGTTCATATTATATGACACTTTCTTTTCGCAGTGGAGAGGAGAAAGGAAATAACAATTGGACAATGGGCGAATGAATGAGAAGACTTCTCTGATCAAAAGAGGTAGTGCCTTGGGGCCACGATCCGTCGATATTGCTGTTTGTATACCTCGGGCTAGTCAATTCATTCGATACAATGCAACAATGTGTGGATTAGTCAGCCAACTTTTTTTCTATCATCCGTTGAAAGCTTCATAAATCATATAGAAATAGTTTATCGATATTAAATGAAGTTTTCAATTGGTTTCATTCTATCCTGAGTACCGGTTAGCTACATTGATGAATTCGCTCCAACTGTTAAAATAGAATCCGTAATCTCAATTGTCTTTAAATTGTAATTTTTCATCAATTTTTGTAATGTAGATTAAATTCTCATTTTCCGATGATAAGCATTTAACAAATTAGAATTTAACATTTTGTTGTCGAATTTTTCAAATACAACATTCTATTATCTTGATACCCTCAATGCTAGGGGAATGGAGGAATACTGGTGAGTAATTTTTTTCCAGCTTCTATATTTTGGAGCGGGGAGGGCCCTAATTAATTCCTTTAAATCTCGATTATTAGTCACCATGATAGTTATTGGAATATTTGCTATCAAATCCTCTCTTTGCTATTCGATGAATTTTTCATCAGTAAATTAAATGAAAAGTTGAACCAAAGATTGGAGATGAAATCTAATTTGTGAATGACAATGCTTCTATTAGAAAAATTAAAAGTGAATAATCAAAAAAATTGCGTAATTTTTGTTAGGAGGTTTGCTGTACAGAGATGTGGGATCACCTTAAGGGGTGATGGAAGAGCCGGTGGAATTGAAATTTTTAAATCTATCTTTCCTTGAACTGAGAGTATCATCGACTGGAAAATTATTATCTTTCCTAGTCGTTAAAAGTTTTAACATGAGAATATTGATAAATATAGTTATATAATTGCTTTGAAGGGTGCCTTAATTTGCAAAAGTTGTTGTCAAGCTCCGAACATTGAGAAAAGGGCTCTGCATTGTTTGTTGCGGGAAAAATCAAGAAGGAATTGATGGGCTGTTAACGTTTGAGTGAGCAGAAATGAAAAATTGAAGGAACCGTTGAAGAGAGAGTATTTTGTTTAGTGATTTGGAGGTGAGGAAATTGTTAGCCAGTTTTGTGAAGAACACAATGTTTGAGCCACAAAACGAGTAGATTGATTTAAACACTGATTTGATAAATTATCAATTCTTTATGAATTTACTGTAATGAAATCCAGATGAAAGCCATTAGATTCGGGGAGATTTTCATTCATGTAATAAGTCTAGAAGCCTGCCAACATGCCCGGCAAGTTAATGAAGAGTGAGTAAATCTGCTTCAGGACCTGAAAATGCGGAAATCTTCGGAGAAAGCCGGAGACTGCCATGAAAATGATTTCATTCATGATACCAAATAATGCTGCGAAAAATGATCAATCCGATCCAAAATCAAGCCCAATAATCATGAAATCTATCTCACTAGTGCATTCGCTCAAGAAGTGTATCCTGACGATTCCTCATTAGATACCGTCAATTTGCACCTGTTAATTTGAAATTTTTTTCTTTAATAATTTATATTTTACACCAATTCTTGAAGAGTGAAATCATTGGAACATTCGTCCAGAAGAAGCATTCATAAGAATGTAATCAAATTTGTCACCTATAATTTTTTTTGTTGCAAAATTTGCACAAAAAAATCATATAAAACATCAAATTTTTGTACTTAATGAAAATGTATGTTTGTACATGAAAGCGTGTGGCTCTCTGAGATATCAGTTCGAAACAGCCATATGCGTCATACTTTTGAAGTTTCATAATGGTCACGGCTTTCCATTTTTATTTATACCTCTATTTACGATATTGCGGGTTGGGTATCGCACATCAGCTGAGACGCCTAAAATTCCTTTTTTTTCTCTTTATTTCTCCCCATACAATATCTTACTCTAGATGGAGGCATTGATTCTAGAATGTGTAAATTTTTTTTTTATTATTTCATTTTTTTATTCTATTGTGACATTTATTGGGAAAATCATGACGAAGTGGCTGAAGGGAAAAATTGCAGCGGACGGTATTTACCATCGTGCAAAATCCGAAATTGCAGAAATTGTCCGGATAATTGGCAATTTATCACGTAAAGGAAAGACTATTCCTCTTTCTCCTCCTCCTTCACGTCCACACTCAGTTAGGGTTATTGTAGAATAATAGTAAATGGTTAGGATGAATACCTTCCAAACAATGCACTAATTAATCTTACTCCCTCTTCTGTTACAAAGGATCTCCCTTTTCAATTCAACGAACAGCTTCAATTCAATAACAGCCTGCAATTGTTCCGTTTTATATTCTGCATAGTTTTTTTATCTCATAATCTTCCTTTCATTCTTTCATTCGTGAAAAAGAGAAACAAATTAAACACAGCTTTCAATTTTCCTGGTGGAAATGATGTAGAAATAATGGATTCTTTTATTTGGATTCATTGTTTTCTCTATTTCCATCCCCACTGCTAGTGTTTTATACATATTGCTGAGTACCAATAGAGTCCAGTACACTGAGAGAAAAAAAGTGGTAAAAACTATCAAATATTGATTCTATCGGTCCTTAGCAAATATTTTTCCAGAATAATTAAAAAAGTGGTTGAATTTGCGGAATTTCGTCAATTTAAACAGATTGATTGTTTGAATTGAGGAAATCCAGTAAATTCAACAACTTTTTGAATCATTCTAAAGAAATATTTGCTGAGGACCAATGGAATCAATATTTGATAGTATTCATTTTTTTTTCTCAGTGTACCAAATTAAAATTGGAATGATTTTCTATCGATTTTACTTGATTTAAGTTGATTTTCGAGACCATTCTGGGAGGATACTCGTAGAAAATTGACTTTCAATTGGATCATTCGTGAATTGGTGAAGTAAATGAAAAAATCACTTGCAGGAAAATGTTAGGAGTTTTTTTTTGTAAAAAGATGTCCCAACTACATACAAAGAAGATATCCTAATAAAATCTCCGAAACCTTGTTATTCTCGAGGCATCTCGAAAACAATGCATATATAATTCCTAAACTCATCTCATTTCACCACTTTAGGGGATGATTTCACATCAAATTTCGAATTTGTTTCAATTTACGACGTCAATTCATGTCGCAAATGTTTGTGTTAAACTGAAAATCCCGAAACATCCATGAAATTTACATTTCATCACATAGTTTCTCTAGTTGAAACAGCCGTCATCTACACGAATGAAAAAAAGAGATGTCAAAAATATTCTTTCTCACCATTGAATAATTGTTTATTACCAGAAGCCAAGTTTTTGAATGGATTACTCGCATTTAACGCCAATGTGACTACAACGCTCTGTTGCCTCCTCTTCGTTGATCGTATTTTGCCCGAAATTGTCAGTTATAGAATAGCAGATTGAAAAGTCACAAAATTAATCCTTTATAATCCCCTGCCCTCTTTGCCCCTCTGTCCATCCGCGTCGACAATTTTCAAATGTTTTCCTGTTGTGAAAGAAGAAAAAAAGAGTAAAAATAATTTTTACCAGAAAAAAAAAGGTGAGAAGAATGAAGAGAGAAAGATTAAAGTGGAAAATAAATGAGCGTAATAGCGCCTCGATACTGGTATGTTTCGAAAGGGAGTTTGGGGTTGATGTGAGGTGGCATGGGATAAGGGGGGGAGCGTTATTGTGGGCGGTGATGCGCGTCATTTGATTCTGTTCAGTGAATCTAAGGTCGTGTATGTTGGTATAGAGAGTGAAGGAGGTGAAAGGGAGAGAGGATGGAAAGGGATGGCATCGTTTGCTTGTGTTAAAGTTGCGCAACCGTTGCAAGTAAACGTGGGTTGCGGGTTAACGGGAGGAGGGGGGATGAAAGTTCAGTGAGGGATAGTATGGCAAACAGTATAGAGGAGGAGATTGTAGCCCGCAGGCCGGTGAACCTAATGGAAACAAGAAATTGCCACAAACAGTGTTACTTATGCCTCGTCGCCTCGTAAATATCAACGGCATCAAAACATCCAACGTTTATGAACGTTTTGCCAGCCGCTGTAAATAAAGGGATGTCTTCTACGGAATTGGAAAAAGCTATTCTAGCTTCTGGCAAATCGATTTCTTTTTTCGTTTGTTTAGTGGAGGAAATCCATGAAAAGTTCATCTTCTTCGGGGGGGGGGGGGGGGGGGGGGTGGAGGAATAATTTGGTCCCTAATTTCCAACGGGATTTGTTGGAATTCTGGGGGTAATTGAGACATTCGCTTTTCTCATTAAGCAACTTTATCAGCTTGACTCCATGTCGGAGCGCCTTCCTTTAATTCTATTTCAAAAGCGAGCTGTGATTAATTTCTTTTCATTTAATCTTACCATTTACTCAACGAAAATCGAGTGAGTTCAAAAGAAGTTTTGAAGTTTTTCTGCAATATGTAACATGTTTTATAAAAAAAGTTTGCATGGGAAGCTCCATTGGCATATGTTTTACTTTCTTGTCTTTATTTTGAGATGAAAACATTAATAACACATTTGCCACCCGCTAAAGTTAGTGAGACGTATTCCCAGCACATACATGCTTTTGGTATTACTAACATGATATTGGCTGATTTTCAACATTCGTTTTCATGTCAGAAGGGAGATATAAATAAAAATATAAATAACAACAAAAATATATAATTCCACATTTTTTATTTCAAATCAGGGAACTGTAAAAAACGGAGAGGCCTGTCAAATCAGCACCCCTTGATATTGCAGGTAAATATGCAGAATAGCGTCCATCCTAAAATTTAAAGAATTATCAAAGTCAAATTTTCGGAAAAAAATATGGAATGTGCAAGCGAGGTTTGAACTCACAACCTTCTGATTATATGTCAGGTGCTCTACCAATTCAGCCATTGCGAGTTCCTATACCTTCCTTCAAATTTCTGACCAAAATATATTACATCATTTTCGCCACCTCCCTTCCTGAGGCAAATTTAAATTAATTTTGAATTAATTTTTATTTTGGGCTCTATTATACATAATTACCACGTAGGAGAAACTGAGGTAAGACAGACCTTCGTGACAAAACCAACCAGAATGATTATCAAAAGGCACCTCTTTACGAAAAAATTTAGAAAAACATCATGCAAGTGTTCCAGTAAATCTACATTGATGGCTAATTTTTCCAAGAAATTTTCTAACGGCCTTTGGTCGAAGAAAAACTCTCATCCGTTTTGTGAATAAAACAAGACTTCATGCTTTCCATTTGCTGATATTTTTTAATTGATGAACGATATTCGAGTAAGAGCAATACACTGCTACATGTGTAGACAGTACCGTACAACCCTCGACTGGTTTATATACTTCCCGTCCATCCCCAATCTATGCTCTTCAAAATAAAGAGCTACTACTCGTTCCAAATGAAAAGAAAATATGACAAGTGTGAGATAATTCAATTGCAGCTACATCGACAAATAAAACAATTTTATTTTCTTTTATTTCGTAGTAAAACGATCAACGACCAGTGTCCTTGAGTTACATTTCAACATTTCCCTCGCTCTGTGTGTTTACCTTAAACAATTTTCCTTCCATCGAGAGAATCAAGCGTTATTCATCCAGTGAAATCATGGGGATATTGTACACACATTTTCACAATCTCCAGTTCCTTAACATTTTCCTTACGGTTCAACTTAAGAAAAGAAAAAAAATCAGGAAAACGATGAAGAAATGAAATTGAAGGAAATATAAATTTTCCAGCACAGTGTGAAATGTAGAAAGTTTTACTTGTTTGTAATGAAATTAACTTCTCAAGAAACAGTAATCAGGGATGAAAAATGTGGCAAACGTTGGGGGTATTTATGCAAACTAATCTCTTTCATCCGACAAAATTTCTCATACTTTAACGAAGTTTTAAACTGTTTGTGAAAAGTCAAGACATTTTACTCATTTCATTTTATTTGTGCTCTTGATTCTTTATTCAATTTGTTGAGAGGTAATTACAGAATTTACATTGAATTTTGCCATTTACAATAATGCTAATTTTTTTAGATGAAAATTTTACGGAAAATGAATGTTCAGGAATTTTTATAATGATTTTGATTTGGTTGAAAATATTAAAAAATTTCCGCTGTAAGTAGTAAGAACACATACTGTCGAGACAGCGTGTACCCCCTCCACTCCCCCACTGGCGCCAGTGCACACGTGCACTGTATACTAATGAGCTGGACCCAAATGTTTGGGTCCAGATAAAGATCTCGGGAAAATGGGAAAGGGAGGGGGTGGGACGGGGAAAGGTGTTTTTCGGAGTGGCTCCCACAGGCGGACTTTCCCTGTTGGTTGGCGTGTTTTCGCCAGGTGTCCCGGCGGGGATGCTGAGCCCTCAAGAGATAGCCATTTACCGCATGCTAGGGCGTGAGCTACGCGAAAAAAAAAATTATTTTCACGACTCAAAGTCGTAAATTTCGAAATTCCTTTTAGAGAAAAAAAAAGTTACTTATTTAAGGCTAGGTCAGAATCATTATTTCTTATAAATTCCTAATAACATGGAAAAGAATCAATGTCATGAACAAATACTTCTATGATCGAAAACCTAATAATAATATATCTACTGTCGGTAAAATCAAATTCTGTGAATCAATTTTCTTTTTAAGGTGGGCTTATGAGGAAGAGGGTGTATGAAAATTAAGGTACCGAGCCTCTATGGAAAGGGCCTGCGGTCCATATGCCATATTTCAATTGTCCTTCTGACATACCCGAAATCCATTCAACCAATATTGAAGTATGAAATTTCAAATCTAATAATGAATTTTATAGGAATCATGCGAGGTTTTAGCAAATTCTTGATATCTCCGAAATGATACAGCGCTGTATTCACACATCTAAACATTCATTCACACACATACACAAGCACATATGACTATGCCAAATGATCAATCACGTCTAAGATGTGGTCAGCTATCTCCAGTCGTAAATTTTACTGAATTCTCCTGAATTCTGAATTAGCGAAAAGAAAATACGTGGTGGAAAAGATTGAATTAACTTTCAGTTTCTCCGAAATATTTGAAGAACCCCTAAATATTTTTCATAAAAATTCATAGGATCTGTTTTAAAAAAAGAACATTTCAGGGTTTCACTCCTTACTGTGCGTTAATAGTTGGAACTTTGAAGTTGAATATTTCATTGATTATGTGGTAATATTTTTCAAAATTTTCCATGGAAATTGGAGATAACATAAATAGTTATTTCACACAATTTTAAGGAAACCTCCTGATCACATGAAATCTCATACAACTAACTTTAGCCCAGTTCAATATCAATGGGTGCTTTCCAATAAGTACACAGTGTAACACAGTGTCACACTATAGGTGGATTTTCATGAGTCTGTTGTCCGTGCGGCACAGTCGTGAAGTCGTACTGGCAAATGGAGTAACCTCGGAAATATTCGGCTCCGATGCTACAACATGTAAATTTTAGCTTCGGGTCGACTTCGGAAATGACCTCTTTGGCTAGTTCGACAAAGTTGTGAGCGTTTGCGACTGAGCCGCGCGGACAACAGACTCATGAAAATCCACCTATAGTGTTACACAGTCTCGACTGTGTACTAGTTGGAAAGCACCCAATAGCAAGCTATGGGTGAAATGGAGGGAATGGGTGAAATTTTGAATTCGGATGAATTTTGAATCATTATAACCAGAAGAAAGAATCATTCAAAGAACAAAAATACTAATTCAGCATGAAATATTTTGGAAGAGAATGAATGGTTTCTATCACACAAAAAGGAATCTATAATGCGGAATAATTCATCCTTCCAGAATTTATCTGTCAACACGAGATAATTTCTAATATAGTATTTCGAATTTACGTTTCAGTGAGATTCAATAGTCTCACTCTTGAAATTCAATCTCAATGGAAAATATGTATATTCTTGTAAATTATTGAAATTCATAGACTTTCGTGGATAAGGGTTATAGTTTTCAGAATTCAATGCTTGATACAATGTTAATTCATACAGTGTTCACTCAACTCAACTGTGCGTGTTCCTCCAACGCAGTGTTCAATTGACTTTAATGTCTCTGAAATTATTTGTTGTACCAATCACAGTTCGTCCATTTGATCCATACACTACATCCCGTGAAATAAATCTACAATTTTGTATAATATCGTTCTCCACTTGCAAAAAATTCTTTGAATAGAATTCACAAACAAAGAAAATTACGAGAAACTTCGAAAGATTCAAACAAGAGAAAAATTATGAATTGTCTCTTTTTAGTTACCATGAAGAAATCTGTATCACAACTATGAGAATTGAATTTCGCATAATAAGAACCAACAGTTCATACTCATGTTTACTATTTAATAGTTATACTCGAAGTTAATGAAAGTCATTGTTGTCAGAATGAGAACAACTAGTTTTTCACCAAAATAGTTAATATGTAATGTAATGTAATTTATTTAGCATATGCGAATACAAAATTCAAAAATGCGAGTGTTCTGCTTACGAAACGATACAAATTGTACAATGAATGACTTATTATAAGAATGATTTAGAAGAAGGTTTACAAAATTCAAGTTGATTGTTTACTGGATTAGTATTGAGCGTGACTCGAATATACGTATAAAAAATATATAAAAGTCTTTTAGGCATTTCAAATCGTTTGAATTTAATATATACTGTAGATTTTCTGTGCGTGTAAAACCTGTTCGGAACCAAGGCACAACATAATGAGAGCGAATGCAGTTGAAGGCCGGGCAATCGAGTATAAGGTGCTCATAAGTTTCCAAAGCTCCCAAGGAGCAGTTGGAGCAAATTTCAGCTGGATCAATGGAGAAGAGTTGCTTTTTGATGATTAGACGCTTTGAGTGGCACGTAGCAAGCCTGGCTTGCATTTTCACCCTAATCAAGTGTATTGGGCATCTTGGAGGGTAGAATGTACCATAATTGTCTTCGAGGTTTCTGGGCAGAGGGAACTGGACGGATCCTGAGCCATTGTACTTTACCAGGTCCTGTTCTTTAGACGTTCTTATGAGTTGAGTTAGAATTAGATTTTTATGGAAGTCCCAGGCTCTCCAATTCTCGCTAAACCAGAGGTCTTGAGGAGTAAAATCCTTGATTAATGAGTAGAGTTGTTGTAGCCAGTTGAAACAAGGAGAACATGCTGGGGAGTCTTTAAGTAGCTGAAGTCTCCTGAAACAGATACGTGGTAAACGGGATTCGTCCATCTGTAGTATCTTGATTATCCAATTTATGGCCAGATTGATAATTGAACTGGTGACATTGGGTATTCCAAGTTCAAGACGAACCATGTAACCTGGTGTTGATTTTGGTAATTGAAATAGTTTTTTTAGAAACGACAGTTGCACTTTCTCCAACTCCTTTGTATAACGAAGACCAAAAAGAAAAGAATTGTAAAGAAGAACTGAAGATACCAGACTGTTGTAAAGTTTGTTGGTGCTAGTCCAAGAGTCCGCTTTTGCTTGGAATAGTATCGAAAAAACCGTGCCACTAGCGATAGTTGCCTTCCTGGAGGCTTCTTTGCAAGCTAGGCGGTCCAGACCAGAACTGGAGAAAGTTACCCCCAGGTATGTGTATTGTTCCACAACTTCCAGTATCTCCCCATTGAACAACAGGTTGCGGAGGTTTTTAGCAACGATACCTCCGTTTCGAAAAACCATTATTTTAGTTTTTTGGCTATTCACTGTGAGGCCTTTCAACGAGCAGTACTTTTCCAGAATAGATAATTTCTTCTTGAGATCGCTTGGAGAGTGAGCAAGAATCACAAGGTCGTCAGCATAAAGGAGTAGCAGCAAGTCTGTAATGTCATCAAGGTCGAATCCTCTCACGCTATTGGCTCTGAAGAAAGAAATTATATCCGCTAGGTACATGATGAAGAGAAGAGGGCTGAGAATTTCCCCTTGAAGAACTCCTTCGCTGACATCAGCAGGATCAGAAAGCCCAGAGTTAGTTCTAACTTGGAGTGTCGCTTGCTCGTAAAAGGACATCAAAATGCGTAAAAACTTTGGGGATACTCCAATCTCATACAAAAAAGTCCACAACTTCTTGTGAGGGACTGAATCAAAAGCCCTCTTGAAATCGACGAAGATGGCGTAAACCTTGCCCCCTTTTTGCCTGAGACGTAAGTGAATAGCAGTCTGGAGGGTGAAGATGTTATCAGTTGTGCCTTTTCCTATCATAAAGCCAGCCTGCTCTTCAGGGATGATGTTGTTGGAGACTGCCCATATTAACAGTCGTTCTTTCAATATCTGTGTGAAGATTTTTGTACAGGAATTAATTAGGGCAATGCCCCGATAGTTGAAGGGATCATTCATTGGACCTTTTTTATGAAGCATAAAAAGTAGTGATTTAGCCCAGTCACTAGGAAGTTTTTCTTCACTCATAATTTTATTCAGTAGCCCTAAATAGTAGAGTGTCTATTCATCTGGAAGAGCTTTATAGAACTCGTTCGATATTTGGTCAGCGCCCGGGGCTTTGCCAGTTTTAGCCTTTTCAATAGCAGTACAAATCTCCATCAGGGTTATTTCGCTGTCCATCAACAGGGTGCCAGGACCATAAAAAGTGTACTCCAGTGTGTCTCGAATCGGGTAGACCTGCTTCAGGAAACTTGACCAGCTTGATGGTGATAATTGTTCTCTCTGGAAGAGATGAGGCTTGCAAGCTTTAACTGTTGCCCAGAATTGACTAGGATTTTTCGAGTTGGCAAATTTTTCTGTTAATGCTTTATAATATTCGTCTTTTTTTCGGTTCTTCAGGGTAACATACTGATGGTCAAGATCCAAGTAGGTTCGTTTCTGTGTTTCATTGTGTCTATTCTTTCTCAAGGAGCGTAGAGCAGCTATAACTTTAATTCTCAAGTTTTTACAGGACATGTCAAACCACGGTTTGTGACGACGTTGATGTTTGTGGAGGGTCTTGGTCATTCGTGATTTTAATGCGGCTTCAGTGATGGCTTTGGTCAAATTTGAAGCTAGAGAGTCGACAGAGGAGCTAGCAAAGTTGCTGAATATTCTGCTTGATGAAGACAAGAGTTCACTAAAGGAGTTTTTGTGCTGACTTTTCCATTTAAGAGATGTGGGGGTTTCTGTCATGGTAAAGGGGGATGTACAGGTTTCTTCATAGGTATACAATTCCAGCCTCATCGGAAAATGATCTGAACCAGCGTTGTCTTCCTCCACGACGAGATCCTTAACTGCTTCAAGTTTTGTGGCTGATACCCAGATTAAATCGATTGTGGACCAACCTTCTGAGCCTATCCTGGTGTAATTAGCGGGCATATCACTGGGTGAGCGACCATTAATGAGGATTAGGCCATTATCGTCCATGAATTCTTGAAGGAGTATACCTCTCGGTTTGATTTCGGTGTCCAGAACTGTTCTGTTCACGTGGAGCGTTGAAAATTCGATTGTGTCCTTAACTGCTGAGTCCAAAGTGCCCACATGTGCATTGAAGTCCCCTCCAAGTACAAGAATATCATCTGGAAACCGGGTTATTATATCATCCAGCACTGTTTGCAACTCGGCCAGCATGCCTTCAAAGCTGTCCCTCTGATTTATATAAAATGAGCCAATAATTACATGCCAGCTGTTCAACGATATTCTCGAGAAAATCCACCATTTAGAAGTGCTGAGCATAGTAGCGGCATACTTAGTTTTTGAAGATGTTCGAAGACCCCCGCTGGCCCGGCCTTTCAGAAAAACTTTGGATGCTAGACTCCAGCTATTATGATTGGATTTAAGGCAGCCTGGGGGGGGGGTACAGCTTTCTTCTGAGCAGCACCATGATTCAGTGAGACAACACATCAAGATTTTGAATGTCTGGGTGATTAGAAACATTACCTATGCCATGGCTATTCCAGAACAGGATCTTACACGTGGTTAGTTTTTTTGGACCTCAGGATGAGGAGTTGTTGCTGCTAGTCTACTTTGGGTATATATTCTTTCCTTCTCCAAACAATTCTTAGATTTATTCCAATAGTGCCATGTGCCATCAACTTGTACTTTGCTATAACCAATTTTAATGTTACTGCCTTTTGCTCTTTGGTCCTTGGCAAATGCCCTTATCTTGGAGTAAAATTCCTGCTCTGATCTAGTTAAATCTGGCTCAATGAAAATTTTAGTACCTTGGAGACATTTTTTATTTTTTAGAACGAATTACCTTACCTCGTAATTGGGGAGTTTAACAACTAGTAGTTTTCTTTCCCCTCTTCCAATTTCTCTTGATTCTATGCTAATGTTTGATAGATTAAACTTGGATGCTAAGAATGCTTGGACTTCCGTGTTGATATTTTGTGTGGCAAGAGTGAGACCTTTAATGACGATATTGCACTTTTTCATTTCTCGTTCTTGAAGTTCCAGTTTCATCTCCAATTTTTCCAGTTGTTTATGCTGGGGATTCAACCGAGAAGATTCATCAACTGCCAATTCACGAATTTTTTCAGTCACAAGAGCCTCGAGTTCTACGTTCTTTGATTTCTCCGTTTCCAGTTGCCTTGAGAGCGCTTCATTTTTGGCGTCCATGTCACTTCTCAGAGCTTTGAGTCGGGAATCAGTGTTTGTGGCATTGTCATTGATTTCAGTTCTGAGTTTGGCAAATTCTCTGTTATTGTTAGATTGAAAATCCTCGATTTTCTGCTCTAGTTTTACTTGATGCCCTTTCATTTGCTCTTGGATTAGCTTCAGTTCCTTCAGGAGTAGTTCAAATTCCCGAGAACCTGTTTGTAATGAACCCTCATTTGGCATGCTTGGAGAGTGTTGTTTACCAGGGGGTGAGTGCTCCAAATAGGATAGACAACGATTAATTTTTTTTGGCCCGAGTGGATTTTCAGAATCATGAAATATGCCTTCCTGGTCCACTGTTTCCTCAAGCTCACGTTTACGCTTGAAAATTTCTTTGATATTTCCGTCTGAGAGGCTCCTATTTCGACCTAGAGCTCTTGCACTGTTTGGCCTGCCGGGTTTCATGAGACTTGCTTTAGAGCTTTGAGAGGAGGATAAAGACGCAAAGAAGGAGGAACTTGAGTCTGATGGCGAGATTGGTGTTGTTATCGTGTTTAAAGAATTCGGAGTGACTTGTTTAGCAATTGGAGTGATTGATGCTGTTGTTATGCTTGGAGTTTTTGGAGTAGTTCGACTAGCAATTGGAGTACTGTGACAGCTGATGTCTGTGTTGGTCCATGTGTCACGTATAACCTCAAAAACGGTTTAAAGTCCACCGAAGAAGGACAGTATTTTTGTAAAGAATGCACAAATAATCATCATTTTCTACTGAAAAGTAGCAAGAAGTGTTCGTTTTGTGATTTTAAAGTTTTTAGAAACGGAAAATTTTAATTACGAGGCAGAATTAGTGAAATTAATGAGAGAGACAAATGTATGCGTGTTTATCGATATTTAGCCCGGAACAGAACCTCCAAAATAGTTAATAACAATATGTCAAAACATATTTAAAAGTCTTTTCCAACAATATTTTGCAGTTCCACACTCCGAAAAGTCTTCCAATGCAATTGTACTTCCATACTGCATTCTAATATAATTTTTAATAGGTTCAGATTGAAAATTTTTTGTAAAAAATACACTGAGATTGTTCATAGAGGTTAAACATGAACTGATTGACTCGCTCCTATTGCTATATAGAATGAAAATTATTTGCTAAAATTTTAAAGTTTTAAAATCATAATTTTCTTTCCATCTTCTCTATCCAATATTAATTGAAATGAAAGATCAATTCCCGCTCTCATGAAAAAATAATGCAACGCCATTCTAGTTCATAATAGTTGTTTGAGAATAGAAATTGGAAGAAGACAACGTTCTAACGTTACACTCAAGTGAATGTCTGTTAGTGTTCAAAAACCATCCTCACTACAGATTCCTACGTGACATTTCCCAGACTCTAAAATGGACCTGTTTTAAGGAATCAGCCCCACCGAGTAATTCAAGATTTTCCGAATTTTCTCTAACTGGAGGGGGAAATTAGTGTATAGAAAGAACAGTCTTTTCATTTTATCAGTTTTCCTCTGACATCCCAAAGTAAGCATGGATCCTCATTCATATGACATGTCTACTTATGGAATAACCGTGGATTTAGGTACTATACAGCGTTTGGAAAGACGAACTCCACCATCGCTGAACAATTCAGACAGCGTTCAAGACGTAGACAATTGTGATTATCAATCAATTGATTATCGTTTAGAATCAGCAAGGCTCGCTAGCTATGAAAATTGGCCAGCGCCACACTTAGATCCAGCTAAATTGGCAGCTGCTGGATTTTTCTTTACTGGCGATGCTGATCGCGTTGAATGTATCGTATGCGGGGTTGAGATTTTTGAATGGATTGAAGGGGATAATCCGAACTCTGATCATCAACGTTGGCGACCGATGTGTAAATTTGTACGTAAATTGCCATGTGGTAATGTACAAATGCGCGTTGATCCTGATACAGTACCAATACCACCACCAAGGAGGAGAGATGTTAATTATGGGGAAGACTACAGGCTAAGTGCCTCACCAGATTTCCGATTTTCGAACGCACCTAGACTCAGCAGTTTGACCATGGCTGACCCGAAGAGCATAAGGCATCCAGAATACACTGGCCATGAATTGGAATTGAGGACATTTCATAATTCACCAAAATCCGAAGAACAATTGACTGACGATGGGAGAATATGTAAAATCTGTTACGACGGAGAATTGGGGATTGTATTTTTACCCTGTCGACACATGGTTGCATGTGTGAGATGTGCACTTGGTATGGACAATTGTGCAATGTGCCGAGAAAAAGTCATAATGACCGTTCGTGCTATAATATCTTAGTACTAATTTACACTAAATTTGCTATTGTTTCCAAGCGAAATCAACAAAAATTCTGAATTGATAGGTGAAGAACTGGAAAACAAATAATACTTGAACGTTAACTTCCCTATTGTAAAAAATCGAAGATAATGTTTAAAGAAGACAACTAAATTCGTAGATTAAAATTCTCCTAAATATCTGAATATCACAGATTGATTCATTGATTTAGTCGACTCTTGGTGAAATTCCATGCTCTCCAGTGGTAATTGAATACAATTCTATTTGCATTCCACATTCAGAGTATCAATTCAATCATACCGAACTTCAATAATGATTTCTCAATTTTTTCTATTTCGTCATTTTTAAGTTTGAATTCTGGAACTGTTGCCATTATTTGAGCTGCGTATGCATTTAATTCACATTGAATTTCTAAGTGTATCTGTACCCAAGAAGAATTGCTATTTTTATAGTTTGTTAAGAATTAATTATTATATTTCCGAAACTCGGAAAAAGTATGAGTAGAATGTTCAATTGAATATGCATTGTCTGTAGAAATATATATATGTATAGCACAAAATAAATGTATCTAGTTCATTTCATAATCATATATACCTTGTATTCTAACAGTTACAATTCAGACCATTTATCAGCATATGTAAAATATATGAGAGATATATTTTCCATATATCTGTGATATATCTACTATATATGAATTTCATCTCTTCAGAAATCTATATTTTGCCGCAAAGGAAAATTTTTTCTCAAATTCTGGATAGTATGATTGAGAAAATGGCCTAAGGAATTTTTTTTTATCATCCTGAAAAAATTTGGAGAGTAAAGTCTATTTGTGATGAAATATTATGAGACAACATAACTTCTCAACAGCCCTCTGCAAGGAATTAAAAATGAATCATTCCATCATAATCGCATGGCAATACAATGTGCAACAATCGGACACCGTACTCAATTCATTATGTTTCTAATATGGATAGATGTTGAGGATATGTGGATGGCAGAAAGGGTGTATTAATTGTGTAGCTGGTTCAATATGATCAAATCTACTTAGTCATTTTAGATCATGATGATATGGTTCTTGTGGTATCACTCTGCCACGCAGAGCCTTTTATCAATAGGAAAATATAACACCATAGTTGGTTATATCATCAGCCTATGGGTCAAGTACCGTGGGGTCATATTCTATAAAATATCCTACGAACTTCGAGAAATCGTGGAATTGCTAGTGCATGAGTTCTGTTCACCATCAACGTTCGTCAATCACAAAAAATCATCAAATTCATTCCTTTCAATATTTCAAAGAGTCAAGATAATTAGTAATGATCCACATGAATCCTTGATGACTGAAAAGCTGATCAGTGTGACTGGCAATAAAATATGGGATAAAATCGAGAAAAGACAGTCATTATTGTCATGTCAAATTATTATGACGTAGAAGCAGGAATCGTTGGAGGAACCTTCAATTGTATGCAAAATATGAGGAGAAACTTGTGTCCATGCATTGTTCCATTTATTGGGACGTCCAATTGCTGTGGAACGATTCTCATTCAAGGCAGCAGTGTACTCATCTGAGTGCTCTGCAACCTGAGCATGAGATTCGGAAGATATGCAGTCATAAGAGTCTGAGGTCAAGCCATCTGTAGAACTGGCTGATTTGAAAATGATTCCGTACTTGTAAATAAATTGCGTGTCTCAAATAACTCCAAACGGTTCAAAAATAATATTTGATGTAGTAGTGAACTTAGAATTGATTGAGAAATGATTCAAAAACCATTCAAAGATGATTTCTCATCCGAAATTGCGTCAGAAAGATTCGGAATTCATTCAAGTATAATCTCTTATTATGGATGAATTTCAAAATTTATTCTAAAGTAATAGAAAGAACGTTTAGGAAAATTCTCTTTCGAAATTTTTCATTCATAAATAATTTTTAAAAAACTAGTTAAAAATGATTCTTCATTAGGAATTCCAATCAAATTTTGGAATTAATACAAAGATAATTCAAATGTCATTCAAATAAATTTCAAAATTTATTTCGAAGTGATGGAAAGAACGTTAAAAAAAAAATCTCCTATGGAATTTTTTTTCAACTTCATTCAAAAAATATTCGAAAAAATAATACTCAAGAGTAATTTCCTCTTGTGAAATTTGATTTGAAAAAAGATTTATAAATTATATAAAAATAATTTTATTCGAAAATAAAGAGAGTTTCGGGCCAACAGCCGGCTTAAGCAGACGTGTTTTTGTTTTGCTCCGCATCGGGAGACCCGAGCTGTTAATATTCATTCGAAATAAACGGGCGTCATATTCTGTGAATTCGTTCAAAATTTCAACGAATCCTGTGTATTTCTCCACGAAATCTTTTTTTTACGTGACAGTGACAACCTGAAGCGTGAATTATTTTGAACCGGGAATAATCTAAAATAATCTAATTTCAACTAAAGTGGCAATAAACGAGAATATCGCTGAGCTTCTGAAAGAATTACATGACGATGTTAAATTAATCAAAAAGAATCAGGAAGAAATGAAATCCCAACACGAGCAATTATGCAGCAATCAAGGCACTCTTAAAAAAAATCAAATAAAAATGAACAAAGTAATCGAGAATATCTCTCAAAAACTGATAACTGCAGAAAAAGAAAACCGAGCGAACAACATTGTGATATTTAACGTACCAGAGAACTCAGAGGAAAATTTGAATACACTACAGCAGGTCATGACGATTGTCAATAAAGTCAACGTCAAACTAAAAGAAGTTTGCATAGCATCTGCCTTCCGCTTGGGTAAACAGTCACTTCATAAAACTCGCCCAATCCTGATAAAATTAATAGCCCCTCGATTTAAAAAAGAATTCTTTCATAAAGCCAAAGAACTACGGGAGATTAATATCAATATTGAAAATGACTTATCCAGAGAAGAAAGAGAGGAAAACGAAAAATTATTAGAAATCAGGTACGAGCTAAAAAAGCAAGATGTTTTCGCTAAAATAAAACAAGGTAAATTGTACGTCGACAACGAGCCTCTTGATGACAATAAGCTAACTAAAATCCTCGAAAACAATGCCGATCACACAATTCGTGAATACTTGGATTCCCGAATTGACGAGACAAAGACAACAGACGCAGAAAAAGAGGTCAATACACCTGTCATTACGAGTGAGACGATGACTCGGCGTAACCCAAAGAATATTGTGAGTAACCTGACAAAAGGGCGTGACAAACCTCGGAACGACTCTTCTAGCTCTACATCTGATTCAGTCCATACACGAAACTCGATTAAACAATACTGTCGGACTACCCCCCGCTCCACCAAACCTCTCAAACCCAGCGCAAAAATAAAATAACAACCAAAGGAAGGGGGGGATAAATCGATACACGTGACCACCACACCAACAAGCACTACTAGTGACAACTCTAAAAAAAATACAAAAGCCACTATTCGCCTAATTGCTTGGAATATACACGGCTTTTCTCATAACAACTGGGAACTCCCCGCCTACATCGAGGAATCAGATATTCTGGGTTTTACTGGAACCTGGTTAACTAAACAAATTAAGACTCCACCAACATGGCTGCAAAACTATCACCTCATCCAGTCTCCTGCTAAGAACCACAACAAGATAGGACATGCTCCAGGCGGCCTCTTACTAGCTTTAGATAAAAATAAGTATAAATATAAACCACTACTAGTAGAAACAGAAATTCTTGCAATTGAAATTTCCACTCATAATACCTCCTTTGACTTGATTTTATGTTATTTTTCCCGCGAGAACAGAATAGATTTATCACTGGCCTCACTTAAAGAGGTTCTTGATATTATCAAAACTGAAAACTTACAAAATCCTCTATATATTATGGGTGATCTCAATGCACGCATTGGTAAAACCAACTGTCTCGAAAACAGCCTAATTACTGAAATAGATCACTCGATAAAACCAAGAAATCTTATTGATAAAGGACTTGACAAAAGAGGAAAACAATTGCAAGAGTTCCTGTTGGAAGAAAATCTATTTATACTAAATGGGCGCCTCCCAGGGGATAGTCCAGGACAATATACCTTTTACCAAAAAAACAAAAGTCCTAGCACGATAAATTTTGCTATCACTAGCGGGCCTTCTCTCCATACGATTCACGATTTTGAAATTTCGGACGCTCCAACTCGTTCTGATCATTTCCCAATCATCCTTCACCTCCATTCTCCAATACAACAAAATAAAAAAGTCCCAGGAATGAACGAAAATAGAATTAAATGGAGAGATTGCCTTAAAAACGAATACACTGAGCGCATGGCTCACTCTCTTGAGTCAGATCACTCCATCCCCGATAATTTGAACGAAATGAATAAACACATTGCTAGCACAATAGAGAAAAACGCCAAAGTACTTAATATCACAATGAAATCGCACAATAATGTTCAAGAGATTAAAAAATCTTGGTACGATTTTGAGTGCCGCAACCTGAAGAAAGTTCTAAGAAAAAATCTAAGAAAATGTAAAAAGTCAAAATTTAGAGACCCATCTTTAGTCGATGAGTACGAAAAATCAAAAAAAGCTTACTATGACACGATCTCTGCGAAAAAGAATAAGTTTATGGATGAAATAACTGAGAACATTAGTTCAAGTAAAAATGCTAAAAAATTTTGGGCAGCCATCAATAAATTCAGACAGCGTACCTGCAACCCCAACCCCATAAATGCCAAGGTTTGGCACAACTTTTTTCGCAAGCTTCATCCCGACCGAATACCTAGTGCAGATCCAAAGAATCAAATCAGGCACTCTTTTCTTGATCAAGATATAACTCGCGAGGAAATATGGCAAAGTCTCAATAAATGCAAGAGTGATAAATCTCCTGGACCAGATGGAATCGGGAATGAATTTTTCAAATATCTGCCAGACAACTGGATCTGTTATTTAGAAATCTTTTTCAATAAAATACTTGATCAAGAGAGAGTACCTGAAGATTGGTCAACCCTATATGCTTCAATGATATATAAAAAAAGAGATGTGAATGATCCGGCCAATTACCGGTGTATTTCACTAATCAACAATATCGCAAAAATTTTTACTCAAATAATTAATAATCGACTCTACACCTGGGCCGAGAAAAATAAAATACTTCCAGAATTCCAAGCCGGCTTCAGGAAAAAACGAGGATGTGTAGATAACATTCTCATCTTATCTTCTGTTGCCCAAATTCACTTAAGTAAACCGAGAAGAAAGATCTTCAATCTCTTTGTAGACTTTGAAAGAGCCTTCGACTCGGTAAATCACAACCTACTCTGGGAGAAACTCAGTAAAATAGGCGTAAGTAATAAAATCATTAGTATCTGCAGAAGCTTATACGAAAAAGCCAAACTCTACGTGCGCACCAGCTCCGGTCCCTCAGAACCAATCGAAATTACGATGGGGGTCCTTCAAGGGGAAATTTTAAGTCCTCTCCTGTTCTCTTTGTTTATTGCAGACTTTGAAACACATTTACGTGAAAACGGTGCCCAGGGCATTCCCATTGACCATAAAAACGATATTAAATGTATAGGCTATGCCGATGATCTGGTACTTTTTGCA
This sequence comes from Aleiodes leptofemur, assembly GCA_963942555.1. NCBI lineage: Eukaryota > Metazoa > Arthropoda > Insecta > Hymenoptera > Braconidae > Aleiodes > Aleiodes leptofemur. The sequence continues at coordinate 9,757,065 of OZ012609.1, forward strand.
AATAGTAAGACTGATATGAAAAAAACAATAAAAATTGCTCTTGAATATTTTAAAATCAACGACCTGAAAATAAACAAATCAAAGTCAAAAATATTAATCATGCACAAAGGGAGACCCCCCAAAGGCCTGGGGGCCTATTCTCGACGCATGGGAACGAATTCGTCAACGAATGTAGCATTTTCGCTCACCATTATTTCATTCACGGAAGATATTCATGGAATCAAATTTTTTTTTATTTTCACACGAAAGAGTTTCGGTGACGAAACGACTTTTCGATTTGTTTACGGATTTCACTTCCTTGTGAGACATAGTCGATCATCCTCTGAAATAATGGTGAGCGAAAATGCTACATTCGTTGACGAATCTTGTTCCCATGCGTCGAGAATAGGCCCCCTGTCGTTCAAGTGTGAGGGCGAGGAACTGGAAATTGTCAAAGAATTTTGTTACCTAGGCTGCATTTTTAACAAATCCGGTCTATTTGATTCCCAACTCAAAAAAGCTCAGGTATCAACTAGAAACGCGATTGAATCAATTATCAACATTATATACAAATTTCGCTCTGACACTTGGTCGACAAAAAATCACTTATTCAAGGCCCTAGCGACGAGCGTTTTGTTTTATGGAGTTGAGATATGGGGACTTAGATACTTCGATGAAATTAACACAATCCAAACTCTTTATTATAAAAAACTCTTGAAACTACCTACACACTGCCCCAACTATGCAACTCGCTTAGAAGTGGGAGCTATACCCCTAGAGTACGAAGTAATCAAACGATCCTTAGATTGGCTTAAAAGAATAATGTCTATGAACGATGAAAGAACGCCGAAAATATGCTTTATGAAACTACTGAAACTCTCCATTAATCTCAACACAAAAATCAAATATAACTGGTGCTCACAACTCAATGATATAATTTTGAAATACTTTAATCCAGGACTGGTCAATCTATGCACCGAAGGTATCCTAATAATTAACATCGAGGGAATTCTCTCAAGAGCCAAAGCTGCCATGATCGACACAGACCGTAAGAGACTATTGTCTTCCTCTCTCCCAGTCTACCCTTTCCTAGCAGCAAAACAAGAACAAATATCCTACTTAAATCTCAAAGTACCATTAAAGATCCTACAATCTATTGCACAGTGTCGTCTGATCTCTTCTATCCACCCAAGAATTATTATAAACAAAAATATAGTAAAACTCGAAGTCGACTCCCACTTCTGCAACCATTGCTCTACCCCCAAAAATAATGATCTATACCATACTCTTATTGAATGTAATAAATTTAGCGAAGCAAGAGAACTTTTCGTGAAGAAAATCAAACCACACGAAAACACTGAAGAAACGATCCGATATGTTTTAAGTTCTCCTACGAAAAACGAAGCTATAGCATTTTATAATTATCTGTGTAAAATTTGTGAAAATAGTTACAACTGAATGAAAAAAAAAAAAAATAATAATAATAATAATAATAATAATAATAAATAAATAAATAAAATTGGTAATAACAACAAGGAAACGCAAAACATAATATTAACACGTAAGTTAAGAAATAATGTAGAAAATATATGAATGGCTGACTCGACTCTCCATTGTACAAGATGTAAATCAAGCAATGAAATAAATGAATGAATGAATGATTTCTCATCCGAAATTGCGTCAGAAAGATTCGGAATTCATTCAAGTATAATCTCTTATTATAAATGAATTTCAAAATTTATTCTAAAGTAATAGAAAGAACGTTTAGGAAAATTCTCTTTCGAAATTTTTCATTCATAAATAATTTTTAAAAAACTAGTTAAAAATGATTCTTCATTAGGAATTCCAATCAAATTTTGGAATTAATACAAAGATAATTCAAATGTCATTCAAATAAATTTCAAAATTTATTTCGAAGTGATGGAAAGAACGTTAAAAAAAAATCTCCTATGGAATTTTTTTTTTTAACTTCATTCAAAAAATATTCGAAAAAATAATACTCAAGAGTAATTTCCTCTTGTGAAATTTGATTTGAAAAAAGATTCATAAATTATATAAAAATAATTTTATTCGAAAATAAATTTTAAAATTGCATCGCAAATAATTCAAAAACTATCCAAAAACAATTTACTTGTCGAAATCTCAATTCGGAGTTGATTCAAAAATGATTTGAAAGTAACTCAAAAATAATTTCTCATTCGACAATAAATTTCAACATTGATTCAAAAAAGATCCAGGAAAGAACAACAATTCAAAAATACTTTTTAAAAAACTAGTTGAAAAAAATGTTCTTATTTGGAATTTGTTTCAGAAAATATTCAAGAATAATTTCTCCTTCAAAAGTTTTATCCAAAAACAATATTCAACTGATAGACAAAACATTAAAAAGAGAAATTCCCTTTCGAAAATTTTTACTTAAAATTCTTTCAAAAATAATTTTTTACAAACTAGTCGAGAAGAATTTTCTTATTTGAAATTTGATTCAGAAAATCTTCGAAAATAATTTCTCCTTCGAAAAATTTATTCACAGTTGATTCAGGAGTGATCGAAAACAATAGTGAAAAAAAATTATCTTTCGAAAACTTGTATTCGAAAATAATTTCTAAAATACTAGTGAAACACAATTGTCTTTTTTGAGATTTAACTCAGAAAATACTCAAAAATAATTCTGCTTCAAAATTTTCTTTCAAAATTGTTTTTTAAAAAACTAGTCAAAAATAATTTCCTCATTTGCAATTTGATCCAAAAAAATTCAGAAACCATGAGAAAATAATCTTATTCGAAAATAAATTTTAAAATTGATTCGAAAGTAATTCAGAAACGATTCAAAAACAATTTACTTATACAAATGTTAATTCAAAAATGATTCAAAAGTAACCCGAAGATAATTTCTCATTCGCAAACAAATTCCGAAATTGATTCTACAATGATAAAAAAAAAGAACCCTTCAAAAAATAATTTCTCATTCGACGATGAATTTCAACATTAATTCAACAATGCTCCGGGAAAAAAAATATTCAAATATAATTTCTCCTTCAAAAATTTTATTCGGAATTCATCCTGAAGTGATAAAATGAACGTTCAAAAAAAAAGTTCCTCCTCGAAATTTTTTTTTTAACATTCATTTAAAATCAATTTTTGAAAAACTAGTCGAAAATAATTTTCTCATTCAAGATTTTGATTTAAAAAAAGATTAAGAAACAGTGTAAAAATAATTTTATTCGGAAATAAACTTTAAAATTGTTTCAAAAATATTTCAAAAGTAAGTCAAAGATATTTTCTTATTCGAAAACAAATTTCAAAATTGATTCTGCAGTGATAGTAAAAACAAGCCGTTCAAAAATAGATTCTCATTTGAATATAAATTTTAACATTGACTCACAAAACGATCCGGGAAAGAAAGAAAATATTTGAAAATTATTCCTTCTTCGAAATTTTCATTCAAAATTGATTTTGAAATGACGAAAAGAATGTTCAAATAAAACTCCCTTCGGAAATTTCCATTCAAAACTCATTCCAAAATAATTTTTAAGAAACTACTAAAAAATACTTTTTTTATTGTCAATTCAATTCGAAGTTCATGAACAAAAAAATTCAGATAATGTGTAAAAAAAATTCTCATTTGAAAATAAATTTTAGAATTGATTCTAGAGTAGAGTAAAACGTTAAAAATAATTTTCCATCTTGAAACAAATTTCAAAATTGATTCATTAACGATTCGGCAGAAAAAAATATTAAAAAATAATTTCTCCTTCCAAAGTGTTATTCAAAAGTGATTCAAAAGTAACTCAAAGACCATTTCTCATTTGAAAATAAATTTCGAAATGCATTGATAAAATGAATATTAAACCAGATAATTTCTCATTTGCAAATAAATTTCAAGATTAATTCGAAAACGATCCAGGAAAGAAAAAAAATATTTAAGAATAATTTCTCATTCGAAAATAAATTTCAACATTGATTCAAAAAATATCCAGGAAAGAAAAACAATTCAAAAATGATTCCTCCTTCGAAAGTTTTATTCAAAATTGATTCTGAAGTAAGGAAAAGAACGTTCAAAAAAAAATCCCCTTCGAAAATTTGTATTCAAAAATAATTTTTGAAAAACTAGTCGAAAAGAATTTTCATATTTGGAATTTGATTCAGAAAATATTCAAAAATAATTTCGCCTTCGAGAGTTTTATTTAAAAACAATTCTCAAGTGATAGATAAAACATCACGTAGAAAAATTCTGATGGCGGCCGCCATGGCGCGGGCCATGCCGGTGGTCCTGGCGCTGGCCATGACGGTCGCCATGGCCGCTGCCATGGCGGCCGCCATCACAAATTTGCCGCTTTCCATGAAGTTCTTTCCCATGGCAATTTTTCCATGGCAATTCTATCCAAGGCATATTTTTGCACGGCATTTCTTCCCATGATGATTCTTTTCATTTTTTCCCATGGCTTTTTTTTCATAGCTTTCTTTTCCATGGGCTTTTTTTCTATGGCGTTTGTTTTCCATAGTGACTTTTTCCATAGTGATCCTTTCCATGGCGTTTCTCTCCATTGCATTTTCTCCATGGCAGAATTCGTCAATGCAAAATTTGCTATGGAGAAATTTGCTATAGCCATAAATTCATGAAAGGCATGAAAAATTTATGGAAAAGTCATGAAAAGAATCATCATGCAAAAAATTGCCATGGAAAGAATCGTCATGAAAAATCGCCATGGGAAAGAACTCCATGGAAAGCGGCAAATTTGTGATGGCGGCCGCCATGGCCGGCGCCATGACCACCGCCATGGCCCGCGCCATGGCGGCTGCCATCAGAATTTTTCTACGTGATTAAAAAGAAAAATTCCCTTTCGAAAATTTTTATTCAAAATTCTTTCAAAAATAATTTTTCACGAACTAGTCGAAAAGAATTTTCTTATTTGGAATTTGATTCCGAAGATCTTCAAAAATAATTTCTCTTTCGAAAGTTTTATCCACAGTTGATTCAGAAGTGTTTTAAAAAACAGTGAAAAGAAAAATTCTCTTTCGAAAACTTGTATTCGAAAATAATGTTTGGAAAAACTAGTCAAAAACCATTTTCTTCTTCGAAATTTGATTCAGAAAATACTCAAAAATAATTCTCCTTCAACATATTCATTCAAAATTGATTCGCAATTAGTTCAAAAACGATTCAGAAACAATTTACTTATGCAAATTTTAATTTAAAAGTAACTTGAAGATAATTTCTCATTCGAAAACAAATTTCGAAATCAATTCTACAATGATAAAAAACAAACCACTCAAAAAATAATTTCTCATTCGAAAATGAATTTCAACATTGATTCAACAACGCTCCGGGCAAGAAAAATAAATTCAAAAATAATTTGTCTTTCAAAAGCTTTATTCGAAATTGATTCTGAAGTGATAAAACTAACGTTCAAAATAGAAGTTACTTTTCAAAATTTTTTATTCAACATTCATTCAAAATCAATTTTCTAAAAACAAGTCGATAATAATTGTCACATGCGAGTTTTGATTCAAAAAACATTCAAAAACTGTGTGACAATAATCTTATTCGGGAATAAACTTTAAGATTGTTTCAAAAATAATTCAAAAGTAACTCAAAGATATTTTATTATTCAAAAATAAATTTCAAAATTGATTCTACAGTGATAGAAAAAACAAGCCGTTGAAAATGATTCCTCATTCGAATGTAAATCTTAATATTGACTCACAAAATGACCGGAGAAAAAAAAATATTTCGAAATCTTTTCTTCTTCGAAATTTTCATTCAAAATTGATTCTAAAGCCTTTCGGAAATTTTCATTCGAAACTCATTCCAAAATAATTTTAAGAAACCGGTCGAAAATATTTTTTTTTCATTGTAAATTCAATTTGAAGTTCATCGGCAAACATTCAGATACTATGTAAAAAAATTCTCATTCGAAAATAAATTTTAAAAGTAATTCTAGAGTAGACTAAAACGTTGAAAAGTATTTTTTCATTTCGAAACAAAACTCAAAATTGATTCATGAACGATTTGGCAAAGAAAAAATATTCAAATATAATTCCTCCTTCGAAAACATTCTTCAAAAGGAATTCAGAAATGATTCAAAAGTAACTCACAAATGATTTCTTATTCGCAAACCGATTCCGAAATTGATTCTACATTGATAACAAAAACAATCTGCTTAAAGATAATTTCTCATTCAAGAATAAATTTTAACATTGCTTCAAAAACGATTAAGGGAAGGAAAAAAATATTCAAAAATAATTTCTGCTTCGAGACTTTTATGCAAAATTGATTCTGAAGTAACAAAGAGAAGGTTCGAAAAATTCCCTTCCAAACATTTTTAGTCAAAATTCATTCGGAAGTGATTTTTCAACAAGTAGTTGAAAATAATTTTCTTACTGAGAACTCTATGGAAAGTCCATGAAAAAAATTCAAATACTACATAAAAAAAAAACATCTTATTGGGAAATAAATTTTAGAATTCATTCAAAAACGATTCGAAAATTATGTACAATCACTTCTGATTTTGAAAATTGAGTCAATTCATATTTTGCAAACGATTCAAAAATATTCTTGGATCAACTCATTTGAACATTTTCAACTTGCTTCAAAATAAACTTCAAGACTCTAAGATATACTGAACAGAACAATCCATATTTCCCTCCAAATAGTTGAAATGTATTCGGCAAGGATAACGGCAAATTTCAGTAATATTACGCACCGATTCCCCTATTAACCTCTAGGCGCCCGGGATGATGCTAAACGGCGTCACCTCAAAGTCGAGCCATATCACTAGTCCATTTGGAGATTTTTCTAGGGAAAAAATTTTCAAAGTATGACTTGGATACATTCATAAATGCTGGCCTCCTAGAGGATAATGATGGAAATTTTTTATCGAAAGATAAAAATATTTACCACAAAGAAACACGAAATTTTTACTATTAATAATTGAGAAATGTTTCACAAAAATAAAGTCTTACTCTGAACACCTGAAATTCTTGAGTTCAATAAACACAAAATTTGCATCTTAAGCTGTTGAAATATTTTTGACAGAAGAAAAAGTCGATTTTTCCTTTTTTTTTTTTTCTCTATCAATGACCGAGAAATTTCCCTTGAATGAAAGCGAATTTTTCATTCTGAACACTTGGAATATTTTTAACAAAAAAAAAAACAGAATTTAATATCAATAATTGAGAAACATTTCACCTATAGCAAACTGAACCAGTTTCCCAAAATGAACGCAGCATTTCACTTCCAATAAATTGAACCGAAACCCAGAAATAATTCTCTTATTGATTTTCATCCCGTAAATTTCAGATTAGGAAGAATTTTGAATCATCCGAAGCAGAGCAAAAATTTATTCAAGGAACAAAAATAAAAATTCAGGATAAAAATTCCATTACGATCAATCAAGTGTAAAAAGAATGAGTACTGCACTTCTTTGACACTCAGAGAAGTAAACTATAACACCAATCAATTATAATATTCTTCCGGAATTCATCTATCATCGCAAGATAATTTTATAGTATTCAACATTTACATTTTTGTGGAAAATCCAGTTTCTCTATTTTCGGAATTCATCTCGATACAATAGATATATTTTTCTTACGGGATTCTCGAAATTCACAAACACTCTCGTAAAAATAATTGTTGAATTTTCGAAATTAGTTTTTTCATAGAACGTCCAATTAACTTATCTCGTTTCATGTCCTCCCAATGTAGTATCTAATTCACTCCAATGTCTCTAAAATTATTTGTTGTACCAGTTCTTTCTCGAATCCATGTAATCGATGCAATGCAATTCTCTATCTGTAATTTATTTGATAATTATGTATTTTGAAACGAGAAATATAAGAAAACGATGGCTTGACGTCACAGCAGTCTTAACTCCCATTAGAACTGGACACTCACTCAATTTGAAGTTTCCACTTTGCATAGTTCATTGGGTATCGTGCTAACAAGGTATTTAATGAAAATAACCTTGAAACGAAAAGCATTGAAAAATTAGTAGTGGGAGAAATCTTCAAAAATTTAGATAACTGATTAGATTATAGAATTCTAAGAAAAGTCACCAGAGTACTTGGTGGAGCTTCCTCATCGTCAATGTTCTTTCGCTGCCCTCGTGAATGACAAAAAGTTCTGTCAAGTCACACCACATTTTTCTAAAATTCCCATGGATCAGTTATTCCATCTTCTTGAAAATGTTTAGCAATAACATCTCCGAAACTGCAAAGACATGAGGGAATACTGGCCAATTTCTTGGCCTCGTATGGCTTCAAATTATCCATGATGACTATCAATTTCTTGGCTCCTCATCTAAGATTATGTAGTTTCTCATCACTGCTTCACTCTATCGAAATTTGTCCAAACTCGGTGAAAAATATTAACGTCTCAATCTGCTCTAAAATTTTTTAGAAGATGATGTCTTCAATCTTAAATTTCACTTGACGTTCTTTGAAACCTATTGCAGCCCTTTTTCCATGTCGCATGTTTTCCGGCGATGGACTGGTTTCAAGGATTCATTTCCTCTGAATGGTGGTGGGAGATTTCCCAAATTTCTTGAGAAACTGGAGGGGAGAACGAGTATAAAGAAAGCTGCGTTTAGGATCATCCCATCAGTGTCTCAAATTGTACAATGAGAAATATCTACTCGCTACAAAAAGCAGATTTGGAAAAACGTTGGAACCTTGTACAACAGAAAGTTCAAGGAGCTGAAAAGGATATTCAGCAGAAGATTGAAATACTTCAACTCTGTGCAAAACTAGTAAAGCTTCCAATTAAATGAATATGGATTTCACAAAAATCAACGCTGCTGGACAATTTCGTAATGGATATCTACCCAGTGTGAAAATTGCAGATCTTGATGAAAAGAAATTCTTCATTGTCACAAAGATTTGCAAAGCAAATACTCGCAATGGTCCCGCAATAATGGTTGAGCTTGATAATGCTCAAGCTACTTTCCTGCCAAAGAGATCTTCTACATTTTTCTTGGAGAATCTGGGCCAGTTGGAAGCCATGCAAGATGCTATTGCAGTTGGAGAACATGCAGCTGCAATGCGATCCACTGGAACTAGACTTAATCAAGTAGAATTCACCCAAGACTTGGAAAAATGGAGGGAGGACGAAATGCAATCGTAAATCTCTTGAAATAAATATCGAGTCTTCGAAAATTTGGAAAAAAAGGTGAACTTTTTTGGAAATTTTTGAAAAATTGCAAACTCTTAGAGAAACTATATGGAAAATTAATATTATGAATGTAATACATACTAATCATGAATAAATAATTTGTATCTTAAAATTGTTTCTTCATTTCAATATTGCACAACCTACAATCACATCACCGCCCCAATCATCGTGATGTACAAGACATCGCTTGTAACGGAGAATTTATCGCTCCACTTCCATTTCGTTTGTTAATTTTCACCAAACTTCATGTACATTGGCTACTGCACATATACTTATAAAAGCCTTCGGCAAAAGTGATATGTCTTCAGCATCCATCAGCGCTAAATTTTCTCGTTCGGGACATATCTGCATAGATTCATCTATTGAACATACAATTTTCTGCAACATCCATTCTTGTAGTAATAGAGCATTTTTAGCAGCACATGTCATATTTTTCATATTGCAATGAAAAGGACAAGCATTAACTGGTACGTCTCTGAATTTTGCAATCGATGGACAATCATCAAATAGTTCATCCAAGTCTGCAATGCTGGGCAGAAAATCATTGATGGAAAATTTTCTAAACCATACTTTTTTCTCGAGGCATTTTTCATATCATCTCGACATACGTTTTCCAATTGATCATATGGAATATCACTATTATTCTATGGCTAGGGCCGTGCAGTTCCGCTTCGGTTTTACTTAATCTGAAGTTATCTGCATGAAGTGTCAAACAAATGGAAGCAATGTGTTGTAACCTGTGAGAAAGCCTAATTTAATGTAACCTGTGAAAAAGAGTAAATGTCACCCGTAAAAATGATAGAACAGGTTTAAAGAGAAATTTGGATTTTTATCCTTCCAAAAAAAGAAAGAACAAGGAAAAAAAATGGAGGAGCTGCTTTGAGAGTGCCCCGTTTCTCAATCCTTGTCATGTGCTCTCCAAGCCTTGAGGAGTAAGCCTTGTCATTCCGAAAAATAACAATTTCCTTCGTTCAATAATGTTTTCAACTCTTCATCTTGAAAAGTTGAAAAAGCAGTTTTGAAGGGGATTCATGTCTTCCTATATCCATTTAATCCTGACTTGATAGTCAAGAAGATTTTTTTGAAGGAAATGTCATTTTTTTCTGTTTTATGTACAGTAATCGGACTTTTTTCCATTAATTAAGAGGAGGAAGAATAAATAGAGACAGGAAGATTCCTGAAGTATCCCTCTAGTTCCTCAGTTCTTATGATATCCTTCATGTACCCTCAAAGTGAGTTAACTTTGGAAAAAACATCTTTTTCCACTTTTCAACGACTTTCTTTAATATTTCATGTTGGACAATTGCTAGAAGAGTCTCTGGAAAATTCAAAGGAGCTTCCCAGCACCCCCTATGTTTTTGGACACTGATACTGGTATTTTTTTCATCATGCTATCAATATGACAACTTTTTTACTCTAAGAAAATGTCTCTTTTTTGATACTCAGTATCAAAGTTCCTGGAGCAGTTAGAGAAGCCTTTCAGCTGTTCATGAAATGGAGATACTAATTCTCATGTGTTTTTTCTATTGAACTTCCAGCTGGATTTGACAGTAAGTAACTGAGACCATCTCATCATGGTGGCTCGGATCGATCCTGCTCAGGATCTAATTGTTACAACATCTAGGATGTCTCACAGATAGAAGCTGCTTTCGAAATGGCTAATTCTTCTCAGGCGGGATCTTCAACAAAGGGAAGAAATACGGGGAGGGGAGGGAGAGCATTCACATGTGTTTTTTTTTATTTTAATGCAGTTGGAGCAATGTATTTTTTCCTATTGCTCTCGTCGGCTAAAGAAAAATTATCAACGAATCATCAACAAAAAACTCTTTTTCAATCTTATTTACAAGAAAACCTATAATAATAGAAAAACGACAAAAAAAAGTTTTCATCGAACTAAATTTCTGCATCTAGTGGAATGAAATCAATTTTTTTTCTCGAAAGATCGGGAACACACGGAGTGTTGAGAGTTTCTTCTAGAGACAGCCTGGCCTTCGTGCACATTTCCTGCCACCTTCTTTGTTTCCTCAAAGACGTCATGATTAACGCGATCATTCCAAGTTTCAGGTCATGCGCCAGTATGTCTCCAGCTAGTGCACTCTGTCCACACTATTTAGAACAAGGCTCACTGCTGACAATGGGAGAGCTTCACTCTCAGGTCGGTTGATTCCTGGAGTTTCATACCAGGATCTAGCGTCCACAGCAGCGTGTTATGCAGACATCAGGGCTGCCTTCCTATTCAGAAATTCCCGTCGGGTTTCGGTTCTCCTTTGAGTTTCAGCTGTCTCCTGGGACGTGCATGAACTTCAGACAACAGGAATGATCGTCTGAGGCTGTGATAGTGTGACTCATTGTTTAAGCGGTGAGGGGACATTGGAGGATTGTAGTTGATTCTTGTGACTGCCCGCAACTGTTGGAGCTGGGTTTGCGCGTTTCTGAAGCTTCTTGAAGCACAAATTATCGATGAACATTTGACATCCAGCTTCGAGAGTTTTCGTTGCGTTGTAGTCACTCGAGTTCAATTCTTCAACTCGTTAAGTAGCTTCTGCTGTCTCTTTATCATCTCAAATGAGTTGCTGGTCGTTTGTAGAGTATTTCAGAGTAAGTGAGACGTTTTCAGGTTCTGATTGATCAGCGATTAGCTCGTCTGCGATTCATGGATGACCTAGAGAGATTTCGGTAAAGGGGGAGTAGAGCTCCGCCAACTAAAAGTATTTATTTTGGACATTTAGAGTCCGAATTTTTTTATCATTTTTTAGCCATAGCTAGTTTCAACTGTCGTATTGATTATAATAATTTCAAAATTTAACTTTATTAAGGTGAAAATATGGTTTTTGAATATTTTGCTTCGAGTTAAATAGCTCGAAGTAATTTCATTGTTTTCAACAAATCAATCAATAAATTTCAGCATTTTCAAGTTTTTATTTCTGAAATATAAGAGGAATAATAATTCAATTTAAATAGAGTAGAGTATCATTGTTTTGATTGAGTAGGGAGAGAGGGAACTTGATGAGAGGTGAAGAGACAATGAAATAATCGATATCTTCCTGACAAAGACAGTTGGTGTGAAAACACAATGATAAACAGAGACCAATGGTCTTAAGAAAACGGTAAATTTGGTAATTCAACCACATGAGCCTTTTCTAGGCCAGTTTGATTTTGGTTGTCTGCAGTGAAACATCAAAACTGTGTGTTTTGTATTAAAAGTTAGTTGCCATTACTGTGGGTGTTTTTCCTTGGAAAATCCAGTTTTCAGATGAGTATTTCGAGTTTTCATTTAATCCGTATTAAATTCATTGAGTTTTTTTTCGCTTTGGGTTTTTTTCTTCTCGTTTCAATTTTATGATATTTTTTGATTGATATTGTTCCACGTGATGTGTACAAGTTATTGACTAAAGAAATAGGTACGTATTTTAATGCTCAATGTACTTGTTTTCTTACTAAGTTAAAAAATTAAAATTTTTAATGCTCTATGAAGGTGAGCGGTGTTTGAGTCAATAAATTTCTTCATCAAAATCCCGAGTGTCGCATAGGGTAGGTCGTGTTAGGTTTTTTTGAGGCCTGTGCACCACTACGTCCTCGTCGTGGCCTTGGGTTACGCAAAACGTGGTGATAATTTCAATTATATTCTATGGTTGTTTTTTTTTCACTCTATTGGTTACCAACTTCCAACAAAAGTTACATGTTTTTGGGAAAATTTAATTAGGATTTTGTCTCTCAACCTTGAAATCTTGTGACCGACCTTTGGTCAACCATAATATATCACATTAAAACAAAAAAACTCAAAAAAATCCGGGGAAATTTAATTTGGTTTGGCGGAGTGAAACTACCCCATTACCGAGATTTCTCCATACACTTCTCCGTTTTCAGATACTTCGTGTCAGTCGTGCACTTACCGCATAGATGCCCCGTGCCAGCCATGCACTTGCCACATAGATGCCCCGTGCAGTTTTCGTGTACTTTCCGCGTGGATAGATGCCACGTGCCAGCCGTGCAGTCTCCATGTACTTGCCGCATGCCAGTCGTGCACTTGCCGCATAGATGGCGCGTACCAGCCGCGCAGTCTTCGTGTACCAGCCATGCAGTCTCCGTGTACTTGCTGCGTGCCAGTCATGCAGTCACCGTGTACTTGCCATGTACCAGCCGTGTGGTCTCCATGTGCCAGCCATGCAGCGACCATGTACTTGCCATATACCAGCCGCGTGGTCTCCGTGTACTTGCTATGTACCCGCCGTGTGGTCTCCGTGTACTCGTCACGTGCCAGCCATGTAATCTCCGTGTACTTGCCACGTGTCAGTCGTGCACTTACCACATAGATGCCCCGTGCCAGCCGTGCAGTCTCCATGTACTCGCCGCGTGTCAGCCGTGCAGTCTCCGGGTACTTGCCGCGTACCAGCTTTGTGGTCTCCGCGTGCTTGCCACGTGCCAACCGTGCAATCTCCGTGTACTTGCCACATGTCAGTCGTGCATGCACCGCATAGATGCCCCGTGCCAGCCGTGCAGTGTCCGTGTACATGCTGCGTGCCAGCCGTACAGTCTCCATGTACTTGCCACGTGTCAGCCGTGCAGTCTCCGTGTACTTGCCACATACCAGCCGTGTGGTCTCCGCGTACTTGCCCCGTGCCAGCCGTGCAATCTCCGTGTACTTGCCACATGTCAGTCGTGCACTCACCGCATAGATGCCCCGTGCCAGCCGTGCAGTCTCCATGTACATGCCGTGTGCCAGCCGTGTGGTCTCCGCGTACTTACCACGTGTCAGCCATGCAATCTCCGTGTACTTGCCACGTGCTAGTCGTGCACTTGCCACGTAGATGCCGTGGTCCAGCCGTGCAGTCTCCGTGTACTTGCTGCGTGCCAGTCGTGCACTTGCCACGTAGATAGCACGTACCAGTTGTGCAGTCTCTGTGTACGTGGCGTGTACATGTCGTGTGCCAGTCGTGCAGTTCACGTGTACTTGCCGCGTGCTGACAATGCACTTGCCGTGTAGTAACTATGTACTAGCCTCACAGCCTCCGTGTACTCCAGACTCAGAATCCTGCTATCTCAGCACCCTTGTTCTTTGTTATTGAATCATGAGATCTTTTTCATCCAAAATTTTGTCAACCACAAACGAAATCATTCGATTGAGGAATTATGGAAGTGTCATTCTAGATTATGCGAGAGGAGGAAGGCCAAAACTCATGCAGAGTGTTGTCGTCCTTCATTGTCATTATCGTTTATCAGGTGGAGTGACTCATTCAGATGAGGATCGTGAAGAGAAAGCTCCAGAAATAATGAGGCATGCGATTATACAGGGTGTATCTGAATAAATGGAAAACCTTCTACCCGATGGTCGAGAATGATGCAAAAAGTATGGGAAGAATGTTTAAAAAAATATTCATTTAACCAAATTCGTATAGTTAATAATTACAGTATTGGGTTCCGAGGCCGATGAACGCAGGGGATTTTGCCACGTGAGAATGGGTGGGGGTAACACGAGAAAGTTTGGAAATAGGAAATGAGAACCGCTTGACGGGTGCGCAGATAGTGCACACCCGACACGAGTATCTTACATTTGTCCACTCATCCAGTGCGCATACACTGTATATTATACACAATGCGCAGCAAGCAGTGAACGCGTACTATTCTCTACAAGGATTTCTCGAAACCAAAAGATATGCCTCTGAGACACAACTAGTCCAAATTAAAGATACGAAAATTCCATTTTCCGACCATTCGTACGATTTATTCTTTCATACATATTCATGGACTTTCTTTAGTAAAAATGAAAGCTTAGGATGAAGTTACACTTCAACGAATTCGTGAAAGTCATGAGGGATATCATGGCATATGAACTATCATTAAACTCCGGAGAAAATTTTTTAACGAATTCCCTTCATGAGATGCATACAAATACAGTAAATACAGAGTAATTTGATTGGAAAAGAAATTTCTTTCAGTCATCTTTGAACTCAGCATGGGATCTTATGGGAAAATTAAATGGAAAAATTTGAAGGTGTCGTAATCCATATCGTTTGATTGAAATGAAATTGAGTGATTGAATAGATGAAGATTCTTTGCATCCAATGCATATGATTTCAGCGCATTCTAAGACACGTCATACAATAATGACACTCATCTTTTTATTTTTCGAGGCAGTATGGGATCACGGATGAAACTGAATGAAGAGATATTGGACCCTCAGTACTACAGATTAAGAAGAACTGGATCGGTTCTGAAGAACTGGATCGGTTCTGAAGAACTGGAGAAATAGAATACAATAATTATTTTTTGACAAATGCATACAATTTTTCTGCATGCAAGGCCATTCTATAGTATCACGAATTTATTTTGTTTATGTTTGAAATCAGCATGAGATTGTACAGGGAATTAAATTGAAAAATTCAAGGAAGTCGATGTTACATATCGTTCGATTGAAATGAAATCGAGTAATTGAAAACATGGAATTTCTTTTCATCAAATGCATATGATTCAAATGCATTCTGGAATATCTCATGGGATAGTGACATTTTTTTTCTCATATTTGAAGTCAGCATTGATGCACGAGTGAAATCAAATAAAAAAGATATGAAACTGTCGGGACATCACATGAATTCACTCAGAATAAATGAAGAAATAGACTACAATCGCAATTTTTTGTGAAATGCATACAATTTAATTGCATTCAGAGTCATTTTATAGTCTTATAAATTTCTTTTGTTCATCTTTGGAATCAGCATGAGATTGTATGGAAAATTGAATTTAAGAATTCAAGAGTGTCGATGTTTCATATTGTTTGATTGAACTGGAATCAAGTAATTGAAATCACGAACATTTTTTTATGGAATGCATATGATTTCAATGCATTCTGAGACATTTCATGGAATAGTGACATTTTTTTTCATTTTTGAAGTCAGCATTGATGTATGAGTGAAATCCAATTTAAAAAATATGAAACCGTCGAAACGTCACATTAATCCACTCAGAATAAATAAAGAAATAGACTACAATCATGATTTTTCGTCAAATGCATATAATTTAATCGCATTCAGAGTCATTTGATCGTATTATGAATTTATTTTGGTCATTTTTGGAATCAGCATGAGATTGTATGGGAAATTAAATTGAAAAATTCAAGAGTGTCGATGTTTCATATTGCTTGATTGAAATGGAATCGAGTAATTGACATCATGAACATTTTTTTATCGAATGCATATGATTTCAATGCATTCCGAGATATTTCATGGAATAGTGACATTTTTGCTTTCATTTTTGAAGTCAGCATTGATGCATGAGTGGAATCGAATGAAAAAAATATGAAACCGTCGAAACATCAAGTTAATCAATTCAGAATGAATACAGAAAAGACTACAATCATAATTTTTCGTCAAATGCATATATTTTAATTGCATTTAGAGTCGTTCGATAGTATTATGAATTCATTTTGTTTATTTTTGAAATCAGCAGAAGATTGTATGGGAAATTAAATTGAAAAATTCAAGAGTGTCGATGTTTCATATTGCTTGATTGAAATGGAATTGAGTAATTTAAATCATGAACATATTGTCATCGAATGCACTTATTTGAATGCATTTATCAGGATTTCGTCGCATAGTGAATGCTTCGAAAGTTATAGGAGCAGAGAAAATGGGAGAAATATTCTCTTTAAGGAGTCACACCACTGTAGAATTTTCCAAAAATCGTTTTTTTTTCTTGCCTCAAAAATCACTTTGGGCCTCCCAGGATACGGGCAAGAACAGTTATCACCTGAATCCCATTATTTCACATGGAATTTTGAAGTTTTCCTAAGGCATTTCTTCATATTCATAGCCTAAGTCAAAACTTCAATCGTGTTTTTCTCGAAACATGATTTTTCAAATTGGCACGCAGCACAACTCCAATAATTTTCATTATTTTCATTCGAATT
This sequence comes from Aleiodes leptofemur, assembly GCA_963942555.1. Classification (NCBI taxonomy): domain Eukaryota; kingdom Metazoa; phylum Arthropoda; class Insecta; order Hymenoptera; family Braconidae; genus Aleiodes; species Aleiodes leptofemur. The sequence continues at coordinate 9,774,116 of OZ012609.1, forward strand.
TTCCACAGCATCTTGAAAACAATAATTCAAACAGAAATACGTAGGGAATTTTCAAAAAATAGATTTGCGCATTTTTTATTGATAAAAAATTGCCTGTTTCTTGGCCGAAATTTGAATTTTTTCATTCAAATGGTCACCAATCCTACGAAAAACAATATTTTTGAAATCCCCTACGTATTTCTGTAGCTATGTGTATCTAGACTGAGCCAATTTTTTTTTTTTTTTAATTGGAATTTGCACCAGTTACACTGCATGCCGCAGAGTGTTTTAAATTTGAGGGGTCGCGCAAGAATGGCTATTGTGTCGTCATTTTTTGATATTTTTTGATGATTTTTTTTTCCTGAAGACTCAAATATATGCTCAATCATTCCCCCAAATATCATTATTTTATTGCCACTTTTTCTATAGAAAAAAAAATCGCCAAAAAACGCATTTTTTTAGACTTTCACAGTGGTGTTACCCCTTAACCGAATGATAGGTCAGTTCATCTATGGGAAATCTAGAAATCTTCTCCTTCTGATCATTCTCATGATATTATCGAGCATACGATGAAAATCAACAATTGACTTTTCCAAGAAAATACAAATATATTTATTTTATTATTGCTGGCCAATAGATTTTCACAGGAGTTTTTGAACACTGAGTTCACTACACTTATTCATTTCACTCATGAACAAGCAGGAGTCCCACTACATGTACGTAACTTGAACATCTCACATCTAATAATCTGCCAAAGCCATTGTCAGAAAGCGTCCAAATGAATTTCTCAATTTTAAATCTACAAGCACTGATCTGTGCTAGGAGTGCGGAGATCAAAAGAGGCTTCAGAAGGTTAAGCTCATCCCAGGAATAATCAATTGGATAGTCCTGGAGATATAGCTTGCTTTTTCGGATGTTTCTATGCTAATATCTAAGAAACTACTGGACTGATTTTGCTCAGTTTCGATACCAAACGTTGTGCTCATCAGATGTATAACCCCACAGAATTTGAGGCCTCTAGCTCAATTATTCATTAAGTTCTAGAGGGATCAAGATTTTGACGTAAAAATTCGTGAGAAGTTGCGGTCATATGACTGCAAGGCCAATTATCTACTACAATGTTTTTTTCAAAGTTAACTCACTTTGAGGTTACATGAAGGATATCACAAGAACTGAGGAACTAGAGGGACACTTCAGGAATCTTCCTGTCTCTATTTATTTTCCCTCCTCTTAATTAATGGGAAAAAATCCAATTACTCTACATAAAACAGAAAAAAACGAAATTTCCTTCAAAAAAATCTTCTTGACTATCAAGTCAGGATTAAATGGATATAGGAAGACATTAGTCCCCTTCAAAACTGCTTCTTCAACTTTTCAAGATGAAGAGTTGAAAAAATTATTGAACGAAGGAAATTGTTATTTTTCGGAATGACAAAACTTACTCCTCAAGGCTTGGGGAGCACATGACAAGGATTGAGAAACGGAGCACTCTCTCAAAGCAGCTCCTCCATTTTTTTCCTAGTTCTTTCTTTTTTTGAAAGGATAAAAATTCAAATGTCTTTTTAAACCTGTTTCATCATTTTTACGGGTGACATTCACTCTTTTTCACAGGTTACATTAAATTAGGCTTTCTCACAGGTTACAACACGTGGCTTCCATTTGTTTGACACTTCATGCAGATAACTTCAGATTAAGCAAAACCGAAGCGGAACTGCACGGCCCTATCTATGGCATTCCATGGAAATTTCGCTCGAGCCACTCGCTTGCACTTCGATATTTTACTGGTATTTTGACTAAATCACATGGAGGCTGGAAAAACTTTGTAGGTGTTTCCTGTACTTAGTCGTCTAGAGAAGTTCAAGTCAGTTCCTTCAAAATGAATTCACGGAAGGCTCCTTGGAATCTTCACACATCCACCAACAACAGCTTCATGGTAACTGAAGTTTTCCCAAAAGGGCTGCTTGATATTCAAAATTTTCTCCCCACCGTTTCGACCAATTTTCAGTTCCACAGCTGATAGGATGATATTCTATGATAGGAAATATAATTCTCCTGATCTGAATCGCACTGAAATAGCAACAATCTCTGGAGAAACTCGTGTCAGTTGATTTTTATCTTCATCAGATAGTCATAGTTGGTATTAGCCATACAATTTTACTCAGAGGGATTCTGGTGACTCATCAGCGATTTAAAGTGCGATTCAAAGAGTGGCGTTTTTATAAACGAGATGTTGTTAATATCAGCTCATATTCCACAATGACAATGATCTTCCAATAAAATTCAGTGAATACAAGTAGCCCACTCAGAGCCACAGATTTATGAGAATTTCCACCAGCATCAATTTTGAAGCCTCAAGAATATCTATTCATTGGGCATTTTTCACCATTCAAATTGACAAAATTGAGTCAATAAAATATGGAAGAAGAATGAAAGTGTGCATCGAAGAAGCAAAACTTGTCAAGGGCAGTCTTTATTAAACGAATGCAGTTCACATCGCTGAAATTTCCAACAAAATTTCCAACATTTTCTTTGATAATGGTCAACTGAACAATAGTAATGTAGAGAAAAACAATCAATGAGAATTTAGAAAATTAACTGATGAAGGATTAAAGAAATCGTGTGATAGGCACGAGGAAAGAATGCAGAGAGTGCATGTTGCAGGAAACTATGATAATTTTTACAAAATTCCTGAGAGTGTTGAACAGTATGAAAATAGTGAGAACACGATGGAGAAATATTCTCTGAGAAAGAAGATAAACAAAGTTGAAAAAGGAAATGAACTGAAATTGAAAAATTGTACTAAGAAAAACAGAAATATTGAGGAAAGTATGGAGCAAAAAGGAATAATCGTTCGTGAGAATGAAAAATCTATTGGTCAGAATGAAATGGTTCTTAATCAAATTGAAGAGAATAATGAAAATAATGCAATTATTGTTTATCGAAATCAAGAAATAATTTGGAAAAATGTAATGATTGTTGATAAAAAATAGAGGAGGTATTAAGAAAAATGAATTTCTCATTAATAAAGAAACAGAAAAGATGAAAAGAATGACATACTTTTCGATAGACATGTAGAAAATATTGAAAAAATGGAGAAAATATGAAAATGAATAAAAATTTCGTTCATAAAGATAAAGAAATAATGAAAATAATGAAATTGTCGTTAATCAGAATGAAGAAACCGTTTAGAAAGATGTTATTATCGTTGATGAAAATGAAGTAACAGTGGAAACGAATGAAATTGTTGATAAAAATGAAGAACACATCGGCAAAAATGGAATTAGTGTCGATAGAAATTGAAGGAAATGTAGGAAAATAATGTTGTTTTGAAAGAAATGGAGAAAATTCGAAGATAAATAAAATTTTTGTTAATAAAGATTAAGAGAATAATGAAAATAATGGAATTGTTGTTAATTAGAATGAAGAAACCACTTAGAAAGATGTAATTATCGTTGATGAGAATGAAGAAGCAGTGGAAATGAATGAAATTGTTGATAAAAATTCAGAACACATCGGAAAAATGGAATTAGTGTCGATGAAAATTAAGAAAAAATGTAAGAAAATAATTGTTTGAGAGAAATGGAGAACATTTGAGATGAAATTCTTGTTAATAAAAATTGAGAAAATGTAAAGAATAAGTAAATCATCGTCGAGAAAAATGGGACGAGTCTGAAGTATAATGATGAAAATATTGAGAAAAATATTATGTTGGAAGAAAATTGCGTCTCTGAGGAAAATAATGGTAAAAGTATTGTCCTCGAAGAGATTGTATGATTGATGAAACTATTGGGAATCATGAAGGGAGCTAGAGTGAAGATTGTTGTTTTAGAGAGAATCAGAGCCGAAGCTGAGTCTTCTAAGGAATCATGAATGGACCAGAATAAAGAATGTCCTGACTGAATCAAATCTGAAGCTGAGGTTCCTCAATTCATATGAAAATAGAAATCTAGACAAAATTGATTATGAAAGAATGTTCAGTCCAATCCTCAGCCCATTCAGCAGGACAGTTTAAAAAAATTAAAATTACAAATTAGCACTGGAATAATATCAGTTATGAGAAGAATTTTAGTAAAATTTTTGATGTGTATAAAAGGGATTGTGATAATAGAAATACAGAAATATTCAAAATTGCAAATGACGAAATAAATGGAATAGAAAATAATCAATGCAATCAAATTGCAATGAAGATGAAAACATTGAGTAGAAAAAAAGGAAAGAAAAAATTAAAGAAATTAGAAACTGAAAACGCAGAAGTGCGAAGAACAGATGAAATTGAACAAGAAAGGTAAATAACTTTGAAATTAGAAGAAAAGGGCCCGAATCTGAAAATATATAAATTTCCAAAGATAGGCCTGAAGGAAAACAGACAGATGTTTTACATGGAAGAAGAATAGAAAATTAAGACTTCGGTAAGATCAGGAGTTCAATCATTTGAGCTTTCATGTGAAAAGATTTAAGAATGTCGAAGAGGATAATCTTATTTGGAAGAAAATTGTAAAGAACCTCCATACACTCCAAAAAATTAATAAATGAGAAATCGTTGTAAGCAATAAAAGCAATTGTGAAATGTATGGAAATATAATGGAATCAAAGTTCAAGTGAATTGTTCGATTCACAAACTTATATGTTAAATCAACAGTTCCAAGGTCTGGGATTCTAATAGCTGGGAACATTATAATAACTTGAGCATCATTTGAAGAAAGTTTGATACAGAAAAATAATCTTACATTCGATAGTTGAAAATAGACAATCATTTTGGAGATGTTGAATCGGAAATTTTATGTTTAAAAATTTTCGGTTTCTGGGGAGTCTTCCTCGAATTTCATATATTTTAATTGTAGTTCTTGTATGCTCCAAAAAGAATAGATTCGGGAAAACTTGCATTAGGATATATACTATTTTTGATGAGATCCTGTGTTAATTATTAAGCAGTAGTGAAAATTTATACAAAGAAGATGCTCTAGTAAACACTCTTGGAACATTGTTGGGAATCGGAATTCATCTTCTTGTACTCGGCGGTTCACATGACTATCAAACATCTGTAACGGTTTGCTCAGCTGACCTTGGCCAACCGTTAAAGGCACAAAAAAAATTCTTTATTTAAACCCAATTTAATGATTGAAAATTTGACTCAACTGTTTCCCCAATTAATTTGCCTCTTGAAAAATGGGCGCCAGTCGTTTTTGAAAGATTCTACAAATTTGGAGGAAAACGACAAATCCCCAAGTTTTATTTAATATTAATGAACTCCAAAAATCCCCAAAAAGACTCTAATTTAACCCGCTTTCTTATGGGAGACTCCTATATTGTCTCAAGGGGGGGAGGGGACGATACCCTCCCTTCGGGTATTCGGACAAACGAAAAAACTTTACACAAACTCCTGAAAATTTCGGTTTAAATAACAAAAATTAGATATATTCAAAAAAAATAATATAAGTACATTTAAATCAAAGAAAATAGGAATTTTTCAGGAATAATACGAGGATTATTTCACTTTAATTATTAATCGTGAACGTAACTCAGAATCAACAAAAATAACTTTAATTCTGCTTGAGTGAAAACACCCCAAACAGACACTAACTCTACGTTTCCTTTACTCTTTACCTTTTACTCAAAATTCTTTACTTTATAACTCAAAATATCAATTATACGGGGACTCGCGTACCTTACTCTATTTGCGCTATCTTTCCTCCGTCTTGGCCCCTTACCTTCTCTTTTTAATTACTTGAATTTCTCTACCATTTTCCTTGTACTTTTCTTTAATTTCTCTCAATAGTCTCTACACGATGTGGCCGCCACGGTGTCCCGGGAGAAGAAGAACGAGTCTTCTCTCCCACGAGTTGCGTTGGGTGCCCTCGGCCGTTCCCGCTCAACTTCGGTAGAACCGAGGCCCAACTCGACTAATAACGCGCGAGTCCCCCACTACTCTCCTTAACGTCACTGAGTTTGATGTTATATACATACATACATACACACACATACATACATACATACACAATATATATAACGCGCGAAAATAATCGTAATAATAACAACATGACAATATTTTCCCGACAATTCAACGAAAAAGTTTTGTCTCTCATTTCACTCGAGTTTTCACTGATATAGTCTTTTCTTTTCACACTGGTTTCGGCGCTGTCCCCGAAGATCTCCAGCTTCCCTCGTTGCTGGCCAACATTCCCTCATATTGGCTGATGCTGGACCAAATGAATGGATGCTGCGTCTTCCCAGATTCCTCTCGGGTGTCCTTGATGCTGCTAATTGGCTTATGGGACTGGGAAAAATCCTTCCCAGTCCTACTCTCGTACTTTTCTCCAAATTTTGGAGGAAGATTGAATAAAAATAAACAAAAACAATTAGTGAGGTCACAAAAATCTGTTGACCTCACTCTGGACATTTGCTGTTTTGACTCAAAATGAGCCCCATCCTCACCGGGTACCGCGAATTGCGGCCATTATCGCGATTTTAACAAAAATAATTAATTTTTCATCATTTTCTTAATTCTGTGACGGTGAAAACCGTCACACATCAATAGACATAGATTGGAATTTTAGGAAAACATGATGAACTCGGAAGACATGAAACAAGTATTGTAGTTATCATGAGAGTTTCGACAGTTTAGATTTTACTACGAAATATGGGGCCATAGGAACATAACCACTGAAATGTTTTTCATCGGCAATATGAAAGACCCACAAAAGTTGCCTGAAATTGCAATTTATCTTTTAGCACACTCCAGTTTCCATAATTGAAGGAAAATCAATGAGATGTATGGATTTTTTTTCCATCTAATCGATCATCACTGAGAAAAATTTGGTTCATGTCAATAGTTGGAAGTAAGTGATGTATGTCGTAAGTAAGAGTATACTCATATTTTGAAATATGCAGAATGATCCCACACGGCCGACAATCAGTGGATTAGTGTAACCATAGTGATGATATGGAAAAAAATTTGAATATGTGAAATCGAGAATTCGTGATCAGCTGATTCAGGAATCAATTGGTTATTCCGGTATCTTAGGTTTTTGATGATGGACCATCCTCAACGAGCAAGGCTGAAACTTGAAAATCTCATACAACGGATGAGGGAACGAGGCAAGCAGTATTAAATGGTCATTTGAAGGAGACACTCAAGCAATTACAGGAGAATATCATCAATTTCAAATTCCAAGAGAGAAACAAAGAAAAAGTCTTCATTTCCAAATGAAAATATCCGAAAGAAGCATACAAGCTTCCATATTTATTGAAGGAAACTTCAGCGTCCAATAAGTATGACCTGAATATCAACTGACTAATAATTTGGAGAAAATAAGATAATAGCCGGAACAATGGAAGCGTTCTGTCACTAAATGTGACTCTAGCATTTCGAAATGTTTATAGAATTTGAAAGTGCAAAGGATGTTGCAAGTCCAACAATTGGACCCTCGGAACTCAATAGCGTCGCATTTAGCCAACATCATTGAAAACAAAGTTGAGTGGATATTCATGATGAATAATCTGTGATGATGCAGTGATTTAAGTAGATATGCTATGTGGAATATTGCGTAACAATTTGAGTGTCCGTGGTCTTAATGGAAGAAATACTATCAAATTCGAATAAGTATGATAGTGATATCGAGAAATGTTGATTTCCTTGTACAAAATAATTCTCAAAAAATAAGATGAAAATAGGAAAATTAAGAGAAGAAAAGAATGATTGGTTTGATCACCTTCCTCTCACAACCCTCCCTTTTTACGATTCCATGGGTCGACTTCTTTCAGTTACTACATCATATTTGTCTAGGGTCACGAGAAACCATGGAAAACTGTGACCGGTACAGATGGCCGAATATGCATGACCCTAGTGTTCTGCTCTTTCACGCTGGGAAAGAAGGCCTGCTAGCTCCCTTGCACGCATACTTCCCGCTCAATATGTTGTTTGAGTACACGAGTGTGGTGGTCGCTTACCCAAGCAGCACCCAATGTTTTTTGACTACTCGACTTCGTAGAGCTCCAAGCTCGCAATTTAAATATTCTTCGATAGGATAGAAATCAACTGATTAATGCGTTTCTCAGAAAAGTTTCAAATTGAAGCGTGTTAAGAATTATATTGGAGTGTGGTGTGAAAAGATGATTGCCTTGCGTTGATAGCCGATATAGTAGACCAATCTCCAGTGACCGGTTCGAAATCTCACTATCTTTGCACTGCACTATCTTGCATATTAGGATTGGAATGTCCGCGAGTGGACGATCTACCAGCTAGTTCGCGTAAAAGTGAATCAGTTAAGAATTTTTGAAGTTCTTTGATACAGCGCGGAGAAATCAGTTTAGAATCACTCATTTTGTTCAATCAAATTTTAATCAGGTTTGTGGATTCCATTAGAAGCATTCTTTGTTATCGGAAAAAGAGATTACACGGAATTGTGGATTCATTTTACGGAATGCAATGTACGAATGAAATCGAACAACTGTGATTAGTACAACAAATAATTTGAGAGACATTGGAATTGATTGAACACCGCATTGGCGAAATATTAACAGGTCGAGTCAATCAAACATTGTATTAAGCATTGAGCTCCGAAAGCTATAACAATTTTTCACGGAAATCTACAATTTTTCATAATTTATTTAGAAAAATGTATCTATTGTGTCAAGATTGAACTTCAGGACTAGCAAAAAATTAATTTTCATTATTACGTCATTTTTGAAATACTATAGAGATTATCTTGCAATGCCCGATAAATTCAGGAAAAATTCTGATAATTATTTTGTATGATAGATTTCCTTCTGAGAGTCAAAAAATATCTACTTTTTTCCAAGTGTCGATTCTAGATATTTGAATATAGTCTTTGCGCCAAAGTTTTTCTTTTATCATTGGCATAAATATGCGATTCGATTGATTATAATTGGATTCTTATGTTCAATTGGTATTTCTGTTCCACAAATAAATTTTCATCCTTTTTTATTTATAATAATTCCAAATTATTCTTGATTCAGAATTTCACCCATTTTCCTTTCTCAACCTTCTGAGACTGAATTCGGAGTAACCCGTGATGCGGGTCCTAGAGTGGGGTTTACCAATGAGCGTACGGTATGCTCTAAACGTACATGGGCCCCACTCCATGTAACGAATGGCCGGTCGTGGAGTGGGGAAACCAAAATCAACGTTTAAGATATTAATATTGAACTAGGTTCAAAGTAGTTTTGTGATATTTCATCTCATCGGGAGGCTTCCTTCAAATTTTGTTAATTAAGTTGTGAGAAATTAAAATATTTGGGAAAATGCGTTCTCCCTATAGCCCTGGACTTCCTTAACCTTATCCATCCAATACCTTAATTTCCACCTTCGGCCCCCTCAATCAAATCACTCTCCCCTGACGTAGCCCTGGAGCTCGATACGGCTCCAAAAATACCGTCCACCCAGCCCACTTAACCGGTAGCTCAAAAATGTAACGAAATGGGCGCCAGATAAATTTTAATACTACTGGATTTATCTAACCAGATCAACGATAAAATAACGGGACGGTAACGGTAAACCGGTTAAGGGGTTGGAGAAACGCCGGGAAAGCGGAATCTGCCAAGGGGGTTGCGGCTGTGTTCGGCTAACTCGGAATGGTGGAGAGCGGGCGTGAGTCTAGGGCACACGCAGAAGTCGCAAAGATAGCGTTAAAAATTAGCAAAAGATAACCGAACCGTGATAGGGAGAGAATAGGGAATAGATAGGGGATAGAGAAATAAGATAGAAGTCAGCATAGTCCTTACGTGTTCCGCTATTGCCAAAATAATATACAAAATCTTAGATAAAAAGCCACAATACGTTTGAGAGTAACTCCCAAAAGAAATAATTACAAAGAGTTCAATAAATTCAATATGTTATCGCAAATTTGCTGAAGAAGAGAGAGAGAGAGAGAGAGAGAGGGAGAGATTTTCCGTAGATATAGTCCGCGGGTTCGATATTGTGCATGAAGCACCGAAGATAACCGTTAGATACCCGTGGTTGGCTAAATCTGCCTAAAGATACCCAAGAAGATAACCAACGTGCACCACAATTATCTTAAGATAGCCGCAAGGTCATCTAAATGCCTTGTCTGAGCGTGGGCTACCCGCGAGATAATTCTCATGCAGTATTCACGTAGAAAACGTGGAAAAGATAACCTTACTGCATGAAATTAATTAAAGATAGTTGAAAGGTAATCTTCTGTCGCGAGGATCGCGAGAAAACAATAGGTAACCGTAGTCGTAAATGCACGGCGGGAATATGTCTCAGATAACCGCTAGGTACTTCTCCCTAGCCTAGGGATTTCTCTAGTTTGCCTGGCAACAGTGAGGGAGAGCCTCGTGCTCTGCTACCTTCACACTGATGCGGTTGTTGAAGGTAAAAGAAAAGAAATGCCTTTTCTCAAAGGTAAACGGAAAATACGGAGAATTTTGGTTGGAGTCGTGAATTCCCAAATAATTGGGAGGATTAACGCTCAACAACCAATTCCTTCTGTTATTCTTTTCCGAGGAGAAGAGAAAAGCAATAGGTATCATGAGTGCGAGAGAGATCGAGGAAGCCAGCTCTACCCAAGCGTGGGGAGCACGTGTTTTGGGCGTCATTGCATCAGCCGATGACGCTATGACCAAAAGTGATGGAAAGATACTTTAAAGTTCCTGAAATCATCGGGAAAAATTATGGAGTGCACTTCCATCCATTTCTCTTCATCCTGGCCATTAATTAAATTTAAGAGAACCGGCCAGGAGAGAGTAAGAGAGCCATAAGAGAGCCGAGAAAGTCCGATGCCTCGTGTAGCGTCCTTTCTCACGTGGCACTGCTGCACTCGTAAAGTCGGTCTTTTTTCCCCTGAAATCGCGAAAAAGTCCTCAAATGCATAATTTTCTCTTCACTTATTTTCCCTCGCTGGCCTTTAGAATTAATTAAGATAGCCAGCCACGAGGGAATTGAGAGAATCGAGAGATTGGGGAGACGATACAGCCACGTGGCGCGTCATTTTCATTAGTTCTTTTCACCGGCTGAAAAAACACTAAAGACACTGAAAATCGCGATAATTAATATAACACAAGACTCACCATATTGTCCTTCGTCCTTTGGAATAGTTTTCGGGACGACTGGGGGTATGGGAGACTTGATTTACGCGATTTCCCGTTTTTATTGTGGCAGGCGAGGTGCACACTTCGACGACTCTCGGCGAACTGAACTCGCTCTCGAGTCGGTCGTCATGCGTAGAGCGGTGGGGGCCAGCCATTCGGGCTGCACCCTCGCGCCTACCTTAGGTACTAGGCAGTAGAGATAAAATGGCCGAAGCTTGGGCTTCGGCGGGAGTTATTCAAACCCGTGAAACTGGGGATATTTGAATTCTCCCTTTTATAAAATACTTTAATTCATTTACTAAAATCGGGATATATTCGGTGATAAATTGGGGATCGTAAAGGGTAATTAGCTGGGGTTTTGAGTTTGGTTTCGGGGATTTATTGCGGAATTTAGTGGAATGTAGTAGGACTAGGGGCGGGATTCTGAATGAGTTGTGGAGATTTCCCTCTGGCTGAGGTTTGGGGCCTTCGAGGAGATGTTTTCCTCTCTCTCGGAGGATGGTCATCCATTGGTGGGGCACGTCTCCCGGGGAATACCCGGAGTCACCTCGGCGATACGAGAAGGCCGGGTTTTGGCGATCCCCTCGACAGGATGGCTTATTTCCTATCTCAGGGCCTTCCAGTCCGAGGGCCCGAATATTCCCACAAAGTACGAGCGCGGCTCTCTTCCAACCGTCTTCTGCACTCACCTCCAAAGCCGACCAGGAGGGTGGTCCAGAAGCCCCAGGAAACACGTTATCTTGGTCCATACCTTGGGTGCTTCAGGGCCCTCCCTTCCACTCGAGATTTGCCAGAGTGGATTCTCGTAACGGCAGAAAATCAGACGAGAGTGGAGTGGCGGTATTTATAACGATATTTTATGTTTTCGCGGGAATTTTCTAAAATGACTTATATTGTAGATTTTTCCCTTGCGTAAAGAGCTCAACCTTAAGCTAAGGGAGGTCTTTACCTTAAGGGATTCGAGAGAACCAATAGATAGCCATAGGTCGGTTTTTCCTCATGACTTGGAGGTTTTAGGTAGCCTAAAGTCGGTTTTTCCTCATGACCTGGAGGATTTGAGATAGCCTTAAGTCAGTTTTTCCTCATGACCTGGAGGTTTTCGCGAATTTCTCTCTCTCTACTCACTAATTTTTTCCTCTCTAAAAATACAGGTGGCGTGGAAAAAAACCACGTCACAAAGTATTTATGTTATCTTCGCTTTTTGTGGAAGATTTGGAAAATTTTCACCCCATAATCCATGAAATTTTCAAACTCAAAGTTCTGACTATTAACACAGAGTGAATGTCGAAATTCAGTAACACTCAGCAGATTTTTGTTTTTCCAAAACACACCTATGGATTCATATGGAAAATATTTAGGGATTCTTCAAATTTTTTGGAGTAATTGAAAGTCACTTCAACATTTCTTTACCAGTCATTTTTTTCTCATGCTGAAAACTGGCAAATTTAATAATATCTACGATTGAATAGGGCATCAGCTGATCGCTGCTTAGACGTGATTGATCATTCAGTATAGTTGTACGTGTATATGCTCTACTATCCAGTATGTACAATAAATGTTTGAATATGTACATGCAACATCGTATCATGTGGGGGTATTGAAGAAATGAATTTTCAAATATTTATTCTTTTGCTTCCGAATGGAAGCATTGTAAACGCGATTTTTTTTCGATCTCGAGATTTCATCGGAATATGACTCAGAATGTTCCAAAACGTCGAGAAATGACATTTTTAAAAAATGTCTGTATGTATGTGTGTGTGTGTGTGTGTGTGTGTGTGTGTGTGTGTTTGTGTGACAGATATCAGCTCATTGCTCCGGAACGATAATACTTGGTGACCTGAAAATTTAACAGTACTTTCTCTCCCCATGCAAATTGCTCTCCGTGAAATTTGAGCGAAATCGGTTGAGTACTTTTCGAGAAAAATCAAATTTTCGTAAAATCGTTTTTTCGATTTTTCTCCGCGAAAAATTGATTCACAGCCCCCACTCTCAATGATGAAATTCATCTCATTTGAACACACAATTTTCACTCGGGGTAAATTTTGCTGCGATTTTTCGTTTGCGGATAATTTCAATTACAGTGTTTTTTATCCTGAATTTTGTATACACGATAGCTCAAAAACTATTTGAGTTAGAGACTCGAAATTTCGTGGGTTTGTGCATCAATGAACGAAAAATTTGGTATTGAAATTGGGCGAAATCAGTTCAGTAGTTTCTGAGATATTGCACAAAAACCATTTCATGAAAAGAGGTTATATCTCGAAAACTACTGGAGCGATTTCGCCCAAGTTCAGCTTAAAAGATTCATCTCAATGAGCCCCACAAATGGTGAGAATTTCAGATTTTTCAGAGGCAGTCTCTTGTAAGAGTTTTCGATAACTTAGTTTTTTCAAAAATCACGGTTTTTCTTAGCTTCCTCCCTAGGAACACTACTATTTTTTATTTCACCATTCGAAAGTAGACAATTGTTTCTACAAAATGATGACAATCGGAAAGAATAGAAACCCTATTTGGAACCTGAACTTCAATTTTTCAGATTTGTCGTACGATCATCTATTTATGATTGAAAAATTGATGGTTTTTTTTTTGTGGAAACAATGAATAAATAAAGTTCACGAAAGATCAAACCATCATTGAATTTGTCCCCATAAGTACATATTTGTTGAGAAGATCATATTTTGTTACGGCATTTGGAATAATGAGAGATATAAATAGTAATTTCATGAATACCGTATTAAATTTCATTCGGAAGCATTTTGCCAATTGAATTGGCAAAATATTAAATGTTGCATAAGGAGTGGGGTTTGTAAATAACGCACAGGATATAACGCCTCTGCTTGTTTCCTAATATTTAAATATGGTTTTTGTCCCAAAGATTTGAACCATTGGCATCGATATGCGATTCAATTCATCATAATTGAATTTTCGTGCTGAATTAGTATTTTTGTTCTTTGAATGATCTTTCCCTCTGGTTATGATGAATTAAAATTTATTTCAATTCAAAATTTCACCCATCTCCCTTATCCCAAGCTATTGATATTGCACTTGGCTTAAGTTAGTTGTGTGAAATTTCATGTGATCAGTAGGTTTCCTCCAAATTGTGTAATAACTATTTATGTTATCTCCAATTTTCCAGCAAAATTTTGAAAAAATTTTACCACATAATCAACATCAATTTCAGAGTTCCAACTATTAACACACGGTAAAACCCTGAAATGTTCTTTTTTCAAAACAGATCTTAGAGATTTTCATGAAAAATCTTTAGGGGTTCTTCAAATATTTCGGTGAAACTGAAAGTTCATTCAATCTCTTCCACTACGTATTTTCTTTCCTCCAATTTAGAATTCAGGGGACTTCAGTGAAATTTACAACTAAAGAGAGCTGACCGTCTCTCAGACGAGAGTAATCATTTGGCATAGTGGTATGTGACTGTGTGTGTGAATGAATGTTTAGATGTGTGAATACAGCATTGTATCATTTCGGAAATATCAAGAATTTGCTGAAACATCTCATAATTTTTATCGAATTCATAATTAGATTTGAAATTTCATACTTCAATATCAGTTGAATGGATTTTGGGTATATCAAAAGGACAATTGAAATATAGTATATGGACTGTAGGCCCTTTCCATACACCTTTCCAACAGGTCGGTACCTTAATTCTTATACACCCTCTTCCTCATCAGCCCACCTTAAAAAGAAAATTGATTCACAGAATTTGATTTTACCGACAGTAGGTATATTATTATTGGTTTTTGGGTCATAGAAGTATTTGTTCATGAGATTGATTGTTTTTCATGTTATTAGGAATCTATCAGAAATAATAATTCTAGCCTAGTCTCAAATAAGTAGCTTGCTGAATTGACATTCCCTAGGAATTATCAAATTCTATGAATAATTTGTTTAATTATTTTGAAATTAGTGGATTTCATAGATAAAATATTTATCCGATAAATATCTGGACTCTTTCTTATATCTGGATTTATTCATTCAATGAACCGACGTCTTATTCCTGTGGGATTCGGAATAAATTACCAATTTCCCAAATCCCAAGTTTTCTTCTTCCCCCAGCCCCCTCCCTTTTCCATTTTCCCGAGATCTTTATCTGGACCCAGACATTTGGGTCCAGCTCATTAGTATACAGTGCACGTGTGCACTGGCGCCAGTGGGGAGGTGGAGGGGGTACACGCTGTCTCGACAGTATGTGTTCTTACTACTGCTGTAGAATTAACTTTATCGGCTAATATCTCAGAAACTATTCGTTTAAAAATAAGTGGATTAGAAAAAGATTGGCTAAAAATGGACAGATCAATGGAACTGTACGAGATAAATTTTTTCTCAGCATTTGATTCGAATGCTAAGGGGAATTCCGGTGGGGAGAATGGCTCACAATAGTCTATTACCTAAAAAGTGCGGTAAAAGATTTTCTGACGAGTGCGCGGCTGCAAAACGAGTCGAAGGCGGGTATTATAATCACATGAATCTGAAAATCTTTACCGCATGCGTAAGATACAGTTTTCTTTACCAAGTGTGACGAGTACTATTGATCGCACGACGTGGCTACTTTCCGCATAACGTGCGATAATAGTATATTACATGCCTAGGGCAGTAATGTAAGAAATGTCTCAGAGCACGTGTAATTGTTGGCCGAGGCGAAGCCGAGGTCAACAAACATGTGCTCTGAGGCTTTCTTACTTACTGCCCAAGGTGTGTATACGATTTTTCTGCACACTGGGACAGAAGTGAGCTTACGCCCGAGCGCAGCGAGGGCCGAAAGTCCCACTTTCGTCCCAGTGTACAGAAAAAGTATTCTCTAACGAGTGCCACGTTGCCGAACGAGCCGAAAGCGAGTCTCACAATCACACGCGTCGGAAACTACTTTCTGCACCTGTAAGGTATAGTTTCCTCACTGCAGGTGTAGCGGATAGCGGCCACTTTTCGTACGGCGTGTAATAATTGGTTTTTTACACTTGGGAAGAGAAGAATTGACTTTCCTCCCTCGCTTCGATCGTTCGGAAACATAGTTCTTTGCTCCTTCGGTCTAACAAATATCGTATACACTGCGTATATACACGGAGAGAAAATTATTGGAAAAATTACCATTCCAGAATAGTAATGCTGTATTTGTCAGCATTTCTGGCCAATTATGTAAAAAAGCATAAGAATAATTGAGATCTGAACGATTAATATCATGATCACGGTTGAGTACTTTTTAATGTGCGAATCGTAATTTTTTCCATTCTGAATAAATTTTATAATACGTCTGTCAGAAATCGGATGAATAATTTCGACAAATTACACATACTCTATTAATTTTCACTGGACTAATGTTACATTTTATTAGAATGAATCTTTGAACTTTCGTTTTACACATACTGTTGGAATGTCTGTAAACAAACCAAATATTTTATTATGGTACTTGAAATTTCTGCTCTGCAGAACCATAGAAAATTACTAGCACACACATATTTTTTTTAATGCCGAACTGTGCATTCGGAACCAGTCGGAGATATTCGTGATCGATCCTGTGGCAGTCGGAAATATTCGAGAATAGTCGGTTGCAGTTTTATGACGTTTCCGATTTGTTGCACTGCACCGGTGTAGTGTAGAAAACTAACCTAATGTGAGTGCCCTCACCCGCGGCTTTTTTAAAATTGTTCGGTTCGAGTAAAATAGCCTACATTTTGTTTAGTAAAAAATTAGAATAAATTGCCATCAATGGAATGAAGCAATGATTTACGAATTACAGGGTTTTTCAGAATCGAGTCGTAATGGCGAAGAAAAAATAGTAATCATAATGGAAAATGATTTAACGACATGAGATTAAGGCACTCTGAACATTAAAGATTTTACTGAACATGTTGTGAGCAATTGTGCAGATGCAGAGGTGCTGGTATTAATTATGACCATACGTATCTTTGCATCTGAACAATTTGTCAATAACTTGTATACATCGCGTGGAATAATATTAATCTAAATTTGCATTATACGAATTGAAATCGAGAAAAAGCGAAAAAAACTTCAAAAAATTTGATACGGATTGAATTAAAAATCGAAAATACTCATCTTGAGTTGGAATATCCACAAAAATTATACACAGTGGTGGCAACAGTCTTGTAATACAAAACACGCAGTTTATGATGTATTACCCCGAGATGAAAAATTAGAGTCTCGCAAAGACGATCGCGTCTGCAGAAGACTCTCCAGCGTCTCTTGGAGATTCGATGCGTCTTCACAAGATTCTACATATTTTTGGGACCCATCGTGACCGGAGATTAGCTCGGAGAGTATCCTATTCATAATTTGCGTTATTTGTATGATCTTCTGATTGAATATGACGATATCTCACCTGCTTGTTCCAATTTACGGATAGAAATCGTCAAGTTTCGATCGAAAATGAAAAATATGATTATTCTATGTCCAATTGTGACCGAATTTGGACAAAATCTGACATTAATTTCTAACAAGTTTTGATGAATTTTGACAGGATTCTGTAGTTTCTGTTATGTTTTCGCAGGATCCGACGAGTCGATTTCCCTCAGGGATATTCCGATGGAGTCTCGACATAGAAAAATATCGGGTTTAAAATGCTTCCCTTCGGAAGCAAAAACAAGTAGCATGAATTTCGACCTTCTCTAAGTTGATAAGATAAATTTTAGACTCCAATAAAAAAAAATGTCCTCCTAGAGGGATCATAACAGAAGCAGAATCAATATCATTTGGTGAGTTATTGAATATAATAAGCAAGAAAAAAATTATTTCTCGAAAAATACAAAAACCCCATGTTAAATGAATAGGAAAAGTATCGCCATTTGGGCAGGGTTAAACGATATCAGAAGAAAATTTTTTTCTCCCCAAAATTAATTTTAGATTGTGAACAAATGGTTCGGATGATACCGAAGTGGAAAAAATCAACTTGATAAATAACGGAAACCATTCGGGTTTCATCACAAGGAAAAAAAAATAGTCGTAGTGACATTTGCCATTGTAGTTCTAACGTATCAAAATTCTCGCACAAGAACTTGGTGACATCTACTAAACATTTAGTACTGTGTACTAGAATCAATTGTGATGATTTCGAAAATGACCTCAACAATAGGATTTTTGTTAGGTGTACATACGAAATTTCTCTCTGTGTACAGTCAAAATTTCAGAGCAATCCATCGAATGATTTTCGAGGAGTGAGTCCGCCCGATTTGAAAAAAGTGATTTCCAGAAAAACACGTTAAAGTTTACAAGTAATTAAATCTGTGAAAATCGCGTTTAATCTCTAATCTGCTATGCCTGCACCGTACATTTGGCCATCTAGGTTAATACTCTGTTCCTAGATGATTTTAACTCCAATCGAGTCTTCCCGTACGGAAAAACGATATATTGGAAAAATATATTTGAGCATATATGGAAATATGTGGCCATATATAGTGCCGAAATTATGTATAAGTATAAATATATTTCCAACATATAATATGATTGTATGTTTTGGTAATATATTGAGTCATACATTGAGTATCATATATTCTTTTATATTTATCGTTATATATAAATGATTATATGTCTGTTATACATATCAACTTAGCAAATGAAGTACGTAATTTAATTGGAAGCACGTTCTCTTCAGAGTTCTGAAAAAAAAATGAACATCTAAGTGTCATTGCATTAGTGTTAGCTGAATTACAAAAATATTCAGCTGATTCTGTGGATTAAGGAGATGGGTAAAGAGAAAAAGAAATTTGCTTAAGTTAAATGGATTGGTGGAGAGAATAACGATCAATGTACGCCCGGTATTCCTGTTGAATGGATACGTGATTTTGAGTATGAGAATTTCAATGTCGATCGTGAAGATAATGACATTTCTTACGTCGTTGAGTGGCGTGAAAGCAAAAAAGGGAAGCAGGCAAAGACGGGATAGAAGTGCTACGACGCTCAAGTAATCATGGTATTATGTGAGATTACAATGTGGTCATACTTGTAAATCGTGAAGAAATAAAATTAAAACAGAAAAATATCTACTACCAATTTTTAGTGAAAATAAAAAATAATTTGCTTGTTTTATAAAATATATTTGATTTTGTTGTATTTGAAAAATATGAAATCCATATACTGTCATTATAACCGCAGTATATGAATTACATATATTTATTGGTCCTATTCAAAGTTTTATGAAAATCATATTGTTAAAAAACTAGGTGATTTTCGAGAGGAGAATATTTCGACGTTGATGTCCAGGTCCGTGAGTGGTGCAGAGAAAAACCTTTTGATAAGCCGGAAAATTGGCGAGGTGGTGAAAAGATTCCGAAATGCACGTTTATTAAGCCGATTTGGCTACCGTTCCTTTTATTGTATGAAACCTTAACTATTTACACTAATTATTTGGTTTATTGGCGGTGAATTTACTGGTGATTTTTAACAATTAATATTTGATGATTTCCGAACTTTTTGTAGCACACAAAAGCGCGATAATTTGCCGAAAAGAAAAGGTATGATTTTTTGAACTGTTCGGTGAATTGCGTTCGTTACTTTCCGAAAGTCGAAAGCCAAGTGAGAACGACGCTTCGGCCGTTCGCTACTTCCCGAGGCCTCTCGGGAAACTTCGTGATACCGCCGGAGATGTTGCCAACGTGGCAATATGGATGCCTTGGCAGGAATCTTCAAGTTCCTGACCTCGAGCATCCAAAACTTGGGCCAAGTTTTAACACATATATTTTTGGATTCACTAATTGTAAATAAAATGCAATATATCGCTATTTAAATATGAAAATGCTTCATTTCATATACTAAATAATATAATGCACTATACATTACCCATCGGACGAATATTTGTATATAAATCCATACATTTATTTCGGGTATGGAACTAATTGGCTATTGTTTTTAAAACCCTAAACAATTTCTTAAGCCAAAAAAAAAAAGATTTTTCAGAAATCCTAGAGTGGTGTTACCCCTTAAGTCAGTAAAAGTGAGTTGAATGAACTCACTTTTGTGAGTTACATTAACTTACTTTTCTTTTCTTAAATGGAGAAAGAAAAAGTGGCTTAATGTAACTCAAAAAAGGGACTTAATCCAAGTCACTTTTACATTTTTAATCAAATTTCATGGTTAGTACTTTAACCGTCATAATTCACGTTGGAGTTTTAAATAAAAAATTGAGTTTCATCATTATGGACCAGATCGACTGATTGTAGAACGCCCACGTTGTACGTTAACATAGATTATTAACGGCTTAAATAAACGAAAATCGCACCCCGCAGTTATTTACTGGAGTTATTCTCTAACCACCTGGAAAAATATATATTCATTTATAGGGTTGGGAAATTCGATATCGGTTTTGACCAAACTGAACCTACCCAGGTAGAAAAAATGAATCGGGCCAATGCTGGCCCAGCGCCGAAAGCCAATGAACCAATTCTAGCACCCATCAATCAGCCATGGCTGGCCCAATATTGGGTGAACATTGGATGATAACGATAGAATTTGATTTTATCGACCGTTCAATATTAAGATTCTTGAATTAAGTGGCTTTGCGGTCATAGAGAGGACGCATTTGTTTACGAAAATCATCTGTTCCAATGGAGGGAGAGGTCCCAAATAAACTTTGTAGAATTTTTCTCCCACCCCTTCAGTTAAATGACGAGACTCGAATTATCACGTGAAAATGATGGAATAATTAAATTAATTGAT
The DNA here is from genome assembly GCA_963942555.1 of Aleiodes leptofemur. Taxonomy (NCBI): domain Eukaryota; kingdom Metazoa; phylum Arthropoda; class Insecta; order Hymenoptera; family Braconidae; genus Aleiodes; species Aleiodes leptofemur. Next base: position 9,794,843 of record OZ012609.1, read on the forward strand.
TTAGTTTTAAGAATTGAATCAATTTTAAAATTCATGCACAAGTTTCTGAAAAAAATTGAGGGGTTCAGTATTCGATCTCGAGTGAGTATTGGATGATAACATTGTACCAATGCTGATTGCCGAAGCATGGCCAAGCCTCGATAACGAGCACTGGGTACTATATTGGTCCCAATGTTCAGCCAATGTTCGTTTTATGTAAATTTTATGTTAGATACATGAATTAAAAGTAATCAAGTCTGTAAGTTTTGAAGCCAATCGCTTGAGTAGTTTTTCTTCCAGAATGGTCAAAGTTGTAACGAAAATTAAAGGAATGCTTTTTCTTTCTTTAAACATCAATTAATAATGATTAAGACCGGAGATTTTCTCTTTTCGTGATTTCTTATGGAACTTTCGTGAGATTTTACATGCTCCATCCCTTCTCTCACCCACCCATTCATCCCATCTACGTATAAAGAATCACGGAAAAATAACGAAAAAAAACATCTCTGGTCTTTGTCTTCATTAATTGATGTTTGAGGAACAAGAGAGCATTCCTTTAATTTTTGCTAAAACTTCGGTCTTTAGGGACAAAACGGTCCAATCGATCGGCTTCAAAATTTACCGGGGGTTTAGGCACACATGAAGCTGAGAAGAAACTTCAAAACATTTGCACTTTTTGGACATTACTGTACTTGACCTGCCCCAAGTTGTCAAACTAGTACCAGGTTGTTTTCCAGTAAAATCTGCCCATAACCAGCTGGTCCAACCTAGGAGCACTCATGGTACACTAGTGCCATGGGCAGTATAAGTGTACTTAACCTGCCCCTCAAATTAATTAATGAAAAATTATTTAAATTGTGATTTAGTGAAATTTTCGATATATTTCGATTGTCCAAGGATCAGCTACACACCACGAAGCCAAAACAACATCCCAATTCATTCTTTTTGAAAAATACAACCAGTTTTTTCCTGGAAAGTATAATTCACAAAAAAGAAAAAACGAAAACTACGAAATTGAGAATATCACCACGTTTTGCATGACCCGAGGCCACGACGGGGACGTAGTGGTGCATAGGCCTCAAAAAGAACCCATCACGACCTACCCTATTTGCGACACTCGGGATTTTATTGAAGGAAATTTTTCTGACTGTAACCTCCGCCCACCTCCATTGGGTCTGAAAAATTTCTACTCCATAATGTAACGAAAACAAGTACATTCTGCTCATTCGACTTTTAAAATGCACTTCATTTCCAACATTTTTTATGTCAATAACTCGAATGCTTCGCGTGGAATAATATCAACCCAAATTTTCTTTTATATCATACGTAATCAAAAATATTAAATTAAAAATGGAAAAATACGCTTATAATTTTGCTTCAGATTTCATGGAGAATTTTGAAAATACTCATCTAGAATCGTAGATCAGTTGGTTTTCCATTGAGACACTACACTTTTTCTTCATCAAGAAGAACATTAAGAGGGGGGAGGGGGGTAAAGGTTTACGCCTGAAAAAAAACGCTTTTTTTACGATTTTTTTTTAGACGTATGGATTGAGCAACTTTATGGAAACCTCTTGAACATTATTAAGTATGGATTCAACAACATGAAGTAAATTTTTTATACGAAAATATCCACAAACAAGCCGGTGACAGAGCTTTTCTGAGAGCGTCTATTGGAATAGACAATTTGCGGTGATCACTGTATCTCAGCTGGAAATCATCAGAAATAAAAATTCATTGAAATTTAGTCAAAGTATCATTAAATCCTCCCCCCCAACGTTGTCTGATTATTATTTTTTTTTTTTTCAATTTTTGGTGGTCATTTAAAGTAAAAACTGCTATATTTTACGAAAAATTGCGCCATTTTGTGGCACAATTTTGGTGGAAAACCCCTTGAATGTAAGAAAAAAAATAATCAGAGAACACACACGATAATGTTAATAAGAATACTTTTGCATGGATTGAATTTCCGATTGGAGATAATTAAGTTTATGTTGACTATATACTAATGATGTCAAAGTAATATTATATGTTAATTTGTAATGTCATTCATTTGATTGTGCAAGTTATTGTAATGTTTTATACGGCACATTAGTTTATTACTGATGTTTGAGGTTATGAATGAAAGAAATAATGCAAGTAAGAACAACAAGTAGGGGAAGATAGAGAAAAATCTATTGGTACCAACGTTTCATTGAACAACGTGCAGATTCACCAGTATTTCAATGTTAATTTTAATTTAAATTCAATTTTAATGATGAATTTGTATTATTATGTTTTCTAAAACCTGAGGAAGCCTCAATAAAGCAGGCGAAACGTCGTTCATTTGACAATTAATTAGTATTGTTAAATTAATTTTATTCCAACGTCCCATGATCCCTACATAATAATCAGAGAACGTTGGGGGGAGGATTTAATGATACTTTGACTAAATTTCAATGGTTTTTTATTTCTGATAATTTTCAGCTGAGATACAGTGATCACCGCAAATCGTCTATTTCAAAGAAACGTCCTTGGAAAAGCTCCGTTGTTAGTGGATATTTTCGCATAAAAAAATTACTCAATGTTGTTCAATCCATGCTTAATAATGTTCAAAAGGTTTCAATAAATCTGCTTAATCTATACGCCTAAGAAAAAATCGTAAAAAAAGTGTTTTTTTCTCCACGCGAAAACCCTTACCCCCCCCCCCCCCTCCCCCCTCACCTTAAACAAAGTTAACAATCGCAGCAACACCAGAGAACTCACTGATCAGGAGAAGGCTCAAGTGGTTTCTCATTCCAAAATTGCCCCACTCCAAAGTCATTGGTCTCTGTCTTACTCATGTGTACATCTCCAACTCACTTTATTTGGTAAAAATATCGATTATTTTCCTTCAGTTGTCCTACCTCACACTGTGCTACCTCTCCCCACAACAATTGAAAACAATGAAATATACTCGTAAAACTGACTGTATTTTTCATATATGAAATTTGAAATCTCGAATATTTTCGATTCATTTGAATAAATATGTTATAAAATTTAATAATTGACTATGAAATCTTAATGTTATGGAAGATATTCATAAAAAATTAATTTTTTCAAAAAGGGTCCTGCTCCACTATACCCCTTTTTGCGGAATTAGCAAAGTTCAGCTCAATTAAAAAGAAAACAAAAACTTCATTTTTTGTTTTCTCTTGAACAGACTGATCGATTATTGAAAAAAAGAAAATCTCAATTTTTTTTTAATTTTCAATTTTTTTTGGGTACCCCACTTTGCCTTAATGGGCTCAACATGGTCGACGTGGTTTCATCGATTGAAAAAACGAAAGCATAGGTAAAAATAAAGATGGAACCAATTTTTGGACTAGGGATGGATAAGGTGCGCGAAAAGTTTCGAACTTCATGATTCTCAAAGTCGATTAATCACCCTTGAAAGTCGACTTTTTGATTTAAATCGACTTTTTGACTTTTGGATTCTCAAACATAGGAAATAATATTTAAATATTCTTTAAAGATTTTATTAAGTAATGCACACATCAGTGTCATTGATAATCATTCGATAGATCATATTTTCTGAAGAAATTACACATAATATGACTCTGAACATTAATTAAAATTGAATATTGAGATTGAATAATTAAGAGAACCATATATCTTCATCGATTGATCGTAAATATGTCAATTCATTTAAGTGCTTAGGTGATAACCAACTTCTCAATGAGTGAGATTTGCAATGAGACCAGCCTTCGATAACAGCCTCTCTCAAAGTACAGAAGTTGCTAGAATCAGTAAAAATTAGTCCTACTATATAAAAGACATGTCATGAACATCTCGAATTGAATATCAACATCTTGAAAAATCAAACTCGTATCCACAATCGAGATTAGAACATTGCCATCTTGAAAAGTCGAATTTGATCACATTGAATATAGCAAATGAAGGAACATCAACGACATGGCGCGGGTAGTGAGTTAAAGAATTAAGTCTTAGAATTCGGCACATACTCCCAAGTGAGAGTCTATCTAAAAAGGGAAAAAAATAGAAAACAACGACGCGGTCGTGGTGCCGCTAATATATTAAAAAAGTCGAGAAGTCATCGATAGAGAATCGATTCTAGTCGACTTGGCGTTGTAGAACTCAATTCTAAAAGTTCGATTATTTTTGGTGAAGAATCGATTCTCGACTAAAGTCAAAGTCGACTTTTCCATCCCTATTTTTGACCCTGAAAACCCTCTGCTTTCCTTAGGTACCCCACTTTGCTCCGGTCTCCCCTATATATATAGGGGAGACCGGGGCAAAGTGGGGTATCTACTTTTTTGGAGCACTTTTTTTTTTTTTTTGATCAGGAATCGTTGCTTTTGTGCTCATTCATTATTGCATAAGGGAAATGGGGGAGAGTGGGGTGCCAGGGGTGAAGTGGGGTACCTGTTTTTTTGGAGCATTTTTTCAACTCCTTGATAGGAAGTTATAGGGATTACCCCTAAAACCGAACTTCTTCAGAGAGGTGGGGGGTTGATTAGATTATATGTTTGGGAGGTTTCTAGAACGATTCCAAGGGGGGGGGGGGGGGGGGGGGTGTATGTATGTGTGTGTGTTCGTCTGCATGAGGTCATTTTTTTTCCGACAACGATTTCTCTCGAAATAATGATCGGATTGAGATCTTCAATATCGCGATCGATGCATATTATTAGTGAGAACTAAAGCTGATTTAATTTTGGATCGATTTAGTGAAGTCATCCTTTATTTATTCAACAAACAATAAAATGATATCTCGGAAATGACAAGATACGGAAAAAAAATCTTCAGGACAGTTGAGGAAATGAAAATATGGGGAGGGTGGGGAAAAATGGACCCCCAGGGTAAAATGGACCCTGGGGCAAAAGGGACTCCTTTTTTTTTGCATAATTTCTTTTTATCGAGTATTTTTCTTACACTTAACATAGAATTTCGCAAATGAATTCCGTGGCTCTGAAGTAAACAAACCGAATGCGAGCATCTCTACTCTACGGCCGCTTCGATTCCAATTCTGAGAAATTTAAAGGGCCAGATACGGATGTTTATAGTTGAGAGACAATTGGCAAAGCCATTGAATGACGGAAAGAGGGATCAGGGGAATTTTGAGCAACTTGCGAGCAGCTTACAATTTATGAGAGTCTCCTGTAGCATATTTGCGTTCAATTATGTTTCTCGGAGATTTCTATCATTATCCCACGTGGAAACCCGGTTAAATCGTGACTCAGAGGGCACGCACAGTTCTTTGCTGTGAATATGTTGGGAAGTTAATTTTGTGACACGTTTGTAAAGTCACAAAAAACAGTTGGAAAAGAAAATAATTTTCAATTGGGAAGTTATTAATAAAAAAAACTTAGTGAACTGAAGCCACTACGCAGTCGCGAGTGAGCGTAGCGAATGAGCCACAACAGCTTACAAGTTCGCGAGCGAGCAACAACAACTTATGAATTCGCGAGCGAGCGAGCAGCTGCACCCTACAAACTCGCGAGCGAGCGCAGCGAGTGGGCAACAACAACCTACAAATTCGCAAGCGAGCGCAGCGAGCGAGCAACAACAGCCTAAAAATTCGCGAGCGAGCGAGCAACAATATCCTGTTTTTTTTCAATTAAAAATGGTTGCTCGAGTGCTTATTCTTTATTGAGTGAGGGAAATTGGGGGGAAGTGCAGTATTTTATAAGTTGAATTTTTTTTAGCCAAAATGCGTTAGTATATACAGCAATTGGTTTTATTCAACAGCGGTTGTTTACCTTTGTAGTTTTCATTATAAACAATTATTTCACACAATATAAATCAGACACAAGACATCAATTAGACACAAGATAAATCGATAAATGGAGAAACTGGGACAAAGTGGGGTACCAACTTTTTAAGGCACTTTTTTTTTTTTTTAAGCAATCAACGTATGCTCCAATGTTCATTTTCATGACGTTTTGGGCATTAGTCATGGCGCAAAAAAGGAATGGAAGTGAAGAAAAGAAAGCAAGAAAAGTTCTATTTTTCGAAATGGTGAACGGTCTCAAAATTTTTTTCGACTCAACCCGTGACAGGGTCACTTTGCCTAATCCTTTAAGTTTGATTTCATTGATTTTCGTCTTTCTACGAACATTTGCTATCGAGATATCGGTTACACCGAACGAATGGTGGGTTTCATAAACTTGAATCAGTGCTCTATGAGTGTCTTGTGCTGTTTCGACGATTTTTTTTTTCATTCTCAAAACTGCTCTCAAAAAGTACCGAGGTCTTAGCGTTTCTTCCTAGCTCAATATGTGCCTAAACGCCCTGTGAATTTTGAAGCCAATTAGTGGGATAGTTTCTTTTTCCCGAATGGTCAAAGTTGTAGCGTATCCCCCTTCTATATTAGAAGTAAAGAGAGAAGCTGCACCAATGTCCCCATGGAAACTGAGATCTGTTGTTTAACAACAAGAAGACTTCACTTTCCTTTGGGATTTGCGACAAGAAACATCAACTGTGTGTGTGTGTGTGTGTGTGAGAGAGATACCGGCAATCTGAGAGAGAGGAATTCCCAATTGCCAACTGCCAATTATCGCGTTTGATTGCACCAGTGACTAAGCGCACGGTTCTAGTGGATGTTCATCGCGCTGATGTTACTACTGAGCCACAAGCAGCGAGCCGGATTGTTCCCGGAGATGCTCTCCGTTCCGATTCACAGAATCCCGGAACTTCAGATAACCTTGATAATAATTCTGCTTTTGCTCTTGTCTCTGTTAATTCTTCTAATGCAAACATTTATTGGCTAGACCCAACTAACATTTCAACAAAAACTAATTTTATTAGACCGGATACTTACGGCGGTTCACAATCATGGTCGCGTTATTAGAAATATTTCGAGATTGCGGCGGGAAATAACAGCTGGTTAGAGGAAATGGAAGCAGCTCACCCTTTAACGTAACTCAGAGGAAAAGTGCAGTTGAATTTGGAAAAAGTTTTGGATGTTGATCGAAAAATTAGTATAAAATTTCTAAACTTCTCGGTGATCGTTTTGATGGAAAGCATTTATCACGAATGTATTTCAATGAATTACAAACGCGTAAACAGAATAAAGAAGAAACATTTTAGTCATTTGTGGAAGACATTGAGCGTCTTGTTCGTCTTGCCCACGTTGACATGCCGGAAGACAATCGAGATCGGATTGCATGTCTCTCTTTTATCGGCGCAATAAACGATTATCAGTTTGAATTCACTCTTCGTTCCGAACGAGTTGAATCTTTGCAGAAGGCAGTTGAAAGAGCTTCGGAGCTCGAATCAATTTCATGTTTACTAAAAGACAAAGGGAGCCTCAGTCAAAATTCATTTAATTATATTCAAACATATTCTCGTGATTCTTCATCAGATCGCGACGAACCACGAAACGTTTGAAATTACCGAAACCAAGTTACATGTTTCAAATGTGGGAAAATTAGACATTTTGCTGAAAGTGTCTAGCTCCGAGAGATCCAATTCAAAAATTGATCAAATCGTAGTCGAAATAACCGAGGAGTACATTCTTAACTTTTTGATTGAGACTTTCTCTCGATTTATTCCGGAGAACCTACTTAACAACAACGCAAAATTAACATAACGTAGTTTACCATATTCTCAAGCTACCCAGAGGAAAGTTCAAGTTTGTGCATGTTAATCGGTTACGGTCAATTGAAGACAATCTTCTTTCTTAATTTTTGAGTTTACTCCGTGGTTAACGGAAAGGATTCGTGGTTAATGAATCGTCAGTGGTTAACTGATTTAGGACTCCGTGGTTAACGGAAAGGATTCGTGGTTAATGAATCGTCAGTGGTAAACTGACTTAAGACTCCGTGGTTAATGGAATGGATTCGTGGTTAACGAATCGTCAGTGGTTAACTGACTTAGGACTCCGTGGTTAACGGAATGGATTCGTTGTTACCCGAGTCGAAAAATAAAGTGTTCTGAGTTGTACGTATAATGTCGTTGTCTTGCAATTCCTTTGTTCTCGCATTTTTTTCATCGATTTCATAAGACAGTCTGTGACTTCAAAGCTGTCACTACTTTTCGGCGAATAGAAAAAATGTGCACACGCTGTTCTCCGTCTTCACAAGGATTGGGACTATTGAGTCAGGTATAAGGGTCAAGGGGTAATAACCATAAAAATATTTTATTGCTGCATTACAATTTTTCCGGGTACGTCAGAAGTTGTTCTTGCGTCGTTACGAGATGTTCCCAGTTTGGAACTTAGAAAAATTTCCAATGTGTGGGACTTAGAAGAAAATCTCCACAAAATTCAACAGGAATTTTCGGGTTTTTCCCTTTTTTATTGAGGTGGCAAAAGGAGGGACTTTAGGGTGAAAGGTTAGGAACTTTCAACTGTGCTGTCCAGATGCAGAAGGGTAGAAGACATACTAAGCAAGTCCGTCTTTCGTTCCTCTTTGAACGGTGCGCTTCGTAGTCAATAATTTATCAATATCGTCAAAGAACGAATTCCGTAATGTCCGCAATCGAGTCTTGGTGAGAAGAGAAGAAGACTAGTATCATTCTATCGAGTGTTTTCGTGAAGTGATGCAGATTGTCTAAAAATTGTGTAACTCATTAGATATATGTGAAAATTATCAAGCAATTTTGTATACTGAAAATTTTCAATTATAATATTTTTGCGATGAACTTCTCAGAATCGGATGATTGCATAAGGTACATCAGACATAATTGTATAGAGCATGTCAAATATTATTGTACATGGATTGTATTACTTATGAGATCGATGAGAAAAATGAGAAAAATATTACTCTCTAAAATATGTAGAATATTCTTTGATATAAAATAAACAGGGACTGAGAACGCGTTCACTGTTCGCTCTCGTTCGCAGATAGAAGAATGGAGCGAAATGAGAACGTTCTCGATAAAGACCGAAACGAGAGCTAAATGTGAAAAACGTTCTTACGGGAGAACGCATTAAGAACGAAATAAGAAGAACTTTTTACCGAAGAATCGGGTGAGAAAGTTCTCGCAAAGAACGATCGCATGGAAGAGCGAAATGAAAATGTACTCAGCGAACGTTTCACTCGAGAACGAAATAAAAAAGTTCTCGGAAAGAACGATCGCACGGAAGAGCGTAATAAAATCGTTCCCAGAGAACGTTTTTGTTGAAGAGCGAAATTGAAAAGTTCTCGGCAAGAACGATCACACGGAAGAGTGAAAGGAAAACGTTTTCAGAGAACTTTTTCGCTCGAGAACGTAATAAAAAAGTTCTCGGTAAGAACGATCGCACGGAAGAACGAAATGCAAACGCTGTCAAGGAACGTTCTTATGAGAGAACGAAATGAAAAAGTTTTTAGTACGAACATTCACTTTACAGATCGTTCTCACGAAGAATGTTTCTGTAGAGGACGGAACTGAAAAAGCATTTCGGATGGATCCAAGTCGAAATTTTCAAGACATTTTCAACGTAGAAAAACTCCGCTGAATACATTAAAACTTCGCAGATTTACGCGTATCAACGGTCAAATCGAGCGATTCTCTTTGTTATTTTTCACAGATTTCATACTCAAATACACAACGATGAACGTATAGTTACTTAGTTGGGACGTGCAACATGAATGTAAAAGTCCAGTAACCCAAATCTACCTTTACGAATTCTTTTTTACGAAATATTTTGCTATCTTTACTTTTGAACATTCGTTATTGAAAGTGGGGAATTATTTTCTTCGTATTTGATTCCAATTGGAATTCTCAATATTAGCGCAAAGTAGAGTAAAACGGACATAGGGTAAAATGGACATATTTGATTGTTAAAGTTTATATAGTGGAATTTTTTTGAAATTAATCAAAATATTGGAGATTCGGAGAAAAAAAACACAAAATTTGTTATTATACTTCAATCAAATCGATAGGCTCTATAATGTACATACTTTTATTGAGAACTCTTAAGGGGGGGGGGGGGTAAGGGTTTACGCGTGAAAAAAACGCTTTTTTTACGAATTTTTTTTAGACGTATGGATTGAGCAACTTTATTGAAACCTCTTGAACATTATTAAGTATGGATTCAACAACATGAAGTAAATTTTTTATACGAAAATATCCACAAACAAGCCGGTGACAGAGCTTTTCTGAGAACGTCTATTGAAATAGACGATTTGCGGTGATCACTGTATCTCAGCTGGAAATTATCAGAAATAAAAATCCATTGAAATTTAGTCAAAGTATCATTAAATCCTCCCCCCAACGTTCTCTGATTATTTTTTTTTTCATTTTTCAATTTTTGGTGGTCATTTAAAGTAAAAACTGCTATATTTTACAAAAAAATTGCGCCATTTTTTGGCACAATTTTGGTGGAAAACCCCTTTAATGTAAAAAAAAAAATAATCAGAGAACGTTGGGGGGAGGATTTGATGATACTTTGACTAAATTTCAATGGTTTTTTATTTCTGATAATTTTCAGCTGAGATACAGTGATCACCGCAAATCGTCTATTTCAACACTGAGAGAAAAAACGCTGTTAAAAATGACCAAATAAAAGTTTCATTTAAAAATCTCGATTGTTTCAATAGTTCTAAACCAATATTTGGTTGCGACCCCAGAATAATTGTTTGAATGTATTTTTTCAAGTGAAAACCCAGATCCAATTGATTCAAAGTAGTAATATTTCGCAATGAAATGAATCATTTTGTTGACAGGGAACGTTCCTCAGTTAAGTCGAACAAATAGAACAAAATTTTCAAAAACTTATTTAGTACAATGAAAAACTCGACGTTTAAAAACAACCATTTTGATTTTTGTACCGAAAACATTGCCATGTTTCATTAAATAATTTTTTATTTCATGAAAGCAAACATTTTTTCAAAATAAACAATTTATTATAATCATTTGATGATATTCTAGAGAAAATCAAAAGAATAATCTGTCACTTCAACCAAATGTTGTTTCAAATCAAAATTATTAGAGATATAAATGACGAACTGTGTAGTCATTTTAACCAAATGTTCAAGTTCCTCTGGCCGAATATGTAATTGCATTGATCTCATTATTGATAGATTCAAGCAGAGATAATTTTGAAGGAAATAAGTACTATAATTGTTATGAGAGAACATATTTTTTTATTATCAAATTATTTTTTCAGCATTACGAAATACATGTTTAAATCATACAATCATTTTTTTGATACAAATGAGATATCAGTTACATTAAACATTTGTTTCTAACCTACATTTAAACAAATAACTCTTCATAGTCTTTATTCCTTATATTTCCAACGCATAACTACTCAGTCAAAGTATTTTTTATCACACTCCAGTTTCATTCATTACCAGTTGAATTCATCTTGATCCTCCTGTGATTTCTCTGCCTCCTCCGTTGATTGAATATTAGTAATTTCTACTAACGGTGAATTGTTCTCCTGCCTTGGTGAGTGCGTAGATTTCTCAGTTTCACCCTCTCTGAATGTTTGCAATTCACTTATAATTGCAACAGTCGAGGAATCCCTTTCTGAAGGCATCAGAAATAACCACTCTTCAATGAGACACCATAGATGATGGCTTTGAACTGGATAATCAGCATTTAAAACGTGTAATACTTGAAAGCACACTTGTAGTCCTCTCAGTACACTTGGTACTTTGTACAGGATTTGGTTGACAGAAACGTAGCAATCGTTGATAGATGTCCACGAGTCTCGAACAACAATGAGGAAAGGCTGAAGAGGTAGTTTCAATTTTTTCAGCTTGGCCGCCTTTGATTCTACTGCTCTAATGTTATCCTCGTCAGTCTGAAAAAAAAAATTAGCCGAATGCCATTATTAATTCATTGAGATTATTGTAGAGTAAATCCTTATTGAGAAAAAATTATTAAAGAGAAGAATGAATAATTAATCAAGAAAAGGAAATATTCATAAAGATAACGATGTTATAAATAAACAAAGAAATATTTCAACTACTCAAAATGCAATGAGAATTAAAACTGAGTTCATATCAGTGAATACATTCTGTGCGATTAGGCAGAATTTTTGTTACCTGCACGCGGATGATTAGGCTCTCTTGCGCATCTGCAATTGACGGTTTATAATGCCTGGTCACTTTGATTTTTGGTGGGAACAAATGAGGGAGTAGAAAAATCCCCGTCACCACCTTGGAATTCTCATGAACATTCTCTTGAGTCATGATTTCAACCAGCTCCGGAACATCCTTACTGCGCTGATTACCGCTGCGAATGCTCATTGTCTCTCGCATGAAATTTTCGAACTGTTCGAAACTCAATTCGAACTTTTCTAATTTCTTCAACTGCAGCAAGTCTAGCTCAATCAATTTGTATCCTTCGGGTAGTTCGAGGATTTGCCATTTTTCAATGAAATCTGCCACTGTCTTGATCGCTTTCGATTGTGCGTCAATGTAACGCAATGATCTCGGAATCGACCAGTTTCTCTCGACTTCTCCCCATGGTTGGATATTGACCAGAAGCCAGAATTTCGCAGAAATCGCATCTGGATCATCTGTTGAAGGAAGGAAATGTGCCATTGGGGAACGTTTTCATAACATCATAAAATTAATAATTACGAGAAATATTTACCAGGATCATTTCCATCAGTAGATTCAAGTAAACTGTTCTCGTATTTTTTCATTTTTTTAAACAAGTTTCTGTATTTGTCGGGATTTTCCCTTTGGATGACTCTGATTTCTGATTTTTTGAATTTCTCTTTGGTACTGGTGCACGATAATAAGTGCGGAGATCTTCTTTTTTGAAGATTGAGATAATTATTCGTCCAAGTATCTCAAAGGCCAAGTTATTTAGTCTGTACATTGAAAAAAAATTGTTTATCTAATTGAAAAATACCTCGTAATGAAGAAAGGATTATTCATTTCAGTCATTCGTTAATCGGTCGCATAATAAAAAATAATTGAGAAAAAAATCAGGCTTTCCTTCAGAATTAAAAAAATTACCGGAAGTACAATTTATTAATTACAATTAGAATGAAAAAAAAAGAAAATATTATATGAAAATTGTTATCAACGTTCAAATTCTTCTTCGATAGAATTTATTAATTAAAAATTCTGTAGTGAAGAAGTAAAACATGAGAAATCTCGGAAACTAAGCGAGATGGCGCAATTTTTACAAAAACCTATTTTATAGGAAATTTTAGAAGCTCCGAAGGACGTTTCTATAATACTGCTCTATCTTGCTTACTTTTCTAGATATCCTTCACAAATTATGGAAAAATAGAATTTTTTCTGTTTTACTTTTTCACTATTGAAGAATTTATTGTTGATGGGAATTTTTTATATTGTAATATTTTTTTTTCTTCTAATTTTCTTCTTTCTTTCTTAGTCTTCTAATTTTTAAAAGAGCTTTTCATCGCCAGGCTTTATTCATCAACGATTCAAAATTAACGAATTAAGTTCTTTACGCTGCAATCGTCTTATGTATCAGCCTCGTTTCTAATTTCTACTTAGAAAAAAAAGAAGAAAAAAAAAGTAAATAAATGAAATTATTCACAAATGATAAAATCAATGGAACACACACTTGTAAACACACACACATTAATAGATATTTAATATTTTCAATGTAGAGGAAAAATATAAGAGAATTAATTTTTTTTCGAGAAAATAAAAAAACTGAAGACTTTTTTCAAATTTTTTGTTTTTGAAAATAGAAAATAAAAATTGGAAAAAAATCAATTGAAAAACTAATATATGGAAAAAATAACTTGAAAAAAAAAATTGGCCAAAAAAATTAATCGAAAAAAAAAAAATTCTCAGTAATTCGTAATGTTTTTACTCTATTTTTTTTCCTTTGAATCAAAGAAAATGTATTTTATTCCTGTGATTGTATTTTTTGCGTCTTTTTCTACTCTTCTTAATATATTGTTGTACCTTCAAATGAACAAATAACGTTCTGGTAATCTTCAAGAAAAAAAAAATTATTCACGAATTTCTTCCATCGATTTTGTTGTAGATTGAGAAAAAAAAATTATGGTATGTCTACACTGAGAAAAAAATAACGGTAGAAACAATAAAAAAAAAAAAATATTGGTAAATATGGAGAATAGGGGCCTTTTTTTATAAAATTTAAATAATTATCAAAGTCAAATCTTCGGAAAAAAATATGGAATGCGAAAGCAGGATTTGAACCCACGACCCTCTGATTACATGTCAGGTGCTCTGACTTTTTTTTTTTTTTTTTTTATAACAACAGTTTTTATTGACATTACAAAAGATATTTACATATGTACAGTATAAAACAGTGTAGAAAAAACTATAAACATTATTGTTATAATTTATAACTAGTGAGGTTCATGGATGTCGTCATCTCTCGAACTTCTACATTTTAATGGTATGAGGTAATGATGTAGGAAAAGGAAAAAGATTACAATTTGTCTTTTTACATCCCTCATACTAACGATATGCATAACTTTTTATGTGGTATATAATTTGTTTTTTTAATTTTTAATAATGGATAAATTCAGCGAACAGTTAAAAAAAATAATAAGAGAAAAATAACCAACGCTTTCATTATCGGAGAAAAAAAAGGGGAGGCACCAAAGCAGTGCAGTATTTTACTTAAAATAATGAAATAGTATTAATTTACTATTTTTATTGACCTGTGAAGAAGAGAATAACAATTGTAAAAGGACATTGTCCAACGATATTTCCCGTAGGGTATATGTCCTAAGGAGGACGGTAATTTTGCCTATAATTGGCTACATTTATTCGGGCTAAGAGGGCCCTGACGGTAGGATTGTTATTGTCCAGCCACCAGTATTTCCCTTTAGCCCTTGAGGTATCTTTATAATCTTTATTTGAGATTTTTTTAGAATATAACAGTTCATTGTTTTCGGGAATTCTAAGTCTTAATTTTTTATTTCTTTTATGCCTCGGCAAATGATAAATGATAGGAACATTATTTTCATTTTGTATTATTCCCAATTTGTCGTAGTAAACAAAATGTTGTGGTTTTGGATAGCCATTCTCAGCATAATTTATTGCCTCTTCATCTTCAAAGGCTGCTAGGGCCTTAATTGTATCATTGTCTATGCTCGTTAAGTTATTATAATAGTTACGAGTGAGCTCAATGATGTGATTGTCTATCCTCTGTATTTCTGCTGTGTCGTAGAGCGTTTTGTTGCTCACTCTATGATAATAATTGGTGTGAGCAGATCTATGCAACGAGAGAGCCGTTCTAAGACATTGTCTTTCGAACATTCTCACTCTTTCCATCTGATGTCAGATGCTCTGACCACTGAGCTATTGCGAGTTCCTATACTTCCCTTCAAATTTTTGACCAAGATATATTACATCATTTTCGCCGCCTCCCTTCCTGAGGTAATTTAAATTAATTTTGAATTAATTTTATTTGGAAAGGCCGCTATACTACATATTTACCATGCCATGGTAAATATGGAGAATAGGGGCCTTTTTTTTTATAAAATTTAAATAATTATCAAAGTCAAATCTTCGGAAAAAAATATGGAATGCGCAAGCAGGATTTGAACCCACGACCCTCTGATTACATGTCAGGTGCTCTGACCACTGAGCTATTGCGAGTTCCTATACTTTCCTTCAAATTTTTGACCAAGATATATTACATCATTTCCGCCACCTCCCTTCCTGAGGTAATTTAAATTAATTTTGAATTAATTTTATTTGGAAAGGCCGCTATACTACATATTTACCAAAATATTGATGCAATTGGTCCTTAGAAAATATTTTTTTTCAAATAATTAGCAAAAGCTTTTGAATTAAGTGAATTTAGTCAATTTAACCAGTTGTTCTGTTTGAATTAACTAAATCCAGTAAATTCAACTCCTTTAATTATTTCAAAAAAATATTTGCTAACGACCATTTGCCTCAATCTTTGTTTGTTTTTACCACTTTTTCTTATTCTCACTGTAATTCGAATTTAAAAAAAAAAATGTAATTCAGTATACAACATTTTTTTCTAGAAACAAAATTTGGGCCTTTTGAATCAACAATTTTTTTAGTTCCTCGAAAAAAATATTTGGTTAACGCGAATACTTCTTCCTTGAAAGTAAATAAAATGTGTTGACTTTACTAATTTTTTTTTTCAATTGAGACAAAGTTAAAAAAAATACCGTCTGAATTCCCTCATGGTGACCTTAACCACAATATCGACTACGATTGTCCGCGAATGCTCGTCGAGTACTCTTTTTTTGAGGATTTCTTTTCCTTCGAATTGAGCTCTCAGTTCTTTCTCGATGGAGAAAGATTGGATTTGAAACATCGTTGTGCCGACGAATGCATTTTGGGTTTCTAGAAGATAATTCTCAGCATCTTCCTCTACGTTATCCCTCTGATTCCTCCCTCTATCTCCCAAATCACCCATAATGTATTCACTGCTATTCAACTGATACAAAAAAATTGTTTCGTTTTTAAAAAATTAATAAGAAAGGGTGACTTTGTGAAAAATAATGAGAAAGCATATGTCATTACTCACCAAAAATGATCAACGCGTTTGAAAATAATTTTCGGGACCTCAATTTTCAGACCACTTAATTCTAATTGCAATTATTATCGAAAAAGAACTTTCAAATTCTTTCAAAATGAAGCACTTCCGTACACAATGCGAGTCCGGCACGCAATGAGAACGACACGCGGTATGCTGCAACTGATTTACGCGTACGCCAGGCAGTTCTGTGGCTAAATCCAACGAAATATTTGGTTGCTTCGATCAAATGTCGTTTCGACGATCCATGAATGCATGCGCGAAACAGTTGTATTGAATGAACTGAAAGAATATTTGATTGTTTCAACCAAATGTTGTTTTGACAGAGTAGCCAAGCGAGATTAGTTGCGCATGCGTAGGTGTCAATCTTGAAAAAATTGATTTTGTATAAATATTGAGTTTGCAGAACCAAATACCAATTTTCAAACTAACCCCTGAAAGAAATAATTTGTCAAGTTAAACAAATTGTTCAATTCAACCAAAGGACTTGATTGTAAAATGCCTAATGTGCGCATGTGCTTCGCATTTTCATGGAGGAGTCAACAAATCATTCTGTAGATTCGACCTAAAAAATGGGTAATAGCAGAAGTGTTGAAGATTTGCTATGCATGCGCAGAGCTCGATTGAACAAGAAAGTTCTTTCAAGCAAATATTCTCTACATACAATAATGTAATCAGTCAAACGCTTCCTCCTAAATAAAATATCTAGTTAACTTTACTAAATGAGTAGTAATACAATATTTTGTACAATCAACCAAAGGATATTTAGTTTGGAGAGATTCTTTTTCATATTAACAAATTGATCTGCTTCAATAAGCAAAATTCAGTAAAATGAACAACTTTTTTGATTATTTTAAATGAAATATTCTCTAAGGACCCATAGCCCAAATATTTGATTGATTTTACCAATATTTTTCTCTCAGTGAAAGAAATGTTCTTGGAAAAGCTCCGTTATTAGTGGATATTTTCACATAAAAAAATTACTCGATGTTGTTCAATCCATGCTTAATAATGTTCAAAAGGTTTCAATAAATCTGCTTAATCTATACGTCTAAAAAAAATCGTGAAAAAAGTGTTTTTTTCTCCACGCGTAAACCCTTACCCCCCCCCCCCCTTAAAAGAAAGCACACGTATAGGACATCACTTATATGGTTCTATCTCACTTAGATTCTGAGATATTATAAAAGAAATGATGATGAAACTAAATCAATTTCACGAAAACTGCATATTCTTTCCAATAACATATCGTTTGATGTATTTTTCAATAAAAATATGTATAGAAATAGATATTTCTTTGAAAAATAGAAAGACTGATGGCTCTTCAATAAAGACTGAGGGAGTCCTCATTTGAGGGACTGTGAGTCTCTCAAGCGGAGATTCTGGTTCGTTGAGCACCGTTCTTAACGAGAACTTTTTGATTTCGTTCTCGAGCGAAAACGTGCTCTAATAACGTTTTCATTTCGCTCTCCCGTGCGATCGTTCTCACCGAGAACTTTTCAATTTCGTTCTCGACCGCAAACGTTCTCTGGGAACGTTTTTATTCCGCTCTTCTGTGTGATCGTTCTTTCTGAGAACCTTTTCATTCCGTTCTCGAGCGAAAATCTCTCTGAGATCGTTTTTATTTCGCTCTTCCATGCGATCGTTCTCTTCGAGAACGTTCTCACTCAATTCCTCGGTGGGAACGTTCTTTTCATTTCGTTCTTATTCGTCCTCCCGTATGAACGTTCTTCGCATTCAGTTTTCATTTCACTCCCGTTCTTGAAAAGTTCTTGAGACCGAAACCGTAAAGAACGGTTTTCGATCCGTTCTTCTATTTCGTTCTCGATCCCTGGTTTTTTATCGTATGTTATAGATCCTCTAAAAGGGAAAAACCCCATCCCTAATCGTACCCCCTCTCTTTTCGACCACCCGCTATGGGCCTTAACATAAACCCATTAGAAAAGGATGGATGTATCGGTCTGCGGTCATAAAAAAGGACAGTTTCTGGCGTAAAAGTTGTCATACGCCAATTAAGAATCGTAAAATTGAGGACATTTTGAGTCTTCACTCAATGTCATATTCCACTAAGTACAACTCTATCACAGATCGAAGACAGCTTAAGGAATAGAAAATTTTATTACCCCTATTCAAAATTTTTGTCAGTTTCAGAACAGTTTTAACAATTAAATGACAGTTCAGAACACTTTATTTTTCGACTCGGGTAACGAATTGGCAGTGGTTAACGGAAAAGATTCGTGGTTAACGAATCGGCAGTGGTTAACGGAAAAGATTCGTGGTTAACGAATCGTCAGTGGTTAACTGATTTAGGACTCCGTGGCTAACGGAAAGGATTTGTGGTTATCGAATCGTCAGTGGTTAACTGAAGGGACTCGTGGTTAACGAATCGTCAGTGGTTAACTGATTTAGAACTCCGTGGTTAACGGAAGTTGATACACAGCCCGCGTTAAGTTGTCTTGACAAAATTTTGCAAACTCTGGTAATTATAGAAAATATAATATGAAGTATAATTATTGTAATTTTGTGGCCGATCATCGAGTCCCTGAACTGGTAAAATAATTTTAGTTGAGATGGACAGATCTTGATTGTGTTGCCATAAATATTAGTAGAAATATAATTTTTGCATGTCAAGACACGAACGTTGTTCAATTTTTGAGGCACAATATTGTGTATCAGGAACGTCAGTGGTTGACTGACTGGGACTCCGTGGTTAACCGAAAGGATTCGTGGTTAACAAATCGTCAGTGGTTAACTGACTTAGGAGTCCGTGGTTAACGGATTACCAGTGGTTAACTGGTTCATCATCTTATAACTCATAAATCAATAAAGTTTCCTGGAATCAGACAATTTTACTCAATGTTTGATTGAAAATGAATTCTCTTGAATTTTCCTCTGTTTACTATGATAGTTGCTAATGAAAATGATCGACAATCACATTGTAGAGCTTGTTAGAGTATTGTTTCAATATTTTGGTATTTCATTTTAATACAAGATTCTTTTGTTTTGAGTTTTACAGATCCGGAGATTCGACATGGAAAGACAATTATCGGAATAAATCCCATTTCATATAAAATTTTGGATGTCAAGATGCCAACGATGGATGAGAGTGAATTTCTCGAAGAATGTAATATGGAATGAATGACACTACACTTCACTTAGACATTGATGATATTGCAACATTCTTTTAATTATTGTTGTATTGAGTCACAAAATGTATGAGAAAGTCGATTTGTTGCTTCAGCATGGATTTCTGGGAGGTTTTAGTTGAAGAAACAGCTGGGGCCCTCCCTATGTGGGATCTTGCATCTCACAACGTTTTTAATTTTTGTTAGTGATTCATTAGTTCATTTTTGTTCATTTTCTTAAAAATAATTGTTGCTGGATGCTACATCTCAAATAGCTCCAGTGGTTGTCGGGCGACAACCTTTTCTGGGAGGGGAGTAGTGTAGCGTATCCCCCTTCTATATTAGAAGTAAAGAGAGAAGCTGCACCCATGTCCCCATGGAAATTGAGATCTGTTGTTTAACAACAAGAAGACTTCACTTTCCTTTGGGATTTGCCACAAGAAACATCAACTGTCATCAATTAAATAATAAAACGCCCTTTTCTTTTAAACTTGACTAATTAATCATTTCAAATATATATATATATATATATATATACATATCTGAATAGCAGTTGTGAAGTGGGAAACAAGGTTAACTCATATAGGATCACTATATCTACCTAACCTTGTTTACCACTCCACGACTGATATAAATCTTAATAATATTTTTGATCTTCTTAATATTAATCTAAATATATTGATTGGTATAATTATTTCAGTGGGCTAAGTCAAATCATAAGCAAAGGAATATGGGGTATGGGAGTGCCTGAGCACTATCACTGATAAGGGTTTATATGAAACTTTGTAACTTTGTTATTGTGAAATTAAGTCAGTGAAAGTGAGTTGAATTAACTCACTTCCGTGAGTTACATTGACTCACTGCACTATCTCAAATTAACCCACTACACTATCTTAAGTTGAGAATACCTGTTTCTCTGTCTATAGTGCTATAAGTATATATACTTACACATAGGATTTCTCTCAGTGTGGAATGAAAAACTTTTGGAAATTCTTTTGTATATTAATTACAGGTATAATTTATTTTCAAGAAAAAAAATGATTGTTGATGTTTATGTGGTACTCTTATCACCAAGGAAATGATTGAGCTAATTTCCTACATATTGAATTTGTGTATTGGAATGCATTACTGTAGATGTATTGTACCAACTGTCATATCAAAATAGAAATACGCAACAACAATAAGTTATTGCCGCGGCTGTACGTAAAATTGGGGTGGCGATGGTAGTATTTTATACAGAGTTCCGCTGGGTTACACACGATGAATACATCAACAGCTATGTCGTGTGTGCCCAGAATATATCATGAAATCATAATCCATAGGTGATCCGAATAACATACTTTTCGATTTTGAGTCTTTCCAATTTTCTGCCACTGAAAGAAAAATTAATGATTTCAAATCATCGCTTTTTTTCTCATTCAGCAAACACAACAATAAACATTAGTAAATGGAGAAAAATTATTAGTGATGAGCTGTTGAGGAATATGAAGTTGTGGATGAAGAAGAAAATTATATTGACGAGTGGAGTATTCAAAAGAGAAGAGTGGAAGCATTCTGATGCGAATGGGTGACGGCGTTTATGACCCTTTCCCCTCTCTTTCGTTTCTACTCATCCGATGAATGGTATAATCAGTGGTCGCGTGGCATCCCATTCCCTTCTGTGCGATACATTCACGCCCCTCCTATCATCGAATTCAAAGCTCTAAAAAAAGTAGAAGAGGAAGAAGGGGGTGGAAAAAAATTCAATTGAGGATGAAGAGAAAGAGAAGTAGGTTTCGAGAGTATCAATTTTCTTCCGGTCTTATCTCTTATCGATTTTCTTTCAATGAAAGAATTTTTATGAAAAAAGTTTATATCTATTTTCTCAATGTTTAATTACGAAATTGAATAGAGTCTAGGGGAGTGTGCGGGAGTTGATTCGTTGAAAATAGTTCAAAATAGATAGACAGATAGATTTTTACAATAAAATTTGTTTTGTAGAGTGAGAGGAAAGCTATAAAGTGGCTCATTAGAAAAAAATGCTTACCTTCCATAGTTTCGGAGATATTTTGGAGAAACGTAAATAGAAAATGAGTGAAGTAGGATGACTTCAAGAATTATGTGAGAAGTATTTTTCAAATATTTAGTGAAAGTCTAGGAGGATTCCTCAGGAAATCTTTTTTAGGCGGCTCTAGAAATTTCTTGACTTTTTTTCAAACTTACTCAACACAGAGATATTCACATGATAAGTAAAGAGAAAAATTATAAGAATCCCCTCAAACTATAAATCCTAAAATAAAAGAATAAAACAACATTTTCTGAATCGAGTTTTGGAAAAATTAACTCGAAAATAAACTAGAAAATGTTAAATTCATTGATCTCTTATTCTCATTGTGAGCTCTAAACACTTGATTATTAGTTTATCAATGGATAATTGCTAATTAGCACTAGTCCGAACTAATTGTTCAATTATCTATGGAGTTGAATTGATGTTATTGCCATACACAAACTGTATTAAATCCCCCCCCCCCCCCCCCCCCCAAAAAAAAGAATGATAAACCGTAGAAAGGGAGCACAGTAGAGGGAGAAGTTGAGTAGAGGGGGTAAAATGACGGTGCCAACACAGAAAGTAGCGATAAGCCGTAAACCAACCTGTTGCACTGTGGGGCTTTTTGCGTTGTACGTACTTCGCAGTCGTAATATAGAGACGCCATGCCGTTGAAAGAGCCAATAGTAGAGAGGCATTAACATTTCAGTGTGGTGGGAGCCAGCGGAGCTGTCCGGTTGGTTGGTCTTTCCCTCGTAGTACTTACCCCGCTGCCTTTTACATTTTTTTTCCCTATCCACTTCTCCCCTCTCTGCGTGTTCTTCTAATTTTTTTTTCAACCTCTCTTTTCCCTCTCCATCCTCCTCCATCTCGCGTTCTACCACTGAGACAAACCGTAAACCACCACCGAGGGCTGAAGAGGGAGGGGATTGTTATGCGTTGATACTCCACTGTGTGTGGAAACTCTTCGTAGACGACACAACCACAATTCGACCTGAACTGTTACATACTTTGTCACTTTGTTAAACGTCAACGTGTGAAACGTAACGTCTGCTATTCTTCGTGTCATTCTTTTCTAATTTCAAAACATTTGAAAATGAACAATTTACATTCAAATCAAACTCAGTGAATTCATTGATAATACATTAATTTTGTAGAGTTTCAATGAAATTCAAATGATTGAATTATCAATTTAGTCGTGAAGTGAAGTGAAATTCAAGCACACGTGTGTTCTACTATTTAAATTAGATGATTTTCAACGTCATTATGGTGGAGTGTTCTGAACGATCTAACATGTGTTACAGTGAATTGATGATTCGACATTGAATTATTTAAATTGTACTGAGCCTCTGAAATTTGATTCATTGACTGATATAATTAACGGTCATAAAAAATGTCATCGAAGGCACTTCAGAACGAGCACATAAAACGTCCGATGAATGCATTTATGGTTTGGTCCCGTGGTCAGCGTAGAAAAATGGCCCAGGAGAATCCAAAAATGCATAATTCGGAGATATCAAAGCGTCTAGGTGCTGAGTGGAAGCTACTGAGTGAATCTGATAAGAGGCCATTCATCGATGAGGCTAAACGTTTGAGGTAAGTATCCTTCTTTTGGAAGAGAGAAAAAGGATGTACTAAAATCCCTGTAATTCTACCAATTTCCATACAATCCCACGAAGCCTCGAAACATGAAAGGCTGAGAGAAAATGAGAGGGAGAGCCCCGCCGAATTATGAGAAATCTATTTTTATGTGTTAGCGCAGATCGTAAAAATAAAAAGCAGTATGATAAGTCGTTCCGTTGGAACAGCCTGGTCTGTTTTACAATATTATGTACGTATATATGTATATATATATATATATATATATATATATATATATATATATATATATATATATATATATATATATATATATATATATATATATATATATATAGATATATATATATATATATAAATATATATATATATACAGTATAGAAAACCGGGCGTTCCGTTGAAGCCGCGCTGTCACTGGCTTAACGTAATCTGTCCGTTCGTTCACGGCAACTCACAATGTGGCCCTCGAGATAACAAATAAAGCTCCATTGTCGCAATTGTGTGGATTTAAAAGGATTTTCTCCCCGCTACGGGGCTAGCCCTCGCTTTCTCTCTCTACCTCTCTTCTCTATCTATACGCGGCCTCTCAATCCCCATATACAACGCTCGCTCTATAGCCCGTGTGTCCGTTTTTCCCCAATGATGCTCTTCTCAGTATTCTCCACTTGCATTGCACACGATTCACGATATACATTCTCATTCGCTTGAAAAAAAACAAAAATTATTCGTGTGCCTATGTATAAGAAAAAAAAATTCGAATAATCCTTGTTATAGAACACTGCACATGAAGGAGCATCCTGACTACAAATATCGTCCACGCAGAAAGCCAAAGTCATTGATGAAGAAAGAAAATAAATTTGGATTCAATTTGTCACCGCTTCTGTCATCGCACAATGAAACAATCGGTGGAATTTCACGAGGACTATTGCCACCATTAACTGGTGCACCAGCACATCATCATAGTCTTCTTAGTCATGATGATCTCAAGATACCGAGATTCTTCCCGTCATTTCCGTATTCGCTCTATCCAGCAATTCAGCACAAAATTGGCGATGGTGGATTGAGTGGCGGTAAATTGGCTGCCGATTTGACGTTTCAAGCGATTTATGGAAGTGGTGGATTTTACAGTAATCATCACCAAGTGACTAATTGGCCGAGACTCACATCGTCACCGACGCCTTGTGTACAGGGTAATTGCACGTGTCCATCGCCACCGAGTCCAACGTTGAGCAAAGAACAAGTAAAGAGAGCGAATTATTTACCACAAAATTTGAGTAAAATCTCAGGCGACAGCGAGACCTTCGGCAATTCGTTCGATGAAGACAGACGCACAGATAACACAGATGATTATTATTATCGCAGCAAAGGCAGCGAGCAGAGTATGACGATCTATCCATCTATATCGATAGTGCCAATTGAGAAGGATGAAAAATCGAAGGAAAAAAATTATTCGTCAGTATCGCCAAATGAAAGAAACAAGGAATCTCCAACCACAACGACAACGGACAACTCGTTCTCCGTACAGAGTTTAACGTCATCATCGTCTTCACCAGCATCCTCGTGTTCTCCGACAATTACATCGAGTAGAAGTCATGTTATTTGAAGGCCACTACCGGTTCTCCCTGATATCAATTTTCGGGGGAACCTTGTTGCAAATTGCTGGACACAGCCACCGGATTGGTGGAGAGTTGAGCCAATACTTTCGCCAATTAATCGTACGGTTAATTTTACAGCTACATCGGAGAGTGTTTTTAATGGTTCAGTTGAAGTTGTGGATGATAAACAATAATTTCTGATTCTGTGGGTCAGATGAGAGTTTTTGGGTAAATTTGTTTTTTTTTTGCCATTGAAGGATTTGCGGAAAATTCCAAGGTAAGGCGCAATTGATGAATGCAGTTTGGTAGTGAAGTAGCAGAAGTCGATATTTCTTTGCAGAGTCTTTTGCCAACATTTATGTAATGAGTGGGCTCAAAGAATATTGTGTGGGAATCTTTTTGGTTAGAAATTTCCCTCCCTACAAAAGAGATTCATTGATGAATTTTTTTGAACCTCATTGTTTCTGAAATATTCTGAAAATTGTGGAAGCTTGTATAAAATCTTTTCTATAGGGAACTTGATGAGCTACGAGAAAGGTCATTTGGACTATCGTGAATTTCAATATTCTCAAAATGAGTGATATATTATTTTTCTACTTGCCTTTTACTGCTTCACTACTGAGTTATTTAATTGATTTTTTATCAAGATATCTTTCGAAATTACTGAGAGAAATTCTCGGTAATTAGCACGACTAACTAATGAATTATGAATTATTTTCTCGAAAAAACATCTACGCTCAGAAAACTCGTTGTTTGTTACGCAGAGAAAAATGTTTTCTTAATTTAAGAATGTGCAGTCACTTAAATTAAGAAAGAAAAGTCACTTGATTCAAGTGAGAAAAGTCACTTGATTTCAGTGAGTTTTACTTTCTTAAATTAAGAAAGAAAAAATCACTTGATTTAAGTGAGTTTTCTCACTTGAATCAAGTGAGTTCTTCTTTCTTAATTTAAGAAAGTAAAACTCACTAAAATCAAGTGCGTTTTCTCACTTAAATCAAGTGATTTTTTCTTTCTTAATTTAAGAAAGTAAAACTCACTTAAATCAAGTGAGTTTTCTCACTTGAATCAAGTGACTTTATCTTTCTTAATTTAAGTGACCTGCACGTTCTTAAATTAAGTGACTGCACATTCTTAAATTGAGAAAATATTTTTCTCTGTGTAAAATTCACAAAAATGATCCTTATTTGAATTATTTTCATCCTTGATATCTCTCTTCAATTCAAGAGAAAAAAAATGATTTTCTCGAATGAGTATGTTACGAGGGTGCTGCGTTTATATTCAAAATTGATCAGAATCTCGTTAATTATAGATTTGCGAGGAGAGAAAAATCTCGATAGAAACGTAGTCAATATTGCTTATTAATTACAAATAAAAAAAATTGAAAGAAAAATTACGGATAGCTCCTTTTTTAATCATTTAGTAGAGTCATTTTTTCACGAATAAAGAAATGGGAATGAATTTCAGAGATTAAATTCATTGTAATGTAATCGAGTCGGAATATTTTTGTCGAATTTTCCGTGAATTATACATATCTGCATGTATATATGATACCTAATCAATCAATAATAATAATTAATTAATAAGTATGCACAGTGGGAGAATGCTTGTTAATAGCGTGAATCGTCATTAAATATTCGAATAATTTAGAAATTCTTAAATTATGGAAAGATTTAAGTGGCAAAGTGATGAAACGGAGTGCGTAGATTCAAGTAGTCTATTGTTACAAAATACCTCGAAATCTAAATGAGATAGCCGAAAAAAATTAGGACCTTTTTCGTAGCCTTCACTCTTTTCTACGGAAAAGGTCTCAATAAAAATGTCTATCTCAATTATTTTATAAAATATTACGCAAAAACTGATGATCAAATGAACTGAATTGTCTTCGCGCTATCACTTCGTTGCTATAATCGGAGGAAGTGGAGTAAAATGGACATTTCGGTGGAATGGCTCGCATAATTTCCCAATGATTCTACTGAAAAGTAGGAGAAATTCTTGATTGAAAATATGTAGCAGAATCAATTGTTGCGAGTGCGTATTTTTTTTTAATCAACAGTTTTGGCTGGAATTTAGTTTTTTTCTCTATTTTCTGCAAATATCTCTGGTTTTACTTTTCATCGAGTCTCTGAGTTTCTGCAGCACAAGAATTAGAACTTGAAATCTTCCCAAAAAACGAATCTTTTCTTTCTTTAATTTTCTTATTGGTTAACAATTAAAATTCTGAAAAATGCTCAAAAATTTGTTTGACTCATGTTTTTCATCAGAATTTCTTGAGCTTTTCAACGGAATCATTGAGAAAATTCTATCTTGAAGCAATTCTCAATATATATAACATTCTAATTCCAAGCCAACTTCAATCCATTCGTTTTATCTCAATCTCCATTTTCTCCTCTACTAGTAAACAAGAGAAATCGAATCGATCAAGCAAAAAAACTATGGACACGACTGATAACTTATTTTCCATATTGTAAAATAAATTAACTAATGAACACAACTAATTCTATCCAACCATTAATCATTGGAGAATTAAAACGCACTGTAAACTCACAAAGATTATAAAAAAAAACTTTGAAAAAAACTGTTGTAGCAAATTGAACGTACTTTTCGGAATTAACCAATGTACATTGATGATCTAGCTTTAATTATTAAGAATAAAGTTGTAAACAATCATCAAGAGATTCATTTTTTTTTCATTGGAATAAAAACGTTCGAATCCAAAGAAAAAAATATTATATTCCGTCGAATTTAGTATTTATTTCTCAATCATTTTTTCGAATTTCATTTTTGTTGACTAATTATTAAGATTCATATGAATTTCGTTAATTGTACAATGTATCCAAAGTTCCAAAATATATGAACACTAAAATAAAAAAATAACTTACGAAAATTTATAATTTTTTTTGTTCTCCAAAATAGCATCTTGAATCGCTTGAGTTTCTCGAAGCGACCCTTTGAGTTTTATTCCTGATAAGCGTCATGGCGAGAGTAGGGGGTGGGAGAGCTGGTGGCGTCTCGTGGTTGCACGCTGTGCGCACAAAAACGACATTATCGCTGCGGCAAAAGACCCTTTCTTCCCCCATAAAGGCAATCACGCCTTCGTCGTACTAAGATAACAGTTGGATGGAAAATGGAGTAAGAAAGAGCGGAAAAAAAGGAGAAAGGAAAAACGATAAAAGAAAGGAAAATATGAAAGGAAGCATAATAGAATCGAGGGCAAAAAAGCGACTTCTCATCTAGCACTGTGGCCAGAAGTCCCATTAATAATAACATTGTTTCACAGTATTAAGAACCGTTTTGAGAATTGAACTTTTTCAGTCTCACGTAATACTGAAAACATTCAATTCCCAATGTAGAGAGTACTCTCTCTACATTGGATGATTTCCATTATTCGAGAGGACAGAGCCGAACGTCCGGTTTGGATAGTGATCGAGAGATAAAAAATGAGGGGTAAAGTCGGTTTTTCAATTTTACAAATAGCGTCCAGTTTTTCTAGATCCTCAGTCGAAACTACTGAACTTACTACAGGATAAGATGAATATTTGGGTAGAGAAATGTAGAAATCTACGTCTTGCATAAGTTCACTTTTATATACGAGAGTCCACAGGATATTTGATGATCTTATCGACACATTGCCGTATGGTAGTGCTATTTTTTTCCATTTTATTCTATTCTGTTTTCCGATTACGTCAGCAGTACATTCGTCGATTTATTTATGGAGCCATTGAGATGAGAGATTCTTTTTTTTTTGTTCGTAATTGAAAATGCTGAGCATTCCCCCGATCGTACATTGAAAAAATGGAAAATTCAATAAAATTTGCAATTTGGATCAAAAATAAGGTAATACCAAAAATTTAAGCTAATATCTTGTTTACTTAAACAAACAATTATTATTTTTTTAAAGAGGTACTTCATTTGGGGAAAAATTTCCAAAGTTCTATTGAAGACAATATTTTGTCAGTATTACTGAATTTTTCTTTCCATATATATTCGGTGTCGGTAGCTAGAATTAATTGGCTATCTCGTAATCATCATTCGAAGTATTTTTCATTACTGTAGTAATAAAAGATAATGTGAAAATCCCATTTATTCTTGAGATATCCCCGCCATTATTGGGCTTACAAGAATGTACCTAGAGATTTTTTTGTAATCCATCAAATTTTCTACAAAAATCGTCTGAACATATACTTTCTTAAAACTCACTCATTCCAAACATATGTGCATTATAATCTGCGCGATACTCTTCAAACTGTCCACTTATTCAATTCATTTTCTAGTTGATACCAATGGGACAGTTTTTCTGCGGGAGTTCATCGGAAACCTATATTAAGAATTATATTTAAAAAATTCACATCTATGATTATTTTTCCAACCATGATAATGGTGAATAGTTTTCTTGAAGAATTCAAATTAATTCAATTGTCAAAAAAAAAATGAAAAAAATATTGAACATTTTATGCAAATGAAAACAGCTAACAAATAAGAGTATAATACCACTGAGTATATTGCGTACAGTGTTGTAGACTACCGGTTTCCCTATGCGAACAGTGGGGAATAGGAAACAATGACACAATCAGCCAGTCGTCTTCCCCGCCTAGGCCGGAAATCAACAGGAGCTGGACAATAGACTAACACCGAACACTGCCTGACTACTACTGACGTTTACCACTCTGATTATTTATTATTGAGCTCCGACGGCGGTAACCAGATGCTACGTACAGCTAGTTTAATAAATCAACTAATTTATTTTTCATATTTTAATGCAAATTCAAAAATTTCGAGCTTTCAATTCGAATTCTTTTTTTTTTAACTTCTACGGGATCAAGGATAGATTCTGCTGTGGAATGAAATCAATCAAAAAATCCAGGTTTTAACAAACACTCGCCAAGAACATCGAAGCGTTGCCATAATTCTGAGAAATTCGCTAGAATAAGAATCAAAATAACATAAAACAATAACGTTTAGGTATGGAGGAAAAAGTTCCGTTAAAGAATATTTCTATCAAGGTGATTCTTTACCTGTATATACGCATTCACGAAGTATCGAAATCTTTCTCGGTGTGATATTCAGCCCAAAGTCATTCAAACAAGGCATCAAGACCTCCATGGCTCTACTAAAGTAAATCGTTTCGAATCTTCGTTCTGACTGAAAAATAGAATGTTCAGGTAATTGGGTAACGAAGTCATGAAATGGAAGCAATCAATTATGAGCATACTGAGGAGGAAGATTCTTGTATTCACGACGAATTCGCTAAAGATAAGAATATGCATAGCGACATGTCCATTTAGTCGATCTTTTATCGACCAATGGTCGATACGAATTTTGAAATCTTTGAAATACAAAAATGATTGACTGTTGATCGTCAACTGTTTTTGTTTAGGAAAAATATCGATTTCTTTCCTCAATACCACACCTATCATCGAATCCCCTCTCCCCTCGCTCAATCAAAACAATGGGTTCTACACATTTTTATCCCTCTTTTTGTTTGAAAATTTCCGGAATTGAATTCTCAAATTATATTTATTGGGGGTTAAATAATTGTAATTAATGTAGAAACCCAAATTTTCAACGGAATTATACCAATTTTTGCAAAGCATCATTACTGTATCAATTTACCTTTCTGGTGGCACGTCTCCACCGCACAACGTCAACTCAACACACATACAATTCAACATACAATTTCAACACAATCAAATACAACACAAGTTCATTTCATTATATTTAATTTCTGCATAAGTTTATTTCAACATAATCAAATTTAACATAGTTGACTAATAAAATTGAAAAATAAATTATTTAAATACATCATAATTGAATTCGATATCTCTCAGACAACAGGATGCAATGATGTGATAAATTCATCAATTACAGGACAATAAAAATGATTGAAAACTTGTTAACTTCCTGATGAGGGAAGTTTATATATTTACCCCGAAAATAAAAAATCGATTTTTTGATTGATCTTCACGTTTTGAGACCCCACAACTTTTTCTGTTAGTTTTTAGGAACATGTCGGTATGTACGTGTGTGTATGTGACCAATTTTTTTTGATCAAGTTTTTCGTTCACGTTTCCTCGTTAATCAATAATGCGATCGAGATGATCAATATCCGAATCGAAGCATCTTGATACAGATTAGTGTTGATTAGATTTTGGTTGGGATTGGTTCAGCGATTTCTTAGTTTTTTACGAGAGCATAATCAAATTTCTTTCACAATATCTCCGGTCCTATTAGTGATAGCGTGAAAATTCTTAATGGAGGTGAAAAGTGGGATCATTCTTTAGCGATCTATGTGGTTTTCAATAAAAAGTCGTTGCCCGCTAACTGTCTCAAAAGTCGATACTAAATGAATGAGTAAATCAATATATAACTTGAAAATGATTTCATCGCTCATCTCCATTCAGAATTTTGATACCACGATCAATGAAGCTGAAGATATTTTGAAAAATTTCTCCTCAACTTCGTTGTTAGCGTTCGTTTTCTTAATTCATCATTTTTTATAATAATAAGTGAGAGAAATTATCGGGAAGTTCTTAGTGCGGCTCGAGGAGTCACACTCATCACAATGCATTCCTAGTAAGTCCTCCTAATCAGCAATAACGCACTCCTCTATTCGCGAGTGAGCTTAGCGAGCGAGTAGCTACACACCTGTAGTTTTCATTTTAGCTGTGTTCAATTTGCGTTTATTAAAAGTGTGTTGAATTGATGTTGTGCTGCACAGACATGTGAGTAATTTTACGTGTGTTTAGAAATTTTCGAGCGAATTGTACATGTGTTGAATTTGTGTGTTGAATTGTATGTGTGTTGAATTGACGTTGTGCGGTGGAGACGTGTAACCAGATCTGATTAGATCTAACGAGATCAATGCCTGATCAGATCTGTTTAAATCTGATCAGATCTGAATAGATCTGACTAGATCTAACCAGATCTGACTAGATCTAACCAGATCTGATTAGATCTAACTAGATCTAATCAAGTCCATTTATATCGGTCCATCAGATTTAACCAGATCTAATCAGATCTAGTCAGATCCAATCAGATCTAGTTTGATCCAATCAGATCTAGTCAGATATGATCAAATCCAATCCAATTCACATTATGATGCATCAGGCGATGGACGAAAACTTTATAAAGTAGAATTTAATAAAACTGAAAATAGCAGACATTTGACAATTCCTAGTTTTGTTGAATTTCTTCAACAGATACATTATTTAAAAAAAATGAAAAATATGCACATGTAGAAAATTCATAGAACTATAAATACGACTTCTTTGAAATGTTCATTAAATGAAAATTTATCTGTTTAAAAAAATCCACAATGTGTCAGATCTGTGCTCATTTCATTATCATAGAATTTCATATTTATTTCCGCGGATGATTCTGCATTCCATTTGGGCAGTCCCGACTTTCCTCCGGAGTTATTTCCTCTAATATTTCTGATTTTCTTCAATTATCACGATTTAAATTTCAAATGATATCAAGGAATCGTGTGATAGCTGAATGGTTAATAGTACGGGAGCCCACGACCAAAACCATGTCTCATCGCAACCCGGACAAAAGCTTATGGAAAAGTTAGATTATAAGATTCTGAATCCAACTGGATGGACAAGAACGCTCTAAAGTGTCACAGCTTCACGTCGGTCCAGTTCTGCTATGTCAAAAAAAAAGGCAGCTGGTTTTATTACAATCTGTCTGATATCAGACATGTACATAGATTTTGTCATTATATTGTGAAAAAGTTCGTTTTCAGACATTTTGCGTGTCACATTTAGCCTGAACACATTTTCAAAAGTGTCAACAAATTTTGCCGTAGTGTATCATAGCAACCCGAATCAATTCTTTTTTTAATTTTTCGTATTGCCATCACGATTACCAAAATACTTTTTTCAGACATTTTCTATGTCACCTATCAATTTTAACCCTTTGAGCGTCAAAATTATTCCACACTCTGCGTGCAACCGACAGTAGGCGTTCGAATGCGTGGCAGCCCAGGAGCGTACGAAGGATAAGGTGGGTAAGAAAATAAATGAGAAATATTTTTTATTTAACCAGTTTTTATTTTGTCAACGTTTGTGATATTTGGATAAAAACATTTCTCTTTGCATAAAGTTACTTTACATTGAGCACATTGCCAACTACTTCGTATACTATAATTAATAGTAGTACGGCACTGTTGACATATGTACGGTACTGGTTGGGATAGAGAAGGGGACACACGCTCGAACCAACACTATGGCAGCACACTAATACCACTACGATCTCACATTCGATTGGCCGGCCTCCCACTATCGCTCACACGTAGATTCCTGAAGATTTTGACGCTCAAAGGATTAAGGCCTGTTTCATCCGACTAAATTTTGATTATTTGATCAAAATTGAGGAAAAAATTCACGGAAGCTGCACGCATGATTCGGGGGGGGGGGGGGGGGGTTGAAAATTTTTCAGGGGGCTGGGGAGGCTGTTCTCAATACTCGGAAAATTGTGAAAATAAAAAGGCAGCCTTTTATTTTTGGAAATACACAAATAAAACCATTTAATCTTATGTTTTTGAAAAAAAATTAGAAAACAATTCAGGGAAGCTGCACGCATGATCCGAAAGCATTGTAAATTTTTAAAGGGGCTGGGGAGGTGGTTATCAATACGCGGAAAATTGTGAAAATGAAAAGGCGGTCCATGATTTTCGGATATAAATGATTAAAACCGTTTAATCTTA
Organism: Aleiodes leptofemur; assembly: GCA_963942555.1. NCBI lineage: Eukaryota > Metazoa > Arthropoda > Insecta > Hymenoptera > Braconidae > Aleiodes > Aleiodes leptofemur. The sequence continues at coordinate 9,828,275 of OZ012609.1, forward strand.
CGTTTCCTCAAAAAAATTAGAAAAAAAATCAGGGAAGCTGCATGCATGATCCGGGGGGGGGGGGGGGGGGGGGTTGAAAATGTTCAGGGGGGTCAGGAACGTGGTTCTTAATATGCGGAAAATTGAGGAAATAAAAAGTAGCCCCCGATTTTTGGAAATAAATCAATAAGATTTATAGCGCGAGTCCTTCACTACTTTCTTGAACGTCACTGCGTTCACCTAAATTCTCCGAACTCCACGCTATTTCTCACTCTCAAATAATTCTAATATATATACTAAAAATAATCACAATAACTTGGACAATATTTTCCCGACAATTGTATACAACGGATAACTTTAGTCTTTTCTTTTTACACTGATACTTCTAGTCTTTTCTTTCACTGTATCCAACGTTGATCCTGGTGATCTCCAACTTTCCTCGCTGTTGGCCAACGTCCCTTAGTGTTGGCTACTGCTGGACCAAATGAATGGATGCTGCGTCTTCCCAGATTCCTTTCGGCTGTCCGTGGTGCTGCTAATTTGCTTATGGGACTGGGAAAAATCCTTCCCAGTCCTCCTCTCGTACTTTCCTCCAAATTTTGGAGTTAAATCATACAAAAATAAACAAAAACAATTAGTGAGGTCATCAAAATTTGCTGACCTCACCCTGGACATATGCTGCATTAACTCTTTGTGAGTCCCATCCTCACCGGGTACCATTATCGCGATTTTAATAAAAATAATTAATTTTTCCGAATTTTATTGATTCTGTGACGGTAAAAACCGTTACAACCTCAATTTTCATTTGAAAATTGATAGAAATGTTCAATCTGGAGTTTTATCAAAAAAAATTGCAGAAAAATTCAGGGGAGCTGCACACATGATCCGAGGGAGCTGAGAATTTTTCTAGGGGCTGCGGACGCTGTTCTCAATACGCGCAGGATTGGGAAGATGAAAAAGCAGCTCCTGATATCTGTAACTAAATTAATAAAATCGTTTCTCTTCAAGTTTTTTGTAAATAATTTAGGAAAACAATTTGAAGAGAGTGCGCACAGGATCCGAGAGGTATGAAAAATTTTCTGGGGTTGGGGGAGGTTGTTCCCAGTAAGAGAAAAGCTCAGAATCAAGAAAGGCAGCCCCTGATTTCGTGGGAAAATTCAATAAAATTGTTCAATTTTAATTTTCTTTCAAGTACTTTAGAAGGTCATTCAGGAGGGTTGCACGCACGATCAGAGAGTGCTGGGATCATAGGCTGAGATAGAGCAAGTGCCTCTCCAGCCCCCACCAAAATTTTCAACCCCCTCGGATCATGCGTGCAACTCCATGGAATTTCTTTCCATTTTTTTTTTGAGAAAACTCATGATTAAACGATTTCATCAGTTTATTTTCGAAAATCGGGGACTGCCTTTTCATTTTCCCAATTCTTTGCGTATTAAGAACCATCTCCCTAGTCCCCATAAAAATTTCCAGTCCCCTCAGATCAAGTGTGCATTCCCTCTGAATTTTTTTCCGAAATTATTTACAAAAAAATTGAAGAGAGATGGTTTTATTAATTTATTTTCAAAAATCACGGGCTATCTTTTCATTTTCCAAATTCGTCGTGTTTTGAGAACCACCTCCACAACCCTTATAAGAATTTCCAGCCCCCTCGGATCATGAATACAGCACCCCAGAATTTTTTTTGAAAAAATTTAAGATTAAATAGTTTTATCAATTTATTGTCAAAAATCGGGGCTGCTTTTGAACCATCCCAATTTTTCGCATATTGTTCCGTGTCAAATGACTGGTAGAATTAAAATATTATTTCGTCTGTTTTACCAAGACTCCATAAAATTCTTCCAAATACATTTTTTCACTTTTTGTCATTTGAGGAGTAAATAATCCTCAAATTTATGACCTTTCCTTTTCTTGACTGTCTCCAAGAGTCTTGGGCCAAGACCCTTGTTTTTAACACGTGTGGGGTAATAAAATCCCTACACAAAAAATCCTTTGTAAATTCTTATTTTTGTTTATTTTTAAATATTCGAAAGAGAGTGAAATTCGTCACGACTCAATCTTTCGACCACCCAACAGTTTTCACATCCTCTCAAGTTTTAACTCACCAATAATAACAGAGAAAAACAATTTCCACCAATCAGCAAATCCTTATGTCCCTTCCTGGTTATTCCCGAATCCCCACTACAAAATATTTTAGGATAACGAGAGCTGCTATGTTACATTTTAAGTTAGATACTTTTCGACTTCGTAAAAAGACAGACACGACGTTTAGTCCTGAGCTGATCGAATTATTGAAATTAATAATAAGAAACAATTTTGAGTGCAATTAAAAATAAGAACTCTTCTAAAACCTTTCAAGGAATATTAATAATTTAATGAGTGCAATAGTTTTGTGTGGACTTTCATAAACATTGATTCTTCAGTTTAATTCATGATTTTTTTTATGTGAAAATCTAATCTTTTTGAATTATCATTTTGTGCTATTTCTATTTTTAAAATATATATAACAGATTAGTGTATGTTGTGTTTAATTCCTTTAATTCATTCCTCATCATTGATCTAAGCACCTGCGGTTATCGAGACATTGGTCGTTAACCTGCCCGTACGGAGTAAAATTTGACGTACCTGAAATTCTGGTATACCTGGGATTTACAACCCCAGAGAAGGGTTTACGCTCAGTAAAACTATCGCGTCAAATCCCGTATACATATTGAGAATCACTTTCCTAGCTCCCACCAAAATTTCCAGCTTCCTCAGATCATGTGCGCATTCCCACTGAATTGTTTCCGAAATTGTTTGCAAAAAACTTGAAAAGAAACGGATTTATCAATTTATCCCTGGGAAATCAAGGGCCTTCCTATTTTCCCTCCTCTTCTCGTCTTGAGAACAGCCTCCACAACCCCCACTAAAATTTTGAACCCCCTCAGATCATGCTTGCAGCTCCCCTGAATTTTCTTCCAAGTATTTTCGAGAAAACTTAAGATTAAACAGTTTTTTCAATGTATTCTCCAAAATTAGGGGCTACATTTTCATTTCTCCACTTTTTCTTATATTGAGGACCACCACCCCGGGATAAAATTTTTGAGTCTTTTGAGAGTCTTTTACGGTCTTCAAAGACTCTCAGAAAGACTTTTCGGTCTCTGGAGTGTCTCGCAAGTCCCGCAACTGTCTCTACAGTGTCTCTCGTGTCTTTCTGTGTCTCTCCCGTAAGGACTTCTATCTTTGCTGGTCTTTCCTGTGAAGACTTCTATCTTTGCTGGTCTTTCCCGTAAGGACTCGAATCTCTGTTGGGCTTTCAATGAATTTATGGAGATGTACAAAGACATGAGTCCTCACGGGAGAGACTGAAAAATGAATCAACTCTTCCATTTTAACTCAATAATTTTTAAGTTCTAAATTTTTACAATATTTGGAAATTATGGTTTTTTTTCATATTTGACTTCAATCAAAATTCCCAACATTAAGGGAAACTAGGGTGAAACGTACGTAAGGAATAAATGGATACATTTTATAGTCTTGTTGTTTATACTATGAAAAACTTTTGAAATTGATAAAAATATTGAAGATGGGTTTTTGTCTCTTGATTTTATTAGAAAGCTGAAAAAATTTGTGCTGAAAATTATGTGTCTGAAATTTTTTGTTTTAATTTTTTAATTGTTCAATTTCCGATCCTCCACTCAATAGAAATTTGCAGCCGTTATTCTTTAAAAATTGAAAAAGAAATATGCGATGCATATTTGAGCCCAATTGAGATAAGGAAAAGTATATGTTTCAGATTAGCAGCGGGCAACGGAAGAATTTCAGGCGATCACCAGAGTTAAGCAGCATCGAACACAGTCAGTACTTGGATGGGTGACCGCCTGGACTATCTCAAGAACTACCGGACCGATTTCCTTTTTTTTTTTTTTCATTCACTTCATTTTTATGTGATTATAATTATTGTCATGATAGGTGATTTTTAATGATATAATTAGGCGAGAAATAGGAAAAAACGTTAATTAGCAGCATGAGAATCGTGGTCGCGATGCGTGAGTCTCTGCGCTGAGGACTCTGGTTCGTTGAGCAGGGACTGAGAGTCCCTGTAGGAGAGACACGTGTCCCGTACGGGAGGTCAGCAAGGTGTCTCTGGAAAGTCCCTGCCATGGCGCGAATAGGGACTCTGTAGAGACCGGGACAGGAGTCTTTCAACCACTGGAAGACTCGATTTTTTTCATCCCGGGACCTCAACCCCTACAAAAGTTTCCAGCTTCCTCCGATCATGTGCGCATTCTCTCTGATTTTTTTCCGAATTATTCACAAAAAACTTGGAGAGAAACGGTTTTATTAATTGATTTTCGAGAATGAGGGGCTGCCTTTCCATTTTCGTAATCTTTCGTGTACGGGGAACTACCTTTCCAACCCCCTTAAAAATTTTCAACCCCCCCGGATCATGCGTGCAAGTTCCCTGAATTTTTCTACCATTTTTTTGAGGAAAGTTAAGATTAAACAGCTTTATTGTTTTTTTTTATTATTTCACCTCCGCCGTCCACTCACATGGCACAGTGCGCGGGCCACTCAGCGGTACAGTCACCAGAGACATTCATTTCATATGTCTCAATTTGACATTTTCATGATTTTCAAGAATCTAAGAGCTGTCTGATTAGCAAGATGGGACACTGAATTTGTCTGATTTCAATTTTTTCTATATATGGGCAACCTATTTTAACATGTCCACCCGTTTTCAGACAGATTGCTATGATACCGGTCGGTAAAATTCTTTGACATTTTCAAAAATGTCTCAAAATGAAAAATGCTCAGATTTTCTTCTGAAAAATGACTTTTCCGCATGAACTAGCTCGAATCTACTGATAAAACGGGTTTTCAGATGGGTTGCTATGATGTTTCTTTTCAAAATGGTCGCCTGACTATGACCGACACTATGGACGTCTGAAAAACATCTTTTCAGTATATTGGATTCATCATTCAACAATATTTCAAAAATCAGACAGATTGTTATGATACAGGTCGGGAAAATTTGTTGACATTTTTGGAAAAGCGGCCAGGTCAAAGGTGACACGGAAAATTTCTGAAATTTGGATTTTTTGGTTCCGGGTGATCATACTATCAAGGCTATACGTTTTTGGCCGGGTTGCTATGATGCAAAAATCTTGGTCGTGGACTCCCGTACTATAAGGTAATAGTCTATTACTGCTAGGGTCCCGGATTCGATCCCGCTGAGGCGCATTCTTTTTTCGATTTTTTTTGCTTCAAAAACTCCAATTTTGATTCATTTGTTTAGCGAAGAATTCAGATTTTCATTTATTTTTCATTTTCTCTAAAAATTGAAAATTGTCATTCCGGATTTTTCGCAGATCCAATTGGATCTGATCAGATCTGAGAAACTCAGATCTAATTTGATCTAATTAGATCTGATCGGAGCGTGCCAATTCTCAGATCTGATCAGATCTAAGGAACTCAGATTTAATTAGATCTGCTAGGGAAGTTTATGTATTTACCCCGAAAATGAAAAATCGATTTTTTGATGGATCTTAACGTTTTGAGACCTCCACAACATTTTCTGATAGTTTTTAGAAACATGTCTGTATGTGTGTGTGTGTATGTGTATGTGTCCAATTTTTTCGTTCACGTTTTCTCGTTAATCAATAATGCGATGGAGATGATCAATATCGGAATCAAAGCATCTCGATATAGACTAGTGTTGATTAGATTTTGGTTGAAATCGGTTCAGCGATTTCTTAGTTTTTTATGAGAACATAATCAAATGTCTTCCACAATATGTCCGCTCCTATTAGTGATAGCGTAAAAATGCCAAATGGAGGTGAGAGGTGGAATCATTCGTCAGCAATCCATGTGGTTTTCCATGAAAAATATCGATTATTGAGATATATATGGAACCTTCCGTAGAAATCCGTTGTTGAACGTTAATTATCTCCAGAATCAGTCTTTAAGGGGGAAACCAGTTCAGAAGGCCGAAATTTTGGTGTTTTTCGGGAATTTTTTGAACAGGGAAGGATTAAGTAGACATTGTTTGAACTTGAAGGGTATTTTATTTATGTTTTGAAGTATACATAAGAATTTGTTCAAGTCATTTCCGCCAGAAATAGAGCCTTTAGGACGTAGTGCCCATGGACGATTGCCATCTGAGTTTTTTGCTGGTGGGCATTCCAGAAGTCGCAATTTTGATCTGTCATCGTCACAATTTTTTGTTTTCGTTAACAACATATTTTCTAAGAATATGAACCTCATTGCGATCAAAAAAATTGAAAATTGCATGTTATAGAGGTGTTTGAACACAATGTCATGTTTTGACAAAAAATTCCCGAAAAACACCAAAATTTCGGCCTTCTGAACTGGTTTCCCCCTTAATGAATGAATAAATGAATGAATCAATGAACAAATGACAAATGATCCCATCTCTCACCTCCATCCAGAATTTTCATACTACCACTAATAGAACTGCAAATGTTCAGCTATGTCCTTTCATATTAAAAAAAATTGTAAAAAAAATCGACAATTTAAAAAAATCCTAAATATCAAAATAAAATTGATTTTGGAAATGTATGTTGAGGAAGAAAGGTTGGCGGAGTCCAATTCAAGGAAATTTCGGGAAAAATTTCGAAATTTAAAAAAAAAAAAAAAAAATTGAAAAATATAAGTTTTTTTTTTTTTAAATCGAAAATTCTGAAATCTCCGAAGGATCTGAACTATTGAAATGAAACTGTTTTTTTTTCCTTCAACAATGTGTATAACTCGTGCGAATATGGACAATTCAGTGTTTCTCGGAATTAATGACGTGATAGCGATTTTCAATGTGAGAAATTTAGTGATGAATTACTTTACGATTAATTAATTTACAGATTCCCAAAACAGTATGGACTCCACAAAGTACACTGAGAGAAAAGTCACCGGGATACCGGAAGAAGAAATTCTTGAATCAAGAAAATCATATCTGCTACCTGAACATCTTGGGAAAAGAACACAATTGATTAGCCCAGACCGTTTTAGTATTGAAGCGAGAAATTGTGTGTAACCTCATGAGTTCTTGGTTCAAGAAAAATCAAATGTCAGTGAATATTATGAAAGGTTTCATGAAATGAGTAATTGCTCGTTCCAAGAATTTCGAATTTCGAGTGAGATTTTCTGATGAATTTGATTGAAGTATTCTGAGAGATAGACAAAAACATGAAGAGTTGTCTGAAAAATTTTATTAACTACGGGAAGATGAAGCTGACTGATTAAGGGGGGGGGGGGGGGGGTAGGGTATTTAATTTTTTTTTTCTCGATTTTTTGAAAAGTTTTGAGGTGAAGGACCATATTTCAGGAATATTCTGTGAAAATTTCAAGTCGATCCGAGAAAAATTGACGGTAATACAGCATTTTTAGTATGAGTGGTTTAGAATCGAGCTCAAATCAAAACTACGCTTCCAAGCAAAGAAGGTCACGTTAGCCATAGACAAGAGTGGAAACGTATTCTGGACACCTCTGATGATAGTTTCATATTGTGCGGACGCGGAATTGACAACTCTATGTAAGTAAAAAGTTTAGATTTCAAAACTTAAGTTCAAACTTCAAATCGATTTTCCCACAACTTGCTTTTTAAAAGTCGGTGGACACTCTCACTCAGAACCTACTGAACCGATCGATTTGATTTTTTGCACACTTTTTTAAAACATATTCAGCGAGGTAACGCTGTCGAGTTTTTTCATTTTTTTTTATTTTTAGTATTTTTTATAGGAGCTTGAATGTTGGTTTTTTAGTCGAAAATCGGGTTTTTGACTTTAAAGTGCAACCAAAAATCCAAAAATGTGAAAAAAAAATTTTAATCTTATAAACAAACGGAATCGCTTCGCTTTTTTCGTTTTAGATGATCCAGTCTTGAGTTCCGCTGTCCACCGCAAAACGCTTTTTTCCGAGGCGCCTGACAAGAGCTGCTCCCACTGGCTCAAATCTTTATATTTTTCCACGAAAATTTCACAGAGTCTTCTTGAAATGTGACTTCAGAATACCCCATGGGAACAACATCATTTATATTAACTGTTTCGTCAATAAAAATTCATAAAAATATGTCTTTTTTTTTGACCGAATTAACCCTACCCCCCCTTAAGGTAAGTGTTGAATTTACACGTATTCGGAATCAACTTCGAGAAATAATCAACTAACTGAGCTGAGCTGGAAATATTATGGTAATGAGAAAGTCGTTAATTGCAATGATGAGTGCTGTATTTAATAGATTTCATGAATTATTAGCTCAAGAAAATAGGACTAATTTGTCCGAGTAGAGAAGTTCTTGGGAGAAGAATCTGATTTTCTGCATTTCCGAGCCCCAGATCTCCGTACTGGATCGAAGAATGTTGAACAGAACGCTTGTACATCTTAATGGAGACTATTTCTTTTTTAATGGAGAGATGAATTATTTGACCGAAAATTTTCTGGAATGGATGTAGAACGTACGATTCTGTTGATGACGAAGTATGTATTATTCTGAAGAATATAAGGACTGATCATTAAAAAATCCAAATTGATGGGGGACAAGAATCTTCTCCTTACAAGAAATTTGATGTGGTATGCAAAAAATTATTTTCCTGGAGAAATATATTCCAGTCTATCATGGAATACCGGAAACGTTATGAGAAAACAATAATCAATTAACGACTGTTAATATAAATCCACGATTATATTGGATTGAATTGGGAGTATTTTCATTCAATGGGATCGCGTAATAAAAAAGTTTGTCACAAGAATATGTTTTCCCTAACGAAACTCCATGACATTTCGCCCAATCATTATATTTTTAAGTAGACCAGGTTTTTATATTCAATGAGCCTACTATTTGCTACAGAATGAACATTTGTAGTTGAATATAGACAGCATGCAATTGTACGGGAAGCTGGATTGTTTTTTCTCATGATAATATGAAATTGACACAATATTGACATCATTACTCTCCATCGTTGATTATCTCTGTAGAAGAGATCGAAGAACGCTGAAGAAGTCACAGTGTTCCCTATAGGAAAATTATAGTGTAAAAGGAAGAAGGACTTCAGAAAAATGTGAGTAGTAATTGAATCAATTGAGGCGTCACAATATTCATGACTAGTCATGAAATTCTTGCCTCAAGAAGATAAAAACTCACGAGTAATTTTTGATTTTTGGCAACCAATATGATTTTTCTTTAGGGCATACCATCCATTCTTCTGTCAAGATTGTGGAAAATTCTTCTGAAATTTAACCAACTGGAGGATTTGTTTTCTGTGTTTTCAAATAATTCTACGTATACGTAATACTAAAATTATTAGTGCTAGTATGCAATGGATCGAGATATTGGTTGGGGTAAAACTCTGATAGACTGTAAAGGATTCCAGAATCAATAGAGGAATCACTGGATTCATTACCAGCAGTCGAATTCTAGCCTCAAAAGGATGAACGATCATGAGAAATTCTTGGCTTCCGTCAACCGCCATCGCTGTATTCAAGGATATACACTGTATTCTTCTATCAAGAATTTTTTTTTTTTCATTTCATGAAATTAATTTTCAGCAATATCTTATCCTGTTTTCTTTGAATATAAAAAACTGTATTCTTCTATCATGGTTTTTTTGCAATTCATGTGATCGAAATTTGTTTTTTTCTTTCATTTGAAACTTTCTTGCGTGAATAAAAAAAATGAATTAATTGTGCAGTCATGTTTATTTATTCCCCGAGGGTTATTCATACCCAAGGGTATCAAAAATAGGGTAAACGGTCCAGTCCGTGACCACTCACCAGTGAATGACCGATGGACAGAATAATCATTATAGTAATTTTATAATTGAATTTAAACTTGTTATTCACTTGTATATGCAATCTTACATGTATTCATCATCATTTAATAACGAAGAATCGAAGAAATTCATAGAATTATCATTCAAATAAATTGAGATTATACAGGCGCTCCTGAGATTATTAGGAAAACGCTCATTTTGACCTAAAATCTGTGAAAACAAGGAATTCGGGAAACTATGTATTTTTACAGTAATAGTTGATTTTGCTATGAAACCAAAAATTACTCATCATTGTTATGAGTTAATAATCATTAAAATTGACTTTCTGTACATGAAATTGAACATAATGATTAGTTTTTCTTAATTTTATGCCAGTCATTCACTGGTATACTTCATTACTCTATTGAGCTGGTGAATGACCGACCAGTCATTCATTGGTAAGTCAGAAATTCGTCAGTACCACTGAATGACTGTCTGAGGAATTATAGAAGATTTGCAAGCAGAAGGAGCTTCTGATATGTCAAAAGATCTATCTTGCATCACTAATATGGACAATTTTCAATTTATAAAGTCAGAAACTTTATCGTTAAACTAAAATGTTGGAGATAACTTAATTAATAGATATGAGGCATTCTACGCTATTCCCTTATTCTTTGATATTTATTTTTCGATTTTGTTCATTTTTGGATATGTATTTGGAATGGCGTAGGAAAGTCTTCAATGGAAACAAAAAAAATATCCAAAAATTATGACCATTTAAAATTTTGAAAAACGGTGAAGATTCCCATTTGACTCCAGCTTTGAATGTTCCTATCTCGTTCAATATCAGTTTTATGAAGGAAATGCAAGAGTACTTTCTTATTGCTGAAGAGCGTATAATTACAACGAAAATTTATTTGCTGGGAATCTTCACCGTCCTGTAGGAATGGGCGTCTTCACCGTTTTTTCAAAATTTTAAATGGTCATGATTTAAAAAAAAAACAATTTTCTTTGTTCCCGTGGCAAATGACTTTCACAAGCTATTCCAATAATATATCTAAAAATGAACGAAATTGAGGAAAAAAGCTTGAAAAATGAGTGAGATAACGTGGAGTGCCTCATATATAACAGAGTTTTTTTTTGAGACTGACATGCTTCAGCTAAATAACGATCTGGTGATAACAATGTAGAAGTCATAGATAGTAAAAATAATATTACATATTGAAGTTTGTTAATTGTTTAAATCTCCTACAGATCTGTCTGCATAATTTAATCATTAACTAGGCATAAGATAATTCCACACTGAGGGAAAAAAAATATTTATTAAACGGAAAACATCCACTGGCAAACAATTTCCCGATTGACATGAACTATGTAATATTCCTAGAAAAAATTTTTTTCTCTCAGTGCAAAATGTTATAATTGATGATTTCATGTTAATAGAGTTCAAGAATATTTTTATACATCTAAAAATAATCTGTTTCAGAAAATTAAGATATATATCTTAATACATAAATACTGTGATGGCAAGAATTCGTTGAAGAGAAACAATGCATTTTCAACTGAATAATAGAATATAGTTTTTTCATTAAGTGGAGTTAATAATCTTCTCGTTCAGATGAAAAAACAAATGTAGAAATCAATTTGCATACTTTAAGCAGTAAGTTAATACATCGGTCATTTACTGGACCACTCCCAGTCATTCAATGGGCAAGAGCGGTCATTCACTGGGTCTTGGTTCTCTACTCTATTTTTTATTAGTTTACAAAAAACCGTAATGAAATTGAGGAGATAGCACGATGAAGACTGGAAGAAGAATGATTGCTGAATACCATTATATTAATCAAACTGAGTTTAAAAATTAATTACTATTTTTCATCAGTAGAAATATCTTTCACTACAACAGTTCGGTCATTCACTGGTCGTGTTACCCTAATCCAGATTCTGGATGTAGTGAAATAGCCAAAGTAAATTCTTTAACAATTTGGACTCAGAGCCCGTGGGGTCGCTTGAGCGTTAAACCCCAATAATTGTTTTTCATGTTTGAATCCGCTCAATTTTTTCAATTTATGAATTCTTAGACGATACTGGACTTGCGGAAAAAATTAGACATCTGGTGGGCATTTCATTCACTATACGGGATTTACCTATGAACTGTTCTTTTCTTGATTCAAATTTCAGGAATTCTTGAGCGAAAAAGCTGTATTATTGAAAGGATCGTTCTGAATCTGAGAATTGTCCTCTGCAGACAATTTCCTATTTTCGTTAGATGGCGCTGCATGAGTGATTACTTGCAGAGGACAATTCTCAGATTCACTCTGAGTCCAAATTGCCAAAGAATTTACTTTGGCTATTTTACTACATCCAGAATCTGGATTATTTTTGATACCCTTGGGTATGAATAACCCTCGGAGAATAAATAAACACGACTGCACAATTAATTAATTTTTTTTTATTCACGCAAGAAAGTTTCAAATGAAAGAAAAAAAAACAAATTTCGATTACATGAATTGCAAAAAAAATCTTGATAAAAGAATACAGTTTTTATATTCAAAGAAAACAGAATAAAATATTACTGAAAATAAATTTCATGAAATGAAAAAAAAATTAAATTCTTGATAGAAGAATACAGTGTATATTCTTAAATAAAGCGAAGAAAATTATTACAAAATATAAATTAGATGAATTGAAAAGGAGAACATTAATTCTTGATAGAAGAATACAGTGTATATCCTTAAATACAGCGATGGCGGTTGACGGAAGCCAAGAATTACTCATGAGCACTCATCCTCTTGAGGCTAGAATTCGACTGCTGGTAATGAATCCAGTGATTTCTCTATTGATTCCGGAATCCCTTACAATCTATCAGAGTTTTACTTCAACCAATATCTCGATCCATTGCATACTAGCATTCATAATTTTAATATTACGTATGCATAGAATGATTTGAAAATATAGAGAACAAATCCTCCAGTTGGTTAGATTTCAGAAGAATTTTCCGTAATCTTGACAGAAGAATGGATGGTATGCCCTCAAGAAAAATCATATTTGTTGCCAAAAATCAAAAATTACTCGTGAGTTTTTATCTTTTTGAGGCAAGAATTTCATGACTAGTCATGAATATTGTGACTTCTCAATTGATTCAATTATTACTTACGTTTTTCTGAAGTCCTTCTTCCTTTTACACTATAATTTTTCTATCTGAAACACTGTAACTTCCCCAACGTTCTTCGATCTCTTCTACAGAGATAATCAACGATGGAGAGTAATGATGTCAATATTGTGTGAATTTCATATTATCATGAGAAAAAACAATCCAGCTTTTCGTACAATTGCATGCTGTCTATATTCAACTACAATTGTTCATTCCGTAGCAAATAGTAGGCTCATTGAATATAAAAACCTGGTCTCCTTAAAAATATAGTGATTGGGCGAAATTTCATAGAGTTTCGTTAGGGAAAACATATTCTTGTGACAAACTTCTTTATGACGTGATTCCATTGAATGAAAATACTCCCAATTTAATCCAATATAATTGTGGATTCATATTAATAGTCGTTAATCAATTATTTTTTTCTCATAACGTTTCCGGTATTCCACGATAGAATGGAATATATTTCTCCACGAAAATAATTTTTTGCATACCACATCAAATTTCTTGTAAGGAGACGATTTTTGTCCCCATCGGTTTGGATTTTTTAATGATCAGTCCCTATATTCTTGAAAATAATACATACTTCGTCATCAATAGAATCGTACGTTCTACATCCATTTCAGAAAATTTTCGGTCGAATGATTCATCTCTTCATTAAAAAAGAAATAATCTCCATTAAGATGTACAAGCGTTCTGTTCAACATTCTTCGATCCAGTACGGAGATCTGGGGCTCGGGAATGCAGAAAATCAGATTCTTCTCCCACGAACTTCTCTACTCGGACAAATTAGTCCTATTTTCTTGAGCTAATAATTCATAAATATCTATTAAATACAGCAGTTATCATCGCAATCAACGGCTTTCTCATTACCATAAAATTTCCAACTTAGCTCAGTTAGTTGATTATTTCTCGAAGTTGATTCTGAATACGTGTAAATTCTACACTTACCTTAATCAGTCAACTTCAACTTCCCCGAGTTCATTAAATTCTTCGGCCAAGCTCTTCGTGTTTTTGTTCATCTCCTAAAGTATAAATCTCTTGAATCTATATAAATTTCTTGTTCAAGCCCCCAATTTCTTCAAACAGCTCATCATTCAATTCTTTCAAGTCCAGGATTTCTTTGGATTGAATTTAACATGATTGGTCGAAATGCGTGGAGATCTTGAGTCAAGAAACTTGATTCTACACAGCGGAAATACTTTTCGTCATTGGGACTCACCCAAATTCACACTCATATTCAGTGGTCTGTTCCCAAGAAAGTCATTTTCTCAGGAGCAACTCTTCTTTATTCCATTCAATATATTCACAGTCGAGAACATATTTTCTTGGAACAAGAAACTATGTTTCTGGTAAATCGATACTTTTTTTCTCAGTGTGCAACAGCAGATGAATCATCATTTTTTTCTAATGATGTGTCAGAGGAATTATCGGGAAGTTCTTAGTGTGATTGAAAGAATCACACTCATTTCAATATATATGAACTAACTCATCACAATCAGATCATGAGCAAGCAATAACCCACACAATTCGCAAGCGAGCAACTACGCACTACACTGTTAAAAAATTTTGGCCAGAAATTACTGTAAATGTGCTGGAAGTTTTACATTATTTTTAACAGTGTTCTCTATTCGCGAGTGACCGTAGCGAGCGAGCAAATACGCACCTCTAGTTCGTATAATACTCCTCCTAAACATTCTATCTACATATTAGGATGTTGGTTCTCAGTGTCTTATAAGTATTCTCTCATCGAGTTATAAGTTATAACTCGATGAGAAAATACTTTGTTAAATCAACTGAAATGGTTTCAAGAAACTCATGTTACTGCGAAAATAAGAAGTTTATTCGGGTGAACAATATATTTTTTTTTTCTGAAGGAGAGGAAGGATTAATAAAAATTCAAAGAAATGTATTGTTCACTTTAAGAACTGAGACCACTGTAGAATTTTTTAAAAATAGATTTTTTTTCTTGCCCAACAAAAATCGTTTGAACCCTTGAGAATGTGTAGGAAGGGAGTTTACCACCTGATACCCATTTTTTAAAATGGAATATTGAAATTTTCCCGGAGCATTTCTTCATATTTATAGCATACGTCAAAACTCTAAACGCGTTTATCTCAGAACACGATTTTTCAAGACTGCAAGCAACATAACTCGAACAGTTTCCATTTTTTTAAGTTGATTTCTTGACAGTACCTTCGAAATGACATTCCGAAGCAAAATACGAGGGATTTTTCAAAAATGTCGATTTGCCCCTTTTTGATTTAGAAAAAAATACCTTTTTTTTGTCAAACATTGACCGTTATAATGCAAATCCCCGCCAATTGCTGAAAAATCAATTTTTTTCAAAATCCACTACGTACTTCGCTGGCTACCCATGTTGGGTTGTCCAACTCGGCCAACACTCGGTACAACTTTGGGTAATCTATCTTTGATGTTGGGAAAGAACCGGCCGATATTCGAACCGATACTGGAATGTCACTCGAGCGCGGTGGTGGTCGCGATGTTTTACGCACCCGAGTCGAAAAATAAGTCTTCATAAGACGTAGTTTTGACTTCAAAATTGTCCTCGTTTTCGGAGGTATTTTGGAGATTTCCAACATCAACGTGAAGTTGAACGACGCCCATTTCGGTAGAAGTCATAAAAGTATTGAAGTCATTTGGTGTCAAAATATCGTTTTGAATCGTCGTTACTCAAAAAGGACAAGTCATAACGACAAAAATCTTCGTTCGACTTCAATATTTAATGAGGATAGCACGACTTTTGGCTTGGAGTTGACGTTGGATAGTTTCATTTTTATGACCCTTCAAGGATATGTCTATCTCTCTCTAATCCTTTCATGGCTCAAGGGAGGATGGGATTACAGGTATAAAAATGGGGGTTCTCCCATTTTTCTTGCACGATTGAAATCACTCATTTGAAAATTTAAAAACTAGTTCATTTATTCACGCGTGAATTGGAAAAAATATAAAACATACAGACCACTGAAGACAGGCTACTTCAATCAAGAATGATAAAAATCTTAAAGTTGTGAACTTTTTTCTCCGTCTCCCTCTAATCTAATACCTCTATGCAACTAACATATCATATATTTAAACACGTAAATATATCTGATACATCATATAAATTATATTTTACATATTTCAAAGATACCATGGAAGCACCAATTATCGGGAAGTTAAGGAAATGGCACTAGTATCTGGACAGCGAGAATTAACTTATTAAAATGGTAAAAGATTTCATTTCAGTGAATCAAACAGTTCAATTGATTTTCATTTTCACACTTTGCAAGTATTGAAAAATCTGGTTTTCTCACGCAAATAGTCTTTATTAGTATATCTTGCCGCTCCGTTAACTGGCTCCACCATGGTGATAGCGTCCTAAATCCTGATAGGAAAATTAAATTAGCAGGCAGAATATCACTTCTGTGTTTCCCTATCCAAAAAATTAATGCAGAAATTACGACTAACTGAACAGTACAACACTTTACACATAAATTCACTCAGACTGCCTTGAGTGATGCACTCCTTACAAGGATTGGTTTAAGACTGAATTTTCGATGCCTCTAGTCTTTTAATTTTCCAAAGATGGCGAGAAAATACCTCGAACCTTCGTACTTTTCAGTATATTTTATTTTACCAGCCTCTCGTCTTAAAAATGGGAAAAATCTGATGAAAAATAGGACCGCGTGTACGAGCCATAACTGTACCAAGTACGTCGTACTGGCAGCCCTTTGACCATTGCGGGTTTTGTTACCTGAGAAAAGCATAAAATATTGGTCAATTTAAAAAATCAAAATTTTCAACAATTTTTTCTTCATGTAATATTTCATTTAATTCAGTCTCTGAAAGTGCATCAGAAATTTCGACCCCACAGCAAGATAAAAATTTTCTAATTTCAACAAATACTAATATTTTTCAAAGTCGAATTGAGTCTGAAAATTTTCTAAGTTCCTGGGGGTCTGTTCTCGAATGTCGGAAATATGTTATTCGTGTGGGAAATGTGTTCCGTATACGAAAGATTTCTAGACGAAAATTTTTTTCCCCAGCGAAATTCAATTTCCCATGGGAATCAATTTATGACACGGAATGAAAATGAATTCCTAATGGAAAAATTACCGTGCAAAGTTGTCTGATGCAGATATCTTCTCCTACGGAGCCTTACTCCATGCTTAACCTATAAGTCGTAAAATTCAGTCGTCATTTTATGGAGAATGGTGGTCTTTTTTCGTGTGGGGAATAAATGTTCCCCAACGAAAATTTTTTCCCGACGAAATTCTTTCGTACACGAAATTAGTATTTCCCACGAGAACGAATTCCCGCGTTTCGAGAATAGACGCCCTGAATGGAGGAAAACTTAGCCTGACAAAATGATAACCCCATCCTTCTCTTGGAAATTTCAAGGGGGACTATAGAATTTTTATGATTATTATACCTGTGCCCGATCGGGGTCAAAATTTTTTGAAGACCTGCAACACCAATTCGACTACTTATGACGTTTCTGTCCAGTTGTCGTTCCGAATTTTCATTTTGGTGTCGTAGAACGTCGCAGAAAAAAGATAAAACGACGATAGCGGACGTCAAATTGAAGGTTTTCGACTCCCTTCAAAATTATTGGAGTCTTTGATGTCGAAAAACGTTAAATGAAGACATGGAAAAAGATCGGAAAACAAGAGAAAATGTCGTCGAAGAAGTCAGAACTACATTTTGCGACGACTTACTTTTCAACTCTGGCAATGTTAGTTACTCATGCAGCGTCAAGATATTGGTATTGTATCTTTGTCTAATCATGATTTTTAATTAATTCCGAAAGCTGTTGAAGACAATATAAAAACAAATATCGATATTATATTGATATTTGAATTTGCATATTATTTTTTACGAAAAAAATATTCCTCCAGCGGTGGACGAACCCAGGACCATAGGGTTGTCGATCCATCACTCTACCAACTCAACCACCGTGAGTTCACCTACTTCTGAGTGAAATTTTGATCCTCATAAATTCATTGCCGTCTACTTTTCTCAGGCAAATCAAAGTTATTCAAAAGTATTAAGAGATAATCAGTTTTTCAAAATAATTAAATTATCTTTAGATTTAGTCCATTAACAAAACGTCAAAAATGGATATGCTTGGCAATATGCAGCCAAGCGGAAGCCAACAAGTTATTTGCCAATAATGGATCATCTACATTGAGCCGAAGATTATACTTAATCTCAGAACCAATGTCAATGACTGAAGTTTGAGTCAAGATTCAGTCCAATATCGGCATATCATATGTCAGTTTATAAACTTGAGCCCGAGGCTCAGTCCAATCTTGGCATGTCAACTTTGGCTTTGAAATATGAGCCTGATGATCGGCCCTGTTGACGAACATGAGCTAACCCTCCCGGGATGAAAAAAAACGAGTCTTTCAGTGGTCGGAAGACTCCTGTCCCGGTCTCTGACAGAGTCCCTATTCGCGCCATGGCAGGGACTTTCTAGGGACACCTTGCTGACCTCCCGGACGGGACACGTGTCTCTCCTACAGGGACTCTCAGTCCCTGCTAAGCGAACCAGAGTCCTTACTTGAGAGACTCAAAGTCTCTCAAATAAGGACTCCTCCAGTCTTTCTCCGAGAGCCATCAGTCTCTCAAATAAGGACTCCTTCAGTCTTCTTTCGAGCGCCATCAGTCTCTCAAATAAGGACTCCTTCAGTCTTTCTTCGAGAGCCATCAGTCTTTCTATTTTTCCAAAGAAATATTTATTTTTATACATTTTTTATTAAAAAATACATTATGGTAAATGTCCCCATTGTCGCCAAGTTAAGCCCTGTTTCGTGTTATTCGCGGGTGAATATTCATAGAATTAGAATTTTCGACGTTTGATATGATGAACTACAGCCTGTAGTTAGAGAATTAAGATATTTTATTAAAATCAAAGCCCTTCTACAGTAAATAATCAATAATCAATTAAAATTCTGCCCTGACCCCATCTTCGCCACTATGCTCCTATTCTCGCCACCACATGTCCCCATTACCGCCAGATAAATGAATATGCGAAAAGTTATGGATAGAAAATCTTTATTTATTTATATCTCATCTTTGAACGTTTATAATGATTGAAATTTGAATTATTAAATAGGCAGGAATATTTTTAATTGCATTAAGCAAACGAGGAATAACTTATTTTGGAATTTCTTCTTCTTTTATGGAGAAAGCTACGGTAGGATCCAGTAGCGGGACATCTCCCTCCGAATCTCTCAATCTTCGTCTTCTCTTCTGAGGAAGATTTTCTTCACGATCATCCTCTGTTTCTTCCTTCCTTTGCTTATTCATTCTTCGTTGTGCTGCAATCGTCATGGCTTCTTTCTTCTTCTTGCGAGCGAGTTCCTTCGGAATTCTTTTCTGCTCTTTCTCCTCTTCAGCCTCCTTCGCCCTCTCCGCTGCAATCTCTATCCTCTTTCTTCTCTTCTCTTCAGCTTCAGTCCGTTTTCTCTCTGCTGCATCTGCTCTTTGCCTCTTCCTCTCTTCAATCATTGATTCTTTTCAATTTTTTTTGTTTCCTTCAACATCTGATAACTTCACCACTGTTGTAAAGGAATAACTGTTGGAACTATCTCTTTTGATTTCTTTTGCTTGTTCAACGAAGTTGATGATTGTCCTGGCCAATATAAAGCACTTTGGAATGTTGGTGGAACGCAAGCGGAAATATGTGATGTGTTGACACTTTTGGCAGATTGGCCAATGGGCAATGGCTCTGATTTGACGAGGGAATTAGGTACAATTGAAACTCGAGTATCATCTTCGATTGCAACGCCTTGGCTACTCTTATTTGGCAATGCCTCTGATTTT
Source organism: Aleiodes leptofemur (assembly GCA_963942555.1). Classification (NCBI taxonomy): domain Eukaryota; kingdom Metazoa; phylum Arthropoda; class Insecta; order Hymenoptera; family Braconidae; genus Aleiodes; species Aleiodes leptofemur. The sequence goes on from OZ012609.1 coordinate 9,847,973, forward strand.
GGAATAGATGAGACAGATTCGATAATTGGATTGCGGATGGGCAAACCCAATCCTTCATTTTGAACAGGATTGAAGGACTGAAGATTTGGAGATGAAGAGATTGGAGAATTTGATGAAATCGATGGATCAGCATTCATCATTTGCTGTATATGTCGAGGGAATATCACCTTGATACTTCACGATCTTGGTGTTGGAAAATCGTGGCATGGGACAGCTTCAGAAATCTTTTCGATGGCTGAAAAGGCATCATTTTGCTCTGAGCAGTTTCCTGGATTCACAACTGAACTGCCAGTAGCAAAAAGAGTATCATTCGTAGCTAGAGTTTGTCCACTTTCAGATGTGCTTTAAAAAAAAATTCATTTAAAACCACATGTATTTGTGAGATGATTGAATTCACCAGACATGAACTTATCTCACCTGGAACCAATAGTTCTACGATTTCTGCTTCAGCATCTTCCAATAAGCCCTCAGTATCCACACAGATTATAGGTGTGGTCTCAACAGCAACAGAGGAGTTGATGATATTATCTCGAGTATTTGAAATGTTTTCCTCATTATCCAACAACATCTCTTCGGTTAGAGTGGCAAAAAAACTCGACTCTGAACCATCTTTCATTGATGTTTGCTTAGTAGGTTGTGTATTTTTGATGTCAATTGGTGGCACAGATGCAGCTTCACTCTCTTCTTCATCTTGATGAATAGGTTCATTTTGGATTGATTCTTGAGTTTCATTGGTTGGTGAAGAGGTTCCTGATAAGGAAGGATGGAGCGAAGTGTTATGAAGGATCAAAGATAATAGCATGATGGAAAAAGGATGGAGAAACAGTAAAACTGCAGATTTGGATGAAAAAAACATGAATAAATTGGGGAAAATTGAGAAAGAAATGGAGAATTTACTTTTCTGAATATCACTCCAAAATAAGAAGAGATTTCTGCTCTCAACATCGCCCGTCCACTGTCCATAGCAGCCAACTCGTTAGAATTCCATCAGAACATTAGGATCCAAGTAGGCATCAATGCATTCCTTCATTTCTTGAACTTCAGGTACCCTCTCCTCTGATGATTCGTGTACTGTTGAGCGATCTGTTGGGAATTCTCCTGAAGATGTAGCTGTTTCCTCTGCTGTACTAATAGCAGCTTTTGTCATTCTCAATCTATCATAATTGATAGCATCTGGAGAGAAGGGAGACAAGCCAAAGCTCTGAATCCATTTTTACATATCTCAACAATATTCATGGCATTCACCATTTTCTCAAGAAGTGGGGCGAAGGTCTCTTTTTTCAAACGTTGTCCTTCATTTTCCATTCTCCACTCGATGAGATTTTGGGTCCACTTTCGTTTCAGAGGTCGAAGAAAAGCCACATCTAGTGGCTGTATTAGATGTGTCGCTTGAGGGTATAGTGCTATCAATACCATGTTCACGACAGAACAGGCTTAGCTCTATTGTGATATGAGAAACATATCCGTCAACGTGTAAAATGATTGGTAGCTGAATCCCCTCTTTCAGGACCCATGGATAGAAGACATTGACAATGCATTCGTAGAAACATTCACCAGTCATCCAGCCACTTTCACTCTTCCCAATGCCCCAAGAGTGAGGAACACTTGCAGAAAGACTTGTTGGAACTCCCTCGTACGTGAATAGTATCAGAGGAGGTCCAAGTACACCAGCAGCGTTTACCATGAATAGTGTTGTTAGACAATCTTTTTCATCATTATGCACGAAATCATAAACTGTCTTCTCTCCTCTCCTCACTAAAACTTTCTCCCCTTTTGGGCATAGGTAGAAATCAGACTCATCACAATTGAAAATGCGACTAGAATTAATATCATTGAGATTTCCTTCCGCTAAATACTCATGGACTTCTGAAAACCAATTTGGAAGAGCTTCTTCAGTAACCGTAGCTCGACACATGGTGAGATTTTGAGCGACGCGTTGCCATAATTCAGGATGACGATGTAAGAATCCTTCGTACCAGCTTCTCCCTGGAGTACCATTTAGGGAAGGATTCTCTCTGTTCAGTTCCTTAACGAGGGCTTCAACATTGGAAAGAAGTTGAGATTTAGTGACAGGAAAACCGCATTTATGCATATGCAAGACCCAGAAAACCACTCGATCTTCCTCTTCTTTTGTGAGGACGGTTTTCGGTCCAGATTTTCTTATCACTGGTTCAGGATCCTTTACTTCATCTCGTAGAGTGGTCCTTGGAATGTGATACTGAGCTCTAACATCCTGCAATTCATTTCCAGCCTTTACTGCTTTCACAGCTTCAATTAAATCTTTCTGTGTATATTGTTGACGTTCTGAACTTCTTTTTCTCGATTCCACCATCTTCAATACCCTGAAACAGAACAATATTCGAATTTAATTGTTGATTGTATTTCAATTCGAGGTTATGGACATCAAAACATTAAGATAAATAATTTTATGGACATATTTTATCTACTAAATTTTAAAAAATATTTCTAAAAATTTAGTAGAAAATAATACCCATTATTATTATTTTTTTTTTCAAATTCCAGCTCTGACGTATACCCTTTCGAGTTTTTACTCATTTTATCCCCAACCCAACCCCACTGTACCGCATTCGCCGAAGGACGAGGGAAAACCTCTTTTTTTCTTGAGAGCTTTCCAATTTTGGCTTCCCCCCGCCAGGATTCGAACCCGGGCCCTCAGCATGCCAACCCCCCACTCTAACCACACAGCCACTGCCGTCGGTACCCATTATTTACTTCTGTTTATATTATTTCCCGTTACGATATCTGGCCGAACTACATTGATTGTATAATTGATTTTGCCACGAGCGAAGATGGGGACATCTCCGATTTGGTGTCCCCATAATCGTTTTTCGATATTAAAATATTGAATATTGATAATTCATCGATTTAAATACACAGTATTGAAAAATGAAGTCTTCCGATGGGTTTAGAAAAAAAAATAGAAATTCTATATTATTACGCGAAATATCAACTAAAATACTGTCAGGTCTTCTAACCGGTTCATGATGATTTCGTCTCTGCAAAAACATCCCACCAAAAAAAATTTGGATAATAATATCTCAATAAAAAACATCTCATAATAAAAATAGCTCAATCATTATTATCTCATACAAAAAATCTCAGTGTAAAAATATCTCGTTAGAAATATATCTCATGCAAGAAATATCTCAATTAGTATTTTAGATTACAAAAAATTTCAGTACAAGAGTATCTCGTTAGAGAAATATCTCAATGAAACAGACCAGAAAAACAACTGAGAATATCACTGCAGAAAAAAATAGTTCTGGTATCATCAATATAAGCCATATGCATAATTGCCATTAGCAATTATGAACAATCATCAGGTCTACGGCTGAAAAGTTGTTAAGGAATTAAAGAAATCGAACAAATCACAAACTCTAATTGGACGCAATTTCTCTCGAATAAATTAATACATCATTGTTTACATCATAAGCAGAAACAATTCTAAAAATATTTGCATCATGATTTCTGTATCTTCGGCGACATTGAACAGCCTGATTATCTGCTACTAATTGTTGAATCTCAACTTCAGTCAAATAGAGATCCATCAATTACCGACATAAATAGTGATATTATCATCAGATATTTAAAATGAGATATTAATTCTCAAGATAAAGTGGTTGAAACATGTTACTCGAGATATTATAGTGTTTGAGATCATTTTGTCACGAGATGTTATACCGTGAAATATAACGTGAGTTATAATTCCCGAGATATTTTTACCGAGATGTTTTTGTCCGAGACAAAAACGTGTGTCACCCTTCTAACCTACCTTGGTAAGTGCTGCTCCGATCTACGACCTTTGCCAAAACAAATTTTTTTTTTCACTGAATTCCACTTCAAAAATCACTTTCCACGTTATCAATCGACTTCAAATATATTAATCCTTTTCAATTAATAATTTCGCACTCGTTCATCCATGACACAACACTTTTTTCTTCATTGATACGTACACTGAGCGTGAAATGACGATAATGGGGGTGCTGGCGGGAATAGGGACATTTACCTTAATCAATATTTTATTGAAAGAATATGGAATTTTCGGGGAAATTGATTTAGTTTCATCACCAGTTTTTTTTATAAGATCTCAGAATCTAAGTGAGATAGAACGATATTGCCTCAATTTTTTTCGGAGGGAGTGGCAAGAGCCGCTAGAAAGGATTCCGCCGAAATCGCTCTATCTCGTTTAGTTTCCGAGATATTCCCAAAACTGTCGATGGAATCAAGTCGGTTCATCTGAAAACTTCATAGTCGTTTATCGAAGATATTTTTTGCCATCAAAAATAGAATACATCGAAGTAATAATCATTATTTTCACTCCAATTTCAAATGGGATTCCGGAAAGGATTTTGAAGTTCCTTGAATCATGTAACATAAATTGCTCAAATTTAGGAATATTCTACAGTTGCATGAGAAATGGGATTCTGCACACTGCATTACTGTATCGCAGATCTAAAAAAACCCATTCCATGTGCGTGAAGTAGGATCTCAACGGAGAGACACACTTCGGATTAATTGTCTGTTTTTTGAGAATGTCTAACTGTCATTATAAATCGTATTGCCAGCCTGAATGTGGAGCAATTTATGCAGCGATAATTAAAGAATGTGTCACCTCACCTCAATTCCCGCGAATTTTTCAATGCATTGTAGCGGAAAATATGGTGGCAATAGATATAAATAATGTACTTTTTGTGTGCTCTACTTTAAGAGTTCCCAATGAAAGTATTTACATTATAGAGCCTGTCAATTTGATTGAAAAAGAATAATAAATAATGTGTATTTTTTCTCTGAATCTCCAATATTTCGATTGATTAAAAAAAAAATTATAATATAAACATCAAAACTCAAATATATCCATTTTACCTCTATGTCCGTTCTACTCCACTTTCCGCTAATATTGAGAATTTGAATTGAAGTCAAATATGGAAATAATTGTAATTCCACGCTTTCCAAAAATTATAAAAATTCAGAACTTAAAAATTATTAAGTTAAAATGAAAAAAATGATTCATTTCTCGGTCTATCTCATAAGAACTTATGTCTTTGTAAATCTTTATAAATTTACTGAGAGCCCAGCCAAGATAGAAGTCCTCACGGGAGAGACCAGCAGAGATAGAAGTCCTTACGGGAGAGACACGAGAGACACTGTAGAGACAGTTGCGGGACTTGCGAGACACTCCAGAGACCGAAAAGTCTTTCTGGAAGTCTTTGGAGACCGTAAAAGGCTCTCAAAAGACTCAAAAATTTCATCCCAGGCTACATGGGTGTAGGCACGGAGGTTAAAACGATCTGTTTTGTTCTTTGAACCCAAATTTGCACCTGTTACACTGCTTGCAGTGAAGCACTGAAAATTTGACGAGCTTCGAGGGAATGGCTGTCATTACGTCATTTCTCGATATTTTTCCATGAAATTTTGGATTTATAAACTTGAATATATGCCTGATAAGCACCCAAGATTTTATAACTTCATTACCCTTTTTCCCCCTTCGAAAAAAATATAGAGAAAAACTTTTTTTGGGATGATTACAGTGGTCTTATCCTTTAAGAAATAATAAGTTACGGTGAATGAAAATCGTTTCATTCGAAGAAGTATCTTGGGGATTCATATTTGTGGCATGCATACTCCTTTTCTGGACATTCTATGAATATTTTTTCGAAAATAAAATTGTCTGATGGCTTTTATTCCTCAAAAATTTTTGAACTTTAATCAAGAATATCTTAAATATGATTGTCTGATAATGGGTTCATGAATTATTGAAGTTGAAAATTCAATGTATACCCGACTCAAAAAATAAGTCGTCGCAAGATGTAGTTCTGACTTCCTCGATAACATTTTCTTTTGTTCTCCGACCTTTTTCCATGTCTTCATTTGACGTTTTTCGATATCAAAGACTTCAACAATTTTGGAGGAAGTCAGAAACTTCAATTTGTCGTCCGCTATCATTGTTTGACCTTTTCTCTGCAACGTCACTCGACACCAAAATGAAGATTCGGAACGACAAATAGACAAAAACGTCATAAATTGCCGAATTGGTGTTACAGGTCTCCAAAAAATTTTGAGCCCCGTTGGCAATGCTCGGTCAGAGGTATAATAATCATAAAAATTTCAAAGTCTCTTTGGAAGACTTCAAGAGAAAGTTGGATCATCATTCGGTCAGGCTCAGTTCCCCTTCATTCAGGAATTTAGAAAATTTTCAAATTCAATTGGACTTCAAAAGATTTTAGTATTTGTTGAAATTGAAAATTTTGTATCTTGCTGTAGGTTCGGAATTTTTAATACACTTTCAGGGGCTGAATTTAAGGAGTTTGGAGGGTAAACCCGAAATGACGGAAAAAATCTGAAATTTTCTACAGAGATGCAGCAAGATAATTCAAATCATCTCAAATTATTTTGAAATTTTCGTCCGATTATTTATGACAATAAAGAATCAATAGAACTGGGGAAACGGCATAACCTCACACATGAAAAAAAATTAATTACACCGTTAAATTTGTTCCGATCTCTGCTAAACTCGTTAGAGTACTTCTAGATATCGTTAATATTATGTCATAATTTTCCTTGACACGATTCGTTGCACTAATTAATTGAAAAATGTGAAAATATAACACAGTCCCTCAGTTTCTGTTCCCGTGGTAGTGGTAGGGGGGAACTTTCATTTTCTCGGATCATTCCTTGAGGTGAAATCAATAATTTCTCTGAGACCTTTTTTTCATGTATTACACGGAAGTTCAAACTATTAAGATAAATGTGAATGTTAAATGTAACTGTATATTTCAACAGAGCAAGACGTTCAAAACTCAAGAGGGGTTTACTAACAAGTTTCTTACTGTTAGTGGATTGGTAACTGACTGAAGTTTGGGGAATGAGGGATATATATACAGAAATTTGATGGGGCTGCCGAGGTTTAGGTTTCGTGGAGTGAGGTTTCTGTGATTGGTTTAAAATAGGTTGGAAGGGCGAGCCCTTTCGGTATTGGTGGAGGTTGGGTTTTTCCACAAGTACTAGTGGGGACGTTTGGGTTTTTCCCGCAGGTGGTGATGGTGGTAATGTTTGGGTCCGTTTAATGAGGGAGTTGAGGGACACCGGTTGCAAAGGATTAGTGAGGGGAGGTCAAGTAATTTTGGAGGATTAAAAGCAATAATAATAAAAACAGCGGGGCTGCTATAGTTCTCGAAGTAATAAACTGCTTCAAGTACTTTTTTTGTGTGATAGAATGAATGTAGAAAATATAAATTGAAAAGTATTATTATTTTGAGGAAAAGGTGAGAGTTTAATGGTTTGATTGCCTTGCAGCTGTGTAGAATTTTGGGGAAATTATTGGGGAAAAAATATCAATTTTTGCTTTTTTTTAGAGAAGAATATTTGTCTTTAAATATGTTTCTTGACGGAACATCTTGCCCCCCTTGAGAGGTTAACACCGATCAAATGATAAATTATTTGTTGTCGTCCTCTGGGAGTAGAATAGCGAGACTCCGTACGTTGCGGTCGATGATTCCCGTTGATGTTTTGATGGTGACTGTGCGAATGATCCCATCAGCACCTGGATGTACTTCGATCACTCTGCCTAGTGGCCACCGTAGTGGCTTTGTGTTGTCATCCTTTATTATGACAACAGTACCTTCTTTAATTTCATGATGTCCCTTTGTCCATTTGTGTCGCGTGTTTAATCCATTCAGGTAGTCTTTGTGCCAGCGTTTCCAGAATGCTTGCTTCATTTGTTGAATTTGTTGCCAAGCTGACAATCGGTTGGATGGTACATCAGTCCAGTCCCAATCTGGAATACTCGTTAGTGAAGTTCCAATAAGAAAGTGTCCTGGTGTCAAGGCAATTGGGTCATTTGGATCTGATGAAGCTGGGGTGATTGGCCTTGAATTCAGGATAGCTTCAATTTCAGTAACGAATGTATGAAGTTCTTCGTAACTGTACAGGGTTTCTCCAACGATTCTGATCATGTGATGTTTGTATGATTTCAATGCTGCTTCCCATAAGCCGCCAAAGTTAGGTGATCTCGCTGGAATGAATTTCCACTCAATACCTTCTTCAGCAAGGTATCGGTGAATCTTGGTTTGGTGTTCTTCAGAGTGTAGCTGCTCATACAATTCCTTCTGCTGATTGTTTGCACCTACGAAATTTGTGCCGTTGTCCGAATGAATGCTGTATGGTTTACCACGTCAGGCGATGAATCTTCGCAATGCGGCAATAAATCTATCGGTGGTAAGATCGCCCACAATTTCGAGATGTACCGCTTTGGTGACCATGCAGATAAATACTGCGACATAAACTTTGACTCGTCCCCTGTTGCGATTCTTCTTCTCCTTAACAAAGAATGGACCACAATAATCCACTCCTGTGTGGTAAAATGGACGGGCCTGCGTAACTCGTTCCTTTGGTAATTCTCCCATTGGATAGTTTGACGTGTGTGGTTTAGATCGGATACATCTGAGGCATTGGCGAGTAACTTTCTTGGCTTCGCTGGGTCCATTCAAAGGCCAAAACTTTCTTCGTACCGTGTACAGTGTAGTTTGTCTTCCAGCATGGAAATGTCTGGAGTGTGCATCTTGTATCACTAATGATGTATATGGATGTGATTGGATGCTGCTGGTTATACGAGATGGCTGCATGCTTGAGTCGCCCACCGACTCGAAGAATTCCGTTTTCATCTAAGAAAGGACTCAGATGTTTCAATCGGCTGTTTTCTGGAATATTGTGCTTGTGTTTCAAATTGTGTAGCTCTTTAGGGAACGCGATGCTCTGGATTAACTTGACGATTCTACATTCAGCTTCTTGAAGTTCTTGGATGGTACATTCTCCTTTGTGTTGATTGTTTGGTCGAAGGTGGAGAAATCAAGCAATGACACGATGAAGAATTGATGTGGTCTTGAAGTTCTTGATGAATGAGTCGTCTAATGATTCTGGTTTGATGCATGTAGATAAACAAAGAATTTTCTTCTTCTCTGGGTCTTCAGTGGGTGCTAAAATTGGAGTGTCTGGCCAAAGAGATTCTGCTTTGTTAATCCAGGGTGGACCTGAGGTCCACAGTGAGTTTGTCAAGAATTCAGTAGGTGATTGTCCTCTCGACAGGGCATCTGCAGGATTGTCTTCCGAGTGAATATGTCGCCACTGACTGATTGACGTCCTGGTCTGTATTTCAGCCACACGATTTGCTACAAATGTCTTGAGCTGATAACTGGGTGTGTTGATCCAATGTAAGGTGATAGTGGAGTCTGACCAGAATGTTGTCCTTGAAATTTCGATGTTGCTGCGGTCCTTGACTGCTTCGTATAAGTTGGCCAGCATTAATGCTGCACAAAGTTCAAGTCTCGCTAAAGTGACATTTTTTAATGGAGCTATTTTACCTTTGGCACAAAGTAGCCGCGTATGAACTTCTCCTGTCTTTATTGTACATCTCAGATACAGACAGGCCCCGTAAGCCTTCTCACTGGCATCTGCAAAACCATGTACCTGGATGTTGATTGTATCTGATGGAATAACTCCGCGGTCAATTGTGATCTCTTTCAAGCTGTTGAATTCTGTGGCAAAGTTGGTCCATGCTGCTCGAATAGTGGTAGGTAGTGATTGATCCCAGGTTATCTTTTGTTTCCAGCATTCTTGGAATATTAATCGAGCTGTGATGATAATTGGGCCCAACACCCCTAGAGGATCAAATATTTTTGCGATTTCGGCCAGCATTGTCCTCATAGTTGTTTGTGTTGGTAGATTATTTATGCTATAGCAAATACTGTCTGATTGTGATTGCCAACGCAGACCCAAAGTCTTTAAGATTGCATTGGTTTCGATGTATAATTTACTATTTATCTTTTCTTCCGGGAGTCCCTCCAAGAGTCGTGGATCGTTTGATGCCCATTGCCTTATGTTGAGATGAGCCTTCTGTAGAATTTGTTCCACATCGTTCCTGTTTGCTAATCCTTCTTCGATTGTGTTGGCTCCAGATAGATAGTCGTCGACATACATGTCTCTCTTCAAGGTCTCAGCTACGATTGGATGGTGATCACCCTCATCCTCCACGAGTTGTTGAATGCTTCGGATAGCCAAGGATGGGGCTGATGCTCATCCAAATGTAACGGTTTTAAGTTGATAGTCCTTGATCTATCACGCCAAAGAATTTTTTGATACTTCCTGTCTGCTGGTTGAATCCACGTCTGAAGATACATTTTTTCAATGTCACCTGTAATCACGAATACGTGAAGTCTGAATCTGATTAGATGACTGATTATGTCCTCTTGGATAGTGGGTCCCACCATGAGTGTATCATTCAGTAAAATTCCAGTGGTTGATTTGGCAGAGCCATCGAATACGACTCGTACCTTAATGTTTAAGCTGGATGCCTTGATAACCGCGTGATGTGGCAGGTAAAAACCTTCTGTGTCGGGTGACATCTCTTGGCAACGTTCCATGAATCCAAGATCTAGGTATTCCTGGATTATTGCTGAGTACTGCTCTTTGAATTCTGGTTGCCGTTTGAATCTTTCTTCCAAACTCCTGAAACGGCTCAGTGCTCTTCTTCTGTTTTCTCCTAACAACGATTTCTTTGAATTGAATGGAAGAGCTACCATGTACTTCTCATCTGAGTGTTTCGTTACATGCTCTTTGTAGTGGGCTCCACATGCTATTTCTTCTGCTGAACAGTGCTTTGTCTTGGGACCTTCTTCTATTTCCCAGGTTTTCGTTATTTGTCTGAGCGCTTGAGTGGTCGTTACGTGACAAATGATTTGCGATTTGTTTTTCTTGATTTTGTTCGGAAGTGATATTTCTCCACCGATGATCCAGCCCAAGTGTGTGTTGATCATATGAAGATCAGGTCCTTGTAATGATGATAGGTTTTTGTTTCCTGGTTGAATTGTTGATAAGGTAGGTCCAGTCCCGATGAGTAAATCGATGTCTCCTGGAATATGGAATGATGGATCTGCTAGGTTGACGTCATCTGGTATTGTCATTCCTTCTCGTTGAATGTGATTTGTTGGATGTTGACCAGTTATTTCTGGAATCGTGTAAAATTCGAGAGTTTTTTCGAATTGATTGTATCGAGATTGGATTGTGGCTTTGATATTGTGTGAAGTTGTTGTCTGAATACTTCCAAGTCCACCAACTGACAGCATGATTCAATGTTTTGGGAGATCTAGTCTTTGAGCTAGTCTTTCGGTGATGAGGTTTGATGTTGCTGCACTATCGAGTAACATCCGACAACGTATTGGTTCATTTTCTTTGTTTAAAATGTTCACTAGGGCTGTAGCCACTACTGCTTCCACGTTCCCTCGATTCAGAAGTACCACACTGCTCGTTGGATGGATTGAAGATTGTGCTAGTCATGCACTTGAATTTTGGCTTTCTGTATTGTTTCCTACTTTGTTTAGATGCAATAGCGTGTGGTGCGCCTTCCCACATTTGTAGCAATTGCGTTTGAGGCATTCGTTCGTTTTGTGATTCGCACGTAAGCAATTGAGACATAGGTTGGCTGTTTTTACAGCATTGATTCTTTGCGGAATTGTTAAACTGTTTAGTTTCTCACATTTGAAGGTGGCATGTCCATCCTGCCCACAGATAGGACAATTCTTGAAGACCATAGTGGTTAACACTGATCTTGGTTTCGAATCTCCTTTTTTCTCCGTGGTGGGTTTCTGCGAGGCTGTTTCTTTGATGACACTCTGCATTCTTGTAGCCTCTTCTCTGAGAAATGTTATCAATTGATCGTAGGTAGGCATTTCAGTGCCTGGCGTGCTTCGATTCCACTCCTGTTTGGTGGAATTATGGAGTTTAGAGGTGATGATGAATAAGAGTGGCGTATTCCACTGATCTGTGGGCTCTCCAAGTACTTTCATTCCTCGTATGTGTACCTGTGCTTCGTTGATGAGATGTCGGATGGGATCAGCTGAACCGTTCTGCATTTTGGGAATGTTCATGAGTAATTCAAAGTGCCGGAAGATGATGACCCTTTTATTGTCGTAGGTTAACTTTAGGAGTTGCCATGCTTCTTTGTAATTCTCATCCGTTGCTTCCAGTCCTGCAATGGTTTTTTCTGCTTCTCCTGTCAATGTACTTTGAAGATATGCTAACCTGGTGCTGTCATTGATGCCTTCTCGATTGTGGATAGTTGTTGTGAACCAATCTGAAAATGCCTTCCATTTTTCTAAGCTGCCGTCAAATTTCTTCAACTCTAATTTCGGCATCCTTGACATCGTGTGATCCATGTTGATTTGATTGGTTGTCAACACTGATAAATTGTTTACTCTCGAAGAATTATTCAGATGGTGACTTGGTGGTTGTGGTTTCAGCAATTCGGCTTCTGCGAGGAGGTCCGAGTATGTTTCAGTCATTTCGTCGTACATCTCCTGGTGGTTTCCCTTCGCGTATTCGGGATCGATCTCTAGTAGATTCTCCGTTAATTCTACTAATTGAGGAAACAATTCTTTCAAATTTGCAATCCTCTGATTTAAGTTGGCTTGGTTGACTGGTGTATTTGTAAAGCCACTGATAAACGTTTGGAATTTGGTCAGAGCTGTTTTTATTTGCGCACGTCTGACAACACTCGACATGATGCAAGTCTAGATTTGATTGATTTAATTTTAGAACTTGAGTGGTCTTGGACTCTAACTATGATTTGATATCTCAATTTTTTGAAATTATATTGTTTCACTGCGTTGATCCGGCTCGAAGGACCAATTGTTCCCGTGGTAGTGGTAGGGGGGAACTTTAATTTTCTCGGATCATTCCTTGAGGTGAAATCAATAATTTCTCTGAGATCTTGTGACGTTTGACGCAATTACCCCTTTACTAAATTTACTTTTGACTATTGACTCTACTTTACGAAGACTTGAATTTTGGGCGCCAGTTGGTCTAAATGGATAACAATGCCGAATGACCAACAATTCGGCTAGCTAGCATCTCAGGGGGGAAGGAGGACGATACTCCTTGCGTCCTGTACTCGAATTTATCTATTTGGTGAGGCAGTAATGAACAACACAATTTTTATAGTAAGAATTATCTTGACTTTATTTAATACAAAAACTTGACTCGACGTTAATACCGAAATGACTCGACGCTACAATTAATTAACCGGGCCAGAAGGGCGGTGAAAGTGGGCAGATCTGACCTGATGACGACGATACTTGACTGCAACGAGACTTGGACTGGATACTGGACTTCTCTATTGACGATCATGGACTCCTTGAGACTTTGGCTGGAGATCTGCTTGACTGGATTCTGCTGTACTGGACGTGACTGTACTTGACGAGACTTGACTTGACTTTTTAAAGGCGAATTTAACAGCTTCTCTCACATCTGTCCCTGGTTCACACTCACGATCACTCTACTTCCCGTTACTGGACTTTATGGAAAACCACTCTCTACTGTCCCTTATCGTAGCTCCAACGCGAGTCAGGCTCTACCAACGCGTAAAGCCCTACGCGAATTTTCGACACATTCCCCGCTCCCCTCATCTACCTTTTTCCTTCGATGAGGAAGCGATGTCCCCCACTCTCAATAATGATCACTCAACGCGTTACGCGAACTCGACGTTGACGAGTTACTTTGTAATTCGTCACAACCTTTGTTACAGTAAAAATAAACATATATTTATTCAAGTAATATTCATGTATTACACGGAAGTTTAAACTATTAAGATAAATGTGAATGTTAAATGTAACTGTATATTTCAACAGAGCAAGACGTTCAAAACTCAAGAGGGGTTCACTAACAAGTTTCTTACTGTTAGTGGATTGGTAACTGACTAATGTTTGGGTCCGTTTAATGAGGGAGTTGAGGGACACCTGTTGCAAAGGATTAGTGAGGGGAGGTCAAGTAATTTTGGAGGATTAAAAGCAATAATAATAAAAACAGTGGGGCTGCTATAGTTCTCGAAGTGCTTCAAGTACTGTTTTTGTGTGATAGAATGAATGTAGGAAATATAAATTGAAAAGTATTATTATTTTGAGGGAAAGGTGAGAGTTTAATGGTTTGATTGCCTTGCAGCTGTGTAGAATTCTGGGGAAATTATTGGTGAAAAAATATCAATTTTTGCATTTCTTTAGAAAAAAATATTTGTCCTTGAATATGTTTCCTGACGGAACAGTTTCTCTTCTTCTAAAAATCATAACTTCTAACTAGAAGACGCAAAATCAACAAAAAAATTAGCATCTATCGCTGAATATCTTTTTTGCAGCCTGCGAAAACTTCCTTGCAATTGTGCGATCCGTTGCAAAGATATTTAAATAAATAATATGAAAAATCGACTATTTCTGTGATTATCCATCATCCGTCGATGCGAGACGGCAACGTTGCATTTCATCAATTTGGCGAGTAATTTCAAACGAGTTCTCAGAGGTTGAGCGGTGGATACATGAAGAAATGTAAAAAATTTTACAATCGATCAGAGTTGCATGAAATCTTTTATGTAAAATCTTCATCATATAAACCATTTTCAATAGCATTTTTAAACAAATTTTGATTTTTTTTTTAGTACTTTCATGTCAATAATTCTCCTGCCTGCGACATTTTCTGCCGTAACCTCACTTTCGTTGCTGGCGTACATCTTCTTGCCCAAAACTTAACGTTAACTCCAATAGATATTTTCTGTCACTAATTTACTCTCCACACTTTTATTTTTTTTGATTTTGCTGCTCGATCCATTGTAATTTCATAAATATCCACCAAATTATTGTTGATTACATCACAAGTATTAGAAAGAGACAGATGCTTTCAGGGCCATCAACAGAAAGGAAAAAAATATTTTCATCGTAACGTTGCCGCGGTCATTCTCTTATTAGCAAACTTTTCAACTATTTATAAATTAATGAAATTCGTAGATGAAGTTCAGTCATTAATTAGAAAGAAATATTCTTATTTGAACATAATAAGAATATTATTCAAAAGCTTTCAGATAATTTTTTCAAAAAATACTTGAAAAAAGCGTTTTTTTTCGTTTTACAATTGCATCACTGCGGGGGAACAATAGACTCCCTCGACCCCGCATACTCCTCAACAATCACCCTCCAAACTCCTTAATAAATTATCAAGTGAAGAAAAACTTGTTAAAAATTTTGATTTTTCAAATCGACCGATATTTTATGCCAATTACATTATCTCGAAGCCACATTCCTCTTAGAAGGTTGGCACTACTGTCTCTCTCGTTAACAGCTAATCTCTATCGATTAAACCGGAGTAAAATCCGGAAGTCGGTAAACAAAATTACCATTCGCTGGTAAGTAATTATCGACTTTCAGGAATTTATTGAAGAAGATGGGTTGAGGTCAGACTAGCCGGGAAAAAAAAGTCGAAGTCAGAAACTGCTCGAAAAAAAAGTCCTAATACTAATTTGGACGAAAATGATGTACTCGAGAATTCTTGAATGCAGTAGAATTAAAAGGTCCAAATTTTTTTATGTAGAAATATTTGTCCAAAGAATGCGTAGCTTTTTGAAAAAAAATTATTGTCAATAAAAAAGGTGGAGAATGACATCGTCGCCTTAGAGTCAAAGGGGCGTAAGTGCCAAAAACACGAAATTCTGGTGTGAAAGGGGCGTATGTCCACTTATCACTCCAAAATGTTTTTCATGGCCTCTGGAACATTATTTGGATAATTGAAAATTGAAACAACAAAGTGGCGTAACTACCAATTTTAAAATGAAAGGGACGTATCTCCACACTTACGCCCCTTTGTTATTTTCTTTTTGAACGCTATATAATTTTTAAAGTTAAAGTGAGAAGGACGTATCTCCGCACTTACGCCTCTTTGTTTTTATGATTTTTTTTACAGCATGTGAGAATTTTGGGAGTTACGCCCTTTTGTTTTTAGGATTTTTTATCCGAATTTTGGCACTTACGCCTTTTCGTTTTTGACGAATTTTATTAGTTTTTTTTCCGAAGATTAGGGAAAATTCAATGAGAATACTAAAAACAAAGAGGCGTATCTCCGGCACTCACGCCCCTTTGTTATTAGTCAGTGGTACTTACGCCTATATGTTATTATTTTTTATTTTTTTACTAATATTGCGTAAAAGGCAATTGGAGATACGTAACCGACGGCAGTGGCTGTGTGATTAGAGAGGGGGGTTTGGCACGCAGAAATCCTGGATTCGAATCCCGGCGAGGAGGAGCCAAAAATTGAAAAAAGCTCTAATTTCACAGTTTCACTTAACCGAGCGGGAGTCTCGCAAGAGATTTTGATTTGATTTGATAAGTTTCATTCCTGTACATTATGTTGTACAAATAACAGTGATACAAAAAACAGATATTCTTAATTGCTAAGCTTACAGTGGCTCTCTCTGAGCCTACAACAGTTCTCTTTGCACACTGTGCCTTCCATTTTATTTCTCCCAACTAACAACAATAAAAAGATGAATTATAAATTAATCCTAGCTTACATTAAGAGCCCAATTGCCCGCAGCGAAGTGCCAGAAGTACGCCACATCAAACCCAGAAACATCCCAGAAATGATTCAGGAAGAATACAGCAAGGAGCAGGACCTCCACCCCTCACCCTGCTTCCATACACAACCGAAATTATACCACGACCAGAGAGAGAGAGAGAGAGAGAGAGAGAGAGAGAGAGAGAGAGAGAGAGAGAGAGAGAGAGAGAGAGAGAGAGAGAGAGAGAGAGAGAGAGAGAGAGAGAGAGAGAGAGAGAGAGAGAGAGAGAGAGTAGAGAGAGAGAGAGAGAGAGAGAGAGAGAGAGAGAGAGAGAGAGAGAGAGAGAGAGAGAGAGAGAGAGAGAGAGAGAGAGAGAGAGAGAGAGAGAGAGAGAGAGAGAGAGAGAGAGATGAGAGAGAGAGAGAGAGAGAGAGAGAGAGAGAGAGAGAGAGAGAGAGAGAGAGAGAGAGAGAGAGAGAGAGAGAGAGGAGAGTGAGAGGGGGGAGAGAGAGGACGGGAGGGAGAGGGGAGGAGGAGAGAGAGAGAGAGGTTCTTGACCATACATAGGCATGAAATAATTATAAAAGAACAGAGTATTGTCTTTAGAAAGTAAATTAAGCCTTCAACGTGAGTACAATATAAATTAATTAGTTCATTAGCTAAGATTGAGCAGAGGAAGGAAGTTTTAAAGAAATGTGTAACTACAATCAATTGAGCAATGTTTACGAATTTCTGTGAATCGATCATCCAGTCAACCGAGTTGTATCAAGTAATAGAAATGATTTTTGTTATTATACGATCTTTCTATGTTAACAACCTCTATTAACGATCTACAGCAATCTATTCAGGAGTTGCCAGGTAAATAGACAACGTTTGAGGGTACGAGGCAGTATACTCAGAGAGTAATTCAGCCAGATATTCAGGCTTTCCAGAGTGAAGGACCTTATGGATGATTTTCAACAGGATATTGGCACGGAGTTCAACGACTGAGAGCCAGCCCAACTCCTGGCGATGGCCAGTAATGGGCTCATCTCTACGGCACCCAGTGACGTAGCGGACGGCTTTGTTATTTAGTCTTTGCAGGCGTGTATCAAGGACCACTCCAGCCCCATTTGTGACAGCAAGACAATACGAGATGTGAGGCAGAATGAGAGCCGATGCGAGCGTTTTCCGAAGGTGATAATCAGTGCATCTCCTAAAGGAATATAGCTGATAAAGCGTCCTGTTTACCTTGGTAGTAACGGAGTCAACATGATCCTTGAAGGTCAGCTTATTGTCCACTTCAACCCCGAGATTCGTTACTACAGGGACAAATGGGATTTTTATAGCTGCAAAGCCAAGAGGTAGAAGAGTATGGTAGTCAAGTTGGTTTATGAAGCGGCGTGCACCAAATATAATAGCCTTAGTCTTCCCTAGGTTAAGGTGGAGACCATTTGAGGTAGCCCAGTGTCCAATGCGTTCAATGTCAGTGTTCAGTCCCAAGATGGCAGCGGCGACTTCCTCAGGGGGACTGATATGCGTCCATTTACGGGAGCGCGTCTAGGAGCTTGGTTAGAGTTAGAACCAGCAGCAGGGTCCACCTCTGGGTTTTTAGATTTGATCACACGACATCCAATGACGTCCGCTGAACTCATCTCATGATTTAAAGCAGCTAGGATAGCTTTAACAACTGGAAGAGGATCAGATAGCGTCTCATCATTTGGAAAGACTGACATAATGATCTCCGTATTTTTTACAGGATTTTGACTGAGGATGCGTTGGATGCTTGCAGTGTTAGCAGCTGTGGCTGCGACAACTCGATTTAGGTCACCAGAGATGGCAGCCAATTGAGGAAGCTGCATGGGAGTAGCTGAGGAGCACGATGACCCACCAGCAGACAGTGCATCAACCTTCGTAGCTAAATCAGCACCATTGTTGTCGTTATCACTCATGACGAATAAAGTAGTAAATGTAAATTAATCAGAGGCGAAAAATAGTGCGGAGGAAAAGAAAGAGAAAGATAAAGAATGTAGAAAGATATCAAATTAAATTTAAATTAAAAAGAAAAATACTGGGTTGACTGACTGCGAGTTTGAATTTGTACAGCAGTAGATAAGGCAGGGAGTAGCAGTATCTGGTATAGCAGTGTAGTTGGTGGTGAGGAGAGGTAGATGGCGCTATCCACGGTGTCTGGTGGCCAGGCGAGATGTTGTCGACGATTGTAAAAGCCCCTTAACGCAAACGATGACTACCACTAACCTCAAAGATCCATGCGGCCAAGCAAAAAGATGCAATAAAATGATGTAGGCATGAGAGATGCAATCCAAATTTATGTACCAAAATGAGGATTGCAATATAGGCGTGCAATAATCTGCAAAACAAATGAAGCCCGAAGGCAGTTTGCGGCAGTAAGAGCGAAAAAAAGAGTGACAGTAGCAAGCAGCAATGTGTAGTACTCACGTAGAGAGAGAGAGCGAGAGAAGAAATGGTAGAAACGGGTAGCCAACGGCCTACTGACATAAAACAGGTTGGTGGCCATGGAGATGGGTGCGAAGGGCAGCCTTGAAGGGAACCAGGGCTGGAAGATCTCGAACATCACCGGGCAAGGAGTTCCACAGGTACGCAGCTGAAACCTGAAAGGAGCTGCGCATGGTCTCCGTGCGAAAAGGTCGCACCATCAAGTGAATCACCTCCCCTCTTACCGGTCGGCTGCTCTGGTTGACCACTAAGAAATTAGCAAGGTACACCGGCTCTCCGAGCCGGAGCAGTCTGAATACAAGACATGCAAGAAAATAAGTTCTTCGCATCCCGCAGGTCATCCATCCCAGCCTCTCCCGAAAAAGAGACGACTGTATCTGGGCAGGTTTTCCTCAAAAAATGAGGTTTTCCCTCGTCCTTTGGTGAATGCGGTACAGTGGGGGAAAAAAAGGTAAAAGGCCGAGAGGTCATACATATGGAATGAATAAAAATTAAAATAAAAAAAAATGAAATAGTGGAGATACGCTTTTTTGTTATTTTGAAGAAAAAAAATCGAGAAAAATGGTACTTACGCCCCTGTAACTCTAAGGCGACGACATATATTTATAAAAAAAAATTTCTCCACATATACAAATTCCGAAAAGAAACTACGGCGATAAATAATCACCAGGATCATTAATTGCACGAATAAATAATTGAGGAAATATTTATGCGTGGACTTATTAAGGATGTATGATCATGACAAAAATTTTTGATTTGGGGCGTCAAAATTTTTTTATAGTTGGATTATTCCTCGAAGAATTTCATTGTAAAAAGTTTGGGGTAGCTATCCATGCATATAAGAAAGAAAAAAATTATTGAAAATTGACAGAAAATACATGGTTTCTTATGGAGAAATGGAGGTTACGGCCATAAATTAAATAAATGTTAAATGTTCAAGTTTGCGTAGTATGAAAAATTACTATGCATAAGAAAGATGGATAGTGTAGTAACTTGACAATATTTTCAAAATACTATGCATCCATCCATCCTGAGAAGAAAAATCCAATTGAAATTCAAATTATTTCATTTAATGCTTCTTTTCTCGCCATTTTCGCTATTTTCTGCTCTCATGAGCGCCACAGCCGGCCAATAAAAGAAACAGGGGAGAGCCCTGCAACCTCCCGGGCCCATCCCCACCACCGTTTACCCCACTCCCTCGATCATACATCCTTAACAGTCCGATGTTATATCATTGCGAATGGAAAATTAGGAGAAGTTAGAAATAATGAGAAAGATAAAAAATCACTTTCAAGTATGGACGAAAAAATGATTTTCAAAATTGTTTAATGGAAGAATTAAATTTAGGATGAAAGAATGATTAGTAAGCCTATAAATTTTGAGGTAATCATAATTCCAAAAATATATTTTGAACCAATTTTATGAGAATTGGGAATTCCCCGAAAATTTTATTTGACACATTCATAGAAATAAAAAAATATCGAATGCATGCAAAAATTAGAATGCATTCTAATATGAAATTCCCATGAATTGGCGAATTTATGGGTTCTCGGTAAAATAAGAATTTTTTTTTCGGGAAAATTCCCATTCTCCAGAGAACATAATCGGTCTAAAATTTATTTTTGAAATTATAATTACCTCAAAATTTATAAGCCTACTAATTATTCATTCATTCCAATTTAATTCCTACATTGAACAATTTTGAAAATTATTTTTTCTTTCATAGTTCAATGCGCTTTCTTATTTTTCTCATTATCTTCAATTTCTCCTAATTTTCCATTCGCAATGATAAAGTCGTCGGACTATTGATAATTCTATGGATAAATATTTCCTCAATTATTTATTCGTGCAATTAATGATCCTGGCGATTATTTATCGCACTAGTTCCTTTTCGGGATTATTATATGTAGGGAAAAGTTTTTTTATGAAGACGTATCATTCTCCATCTTTTTTATTTTCAATCATTTTTTTTCCAATAGTTATGGATTCTTCGAATAAATATTTGCAACTAAAAAAGTTTCGGTATCTTAATTCTATACACTTTAGAGAAATCGTGAGTATATAATTCGGTCATTTATCCATGCGGAAGGGAAATTTTCGAAAAAATTGATGAGAGAACTTTTTTCTTTGCCCAGTCTCCTGTTCTCACTCATTTCGTTCGGCTAGTGTGATCTCAACCGAAGAAGATTCCGAAAACTTTAAAAAAAACAATGAAATCTGGGGGAGAAAAATAGAGGCTGAAGTTTCTGTTAAAAAAACGTGGCCAAGTACATGTTGTTGAGAATCCCCCTCTTTTAAAAAATGAATGAGATAATTCGAAGGAGCCAAGAATTTGAATTATTCTGCGAGGGCTGATGAGTAGGACAAGAAACAAATACGAGTAGATGGCAGATTATTTAGTAGGAAAAAGGCTGTGCAAATAATAGATGAATGGGCAGAAAAATGAGGTGGCAAATGAAAGATTCAAAAAATATTACGCAATAGAATGGGAATGAAATCCAATGACAGGGAAAAATATAAAGGAGGCAGGGAGAAATTTTCAATTCAACTTATCTATCTATAATTGCAGCAGTAAAGACGGAAAGATAGGCCTTTCTACGTAAGAAAATAGCTTTGTCTTTCCACTATTGGTAAAAATGCAGATGGCGCGCCCGGTTTTTTTCAAATAGAATTCTGTATAATCATAGAACGACTTAACTCAATGAAGGCTAGGTCAGTCGCCTGATAATCAGCTTGATTTCCAGATGGGGGAATGATTATTATTTCAAGATTCTCATAAATCTATGAGCTTTCCAATGAATCAAATACCAATCCAAAGAACAACTGGTTGAGGTCATATTCATTCCTTTCCAACTCTTTAACTCTCTAAGCCACAAGTCGTAGTAAAACGTAGTTGGGGCTATAGAGTGGGGGACAGCCAATCGCGCGGTGATATTCGTCGGCCCAGGACCGTACTAATTGAGCCTTTCACCCCTATTTACATATCATCATATTTTTTGTTGATTATGATGAAATTTTCTTTTGTTTCTTTCCATGAATAAATTCTATTTCGCAATAACAATAGTGACAGCGTTAGTGCCAGTGTATTCATCGTGTATATTCACGTCATTGAACCCCACATTTTTTTATGTTTTGAAATGTACGGTACTGTTGCCGACGTTCGCGCGCTCGCTTGGACTGGTCCGTGGGTAGCCCCACTCTACGTACGCTCTACTCGGTGAACTGGTAGGAGAAACGCCCAGTTGCTTATAGGGTTAACAAATTTTTCCATTTCATATTAATAAGTGTGTGATACTATGGAACAAATGCTTTTTCTCACATGTTTATTGAAAATGATGTGTAATCATCATCACCTTCATTACGTTACAGAATGATTTGATCTATCTGAGAAAAACCGGGCGCGCTATGTGCATTTTTACCAATAGTGGAAAGACAAAGCTGTTTTCTGCCCTCCGGCCGGAAAGGGGCAGCTTTCGGGCCGCTGCGCTAACCGAAGTTGCCGCTTTCCGGCTTCGTCGGGCAGAAAAATAGTATACACACCTTGACTAGCAAAGTAGGAACGTCTCAGAGCATATGTTTGTTGACCTCGGCTTCACCTCGGCCAACAATTACATGTGTTCTGAGACATTTCTTACTTTACTGGCCTCGGTATGTAATGTACTATTTCTTACGTAGAAAGGCCTATCTTTCCGTCTTTACTGCTGCAATTATAGATAGATAAGCTGAATTGAAAATTTCTCCTTGCCTCCTTTATATTTTTCCCTGTCATTGGATTTTATTCCCATCCTTTTGCGTAATATTTTTCAAATCTTTCATTTGCTACCCCATTTTTTTGCCCATTCATCTATTATCTGCACAGCCAACCCCAAGTCAGTTTTTGGCCTGCCAAACAACACGTTTTAAACGTGCACATGGCGCGTTTTTTTTATTTTTAATAATTTGTCGGTCCATATTTCATTTCTTTTGCGTCATTTTTGATATCGTCATTCTTACAATATCGTAAAAAACCTAGATATTCGGACGCAGGACTTATGGAATCTCGTGATATTTTTTCTCAAATGCTAAATGTCTTGAGATCTTGAGAACCTTAGTCCTTGAGAACCCGCGCTATGTGCGTGACGCCGCACTCTGTACGAAAATGTAAATATCAAATAATAGACTGAAAATATCAAATTGAAACTTTTGGAATCCTTTTTGAATAATGTTGTGAATCGAAAAGGACCTTTTTCCTGTGGAATATATTCTTTTGGTATGAAAAAATAATTTTTTGTGGATCCGATTCCGAAATGTGGCGCGCTGCTCACTACGCGACTGGAATCGTAGTGGAAATTCTTCCGACCGTGTTGCCACGTCACTCGATTTGTGTGTATGGAAATGACTGGCACTTCGAGTCGTTAATGGTTATTGGCAACGTTGCACTTTACTCAAAACGTGCGGTGCCGCGCTCATCACCCGATGAAAATCGTCAATCTCATTGGTGCGAGTTCTCAACTTTGGAAAATTTTGTAAAAAAGAAAAGAATGCGATTTCAAATTTTATTTATTTTTTTTTGTTGCTTCCGGATGGAAGCTCAACAAACGTGAGAATTTTTTATTTGAATTTTTTTTGTTGCAAATCACTTGAAACGATGCAGAGAGTCTGAAAATGATATTTGGAAAAAAATGTCTGTGTGTAGGTATGTTTTTCACTTAGAAAAGGTAAAACTTGAACCTCAGAATCTTATGTTTTTACGGTATATTTGTCTTGATAAATGCTTTCTTTTGAGACCTCGTCGCTTGGAACTCATTCAGTATTCTTTGAAATATGATGAATTTCGGATTTTTTCAAAAAAATCGATTTCTCAAAAATTTCTCGACCGATTTCGTCTAGATGAATTTATAACATTTGATACCATATTCTGTAACTGCGTGAATTTTTTCAGATTTTTCTCATGCTTAGTTTTTAAGTTATGTCGATTTTTATAGTTTCTCATGAAGAATGTTGTTGCTCCAATAACAACCAAAACAATTAACATAGAAACTTCAAATTTAGCTCATATATTGGTTTTCTTAAGCTAGTGCCTGGGATTGTTACTGGACAAAATCAGAGAAACATTTTTTCAAATATGAGCGTTTTTTTTTAATTTCAATTTTTTCATTCTTTTTTAAATTTAGAATAAGTTTTCAATCGATTTATTCCAGATTGAGGAATAATATGAGACACTATATCATCTAACTGCATGAATACTTTCAGATTTCTCTCGTCATTAGTTCTTGAGATATTTTAATTCTATTAAGATTGCATGAAGAAGCTTCATCTACAGCTTGTTTTCAAAGTATAGGTAATTTTCTGAAATTTCAATTTTCAGAATTATCTTAAAGTTCAAAACAAATTCTCAGTCGATTTCATTCAGATCATTATTAGGGGAGTATTCCAAATTCAATGTTCACTAATGGAAAAGGGAACCATTCGGAACTGATCTGCTAAGACTTAGCAGATAAAACTATAATGATAACTATAATTAAAGCAAGTTCCCACTTGTTTTAGAATAACTCGGAAACTAAGTGGAATAGAGCGATTTCGTCCTAATCTTTTTTTGTAATTCTAGGAATTTCCGACAAAAAAGAATAGGTAAGATCACTCTATCTCGCTTAGATTTCGAAATATTTTCAGAAAACTACAAATTTAATAATCGAGAGGTCAAAGAGTGTCTGTACTCTTCGGAGGGGTAAAGCAGAGAAAAATCTCTTTTTCAATATTTTTTTGAAATTATCTCGGAAACTAACAGATGCTCTTAAAATTCTCGGCAAAGAAGACTTCAGGCAAAATAGTTCCATCTCGCCAAGTTTCCAATCTGTTCTGAGAATAATGAAAATTCGAAGAAATGGGTGAAAGTGATAAAAAAAAAGAGAGAAAATGACGTGTGATGCTTTGACAGAAGTCTACGCAATTTTCTGTGACAGATTAGAATGTTGTTATTATGTATAATATATAATTATTATCATTTAGTAAAAAATGAATGAAATGAAAAAAAAAATGATTGAAAAATCCTAAAATTATGTAGAAATTAAATTTTTTTAGGAATTTCGAACATCAGTAAGGAATATCCTGCTCAAATTTGAATTTGTTTCGGAGCGAAGTTTTCAAGGAAATAATATTTGAAGTTCCAAATTTTGTACAGAGGGATATGGGAAGCCAATAGGATTAGCATGAAATCTGCTTCACTGCACGAGAGGTATAGAAAATCCCGTTCTTTTTTTTTACCTCCCCGTGTAAAATCTATAAATTCAAATATTTTTCCCTCAAAAACTGAACTACAAAATTACTTCGAATTGTGGCACGATATTTGAATAATTGACTGAAAATTTTTATAGAATTTCTCATTTTTAATTATTAGTATTATTGAACCTTCAGAAGCCTCAGAATCTTTTTTTTCATGATTTTATCTGTAGCCAATTGTATTCTTTTTTCTTTTGAATCACTCAGTTATTCCAATACAATATGAGCTGTGATTTTTTTCCATCAACTTCTCTGATTAATTCATATTTTTTGATAAATTAATAATTTTTTTTTTCGTTTGAGAAACTGCCGAACACGGTTTATATTACTTCGAACTTTTTGAGGTTAGGGCGCACCGTTGTTGTTTTGATGGCTATACATTTATAGTCAGTGCCGCCAACGTTAAGAAAACATGTCTAACCAATTCATTTCAGCCAGCCGAATGCAGCCAACGTTACAACGAAATGTCTCACCAAGAAACTTTTTAACCAAAAACGTCGGGATGGGGCGTGGCTTACATCAAAATATTTTTTTATAAATAATCAAATTATTCTTTCAAACAATGAAGGTTTATCTCTCCACTGAAATATTGCAATCAACGTCCAGTTTTTTTGTGACGAGGGGAGAGGCGTAATTAAGAAGAAAAAAAACTGTCTAATAGTAAAAGTATAGTTAGCCAGTGCACGTTCTAAACGTCCACATGGCGCAAAACGCTTCCGCGTTTTCTGATTAGAAACTTGGCCTTTTCGATTTTCATCAATGACTTCGGATTGAAAAGGCCAAGTTTCTAATTTTTCCTACTAAATAATCTGCCATCTACTCGTATTTGTTCCTTGTCCTCCTCATCAGCCCTCGCAGAATAGTTCAAATTCTTGGCTCCTTCGAGTTATGTCATTCATTTTTTAAAAAAGGGGGATTCTCAGCAACATCTACTTGGCAACGTTTTTTTAACAAAAACTTCAGTTTCTGTTTTTCTCCCCCTGATCAACTAGCTGAGCCAAGTTAGAAACATTATGGTAATGAGAAAGCCGTTAATTACGATGATAACTGTAGTATCATATAGATTTCTATGAATTATTAATTCAAGAAAATAGGACTAATTTGTCCGAGTAAAGAGGTTCTTGGGAGAAGAATTTGAATTTCTGCCTCCCCGAGCACCAGATCTCCGTACTGGATCGAAGAATGTTGAACAGAACGCTTGTTCATTTTAATGGAGGTTATTTTCTTTTTTATGGAGGGATGAATTATTTGACTGAAAATTTTCTGAAATGAATGTAGAGCGTATGATTCTGTTGATGACGAAGTATGTATTATTTCCAAGAATGTAAGGACTGATCACTAAAAAATCCAAACTGGTGGGGGGCGAAAATCTTCTCCTTACAAGAAATTTGATGTGGCATGCAAAAAATTATTTACGTTAAGCAATATATTCCGTTCGATCATGAAATGGCGGAGATGTTATGGAAAAAATATGATTAATTAACGGCTGTTGATATCAATTTGCGATCACACTGAATTGAATTGGGAGCATTTTCATTCAATGGGATCGCGTCATAGAGAAGTTTGCCACAGAATATGTTTTTCCTAACGAAACTCTATGAAATTTCGCCCAATCATTATATTTTTGAGGAGACCAGGTTTTTCTATTCACTGAGCCCACTATTTGCTACTCAATCAACAATTGTAGTTAAAGATAGACAGCATGCAATTGTACGGAAAGCTGTACTGTTTTTTCTCATGATAATATGAAATTCACATAATATTGACATCATTACTCTCCATCGTTGATTATCTCTGTCGGAGAGACTGAAGAACGTTGGACAAGTTACAGTGTTTTCTATATAAAAATTATAGTGTAAAAGGAAGGAGGACTTCAGAAAAACGTGAGTAATAATCGAATCAATCGAGGGGCTATTCATTTGGGAATCCGGTGACACAGTGATTGCTGATTTTAACTGATTCCACCTGATTTCAGGGTCATTTCACGTGATTTCATGCAATCATCGATATCATGTGACTGCGTGGATTTTTTTTGGTGATTTCACGATTTCACATGATTTTAAAGGATTTCAAGTGATTTCCAGTAATGTCATATTTTCGATTTCATCTATCTACTGTAAGATGGAGAGATAGGTGAGGGGGGGGGGGGGGAATATGGGTGGGACTTGGGAGGAAAAAAACGCATTATATTAATGCAAAAAGAGTCATACTAGTTTTTATAAGCGAAGTGAATAAAGGGATGATGTCATAAGATTGAAACGATGAAACTTGAATAATTTCTTTCCTTATTCATCTAATGAAATATCTAGTTTTTCAATAAAATAAAGGACGACGTACAATTTGTACATTCAATCAAATGAACTGAACTCTACTCTTATCAGTTATAAACAAATGTTAAAATTAGAAACATTTCAAAAAGTCTTTATATATATTATCTATCCATCTCTGAGCCGTTCTCGGTAATTACTGGAAGAGGTACTGTCTGGTGATATTGACCAATAGCCTCATAACCATGTGTGGTCATTGGCTGGAGTTCGAAAATTTTCTTTTTTTTGTTCAAAATATATCAATTGCAAAGAACTCCGATTGCCTTGGAGTTATTCTTTACACGAGCATACGTCCCTGAAAATTCTCGAGATTTCAATGTTTTCCCTTCTATTTCATCAGTTCCACTTCTTTGACTCTTTCTGATCTATCACTACTCAACTTAAAATGCCCTTTGTTCAAAAGCTAACACAAGGACGACTTACGTATCACAGACTTCGTGCCTGATTGATGTGTTACAGTAATAAAAGGACTAGTAGGAGACAGACCAGTTTCCTCCTCACTAACTTTACCGACTTTAGGGGATTTCTAACACTGGAGAGAATCGTCAAGTCTTTGTTAAAAGTTTGTTTTAACTCGAAAATGAACACGCGTAGATATGCCAGTGACGTAGGTGAACAAAACACAAAGAAATCGCAATTTTTTTTTGTGTATTCAAATCTCACAAGCTGCTGATGTCATGATTTCATGTGATTTTACCGATTGCAAGTGATTTCAGTTGAAATCACCTGAAATCGATGAAATCCCATGATTTGACTGATTTTAATTGACTTCAACTGACTTCATGTGATTTTCATGTGTGATTTCAGTCCTGAGTGACGCAGTGATTTCACAAATGAATAGCCCCTCGGAATCAATTGAGGAGTCACAATATCCATGACTAGTCATAAAATGGTTGCCTCAAGAAGATGAAAACTCACGAGTCATTTTTGATTTTTGGCGACCAATATGATTTCGTTTTAGGGCATACCATCCATTCTTCTGTCAAGATTACGGAAAATTCTTCTACAATTTCACCAACTGGAGTATTTGTTCTCTGTGACTTCAATCCATTCCACGTATATGTAATACAGTCAAACCTGAGTAAGAGAGAACTGGGTAAGTGAGAAAACTCTATAAGTGAGAATAATTCTCAGGTCCCGAACTTTGACCCCCCAAAAACCTCTATAAATGAGAAGCAAAAACCTGTATAAGCGACAGCCATTTTTCTCTCCCTGACCTCTATAACTGAGAGCCTCTCTTGCCTGAACCTCTATAAGCGACAATTTAATACTGACAACGTATGACTCTTTCTTTATTTTTCAGGCACTGTGTGTGTTTTTGTTTTCTTTATTGTCCGAAGAATATAATCAATTATCTTTACGAATTTGTAATGCTAACTACAGTTGATAAATATTACTTGCAGAGGAAGGTTCGGTACAGAAAATGTCAAAACGAAAAATAAACGTGTTGTCGTTAAGTGATAAGCTCAAAATTGTTAATGCTTTTGAATCGGGCAAGGCACGTAATGAAATACGAAGTGAATTTGGTTTAGCAGAATCTACCTTTTATAAAATTATAAAATTCAAAGATTCGATAAAGTCTCAGTGCTCCGAGGGACACGGAAATATCAAGAGAAGCCGGCTTTCTGAGTTTGCTCACGTTGAAAAATGCCTGCTAGAATGGATAAAACAAACGCTCCATAAGAATATTCCGATAGATGGACCACTGTTAAAACGAAAATCGCAATACTTTGCAACAAAATTGGGAGTCCAAAACTTTTCAGCCAGTAATGGCTGGTTAGAAGGTTTCAAAAAACGTAAAACATGTCGTTTAGAAAAGTAGCCGGAGAGAGTAAATCTGTGGATCTAGGAGTGTGTAGCCAGTGGACACAAGATTTACCAAGTCTTCTAGAAGGATATGATGTAGAAGATATCTATAATGCTGATGAACTAGCTTTGTTTTATAAGTGTCTTCCAGACAGAACGTTTACATTCAAAGGCGAAAAGTGCCACGGAGGTAAACAAAGCAAAGAACGCCTTACCGTTTCACAATGTGTAAATATGGCTGGGACAGACAAACTTCCTCTGTTGATTATCGGAAAATCTAAGCGACCTAGATGTTTTGAACGTGTCAAGACTCTACCCGTTGATTATGCGAATAATACGAAAGTATGGATGACCAAGGAATTATTCAAAGATTGGTTGAAAAAAGTTAACAAGCAAATGATAATAAAACAGAAAAAAATCGTGCTTTTTATTGACAATTGTACTACTCACGCGGATTCACCGAAATTGGAAAACGTTAAAGTTCTATACTTGCCTGCAAATACCACTAGCAATTTCCAACCTTTAGATCAAGGTATTATACACACATTCAAACGATTTTATCGTAAGCAAGTTGTTGATCATACACTTAAGTGTTTGGACGAAAATATGAGCCCTGAGATTGACATCCTTTTAGCAATGAAATTCGCAAGAAGAGCGTGGTATATCGTAAGTAGCGATACTATTAAAAATTGCTTTAAGAAAGCTGGGTTTTATATAAATAATCAAGATGTTCTGCCCGAAGACAGTGAGGTTGACGTTGAAGTTGGACCGAGCGATGACGAATGGGCCAAGCTTGTGCCTCATGAAACGACTGATTATGAATTTATGCCAACCTTTGAAGATTTTACACGGATGGACGACGACGTGGCTACGGCTGGAGAATTTACCGAGGATGATATCATGCAAAATTGTGTGACAGACGGGAATAAAACTGGAGATGAAGCTGACCAGTCGCAGATTTTGGATATAGAAGTCGACAAAATTCCACAGAAGCAAGAAGCTTTAAAGGCTTTGGAAACACTTCACAAGTTTTTTGAATACTCAGCAGTTGTTGATAGGGCTATGTTTGATAAAATATATGAATTGGAAAAATGTACACTAAATATAAAATCAGGAACACAAAAAAAATTGACGGATTTCTTTAAATTGAATTGTTAGATTATTTGATTTCATTGTAAACTAATTACTCTAATAAATTATGCTTATCATGTTTATAACAAAATATTTTGCATATTATTGAATAACCTCTGTAAGTGAGGGAGACTCCTCTTGTACCTCTATAAGCTAGAAACTCCGATTAGTGAGAAACCTCTATGAGCGAAAAAAAAATAACGGTCCATAGAACTCTCTCTTAACCAGGTTTCACTGTACTAGAATTATGGGTGCTAGTATGCAATGGATCGAGATATTAGTTGGAGTAAAACTTTGATAAATCGTAAGGTGGTCTAGAATCAATCGAGGAATCACCAGATTCATTACTGGCAGTCGAACTCTAGCCTCAAGAAGATGAACGCTCATGAGTAATTCTTGGCTTCCGTCAACCACCATCGCTTTTTCCTCTACTATTCATGTAATTTATATTTAGTAATAGTTTATATGGTTTTCTTTAAGAATAAAAAGTGTATTCTTCTATCCAGATTTTTTTTTCCAATTCATTTAATCGAAATTTAAGTATTTTTTTTATTTGGAAATTTATTGCTTGAATAAAAAAAATTAATTAATTGTGCAGTCGTGTTCATTTATTCATTTTTAACCCGAGGGTTATTCATACTCGAGGGTATTAAGAATTATCCAGATTGTGAATATAGTAAAATAGCCAAAGTGAATCCTTTGGCAATTTGGACTCAGAGCCCGTAGGGTCGCTTGAGCGTTAAACCCCAAAAATTATTTTTCATGTTTGACTCCGCTCAATTTTTCCCATTTATGAATTCTCAGATGATATTGGACTTGCGGAAAAAATCAGACATCTGGTGGGGATTTCATTTACTATGAGGATTTACGTATGAATAGCTCTCCTCTTCATTTAAATTTCAGACATTCTTGAGCGAAAAAGCTGTATTATTTGGAGTTTAAATAATACATCTTCTTCGCTCGAGAATTTCTGAAATTTGAATAAAGAAAAGAGCTATTCATACGTAAATTCTCATAGTAAATGAAATCCCCACCAGATGTCTAATTTTTTCCGCAAGTCCAATATCATCTGAGAATTCATAAATGGGAAAAATTGAGCAAATTAGAACAAAAAAAATAATTTTCGGGTTTTAACGCTCAAGTGACCCCACGGACTCTCAGCCCAAACTGCCAAAGGATTCACTTTAGCTAGTTTACTATCTCCACAATCTAGATAATTTTTAACACTTCTGGGTAGGAACAACCCTCGGGTTATAAATGAATGAATAAACACGACTGCACAATTAATTAAAAAAAAATTTTCTTCACGCAATAAATTTTCATATAAAAAAAACAAATTTCGATTACAGGGATTGAAAAAGAAAATCTCGATACAAGAATAGACGGTAAATATGCAGAATAGCGGCCTTTTCGAATAAAATTAATTCCAAATTAATTTGAATTACTTCAGGAAGGGAGGTGGCGAAAATGATGTAATATATCTTGGTCAAAAATTTGAAGGAAGGTACAGGAACTCGCAATAGCTCAGTGGTAGAGCACCTGACATGTAATCAGAGGGTCGTGGGTTCAAATCTCGCTTGCGCATGCCATATTTTTTTCCGAAGATTTGACTTTGATAATTATTTAAATTTTTTTTAAAAAGGCCCCTGTTCTCCATATTTACCGAATACACTGTATATTCTCAAATGAAGCGAAGAAAATTATTACAAAATATAAATCACATGATTTGAAAAGGAGAAAACTAATCCTCATAGAAGAATACAGTTTATAACCTTGAATACAGCGATGGTGGTTAACGGAAGCCGAGAATTACTCATGAGCGTCCATCTTCTTCAGGCTAGAATTCGACTGCTAGTAATGAATCCGGTGATTCCTCGATTAATTCCGGAACTCGTTACAATTTATCAAAGTTTTACTCCAACTAATATCTCGATCCATTGCATACTAGCACTCATAATTCTAGTATTACATATACGTGGAATAAACTGAAATCACAGAGAACTCCAGTTGGTAAAATTTCTGAAGAATTCTCCGTAATCTTGACAGAAGAATGAATGGTATGTCCTGAAACAAAATCCTATGGGTTGCCAAAAATAAAAAATAACCCGTGAGTTCTCATCTTCTTGAGGCAAGAAAATTATGACTAGTCATGGATATTGCGACTCTTCAATTGATTCAATTATGACTGAAGTTTTTCTGAAGTTCTTCTTCCTTTTACACCATAATTTTCATATAGAAAACACTGTAACTTGTCCAACGTTCTTCGATCTCTTCGACAGAGATAATCAACGATGGAGAGTAATGATGTCAATATTATGTGAATTTCATATTATCATGAGAGAAAACAATACAACTTCCCGTACAGTTGCATGCTATCTATCTTCAACTACAATTGTTCATTTAGTAGAAAATAGTGGGCTCATTGAATATAAAAACCTGGTTCACTTAAAAATATAATGATAGGGCGAAATTTCTCTTAGTTTCGCAAGGGAAGACACATTCTTGTGAAAAACTTCTCTATGACATGATCTCATTGAATGAAAATTCTCCCAAATCAATCCAATATAATGGTGGATTTATATTAACTAGCCGTTAATTAATTTTTTTTCTCATAACGTTTCCGCTGTTCCATGATAGAATGAAAAATATTTCTCAATGGAAATAATATTTTGCATGCCACATTAAATTTCTTGTAAAGAGAAGATCGTTGTCCCCCACCAGTTTATATTTTTTAATGGTCAGTCGTTATATTCTTGAAAGTAATACATATTACGTCATCAACAAAATCATGAGTTTTATATCAATTTCGGAGAATCTTCGGTCGAATAATTCATCGCTCTATTAAAAAAGAAATAACGGTACAGTACGGAGACCTGGTGCTCGGGATTACAGAGAATCAGATTCATCCTACAAGAACTTCTCTACTTGGATAAATCAGTCTTATTTTCTTGAGCTAATCATTCATAAATATACATATAATACACAACTTATCATCGCAATTGAGGGCTTGCTCATTACGATAGTATTTTCAACTTGTCTTAATTAGTTGATTATTCCTCGAAGCTGTTTTCGAATCCGTGTATATTCACCATTTATTTTAATCAGTCATCTTCATCTTCCCCTGGTTAATGAAATTCTTCGGCCAAACTCACCATGTTTTCGTCCATCTCCTGAAATGCTCGAGTAGAATCCATCAAAATATCTCGTTCAAGGCCGAAATTTCTTTAAACAACCTATCATTCAATTGCTTCGAGTCCAGGATTTCTTTGAGCTGAATTGAATATGATTGGTCGAAATGCGTGGATATCTTGAGTCAAGAAACTTAATTCTACACAGCGGAAATACTTTTCCTCATTGAGACTCGCCCAAATTCACACTCATATCGAGTGGTCTGTTACCAAGAAAGTCATTTTCTCAGGAGCAACTCTTCTTTATCCTATTCAATATATTCACCGTCAAGAATATGTTTTCTTGGCACAAGAAACTATGTTTCTGGTAAATCGATACTTTTTCTCTCAGTGATATGGACATACCCTAGTTTACCGACGTAGTGGCAAGATATACTAAGGATAAATATTTGAGTAAGAAAAACCAGATTTTTCAATACTTGCAAAGTGTCAAAATAAAAATGAATTGAATTTCATTTGATTCAATGAAATGAAATCTTTTATCATTTTAATAAGTTAATTCTCACTGTCCAAATACTAGTACCACTCCCTTGACTCTCCGATAACTGGTGCTTACATGGTATCTTTGAAATATGTAAAATATAATTTACATGATGTATTAGATATATTTACGTGTTCAGATATATGATATGTTCGATGCATAGACGTATTAGATTAGCAGGAGACGGAGAAAAAAAGTTCAGAAGTTTAAATTTTTTATCATCCTTGATAACATAGCCTGCCTCCAGTGGTCTATATATTTTATATTTTCACCAATTGAAGCGTGAATAAATGAACTGAATTTTTCATTTTCAAACAAGTGGTTTTAATTGCATAAAAACCGGGGAAAACCCCATTTTATACCTGTAATCCCATCCTTCCTTAAGCCATGAAAGAATTAGAGAGAGATAGACATATCCTCCAAGGGTCATAAAAATTAAACTACCCAACGTCAACTTGAAGCCAAAAGTCGTGCTACCCTCATTAAAAATTGAAGTCAAACGAAGATTTTTGTCATTTTGAGTAACGACGATTCGAAACGATATTTTGACATCAAATGACTTCAATACTTTTATGACTCCTATCGAAATGGGCGTCGTTTAACTTTACGTTGATGTTGGAAATCTTCAAAATGCTTCCAAAAACGAGGACAATTTTGGAGTAAAACTACGTCTTATGAAGACTTATTTTTCGACTCGGGTATCGATAGAAGCTTAAAATAGAGGGTGAAGTTAAGCCAATTCGATTAGTTTCCTGACTTCATTATTGAATTCATAATAAAATCAATTTCTCGAATGATATACTTACGATATTACTCTTGTCCAAACTACATGCGAATTGCTCGAGAAATGTCTTAGCGCAGTCTTCTACACGACATCGACTCATCAAATCAGATATTTCACAACGCTCTGCCTATAGAGGAAAGACTTGATATCAGATTCATGCTATTTAGAATATTTGTTGGAAATTAAAAAAATGAGGAAGAATCTCAGTTACTGGAGCTTCGGCTAATATTGCAATTATCAGAACACTTGAAAATCCGCCGAGTTTCATTTTCTTGTTTTTTACAAGGTTTCGCTTATTTTTTAACCGTTTTTTTCCATCAATTGCAAGCTGCTGAACAGAATATACTGGTTGTTATTCAAGGAGAAGAATCAACACTTGAAAATCATGCAATCCATGATATAATATTGAATGATATCATATCAGTATTAATAACCTCATTAAGTTTGCCAAATTGCCTGAGGTGAAAGATAAAGTTTTAATTTGTACAGGTGCTGAGACATCTCACTGGCAGTGTAAAAACATATTTCAATTTATGAAATTAGAGATTCGGAATGAGACGGCTGTACATTTCGACAATTAGGAAAAAACCTCCTGTCGGAAATAAGCCTTGCTCATTGTTAGTAATATTCGATTCCATGTAATTATTTTCTGTAATGAAAAAAATTGATTAGAAGAAATCAACTATGGAGTATAATATGACTACCTGTTCCACTTGAGCCATCTTGTGTGTGCAATTTCCATTGCAAGCGTGGTGGAGCGAGATACATATTCGAATATAATATTTCTTAGAATCTAAATAAACTAAATTGCCAAACAGACTGTTCTTGTTACTGCTTTTTTTTCACGCCCTTTATCACAAAAATTCCATTTATTCCATGTTCAATGCTGGCTGAACATTCAACGTATAACTCAATTCCAACATATTTCAAAATATACGTACATTTTTCGGCGTACCTGAGATTAAAAAAAAGCATATTCATTTGCACATTTCGCTTATTAGTGTAATTAATGTATTGCTTGAAGTGCGAATTGTGTTTATAATTTGTAGTTTTTCTCAGGGACTCCACGGAAAAAAGGGGAAGTAACCGAATCCGTTACCGTGGTTCTCGAGATATTAAGTTTTTTTTCCGGAACCTGGATTTGAATTCGAAGTCCTCAAATGATTCACTTTCCTCGATGTCGATTTAGTCCGCACGGCTATCCTCAAAGACAGAATGTTTGTCCACATTCTGGTTCATAACCGTCAATTCTTCTACAATAATTGATTTTGAAACAATTACATTTGTAGCAACTCATATTGGGTTTTGAGTTAGGGCCGAACGTCGGGCTAAATTCGATGTGATGAATCTCGAATTAGTACGACAATATACGCTCAGCATCGAGCCCGATTTTCGGATGTCGCGGCGGTTCGAAGTTGCAGTAGATATCGCCCTGAACTCACAACTGATATCGGTTCGAACAGAAAACTGATATCAGCCTAAATTCGAAATCGATATTATCGCGTGTCGAATTATCAACTCGGAGGCTCGGGTTCAAATCCTACCCGAGTCGAAAAATAAAGTGTTCTGAGTTGTACGTATAATGTTGTTGTCTTCAAATTCCTTTGTTCTCGCATTTTTTTTATCGATTTCATAAGACAGTCTGTGACTTCAAAGCTGTCACTACTTTTCGGCGAATAGAAAAAATGTGCACACGCTGTTCTCCGTCTTCACAAGGATTGGGACTATTGAGTCAGGTATAAGGGTCAAGGGGTAATAACCATAAAAATATTCTATTGCTGCATTACAATTTTTCCGGGTACGTCAAAAGTTGTTCTTGCGTCGTTACGAGATGTTCCCAGTTTGGAACTTAGAAAAATTTTCAATGTGTGGGACTTAGAAGAAAATCTCCACAAAATTCAACAGGGATTTTCGGGTTTTTCCCTTTTTTATTGAGGTGGCAAAAGGAGGGATTGTAGGGTGAAAGCTTAGGAACTTCTAACTGTGGTGTCTAGATGCAAAGGGTAGAAGACATACTAAGCAAGTCAGTCTTTCGTTACTCTTCGAACGGTGCACTTCGTAGTCAATAATTTATCAATATCGTCAAAGAACCAATGCCGTAATGTCCGCAATCGTGTCTTGGTGAGAAGAAAAGAAGACTAGTATCATTCTATCGAGTGTTGTCGTGTGTGAAGTGATGCAGATTGTCTAAAAATTGTGTAACTTATTAGATATATGTGAAAATTATCAAGCAATTTTGTATACTGAAAATTTTCAATTATAATAT
Source organism: Aleiodes leptofemur (assembly GCA_963942555.1). Lineage (NCBI taxonomy): Eukaryota > Metazoa > Arthropoda > Insecta > Hymenoptera > Braconidae > Aleiodes > Aleiodes leptofemur. The sequence continues at coordinate 9,885,052 of OZ012609.1, forward strand.
TTTCGCGATGAACTTTTCAGAATCGGATAAGTGCATAAGCTACATTAGACATAATTGTATAGAGCATATCAAATATTATTGTACATGGATTGTATTACTTATGAGATCGATGAGAAAAATGAGAAAAATATTACTCTCTAAAATATGTAGAATATTCTTTGATAACAAATAAATGAAGATCCTCTATTTCAATTGCATTTTTTATCGTATGTTATAGATTCTCTAAAAGGGAAAAACCCCATCCCTAATCGTACCCCCTCTCCTTTCGACCACCCGCTGTGGGCCCTACCCTAAACCCATTAGAAAAGGATGGATGTATCGGTCTGCGGTCATGAAAAAAGACAGTTTCTGGCGTAAAAGTTGTCGTACGCCAATTAAGAATCGTAAAATTGAGGACATTTCGAGTCTTCACTCAATGTCATATTCGACTAAGCACAACTCTATCACAGATCGAAGACAGCTTAAGGAATAGAAAATTTTATTACCCCTATTCAAAATATTTATCAGTTTCCGAACAATTCCAACAATTAAATGACAGTTCAGAACACTTTATTTTTCGACTCGGGTAGTCTCTGCCGAATGATACAAGCACCACTGTAAAATTATTTACAAGTGCTTCGTCCACAGACACACCATGACCCTCCGTCACTGATTGGCATGATCTGAGCGAAATGATGGCGACGTTAAATAAGTATATAGAAAAAAAATATCATCGCGACAAAACTACGACATACTTTTAATTAAATATTAGGGCATTCATGGGTCCAATATCGAGTTCGATGTACACTCAATAATCAAAACAATTTTTAAAAATGAAATAAATAGAAAATTATTAATTTTTCTTTCTGGGATCCCGGAAATTTTTAACCTTATTGTTTATTCCATTTTGTTTTCGTTCATAGTATTATATTGTAGCGTATCCCCCTTCTTAAAGAATAGAACACAAGAAGAGGAGGCTAGCAACGCTTGTCAATTTGTTTTTTTAAGAAGAATAACAAATAATAAAGTCAGACGGCAGACGAATCCCAGACTTCAAATCGGATACATCGCTGAAATTAATAATAAATAAACCGCCCCAACCTTTTGATAATTAAATAAAAGTGTTTGTGTCACATTTATTCTCCCTTGGAGTTAACATTTGGTGTCAGAAGTGTGTGAAAGTGACAAAAAAAATTGGACATAAAAAAAATGAAAAATTGAAGAAAACACGGATTTATTAGTGACAGAACGAAAAATTGTGTTTCATCAACTGTCATTGATGATTGCAAATCCACCGATGACAGAAAATAAATAATAAAAACAAGACAAAATGGATAACTCAATGGGGGAGTTAAATGAATAATCAAATGAATAAACAAAATAATTTAATGAACTACAAAAAATAAAAATAAAATTTAAAAAAAAAAGCAGAGGAAATGTCAGAAGGAAGGGAAGAACGAGAACGACCACCTTCACAAGGCTCATCAAATCGTCGTGGCCCATTAATTGCCCGTTTTCACCCATTTGCATCGTCGGAGGAGACGACATTGAGTAATGAAATGAGGTCAGAAATTTCAAATCGAATTAACAATCTGAGGCAAACACTCCGCGACGAGTTGCAACAACAACTAGAGACAGCGCAGAGAGAAATCATCACAAATATTAGGGAGTCACTTCGTCAAGATTGGGAAGAACAACGACGCATTACTCGAGAAGAACTGCACAATTTCCTGGGACCAAGGATCGAGAATCCTACAATGCACTCCACCAACACGAATGTCAGTCAGCCAGGTATCCAGGGGTCAGCTGAACAAAACGCAACGAATGCTCGAGCTCCAACAATCGCTGAGGTTAATGCTGAGGTTCATGCTGTACCAGGAGCCACTGTGGAAAACCCGACTGCTTCTCAACCCCAAACAGATAACCCTTTAAATAATTTGTCTTTTAGTATTGCTAATGCATTGAGTTCCGCTTTTAATTCCACCACCAACCTTTTACGTGAATCTTCATCGACTCTTAGCCAACTGTCTTTTTCTTCAAGAAATACAATTAATTCAGACACATACGACGGAAAACAATCATGGTCACAATACAAAAGCCATTTTGAAATTGCGGCCAAATGCAATAATTGGACAGACGAGGAAAAAGCATTACACCTCTTAACTAGGCTACGCGGAAAAGCTCAAATCGTTTTAGAACAGCTTCCCATGGAAAACCAGGGGAGTTATAAGGAAATTTCAGAACTCTTAACTGAACGCTTTGATGAAAAACATTTATCCCGGATGTATTTCAACGAACTGCAAACCTGTAAACAAGGAAAAGAGGAAGATTTTCAAACGTTTGCAGGAAAGATTGAACGTCTCTTTCGTCTTGCACATATTAATATGCCGGAAGAAAACCGTGATCAGCTTGCATATCTCGCTTTTCTCAATGGAATGAAGAATGAACACATAGAGTACACTTTGAGATCTGAACACGTAAACTCATTACAAAAAGCCTTAATCCACACCACTGAACTTGAATCAATTCTTCTTTTAATCAATAACGAATCTACATCTAGCATTTCGAGTCTCAATACCAGATCGGATTAATTAATGAGATCTGTGGTGAACAGATTGTCAGTGGTTAACTGACTTGAAATTTCTGTTGCTTCCCGTGGTTAACGGAGGATCTGTGGTTAACGGATCGTCAGTGGTTAACTGACTTGAAATTTCTGTTGTTTTCCGTGGTTAACGGAAGATCTGTGGTTAACAGATCGTCAGTGGTTAACTGACCTATAACTTTAATGTTAAGTTCCTCAATTAACTGTGATTAATGAATTGAAATCTGTAGTTAAAAAAATCAATTAGGATTAATTAACAATAACTGAGCCCAGAAAATCAAATCGCTCCTAATATCAAATAATGAATTATTTCCTAATATTAAAAGTACTGATAGTAGTCGTAGTATATTTTGAATGAATGTGTGAATGATTGAATTTTGAAATAAATGTAGATGCGTAGATCACCAATTACTGTGTAAAAACTTACTATCCCATGCTCTCACACTAATGAATTCACACAATTGTGTGTATTCAGTTTTTTTTACAGATGTGAATCGAAACAACGGAACCCAATGGATGTAACTAATGGAACAAAAAATAATGAAGAATCAAATCGGTATCGTTCTTCTACGTTGATTTTTGGGAGGTTTTAGTAGAAGAACGCACTAGGGCCCTCCCTATATGAGATCTTGTAACAATAAGATCATTGAATCAATAATCAACAACTGAAACAATAAGTTGCAATATCTCAAATAGTCCCTAGAGGGATTGTCGGGGCGGCAACCCTTTTTGTGAAGGGGAGTAGTGTAGCGTATCCCCCCTTCTTAAAAAATAGAACACAAGAAGAGGAGGCTAGCAACGCTCGTCAATTTGTTTTTTTAAGAAGAATAACAAATAATTAAGTCAGACGTCAGACGGATCCCAGACTTCAAATCGGATACATCGCTGAAATTAATAATAAATAAACCGCCCCAACCTTTTGATAATTAAATAAAAGTGTTTGTTTCACATTTATTTTCCCTTGGAGTTAACAATATATTGAATTTGAGGATAAGTGAGATCTTGGACCAAGTAAATAAATATCAGATATCAATTTTCACATTTATTCTCTAAATTCACGACGTTTCGCTCCTGATTAGGAGCTTCTCAGATTCTAAGATAATGAATTGATACATTTGGGGTATTCCATACCAAATCGACCACTTTTGACCCCGACCCTTTTCGATTTGGCTCAAAGTTTCTCATCTTCCTCTACCCTATTGAAAACAGTTTTCTGAATTTTTCAAATTTTTTACTCAACCCAACAAAAAATATAAATTTTCCAGAAAAATGCTTTTCTTTATTTGGTATTTGTGCAGAATATTCATTTTCAAATAGCTATAACTTTTCTAAAAATCAATTTATTGGAACTTTTTTTTTCAAAATTCTCGGTCTGAAAGGTAATTTTCAGGAAAAAATACGAAAAAAATTTAAGATGATAAGCTCAATGGAATTTTCGCTTTTTTTTTTTTTTTTGGAGGAAAACCGTTATTTTCTCGAAGTTCGCTGTTTCTCATTTTTTTTCATTTTCTCAAAAAAATCGTTAAGGAAAAACAGCAGCAAAAATTGAAACGCAAGATTAGTTATGAAAAATTTCTGTGATATTATCGAATCTATTTTAGAGTTCCCGAGTCGAAAAAAAAGTCATCGCAAGATGTAGTTTCGACTGCTTCGAGTGTCATTTCTTTTGTTCTCCGACATTTTTCCATGTCTTGATTTAATGTTTTTCAGCATCAAAGACTTCAACAATTTTGAAGGGAGTCAAAAAACTTCAATTTGACGTCCGCTATCGTCGTTTTACCTTTTCCTGCAACATCATACGACACTAAAATGAAGATTCGGAACGACAACCGGAGGAAAACTTCATAAGTAGTCGAATTGGTGTTACGGGTCTTCAAAGAATTTTGACCTGCGCCGGGAACGGAGGGTCACAGGTATAATAATCATAAAAATTTTATTGTCCCCCCTGAAATTTCCAAGAGAAGGATGGGTTATCATTTGGGCAGGCTAAGTTCCCCTTCATTCAGGAACTTAAAAAATTTCCGAACTCCATTGGACTTTAAAAAATTTTAGTTTTCGTTGAAATTAAAATTTTTTATCTTACTGTGGGGTAAAAATTTTTGATGCATTTTCAGAGACTGAATTTAATGAAATATCAAGTAATGAAAAAATTGTTGGAAATTTTGATTTTTTAAATTGATCGATATTTTATGCGTTTCTCAGGTAACAGAACCCGCAATCGTCGAAGGGCTGCCAGTATGCTGTACTGGGTACAGCTATGGCTCGTACATGTAGTCCTTTATTTTCATCAGGTTTTTCCCATTTTTATGACGAGAGGGTGGTAAAATAAAATATACCGGAAAGTACGAAGGTTCGAAGTATTTTCTCGCCATCTCCGGAAAATTAAAAGACCAGAGGCATCGAAAATTCAGTCTTAAACTAACCCTTGTGTGGAGTGTATCGTTCAAGGCAGTCTAAGTGAATTTATGTGTAAAGTGTTGTGCTGTTCAGTTCGCCTTAATTTCTGCATTAATTTCTTGGATAGGGAAAAACAAAAGTGATATTCTGCCTGTTAATTTAATTCAAGACACAACTTTCTTGTATTAGGATTGAAGACGCTATTACCATGGTGGACCCAGTTACCGGACATCAGCCCCGGACCTAGGGGGGGGGGGGGGGGGGGGCAAACTCGGGCATCAGTTCCGGGCGGCAGATTAAGGGGGCGCCAAAATCATAATATACTATTATCGAAAATTAAAAACTTGCTCCACAAAGCGCTGAGCATACTGAAGCCTGGTTAGCTCACCGTTGACTTGTAAGGAAAAGGTGCCACATAGGCCCACACCACAAGTGAACTTGTGACTCAAGATGCCGATTTGAAATTTCCCGTGTCAACAATTGTCGTATTTTTACTGAAATAAACGTCATTTAGCTTTTGAAACATTTGAATTAAGTGCATCAAATTCTCTACTTTAATTCAACATTAATTGGAATTTTTATACACAATTGAAGACTGGTACACGAGTGTGACTATGCAACATCTACTGGCGGCAATTCAAATTATAACTTATTTTTCATTCCACGGAGTAGAACCAATTTGAAGAAGAAATTGGAAGTCCCGTTTCTCCGTAATTAACAAAGAAAAATCTCGATTTTCGCTTCCGAATGGAAACAATGTAAACATCGGATTTTTCGATTTCGAGTTTTCATCAGTATATGACTCCAAATGATCCAAAACGTCGAAATAGTATATTACACTACAAGGGCAGAAAGTTGGGAATTCGGCTCGGCTTCGCCTCGGGCATCATATCACGCAGTGCAAGGTTTCCAACTATCTGCCCGCGTGGTGTATACGATTTTTCTTTATAGCCGGTCGAAAGTGCGTTCGAAATTACACTTTAAAAAATAATATAGCGTTTTTGTCAACATTGATGCCTGCCCGGACATTTGCGGCACGAGCGAAGCGAGTGCTGCTGGTCAGGGGCAGGCATCAATGCACCGATAAGTAAATAATAATAACAATACCGTGGTGGCCCCGGTTTCTGATCGTGCCCCAGTAACTGACAGTTTTCACAAATTTCTCAGTTATATTTGAATATACAGTCTATTGTTCAATATGCAATTGCTGAGCTCGCTTAGCGCAACGAATATGTATTGAAATAATTAAATCACATTCAATGAGCAAATAGTTGTTGCATTTGATTCATACTGTCAGAAACCGAGGCCACCACGGTAATAGAATCAATGAAACGGTAAAAATTCGATTTTATCATTCGTTTTTTTAGAAGATCTCGGAAACTAAGCGAGATAGCCTAATTTCACCCGAATCCTTTTCTGTAGCTCCCGAAATTTCCCACAGAAAAGCCTCAGTCAAAGATCGCTCTATCTCCTTTACTTCCCCCGATATCCTCGAAAAAACAAATGATAAATTTTCTATCGCCTTTTTTCGAACACTTCAATTACATTATTTCATAATCCTTCCTTCGGCTCCGGTTCGATTATATAAGGATATTTCGTTCATTTTATTTTTATTGATCGCAAAAGTCACTATTAATTTTTGAAAAATATTCACGGTCACAAAAATACAAATGAATTCCAAGCGTATTTTGAGGTTATACATAAAAGTATCGGGCATCGGTGCGCGTATAAATTCTTGCTCCCACTGTTACGGCCTTCTCGCCCGCTGTTAAAGATGGCGCGCGTGTACTTCTACCGAGGCACAAATCTCCCACTTTCGGCATTGAAATTGATGCCGAAGATACGTACTTTCGACCGAGGTATAAAGAAAAATCATATTTTCAAAACATGTCTGTATGTATGTGTATGTGTGTGGTTGTGTATCTCTGAGTGTATGACATGTATCGTCATTTTCGCCGGAACGGCTATACTTAGCGCTCTCAAAATTTAACAGTATTTTTCCTCTTCGTGCAAAATGTTGTCAGCAAAATTCCAGCGGAATCGGTTGAGTAGTTTCTGAGGAAAATAGAATTTTCAAAAAAGCGTTTCTTTGAATGTTCTCGATGGAAAATTAATTCGTAGCCCCAGTCTGGGCTATTAAATTCATCTCATTAGAACTCACATTTTTCACTCGGGGTAAATTTTTCGCTGATTTTTCGTTTTGGAGATTATTATCATTTTAGTGATTTTCAGTTCATAGTTTAGCGGAATGATAACTCGATAAGTATTTGAGCTAGAGACTTCAAATTTTTACCAGTTCCTATACCTGATGAATAGATGAAGGGATGTCACTGTTGTCATTTCGTGCCACTTGGGTGCGACATCTCTTCAATGAATTTGCTCGTCGAAAAGCGACGAAAAATAATCATTATGATTATGGAAAAAAGGTATCCGGTGCGAGATTCGAGCCGGGGAACCTTTGGTTGTTATTCTGTGGCTCTAAGCCACTGAGCCATTCCGACCAGCTCTGTGGTAATTTCGGTTTCTTGCTGTTGTTGAATGTAGCGGTCGCTACATAGGGCCCCAGACGTTAGTCATTATTTCGTCCGGTTGAGCTGCTAGGCAACCGTTCGGATTCCAAATGTGTTGAACGTTAAGTTGTGAGACTGTTTCACACATTTAAGTAATCAAAATGAGAATCGCCCCTAATATTCTCCTTCAATTCCCCCCCAGATCCCCCCAAGATCCCCTCCGATTCCCCCTGAGATTTCCCTTCAAATCCCCCTCCAATTTCCCCTGAGACCCCCCTCAAATTCCCTCTAAAATTTTCAACATTCTGACAAATTTGATTCTACACACTGAAATTGTGCGAACGGTTACCTAGCAACTATACTGGACGAAATCATAACTAAAGTCTGGGGTTTTACTGATGGAGCTCCAGTTCGGTATTGAATCTAGGCAAAATACGTCCAGCCGTTTCTGAGATATGTGCAAAAAATGATTTTGCGCCGATTTTAAATGATTCATTTAAATAAATGAATTAATGATTAAAAATAACAGGATTTTTTGAAGTGATTACCCGAGTCAAAATTTTTGGGCTCGTTCACCCTACATTTCGGCTTCCAACTTACTTTCAATGTACATTTCTTTGATGTCCAAGAAGTCCCGCGAGAATCTCACCTTCCTTTCACCGTATTTCGACTTTACGTCTCCAATGTAAGGTGAATGAGTTCAACTTACCTGATTCACCTTACTTTCGACGTCTACAACTTATCAGAAATCCAGTGTAGGGCGAAAGATAAAGTGAATGAGTTCAACTTACCTGGTTCACCTTACTCTAAACTTCTTGAACTTATCACCGGAAAAAAAATAAAAATGAATAATAAATTTAAAAAAATTCGATTTTATTTCCGGGAATTTCCATTATTTTTGTTTGAATAACTCTTTTCCCATGCGATTGATACTTCTTCCGCGATCCGATGCATTTTTGTGGTGCATCATGATCGGGGATGCATCTGTAATCGCATGCTAACGAGATATTTGTGCCCCTCCTCGATTCATTCATTGAATTCTTTTATTCCTCATTTTTAGCCAATTTTTCCAAAAATGAGCGGGATAGAGAAAATTAGTGCTGATTGCATCTTGGGAAGAATTTCAAGAGCTATAAAAAAGGATTCAGGTGAAATTGCACTATCTCATTCAGTTCCTGAGAAATATTGAAGAAATTAATGGAAAAAATTGGCCTCCTTGAATTGCCAGTTCTTTTCATTTTTGGCTAATATCTCGAAAAATGAATATCTCGAAGTGAGATAGAATGATTTCACCTCGATTTTCAGGCAAGTGCCCATAAATCCTGAAAGAATCGATATTTTCCAATTGAAAATCCTGCAAATTGATCGTAAATGATCTTGTCTTTGAAAAATTTCATGGTATCACCTCTAGAGCTGAAGATGTTTTGAAACCGTAAATTTCTCAAAACAAAGAAAATTCTCAAAAGTAAAAAAAAATAGTTCTGGCGCTTCTTCTCCAGCTAAAATGCATTATTCATGAATTCATTAATTTATCATTATTTTAGATTTATTATTAATTATTATTATAAATTCGATTCATTATTATTCTTCTTTTTTTTCAAAGAGCCTAAAAGGTGCAATGAGGATTGAGATAGTTATATGTTTCAGATTAGCAGCAGCCCGAGTCGAAGATTTCAGCCTCATTTCGGCCTCATACTGAGGTTTGGGTTGAGGTTGATGAGACTAAAATGAGGCTCTTGGCATAGGAAAAATGTATTGCATCTACGGTCTCATATCACCCTCAGATTGCTCAGTATTTCCCTTTTAGACGTCCGGAGGCTGATATGAGGCTTAGCTGTACAGCCGGAAAAGAGCCTCTTGGACCTCAAAATTTATTTTCGCGCTGCCCCTTGCCTCTCTCCCTCCCCTTTGTATTCACTGCTTTCAAAATAAATCTTGAAAATTATGAATTAAAAAAATTATTATTATTTGTTTTTTGATGACATTTTCTATTCGGAAAAAGTATACATGTGAATTTTACATTTCATATAATCATATAATGAAAATGAGAGCAATTGCAAAACTGTATATAAGAGTCCTGGAGGAGCGCCTATCATGGCATGTTTTCTTGTCCGCTTGATCGTGATTAGGGGCTGAAATATAAATTGAAAGTGGATGTTAATTTTTTGTTATTAGATTTTGGAAAATATTTCGCAAACTGCGTGAGATAGAGTGATTTAGCCTCAATCTTTTCTTGTAGCTCTTCAAATGTTCTACAAGGAAGCTTGAACGTATCGCTTAAATTCCGAGATATTCCTAAAAACCTATTGACAATAAATATGAACTTTCTTTTTTTTTTTAATATTTCCGTCAACAATTTTGTGAGGATATCTTGGAAACTAAGCGAGATCAAGCGATTTCACCCTTTCCCCCTTTTGCCGAGCATTTCAAGAGCTACAAACAAAAATTGTTCAAAACGTAACTATTTTCCCGCGGAAAAGGAGTCATCAACGATTGGTAAATTGGTGAACCGAGTCCAGTGACACTGGGCCCGGGCTAGGAGACGAAAAATCTCCCCACCAACCCTCTCGCTCTCGTTTGAACGGTCAAGCGAGACACCTCGTAGTACATCAATTATTGCGAAATCTCTCTATGTGTAATATGTTAATTATCTCAGTTAATTCATTATTCTCAATTGAAAGTTTATCGAATCTCAACTAATCATTGCATAATAGTGAAAATCAACCATTAATTTATTTAAAGTGATGTGTATATTATCTAACGACGAGCAGGCTTTTGTCCGTTCACAATAAAACGGTTTTGCCTTGCGGCTCAGTGTAAAACTCAACTATTACTTTTTTCACCTCCATAAAAACCGCCTCTCACAATCCACCCTGAAATTCAACAAATAAAATCAACACGCTCAAAACATTGGTCCTTCGAGTAGCCGGATGTGTGGGACAAGATAAAGTGCATTTTGTGAAGTGAAAAAAGGGACGCCTCGTGGTGAACAAATTCCGGGGTTCACACGAGCTAACTCAACGGTAATAAAATCGGTGTGACAAATGTGAAATTCAACGAACATTATATTTGTGAGTGAGGTGCTGTGAGTTTCATCAAGGACTTTGATCTTGTTTACGTTTCGGCGAAAACAACTCTCAAACGGAGCAGCTCACTTTCAACGAAAGAGACAGCATCACAACAGACCACGCCGATCGATATTCTCGAATTTATCTCTCACTTCGAATTAAATTAAATTTGATTCACTTGAGAAATAAAACAACGAAGAAAACCAACGAAAAGAGAGAATTAAATTGAATATCTCTCTCCTCGAGTTTCGGGCATCTTCGGACATCGTCAGAAGTATGAGCGGTCTCTATCCCCTCTCCTTCAACTATCCTCGATGAACGCGGCAGAGCTGAGTGTGAAGCTCCGCCCAATTATTGATTTCTCATAACAGCTGATTGAGACTCGACTTCACGCGGTATACTCATTCCATCTCTCTTACTCTTAGTCATTATCCTCTAATCTTTTCAGAATGACAGATAGTCATGCAATCCAACGAATTGAACAAAATTGTAAGAGATTCTACAGGTGTCATAAGAGATTGCTATACAATTTATCCAATGACACGCAACATCAATCGTGCTTCAACGAGAATTTATCCAACAAGGCAATAGAGAGTTATACCAACATGAGTCGAGATATCAACAACATGAGAGCCACAGCCATCAACGATTCATCATGTAGACATTCACCAAACTCCACGGAGGGAGAATTAATTCTAGAAAATTCTCAGGTTCTCCAACGAGGGGGAACAATGTCTGAATTTTATTCATCAACAATGAAGATTCTTCAGAGCATCCCACCAAAGACTGTGGCACTCAATGATGAAGAGAAACAACGCAACATTCAGAAGCTCCGACAAGCAGTGGAAGCTGCACAACAATTTAGAGGAGGGAGAGAGGAGGAATGGAGAAGACGCATGCATTGGTATTAATCAACAAGAACGAGAGAAGAAATACAACTAGTGCACATTGATACTACAATCAGAGTAAAACAACACCTCAACAGATTCGTGGAAATCAACAAACTTGCGAGGCTTTCTGAGTTCATTCAATTACTGGATGAAAAATCGGAGATTCACCCAATAGAAGAAGATGCAGACAGCTTGAACATCAATCTAAGTCATCTATGCAGCAGTCATTCAACAAAGAATGTTGAGACAACAAGTCATTGTGCACATCTCTCACATCAATGAATCTCGGTTCAACGGGATCAAAAAGAGACAATGATTTCTTCATAATCAACGAGCCAGTTCCTCAACGAAGATGAATTGACCAAATCATTACTCAATCATTGATTGATGAAGAGTCTAGATCAACAAAGTATCCGAGTCACTCAACAAAGGCTGAGAAGTTATCAAAGACTGTAGACATCTTCAAGGTGACCAACATCTTCAAGATTATCAACATCGTCTAGATCATCAATATCTTCAAGGTCATCGATATCTCCAAGGCTAACTTGAATCTGGTCATCAAGGGTCCAAGCCAGGGAGAATTTACGCTTCTTCTGGAGCTATTGGAACTCTGAATGATCAAGAGTCAAGCTATCAACAATTATTTTGTCATCAACGAGTGGCAACGTGAATGGCTATCAACTTCAAAGAATGAGGGTAAACCAAAATGATTCTATGAAAACTCTAATCTTTATTCCAATTGTTTAGGTTCACTCTAAGAGAATCACTCCAGAAGCGAAGCTCAACGAGCATCAAAGATTATCTCCAAGAGGTCAACAATTTTGAGGGAATTCACCTCCTCTAAAGAAGACTTGGACAACGATACAGCACTTTCTCATCAAGTCTGAGAACATTCAACCAGACATGCTCCAAGTATGATAGTACTGAGCATCTGCTGCTGCAAGGAAAGAAGGCATGCTCAACTGGTCCAGCAACTACATCATCTGCAGCGGAAGATGCTGCGAGACATCAACGGCGATAGACCAACCAGCAGAGAAGAATGGAGAATCGATTGAGTGAATTCCAATTATCCACATTCTCGGTTAATTCTCTACTCATTGGTCATTCTCAACAGCTTTACCGACTCCAGTGAACAACGACAATCAGATGGCTAATGGAGTCAATCAGATAGTCGAACAGCAAATCTCCATCATCATCAACGAGATCATCATCAATCAGAGCATCATCAATCAGAATAGCATCAGGCACTCATCATCAATTGGACATTCGTGCTCCAAACACCAGTGCACGTTCGAGCACATTCAACAAAGAGATTCTCTATCGAGAAAGACTACTCATTGATGGAAGACGAGTCGTCATTCATCATGGAACAACAAGTCGATTTACTGCAACTACAGAGTAGATCATCGACGCTTGAATCAACAGGAGTCAAGCTGATATTGTGGAACTTGCGGGTGTTTCGAGGTCGACTCAACCTACAAATCTCGTGAAATTCATCATTTCAAAGCACACGAGAAGAATAATGACAGTTACACTCTGATCAACTAATCTCAAAGCAGGATCAACTAAGCGCCCACACTCTATGAAGACTCACAACTAAACTGTCATCATTCTCGTGACGGTTAAAATCAATTGGCTTATCAGAAAGCCTTCAACTATCTAATAACGGAAAATTTACAACCTGGTTCATAAGTCATCAACGACGGAGACATCAACTACGAGGCTGACAACTACGGGCAAATAATCAAGGATGAAGTTGTCAAGCAATCCTCAATGAAGCTAGCTAGCGAACAAATTTAATATTTGGATTAAAGATATTAAATCCAGTCGTCAACATGACATCTTTCAAGAGCAAAATCTTCAGTGGCCACTTCAGAAGTCGTTCAAGAAACCCAACTCAGACCAACAACTCCAACCTCTAACAACTCAGACCTCCAACTAAATTGCAGAACCAGGAAAACCTATCAGAATCAGTTCAAATATCTAGAGCTGTCTCCAGAAAACCAACAGTATGAAGCTCAATCTTCACGCATAACTGTTAGAAGCCTGTGACATTTCAAGCTGAATGAGATGTAGGCTAACTTATGCAAAGACTTCATCAACAACTATGTCAGACACTTGGACACTTGAGAAGATTAGAAGAAGAATCACCAGAATCATCAACAGCCTGCCAACTACTGAATCATCGATTCTAACAACTCAAGTCCAAGTTCAACAAACGTACAGCTCAATGACTTTCTCTACCAGATGAAGAAATTCAGGTCAACGCCATGGGAGTTCACATGGCTACAGAAGCACAACTGAATCCATGGAATAGACATCATCAAGTAACTCAAAAAATCCATGTCTATCAAGAAGATTGGGATCCATTGAGCATCTTGTGATTTAACGATAAACAACATTTATATTATCAATCGACAGTCAACAACAGAATTAAGATGTCTTCAACAACTGACATTTGCTAGAAGGACATCGTCATCTAGCTGCCAACGAGTCAATCATCAATTAGCATGATGCAAACGTCATCTCTTGGGACTCCGACAACGAGAAAAATCTCAAGGACATTCTCAATCAATTAATCGGACGTGTAACGCGAGCAGCTACTCGTTGACTGAAGATAACAAATAATTATCTTCAAACACTCAACAACAGGGTCCATCAAAGAGACAACTCTACAATTGAAGCTGAAGAGTCAACCAGTGAAGCACTTGTAATTTGCTATCAATTAGCAACTGACTCATTCAGAGATGATTCAACGCAGAAACTCATCAAGTGAAATTTGTCAACAGAGTAAACTCAATTTCTCGACCCATTGAGCTTCATTACTCTCATCAGTATCAGAGAAAAGATCAACAATCAAGATCTCTGACAGCACAGCCTCAACGAGAAAGATCCACTCAATAAAGCATAATCGTCAATGGAGGAATCTTAGAAGCTTCGGGAACGATCTCAACAAAATGGATCAAGTCTCAATCTAAAGATGGCTGAAATGTTCGCCGTCAACAGTTAACGTTCAGCGACATGAGCTTGGAGAAGCATCAACTACATCAAAGGATGCAGTTATTCATCCAAGATAGACTCAACAAGCTGACTTCAACGATTAGGGGTTGTGCCATACATCGAGTGACACCTATCAAGAAAACCAACAATGAAAATCGAAGCACTTTGCTCTCAACAGGATGGTGAAGGCTCGATAAGCTCTCTATCAGCCATGTGCTATGTCAATGTCACGAAAACATGTAGCTGATTGCACTTCTCTCGAAGCAACAGCACACCAACTAGCTGGTCATCAACTAGAGTGAACTGATCCAACTTGATTATGCCAAGATGACGACAATTGACCATCAACAACTCCAGAATATCCAACTGAAGCAGTAACTAACGAGAAACCTGCTTCAGCACATCCAGTGGCAATGAGAATGAAAGCTCATGCCTCAATGCAACTTCTTCAAGGGATTCAACATTGGAAAAAGCTCTTCAAACTACATCCAACGTGAAGAGGGCCATCGTCAGGTTCAAAAGACCATCAACACTATCAACTCAAGAATTATCAACTATCGAATCCAACGATGCCAAGGTGTTCTGGGTAAAAATTATTCCATTTTAATTAATTGCCTCTGTGTTACTGATTCTCAAAACAGGAACTCAGCCATAGAATCAACGGTTCCTGTCCAACATGACTCCAAGTCTGAATGACAAGAAATCATCAGACCTAACAGAGGTGTGAGAAACACTCCAGTATACCACCAGACGTGATTCACTCAACAAGTTTGGCCAGACACTATCAACTCATGACGGGTATCAACTTGATGAAGAACACCAACAAAAGAATCAACAACGAGAAGACATCCAAGAAAAGAATTCAGCAGATTACAACTGCTGAATGGGGGGAGGATGTTCAAAACGTAACTCTTTTCCCGCAGAAAAGGAGTCATCAACGATTGGTAAATTGGTGAACCGAGTCCAGTGACACTGGGCCCGGGCTAGGAGACGAAAAATCTCCCCACCAACCCTCTCTCTCTCGTTTGAACGGTCAAGCGAGACACCTCGTAGTACATCAATTATCGTGAAATCTCTCTATGTGTAATATGTTAATTATCTCAGTTAATTTATTATTCTCAATTGAAAGTTCATCGAATCTCAACTAATCATTGCATAATAGTGAAAATCAACCATTAATTCATTTAAAGTGATGTGTATATTATCTAACGACGAGCAGGCTTTTGTCCGTTCACAATAAAACGGTTTTGCCTTGCGGCTCAGTGTAAAACTCAACTATTACTTTTTTCACCTTCATAAAAACCGCCTCCCACAATCCACCCTGAAATTCAACGAATAAAATCAACACGCTCAAAACAAAAATCATGAGAAAATCGTCCTATCTTGCTTAGTTTCCAAGATATTTTCAAAAAATATCGCTGAAGCCAGCGTCGAAAACATCGTCGTAAACATCCTCAGAAATTTGGGCCTTATGTCAGCTACGATTTATCCATATTTAAGAGATAATATTCAATAACTTTGGCGATATGACGAATAAAGGCATGAAATTTTTTTGTGTAATACCTGAGAGCATTCGGGAGCCCCTGGTTTCAGAAATTCAGGGGAGGTTACAAGGAGGTGGGGGGGTGTTAGAATTTTTTCCCACCATCACACCATAGATTTCGGGATTTTATTCGTGATAAGTCCTTCTCTATGACGAATTAAGGCATGAAATTTTTTTGTGTAACACTTGAAGATGTTTACGAGCCCTCAGTTTTTGGAATTTGCGGGAGATGACAAGAGGGGGTGTTATAATTTTTTTTCCATCGTCACATCATAGATTTCGCGATTTTATAAGCTATATCTTCTCCTTTATGGCGAATTAAGGCGTGAAATTTTTTTATGTGATACTTAAAGGTGTGTACGTGCCCTCAGTTCCGGGGGGACTTATAACGAATAAAATCCCGAAATCTATGGTGTGACGGTGAAAAAAAATTCTAACACCCCCCTTCTTGTCACCTCTCATGAATTCCAAAAACTAAGGGCTCGTACACACCTCCAAGTGTTACACAAAAAAATTTCACTCCTTAATTCACCATAGAGAAAATATAACTTATGAAATTGCAGAATCTATGGTGTGACGGTGGAAAAAAATTCTAACACCCCCTTTCTTGTCACCTTCCGCAAATTCCCAAAACTGAGAGCTCGTAAAGGCTACCAGGTATCTCACAAAAAAATTTCATGCCTCAATTCGCCATAGAGAAGGACTTATAACGAATAAAATCCCGAAATCTATGGTGTGACGGTGAAAAAAAAACTAACACCCCCCCTCTTCTCACCTCCCGCGAATTCCAAAAACTAAGGGCTCGTAAACACGTTCAAGTGTTACACAAAGAAATTTCATGCCTTTATTCGCCATATCGCCAAAGTTATTGAATACTATCTCTTGAATATAGATAAATCGTAGCAGTCATAAGGCCCAAATTTCTGAGGATGTTTTCGACGATGTTTTCGACGCTGGCTTCAGCGACATTCTAAGTCATCAGAATAGAGAGTCATTTTTTTTTAAGAATAAGTCTATTTTATTTAAACTGATTGGATTTTATGATCGGTTTTCTTTCAATATCTTGAGATATAACGAAGGAAGGGCAATTCTGGCTCCATTTTTTCTGTAAAGAATTTCGAGAGCTACAAAAAACGATTAGGGCAGAATCGTATGAAGTGTGGTAATCCATAAAATCGAAGAATTAAAATTTACAAGAGTGAATTCACCACCAAATGCGAGCACTTTTGCGTCATTCTTTATCGTTTGTCCACTTGCTTTGTCCTTCCATGGAAGAGTTCTCATATCACCCACACTTGAGTGATTCTTCCCTACGAATTTCACTGAACTAACGTCCTTTTAAGGAATATTCACCCAATAAATGAGCATTAACATTGGTTTTCGTGAATTGACTGGATTTTTTTTAAATTTGCCGCACCGTCATTCAACACTTATCTATCACATAACACACTTAAAATTTGCAGTCATAGTCAAATGATATTTATGATTTTAATTTAAAACGGAATAGAAAATTGACTCGATGAAGCATGCTAAGTAAATGATGTGTCCGAGCTGGAGTTCAACTGGCTACTGAAGGGTAAACGAAAATATTCTTTTCTCTGAAAATGGTTGACAAGTTTTGTTGAGAAAGAACAACGTTGCATTGTACGGCTTCTAGGCGCACATGTGTTTACTGCAACGGAATGCTGTTAGAAAAAAATTGGGAGAAAGTATGAAGAAGATTTACAGCCCTGCTCGATGGGCTTCCAAAAAGAGTCGACCGAGGACTGCGATGGAAACAATTGAGAAAAATAGTGTATTGAGGCTCATCTGAGGTTAACGAGATTTCGGATATCCAAAAAAGTATGGATGGCTGTAGGAAAGAGACTGCAGAGGCTCAAATATGGTTCCAAGTGCTCTTGAGTCTCACCTGAGCCTCACATCTGAGTTCTCAGCGGTCTACGAGGGCAGTTAGAGGTTGAATGAGAGTCATGAGGTCTATTTCGAGGCTGAAACCTTCGACTCGGGAGTCAACGAGAGAACTCCAGGCGGTCACCGAAGTTAAGCAGCATTGGATCTGGTTAGTACTTGGATGGGTGACCGCCTGAACGATCTCGAGAACTACTAGATCGAATTCCTTTTTTTTTTTATTCGTTTCATTAAAAGAAAACTAGAATAACCGTGCTGGGGGGCTATTTTTAATCATACAATTGACCGCGAAATCAATCAAAAACGCGAATTTAGGGGAAAAAAGGCATAAAGGGAGGGGTTGGAGGAGAATTTTTAGAAAATTTCAACTTCCTTTGACCTTACAAAGTGGAAGAAACTCAACTCACTTTGAACTTACAAAGTGGACGAAACGCACATTTCGGCCGTTTTGTAGGTTCTAAGTAAGTTTAAAATACACGGTGACCCTACGCCATTCACCTTCCTTTCGCTCTCCTTCAACCTACAATTTTTGTAAGTTGAAACAGAAATTGAAACCACCTAAAAATTTCGACTCGGGTAATCTCAAAAGCTGAGAGAGGGGCGCCGCTATGAAATTATTGCCCCGGTTCGAAAAAATTGTAGATCCGGGGCTGGCCGGACATATCCCAGTTTACGGACGTAGCGGCAAGATATACTAATAATCAATATTTGCGTGAGAAAACCAGATTTTTCAATACTTGCAAAGTGTCAATATAAAAATCAATTAAATTGTTCGATTCACTGAAATGAAATCTTTTACCATTTTGATAAGTTAAGGGGTTACATACGTCCAGCAGTGCCGAAAACGCGCTAAAAGAGAAACTCCTTTTAGAAGGGATAGGAATGGAAATTCGTAAAAATAATGTTTGCACATTGTTAATTAGTCTTTAAACTTTATAAAAAAAATTATTTAATTTTTTTTTTTTAATTACTATGTAAAAAAGAAGGTTGTAGTTATAGTCTATGGGGCCAGATTTTTTAATTTTGAAAAATTAAGCAGCTTACAGCAGTCCAAGAAAAATTTTGCGTTTTGGGTCATAAATTTCACACTTTAATAATTTTTTGAAAATTGTTCAATGACAATATCAAGAATCCGGCCCCATAGACTATAGAGAATGCGATTTCAAATATTTGAAGAAAAAAAACATCCAAAAATATTGGAAACTGTAGGAGTTATCATGCCGACCGTGCCGAAAAAAGTGGTTTCGAGAAAAACGCATTTAAAGTTTCATGTGCGTTTTGCTCGAGGTTGCGTGCAGCAGAAGCAAGAATTTTATGGATTTTTAATTTATTTTGGTAACTTACGTCTAATCTCCCATTCCAGCTTCATATCGTATGCCTTCCTTGTCAGTAAACAATTGTTGTTGTTGATGAGCTGTTCTGGCCTCTTTTGTTGCTTTCGTAGCTTTCGTTGCTGTCGTCGAGCAGTTATGTTTTCTAGCATAACTTCCGATCTATGGGGAATTTTTACAATCGATTCCCACAAAAATACGCCCAAAAGTATAAAGAATAATAATGGGTGAAAAAAAAAACGATTCTTTGAAAATCCTGGACGTATGTAACCCCTTAATTCTCACTGTCCAGATACTAGTGCCATTCCCTTAACTCTCCGATAACTAATGCTTCCATGGTATCTTTGAAATATGTAAAATATAATTCATATGATGTATTGGATATATTTACGTCTTTAGATATATGATATGTTAGATGCATAGACGTATTAGATTAGAAGGAGACGGAGAAAGAAGTTCAGAACTTTGAGGTTTTTATCATTCTTCATTGAAATAGCCTGCCTTCAGTGATCTGTATGTTTATATTTTTCCCAATTCAAGCGTAAATAAATGAACTAAATTTTCAATTATCAAATTGTAACGTGACTTTTTACCCGGGGGGATAAAAAGCCACTGCGCCGTCCCTCCCTCCGCCTCTCCCATTGAAGTTCCACCAAATAAAACCAATGCTGGGCGCCAGGTGGTTTTTACGGAACCACCAAACCGGAAGTTCCTCGGCGGGTTCCTGCCCTACATGTTTACGGCTCGTAACCGGCCCGTAGCAGCCAGGAACTCCACCGAGAACGGAACGAAATAGGCGAAAGGGGGGAGGTGTTACCTTCTTCCCGGCTAGTTCGAGAGGAAGTACATATCATGAGTCCGGGGGGGAATCGGGGGTGTTAACCCGATCCGTTGCCGTAACTCCTCCACAAGAAACAACATCCCGAAGGAAAACACCAAAAAAACCTGAAAAGTTAGAAATAGTGGAGAGGGTAACTCCTGAAATAACTGCTCAGAACACACGAAAATCTGGTAAAATCATAGTATATTGCCCAACCATAATAATAATTACATCCTCTAGGATTGCCCGTTTGTGGCCCCAGTATAATAAGGATATTTCCCCCAAAAGAAACTAAAAAAAAGAAATTATCACGATGAAATCAAAATCGAAATTCCCGAAATAATATTATTTTAGTTATTATTATTTTAGCGTATCGAAATAAAATGATTTTAGTTATGATTATTTGTGACTCGAAATTAAAGTATTTTAGTTATGATTATGGATTTTCGCGGAAAGTACGATAACCGTCCTGATGCACTAGATTTCTCGGAACTCGTCCGAGGTGTACGGGTGACGCGATACGGGGGGAAGGGGGGCTTGGGAGGTATCACCACAGGATTTTGGCGATAAATGCTCCAAATTTTCTTTCAGGTTTTTCCCTAATGAAAATTAGTAAAAATGCAACGGGAGGGACAAAATGGGGCTCGTTGGGTTCGTAGGGATCAACCCCAGCGAATGGGGTTGGTTTCAGATTTTTCCCGCGGGAATTGCGGAAGTTACGAGAAGGAAACCTTTTGCCTACCTCCTCGCAACGAGTGCGAGAGAGACAGACGACCGGCTTGTTACGGCTGAGGCAACGCGTGGGTTTTTTCCGTTTGGGGCATTTTCTCCTTTACAAAAATAGATAAAAAATAGACGCCACGGGATTTTCGTAACGGGGAAAACAATCAAAAGGGAACAAGCGTTTTTAATGGAAAATGCTACGGAAAGAAATACAAGGAGGGAAAAGAATAACTCTCGCGCTCACCAAATCCTCCTGCACCTTCTCCTCGGATTTTCCTTTCTCCATCTTCCTTGCTCCTTTTCCTTGCACTTTTCCTTCACTTCTGTCCCTTTTCCTCGTTGTTTCTTACTCGTCTCCTTTATTGTTTTTTTTGCACAATACACCTCGCGCCGTTTCCCACGTGTTGCACTCTCGGGTAACGTATGTACGACTGTGTGTGTCACCGCGTGGGCACGGTCGCTCTCACAACTCATGCCCCTTTCGGCCGCTAGGGCGCATGACGTTGACTTTCGCGACGGGACTTTTTCGCACGGATTTTATTCAAATTCAAACGGGTGTTTCGACTAATTACTCCTTCTCTTTTTTTTTATTTTCGCGGCTGGGCTACTTTTGGGCACGCTTCTCCGGGATTTTACAATTACTAATTTTACTCATTCATTGGGGCACGGATCTTGTCCGTCGATGCCCCCTAAACTTATTTTTACACAAACTTTAACGGAAATAAATCTCTGAGGCACGGATCTTGTCCGTTGATGCCTCTTAAATTTACCGGGCCCTTTACACCCACACAAAACGCGATTGGAGTACTTCGAGGCACGGATCTTGTCCGCTGTTGCCTCCCAATCCTTCCAAAAAAAATACACAACTAAACCGAGGTTTCTCCTCATTATTCTTCCCCAACTAATACAAAAAAATCCCCTTATTGGGAGCACCCTTTTTACGGGGCCTGGTGCGCGTGATCCCATCCCTAGCCTCGCTTCCGCTTTAAACGGTCGCGTTTCGGGGTTGTTACGGGGTTTTTGGGGCGTTGCGTTACGGGGATATTGGGGTGTTTCGCTACGGAATATACGGGTTGTCTCTAATCTTTGCCTCAGGGTTGTGCGCGACGCTTATTGCACTTACCGCTGTTCTGCCGATGTTCTGCGACGAACGAGATCCTTCGGGGCTCGTTACAAAATGAGTGATTTTAATCGCACGAAAAAATGGGGAAACCCCCATTTTTATACCTGTAATCCCAGCCTTCCTCAAACCATAAAAGGATTAGAGAGAGATAGACATATCCTTCAAAGGTCATAAAAATGAAACTATCCAACGTCAACTCGAAGCCAAAAGTCGTGCTACCTTCATTATATATTGAAGTCGAACGAAGACTTTTGATGCTATGAGTCGTCCTTTTCGAGTAACGACGATACAAAACGATATTTTGACATCAAATGAATTCAATACTTTCATGACTTCTACCGAAATGGGCGTCGTTTAACTTCACGTTGATGCTGGGAATCTTCAAAATACCTCCGATTCTAAGTAATGAATTATCAAAATTTGCCATTCAACCACGTTTAAAAATTTCCATTGCAGCTGCCATGGAATTCTCCATGGAAGCTGCCATGACCAAGTCTATGGACTATGTCATGGCACCTGCCATCAGTATTTCGAAGAAAAACCATGGACGGTGCCATGGACAAATCGTCAAACAATTGTTCCATGACCGGAGATTGTCCATGGCAAATCTGCCATTCATAAAGTCGGATTTACCATGATTTTTTTATCTAACAATTCTCGCCATAGTGATCGTCCATGGAGTAGTTGCCATGGATGAACGATGATTCACCATGGTTTTTTTTCCCTATTTGAAATATTCTCGTGGCGATCGTCCATGGACGATTTGCCCTGAATAAATAAGGATTTACCATTATATTTTTTTATATAAACTAGCTTTCCCCCCTCGCTTCGCTCGGGTCAGATTTTTTAGCAGCTCCTATACTGACTTATAATCATATAATTCATTGAGGGAAGGTGAGGTAAAACGGACATTCTAATTGACGAAAACGAGATAGAGATTTTTTGAAAATTCCTTGGAAAGCTGAGAAAATTTTAGGAACAAAAGATGTGTCAGTATTAATTTTTTCTCAATTTTCAGAACATTTCACTTTTTTGCCAAGTTTTGAAAGGAGTACCCTTTGGAAAATCTTCAAAATTTATTTTTTGGATTATATCTCCGGTTCTATTGGTCATAGCAACCTGGGACTAATCTCAAATCGAAGGTGAGCTCATTTCTCCTCAATCCAGGGGGTTCGAATTTTTCAAGTCAATTTCTCAAATATACTCAGCAAAACAATTAACCCCTCAAGTACGGGGCCTCAGCGAGCTAAACTGTCCCAGCGGCCGGGCGCCTTGTGACATTTAAAATCAGAAATTTGAAAAAAAAACAAATTCCTCAAAAATTAATTAGTTAAGATCGAATTAATTGTTTTTTAAAGGTTGCATATCAAACTTAAATTATCCACCTCCACGAAGCACTTTGCAAAATCTAAAAATCTTGAAAATTGTAAGAGATATTGAAATTTTTATGCAACGTGGTGAGGGTCTCTATGACATAGAGACCCCGGCCGGTGGGACAGGCACGAGGGTCCATATACGTATATGGACCTCGTACTTGAGGGGTTAAAGGAGCAGAATTTTTCTCCCATTTTTTCAGTGTTTTTCGAAGGACTGTAACTTCGCGAAAAATGATCGGTTCGGGATGAAAAAAAAAAAATGAAGCTTGAAATGTGTACTTTCGAAATCTTGTGATAGAAATTTTTTTTGAACATTATTCATGGCGCGAAAAAAGCAATGAAGGCAAAGAAATTTTTTTTGTTTTTTTTTTTCAATTTTCAAAATGATCTACGGGCTCCAAAAATTATTTTCTGGCTCAGCCAGTGACAGGGTCTTTTAGCCTGATTCTTCAGCTTCAATTGAAATTTTTTTTTTTCCTGTACGACCATTTGTCACTGAGATATCGGCAACTGAATGAAAAAACACCTTTTTGTCTTCGATCATCGATATCTCGTGAACTACTGGTTGCACAGCGAATGGATGGTGGGTTTCGTAAACTTGAATCAATGCTCTATGAGTATCTTTCATCTTTTTTGGGAAAAAAAATTTTTTTCATTCTTAAAATTGGTTTCAAAAAGTGGCAAAAAATGAAGTTTTTTGGAGTTTTTTAAAAACAACCTGAACTTTGCGAAAAGTGCTAATGTTTTAAGGTGCTTTTTGAGTTTAAGATATGCCTAGACACCCTGCGAAATTTCAAGTCGTTCGAACCGTTTTTTTAAATCAAACTCTCAAAGTTCCAGCAGTAATTTAAGGAGTACGTTTTTGCTCCTTAAATGTGAATTAACGATGATTAAGGTAGTAATTTTTCTTTTCATCATGTTTTTTGTCGTTTCGCATTAAATGATGAACATTTCATAAACAATTATCAAAGCTAAGAAAAAAATGGTTTTTAAAATTTTTTTTTTAAATAAAAATAATTTTTTTTTTTTTTAATAAAAAATTGAATTGAAAAAAATTCAATTTTCCTTAAATTTGAAAAAAAAAATTAAAAATCATTTTTTTCTTAGCTTTGACGATTTTTCATGAAATGTTCATCATTTGATGCGAAACGACGAAAAAAATGATGAAAAGAAAAATTATTACCTTAATCATCGTTAATTCACGTTTAAGGAGCAAAAACGTGCTCCTTAAATTATTGCTGGAACTTTGAGAGTTTGATTAAAAAAAACAGTTCGAACGATCGACTTGAAATTTTGCAGGGTGTCTAGGCTTATCTTAAACGCAAAAAGCACCTTAAAACATTAGCACTTTTCGCAATATTCGCAAAGTTCAGGTCGTTTTTCAAAAACACCGAAAAACTTCATTTTTTGCCACTTTTTCAAACCAATTTTAAGAATGAAAAAAAAAAATTCCCAAAAAAGATTGAAAGATTCTCATAGAGCATTAATTCAAGTTTACAAAACCCATCATCCGTTTGCTGTGCGACCAGTAGTTCACGAGATATCGATGATCAAAGACAAAAAGGTGTGTTTTCATTCAATTGCCGATATCTCAGAGACAAATGGTCGTACAGAAAAAAAAAAATTTTTAATTGAAGCTAAAGAATCAGGCTAACAGACCCTGTCACTGGCTGAGCCAAAAAAAAAATTTGGAGCCCGTAGATCATTTTGAAAATTTAAGAAAAACGAAAAAAATTTCTTCGCCTTCATTGCTTTTTCCGCGCCATAAATGATGTTCAAAAAAAATTTCTATCCCAAGATTTCAAAAGTACACATTTCAAGCTTTATTTTTCTTTTTTCTTCATTCCGATCCGATCATTTTTCGCGAAGTTACAGTCCCTTGAAAAACAATGAGAAAATGGGAAAAAAAATCCTGCTCCTTTAATTGTTTTGCTGAGTGTATTATCTTTTTTCCCTACCATTAATCGCCTCCTGTAATCCATCCTGAAAATCTACGAATGAAATTAACACGCTCAAAACAATTCTTATTTGTAGCTCTCGAAGTGCTCGGCAAAAAGCGCAAGAGTAAAGTTGCTTGATCTCGCTAAGCTTCCAAGATATCCTCAGAAAATTGTTGACGAAAATATTGAAAAAAAAAAGGAAAAGTTCATATTTATTGTCAATAGGTTTTTAGGAATATCTCAGAAACTAAGCGAGATAAAGCAATTCTACGTTCGAGCTTTCTTATAGAACATCTGAAGAGCCACAAGAAAGGATTGAGGCTGAATCATTCTATCTCACGCAGTTTGCGAGATGTTTTCCAAAATCTAATAACAAAAAATTAACATCCATTTTCAATTCATATTTCAGCCCCTAATCACGATCAAGCGGACAAGGAAACATGCCATGATAGGCACTCCTCCAGGACTCTTATAGATAGTGTTGTAATTGCTCTCATTTTCATTATATGAAATGTCACATTCACATGTATAGAAAACATTCCGAATAGAAAATGTCATCAAAAAACAAATAATAATGATTTTTCAATTCATAATTTCTAAGATTTATTTTGGAAGCAGTGAATACAAAGAGGAAGGCGAGAGGCAAGGGGCAGCGCGAAAATGAATTTTGAGGTTAAAGAGGCTTTTTCCCGGCTGTACAGCTAAGCCTCACATCAGCCTCTGGACGTCTAAAAGGGAAATACTGAGCAATCTGAGGGTGATATGAGACCGTAGATGCAATACATTATTCCTATGCCAAGAGCCTCATTTCAGTCTCATCAACCTCACTATGAGGCCGAAATGAGGCTGAAATCTTCGACTCGGGAACTAGCCGGATCCCCTGAGTTGAGAATCGAGTCAGCGATCGGCATAACAGTTTAATAACTATTCACGCCTGGGATTAAATGCAGTGGACAGTGTTGAAAGAATCATCAAAATAAAGAGACAATATCTAGAGTCAGTGCGGGCAAAGTATCAAAGAGTGTATTCTAGTCCAGATCATTAAAGAGATTATATGTTTTCATATAGATCACGTGTTAACAATCATTGAGAATCCATCCATCGTGTGAGAAATATCCTTTATCCTATCATAAAAGTCACCTCATTATACAGTCCACTAAAACGAGAAACTCGACAGGAAGCTCAGCGAGTTGCATCGGGTCTTCCTCGTAAGAATTGACTCGAGAATTTCAGTTTATTTTTAACACATGCGCCAGCTTAATTTTCGGAATATCACGCTGTATTTTTGAGGGGCTTCTCATAGCATACTCGAGTAACTTTTAAAATATGAGACCTGAGAAGAAAAAAATTGTTTTTTCTTGAAAACCCTAATGTTCATATATGAGGCATTCCAGGCTATTTCACCCACTTTCCGGATGATGATTTTTGATTTTCATCATTTTTGGATATGCTGTGGGAATGCTTAAGGGAAAACATTTTCCACAGAAAAAAACGAAAACAAGTAGGAGCCCCATTACTTGTGCGTAATTTGAACATCGTACATTGAATATTCTGCCAATGCAATTAGCAGAAAGCTTCCGAATGGATTTTCCAATTTCGAATCTACCATCATCGATCTGTGCGTGGAGTGGGGAAACCAAAAAAGGCCTCAGAGGGTAGCTCATCTCAAATATAATCAATTGAATAGTCTTGAAGGTATAGCTTGCGTTTTCGGATGTTTCTATGCAAATATCCAAGAAACTACGGGACCGATGTCGCTCAGATTCGATACCAAACTTTGTGCTCATCAGATGTACCCAGGAAAAAATGTTCAGATCTGATAAGATCAAATTAGATCTGATCAGATCTAATTAGATCTGAGTTCCTTAGATCTGATCAGATCTGAGAATTGGCACGCTCTGATCAGATCTAATTAGATCAAATTAGATCTGAGTTCCTCAGATCTGATCATATCCAATTGGATCTGCAAAAAATCCGGAATGAAAATTTTTAATTTCTAGAGAAAATGAAAAATAAATAAAAATCTGAATTCTTCGCTAAACAGATGAATCAAAATTGGAGTTTTTGGAGGAAAAAAAATCGAAAAACAATGCGCTTCAGCGGGATCGAACCCGGGACCCTAGCATTACTAGACTATTACCTTAACCATTCAGCTATCACACGATTCCTTGATATCATTTGAAATTTAAATTGTGATAATTGAAGAAAATCAGAAATATTAGAGGAAATAACTTCGGAGGAATGTCGGGACTGCCCAAATGGAATGCAGAATCATCTGCGGAAATGAATATAAAATTCTATGATAATGAAATGAGCACAGATCTGACACATTGTGGATTTTTTTAAACAGATAAATTTTCATTTAATGAACATTCCAAAAAAAGTCGTATTTATAGTTCTATGAATTTCCTACATGTGCATATTTTTCATTTTTTTTAAATAATGTATCTGTTGAAGAAATTCAAAAAAACTAGGAATTGTCAAATGTCTGCTATTTTCAGTTTTATTAAATTCTACCTTATAAAGTTTTCATCCATCGCCTGATGCATCATAATGTGAATTGGATTGGATTTGATCATATCTGACTAGATCTGATTGGATCAAACTAGATCTGATTAGATCTGACTAGATCTGATTAGATCTGGTTAGATCTGATGAACCGATATAAATAGACTTGATTAGATCTAGTTAGATCTAATCAGATCTGGTTAGATCTAGTCAGATCTATTCAGATCTGATCAGATCCAAACAGATCTGATCAGGCATTGATCTGATTAGATCTGATCAGATCTAGTTAGATCTAATCAGATCTATTCATATCAAATTTCTCAATTTAATCAGATCAAATTAGATCTAATTTGATCTAATCAGATCTAAACATTTTTTCCCGGGTATATATACATCTGATGTATCCTCACAAAATTTGAGGTCAATCATTTATTAAGTTATAGAGGTATCAAGATTTTTACGAAAAATTTCTCAAAAGTTTTATACTTGATGAACTAAAGATCTGAGCTCGTACCACCTCAAGGGTCAAAGATGCAGCTCATAAGCATGCATCTCCTCGCTGAGAGTGGACGTTGTAATTTCATTTTTCGTTGAGAAAAGTCGAAAATACGATATTTAGACATTTTCATTTTTCTCAAGAACTATTCAGCCGATTCAGCTGAAATGTTTGTAAGAGCTTGGGCATGCATAGCAAACATATGGTAAAATTTTCAGATTGCTAACTAGTCCCGTTTCAGAGTAAAGCGGAAAATGCGTCATCACATACACACACACCCACATACATACACACAGACATTTTTCGAAAACGGCGGTTCTTGACGTTTCGGGTCATTTGCAGCCATATTGTGATGAAATCTCAAACTCGAAAGGAATGACAATTACAAAGCTCCGATGCGGAAGCACAATAGAATTTCTGAAAAAATTACGACCATTTAAATTTTCAAATAAACGCTGCAGCTGGTGATTTCTCTCCAGCTTCGAATACTTGTATCTCATCAACTATTAGTTATATGTAGGGCCGTGCAGTTCCGCTTCGGTTTTGTTTAATCTGAAGTTATCTGCATGAAGTGTCAAACAAATGGAAGCCACGTGTTGTAACCTGTGAAAAAAAGTAAATGTCACCCGTAAAAATGATAGAACAGGTTCAAAGAGAAATTTGGATTTTTGTCCTTCCAAAAAGAGAAAGAACAAGGAAAAAAATGGAGGAGCTGCTTTGAGAGAGTGCCCCATTTCTCAATCCTTGTCATGTGCTCTCCAAGCCTTGAGGAGTAAGTTTTGTCATTCCAAAAAATAACAATTTCCTTCGTTCAATAATTTTTTCAACTCTTCATCTTGAAAAGTTGAAAAAGCAGTTTTGAAGGGGACTAATGTCTTCATATATTCATTTAATCCTGACTTGATAGTCAAGAAGATTTTTTTGAAGGAAATTTCATTTCTTTCTGTTTTATGTACAGTAATCGGATTTTTTTCCATTAATTAAGAGGAGGAAGAATAAATAGAGACAGGAAGATTCCTGAAGTATCCCTCTAGTTCCTCAGTTCTTATGATATCCTTCATGTACCCGTAAAGTGAGTTAACTTTGGAAAAAACATCTTTTTCTACTTTTCACCGACTTTCTTTAATATTTCATGTTGGACAATTGCTAGAAGAGTCTCTGGAAAATTCAAAGGAACTTCTCAGCACTCCCTATGTTTTTGGACACTGATACTGGTATTTTTTCCATCAAGTTATCAATATGACAACTTTTTTACTCTAAGAAAATGTCTCTTTTTTGATACTCAGTATCAAAGTTCCTGGAGCAGTTAGAGAAGCCTTTCAGCTGTTCATGAAATGGAGATACTAATTCTCATGTGTTTTTGCTATTGAACTTGCAGCTGGATTTGACAGTAAGTAACTGAGATGGTGGCTCGGATCGATCCTGCTCAGGATCTAATCGTTACAACATCTACGATGTCTCACAGATAGAAGTTGTTTTCGAAATGGCTAATTCTTCTCAGGCAGGATCTTCAACAAAGGGAAGAAATACGGGGAGGGGAGGGAGAGCATTCAAATGTGTTTTTTTCTATTTTAATGCAGTTGGAGCAATGTATTTTTTCCTATTGCTGTCGTCGGCTGAAAAAAAATTATCAACGAATCATCAACAAAAAACTCTTTTTCAATCAATCTTATTTATAAGAAAACCCTACAATAATAGAAAAATAACAAAAAAAGTTTTCATCGAACTAAATTTCTGCATCTAGTGGAATGAAATCAATTTTTTTTCTCGGAAGATCGGGAACGCACGGAGTGATGAGAGTTCCTTCTAGAGACAGCCTGGCCTTCGTGCACATTTCCTGCCACCTTCTTTCTTTCCTCAAAGACGTCATGATTAACGCGATCATCCCAAGTTTCAGGTCATCCGCCAGTATGTCTCCAGCTAGTGCACTCTGTCCACACTATTTAGAACAAGGCTCCTTGCTGACAATGGGAGAGCTTCACTCTCAGGTCGGTTGATTCCTGGAGTTTCATACCAGGACCTAGCGTCCACAGCAGCGCGTTATGCAGACATCAGGGCTGCCTTCCTATTCAGAAATTCCCATCGGGTTTCGGTTCTCCTTTGAGTTTCAGCTGTCTCCTGGGACGTGCATGAACTTCAGACAACAGGAATGATCGTCATCGAGGCTATGATAGTGTGACTCATTGTTTAAGCGGTGAGGGGACATTGGAGGATTGTAGTTAATTCTTGTGACTGCCCGCAACTGTGAGAGCTGGGTTTGCGCGTTTCTGAAGCTTCTTGAAGCACAAATTATCGATGAACATTTGACATCCAGCTCCGAGAGTTTTCGTTGCGTTGTAGTCACTCGAGTTCAATTCTTCAACTCGTTAAGTAGTTTCTGCTGTCTCTTTATCATCTCAAATGAGTTGCTGGTCGTTTGTAGAGTATTTCAGAGTAATTGAGACGTTTTCAGGTTCTGATTGATCAGCGATTAGCTCGTCTGCGATTCATGGATGACCTAGAGAGATTTCTCCATACACTTCTCCGTTTTCAGATACTTCGTGTCAGTCGTGCACTTACCGCATAGATGCCCCGTGCCAGCCATGCACTTGCCACATAGATGCCCCGTGCAGTTTTCGTGTACTTGCTGCGTGCCAGTCATACAGTCACCGTGTACTTGCCATGTACCAGCCATGTTGCCTCCGTGTGCCAGCCATGCAGTGACCATGTACTTGCCATATACCAGCCGTGTGGTCTCCGTGTACTTGCTATGTACCCACCGTGTGGTCTCTGCGTACTTGCCACGTGCCAGCCGTGCAATCTCCGTGTACTTGCCACATGTCATTCGTGCACTCACCGCATAGATGCCCCGTGCCAGCCGTGCAGTCTCCGTGTACATACCGTGTGCCAGCCGTGTGGTCTCCGCGTACTTACCACGTGTCAGCCATGCAATCTCCGTGTACTTGCCGCGTGCCAGTCGTGCACTTGCCACGTAGATGCCGTGGTCCAGCCATGCAGTCTCCGTGTACTTACTGCGTGCCAGTCGTGCACTTGCCACGTAGATAGCACGTACCAGTTGTGCAGTCTCCGTGTACGTGGCGTGTACATGTCGTATGCCAGTCGTGCAGTTCACGTGTACTTGCCGCGTGCTGGCAATGCACTTGCCGTGTAGTAACCATGTACCAGCCTCACAGCCTCCGTGTACTCCAGACTCAGAATCCTGCTATCAGCACCCTTGTTCTTTGTTATTGAATCATGAGATCTTTTTCATCCAAAATTTTGTCAACCGCAAACGAAATCATTCGATTGAGGAATTATGGAAGTGTCATTCTAGATTATGCGAGAGGAGGAGGGCCAAAACTCATGCAGAGTGTTGTCGTCCTTCGTTGTCATTATCGTTTATCAGGTGGAGTGACTCATTCAGATGAGGATCGTGGAGAGAAAGCTTCAGAGATAATGAGGCGTGCGATTATACAGGGTGTCTCTGAATAAGTGGAAAATCTTCTACCCGATGGTCGAGAATGATGCAAAAAGTATGGGAAGAATGTTTAAAAAAATATTCATTTAACCAAATTCGTATAATTAATAAATAAAGTATTGGGTTCCGAGACCGATGAACGCAGGGGATTTCGCCACGTGAAAGTGGGTGGGGGTAACACGAGAAAGTTTGGAAATAGGAAATGAGAACCGCTTGACGGGTGCGCAGATAGTGCACACCCGACACGAGTATCTTACATTTGTCCACTCATCCAGTGCGCATACAGCAGAGATGGGCAAATCCGGATCTTTGGGATCCTTGGGCTCCCGACCTTCATTAGGGGGGACAATGCTCGGCATTGATCCTGTTAACTGGGTCACTTGCAGTCCCCCAAAAATTACACCTCACCACTATTCCCCCCACCTTTTCTTAGTTCAGTAGTGAAGAGGTAAAATTCAATTTTTTCAACAGTTTTTTTTTATATCTTGAAAACTGAAGGAAGTAGCGCGATTTTGCAATGAGCTAATCTTGTAGAGAATTTCAAGAGCTCTAAAAGTAGATTGGGGTAAAATAGCGCTATCTCACTTAGTTTCCAAGATATCTCGAAAAAACTGATGACAAAAAAATTGACTTGTTTTACATCTTTTTATTTTTTGAAACTAGTTATCTTTAATATCTCAGAAACTAAGCGAGATAGAGCGATTTTGCCCGAAGAATGTTTTGTAGAAAATTTTAAGAGCTACAAAAAAACATTGAAGTGAATTCGCTCTATCTCACTTGTTTTCTGGAATATTTGAGAGAAACTGATGGAATAAGATCGATTCTTCTGAATATCTCTCTGAATAACTCCCTTTGATTTTTCGAGTTTCTAATAAGTTTTTTGATTATATTTTGGAAACTAAGTGAGATAGTGTCATTTTGTAAGAATATTTTTTCATCGAAAATTTTAGGAGCCATAGAATAGGATTCGGGTAAACTCGCTCTATCTCGCTTAGTTTGCGAGATATGTCGAGAAAAACTGAAGATAAAAAGTAGCAGCTATCAATTATCATTTTCCTTCAATAGTTTTTTTTTGAGAATATTACGAAAAAGAACGAGATGGACCTCATCTTACCTTAATTCCGTAGTGAAGAGGTGAACGTCAATTTTTTTAACAGTTTTTCTCAAATATCTTGGAAACTGATGGAGATAGAGTGATTTTGCCTTGACAATGTTTTGCAGAGAATTATAAGAGCTACAAAAAAAGATTCAGGTAAATGCATTCCATCTCGCTTGATTTCTGAGATATTTGAGAAAAGCTGATGGAATAGAACCGATTTGTCTGAAAATCTTTTATTTTGTGAATTCTCGAATTCTGCATCAGATTTCTAGGAATATCTTGGACACTGAGTGAAATAGCGCCATTTTGACCAAATCTACTTTTGTAGCTCTTGGAATTCTCTAGAAAACCAGCTATGGATAATATTGTTTTATCTTGCATGGTTTTCGAAATATTCAAGAGAAACAAATGGAATAAAATTGATTTGACTGAAAATCGCCTCTTCTTTCATTTTTCGAGTTCTTAAATCTTTTTTTTTTTAGAATATCTCGGGAACAAAGCCAGATATTTTTCATGTTCTGTTCTTTTAATGTAATTTTTCGCCAAAAAAAGTGAAATAATGTATGGAAGCCCGCACGATTCGTCACCGACACTCGGTACTCAGAAAAATGCATAATTGTGTAATTGGGAGGGGGGCAGTTCATGGCCTCAGGTACGAGGAGTATTAATGGAATTAAGGCTCTGGGATCCCGACTACCTGAAACTCGCCCATCTTTGATATACACAATGCGCAGCAAGCAGTGAAGGCGTACTATTCTTTACAAGGATTTCTCGAAACCAAAAGATATGCCCCTGAGACACAACTAGTCCAAATTAAAGATACGAAAATTCCATTTTCCGACCATTCGTACGCTTTATTCTTTCATACATATTCATGGACTTTCTTTAGTAAAAATAAAAGCTTAGGATTTAGTTACACTTCAACGAATTCTTGAAAGCCATGAGGGATGCCATGGCATATGAACTATCATTAAACTCCGGAGAAAAATTTTAAACGAATTCCCTTCATGAAATGCATACAAATACAGTAAATACAGAGTAATTTGATTGGAAAAGAAATTTCTTTCAGTCATTTTTGAACTCAGCATGGAATTTCATGGAAAAATTAAATGGAAAAATTTGAAGGTGTCGTAATCCATATCGTTTGATTGAAATGAAATCGACTGATTGAATAGATGAAGATTCTTCGCATCCAATGCATATGATTTCAGTGCATTCTGAGACACGTCATACAATAATGACACTCATCTTTTCATTTTTCGAGGCAGTATGGGATCACAGATGAAACTGAATGGAAAAATATTGGACCCTCAGTACTACAGATTAAAAAGAACTGGATCAGTTCTGAAGAACTGGAGAAATAGAATACATTAATTATTTTTTGACAAATGCATACAATTTTCCTGCATGCAAGGTCATTCTATAGTATCATGAATTTATTTTGTTTATTTTTGAAATCAGCATGAGATTGTACAGGGAATTAAATTAAAAAATTCAAGGAAGTCGATGCTACATATCGTTCGATTGAAATGAAATCGAGTAATTGAAAACATGGAATTTCTTTTCATCAAATGCATATGATTTCAATGCATTCTGGAATATCTCATGGGATAGTGACATTTTTTTTCTCATATTTGAAGTCAGCATTGATGCACGAGTGAAATCAAATAAAAAAAATATGAAACTGTCGGGACATCACATTAATCCACTCAGAATAAATGAAGAAATAGAATACAATCGCAATTTTTTGTGAAATGCATACAATTTAATTGCATTCAGAGTCATTTTATAGTCTTATGAATTTCTTTTGTTCATTTTTGGAATCAGCATGAGATTGTATGGAAAATTGAATTCAAGAATTCAAGAGTGTCGATGTTTCATATTGTTTGATTGAACTGGAATCAATTAATTGAAATCACGAACATTTTTTTATGGAATGCATATGATTTCAATGCATTCTGAGACATTTCATGGAATAGTGACATTTTTTTCATTTTTGAAATCAGCATTGATGCATGAGTGAAATCAAATGAAAACTAGGGGTGCGTAGTTGCTCGCTCGCTACGCTCGCTCGCGAACAGAGGAGTGCGTAGCTGCTCGCTCACTACGCTCGCTCGCGAATGGTGGAGTACTTTACTGCTGATGAGAAGAAATTAGTAAGAATGTATTGTGATGAGTGTGACTCTTTGAGCCGCATTAAGAACTTCCCGATAATTTCTCTCATTTACTATTAGAAAAAATGTTGAATGAAAAGAATGATAAATAACTACAGACATAGTAGTAAAAACTATCAAAAAAAGTTGGGGAGATCGCAATATATGAGATTAATAAAAAAATCGATTTTTCCTCCTCGGGGTCAGTACATAGACTTCGCTTATTGAGAAGTTGAGAAAAATTTAATAATGTTTTTCTTAAAAAACTAAGAAATTACCGGATCGATTTCGATCAAAATCTAATGGCCGCAAATCTATATCAAGATGCTTCGATCACGACATGGATCACCTCGATCACATTATTAATTCATGAGAAAATGTGAACGAAACATTTGGTTACAGACATACACACACACACACACACACACACACACACACACACACACACACACACACACACACACACACACACACACACACACACACACACACACAGACATGGTTGTGAAAACTATCAAAAAATGTTGGGCAGGTGTCAAAACATGAAGATCGATCGAAAAATCGATTTTTCATTTTCGGGGCCAATACATAAACTTCCTTTATCGGGAAGTTAAAAATATGAAACCGTAGAAACATCAAGTTAATCAATTCAGAATAAATACAGAAATAGACTACAATCATAATTTTTCGTTAAATGCATATATTTTAATTGCATTTAGAGTCGTTTAATAGTATTATGAATTCATTTTGTTTATTTTTGAAATCAGCAAAAGATTGTATGGGAAATTAAATTGAAAAATTCAAGAGTGTCGATGTTTCATATTGCTTGACTGAAATGGAATTGAGTAATTGAAATCATGAACATATTGTCATCGAATGCATTTATTTTAATGCATTTATCAGGATTTCGTCGCATAGTGAATGCTTCGAAAGTTATAGGAGCAGAGAAAATGGGAGAAATATTCTCTTTAAGGGGTAACACCACTGTAGAATTTTCAAAAAATCGATTTTTTTTCTTGCCTCAAAAATCACTTTGAGCCTCCCAGGATACGGGCAAGAACAGTTATCACCTGAAACCCATTATTTCACATGGAATTTTGAAGTTTTCCCAAGGCATTTCTTCATATTCATAGCCTAAGTCAAAACTTCAATCGTGTTTTTCTCGAAACATGATTTTTCAAATTGGCACGCAGCACAACTCCAATAATTTCCATTATTTTCATTCGAATTTTCCACAGCATCTTGAAAACAATAATTCGAACAGAAATACGTAGGGAATTTTCAAAAAATTGATTTGCGAATTTTTTATCGATAAAAAAGTACCGGTTTTTTGGCCGAAATTTGAATTTTTTCATTCAAATGGTCACCAATCCTACAAAAAACAATATTTTTGAAATCCCCTACGTATTTCTGTAGCTATGTGTATCTCGACTGAGCCGATTTTTTTTTTTTTAAATTGGAATTTGCACCAGTTACACTGCATGCCGCAGAGTGTTTTAAATTTGAGGGGCCGCGCAAGAATGGCTCTTGTGTCGTCATTTTTTGATATTTTTTGATGATTATTTTTTCCTGAAGACTCAAATATATGCTCAATCACTCCCCCAAAAATCATTATTTTATTGCCACCTTTTCTATAGAAAAAAAAATTGCCAAAAAAAGCCTTTTTTTAGACTTTTACAGTGGTGCTAATCCCCTAACCGGATGATAGGGCGGTTCATCTATGGGAAATATAGAAATCTTCTCCTTCTGGTCATTCTCATGATATTATCGAACATACGATGAAAATCAACAATTGACTTTTCCAAGAAAATACGAATATATTCATTTTATTATTGCTGGCCAATAGATTTTCACAGGAGTTTTTGAACACTGAGTTCACTACACTTATTCATTTCACTCATAAACAAGCAGGAGTCCCACTACATGTACGTAACTTGAACATCTCACATCTAATAATCTGCCAATGCCATTGTCAGAAAGCGTCCGAATGGATTTTTCAATTTTAAATCTCCAAGCACTGATCTGTGCTTGGAGTGCGAAGATCAAGAGAGGCTTCAGAAGGTTAAGCTCATCCCAGAAATAATCAATTGGATAGTCCTGAAGATATAGCTTGCTTTTTCGGATGTTTCTATGCTAATATCTAAGAAACTACTGGACTTCTTTTGCTCAGTTTCGATACCAAACGTTGTGCTCATCAGATGTATAACCTCACAGAATTTGAGGCCTCTAGCTCAATTATTCATTAAGTTCTACAGGTATCAAGATTTTTACGTAAAAATTCGTGAGAAGTTGCGGTCATATGACCACAAGGCCAATCATCTACTTCAATGTTTTTTTCAAAGTTAACTCACTTCGAGGTTACATGAAGGATATCACAAGAACTGAGGAACTAGAGGGACACTTCAGGAATCTTCCTGTCTCTATTTATTCTCCCTCCTCTTAATCAATGGAAAAAAATCCGATTACTCTACATAAAACAGAAAAAAAAGAAATTTCCGTCAAAAAAATCTTCTTGACTATCAAGTCAGGATTAAATGGATATAGGAAGACATTAGTCCCCTTCAAAACTGCTTCTTCAACTTTTCAAGATGAAGAGTTGAAAAAATTATTGAACGAAGGAAATTGTTATTTTTCGGAATGACAAAACTTACTCCTCAAGGCTTGGGGAGCACATGACAAGGATTGAGAAACGGGGCACTCTCTCAAAGCAGCTCCTCCATTTTTTTCCTAGTTCTTTCTTTTTTTGAAAGGATAAAAATCCAAATTTCTTTTTAAACCTGTTTCATCATTTTTACGGGTGACATTTACTCTTTTTCACAGGTTACATTAAATTAAGCTTTCTCACAGGTTACAACACGTGGCTTCCACTTGTTTAACACTTCATGCAGATAACTTAAGATTAAGCAAAACCGAAGCAGAACTGCAGGGCCCTAGTTATATGTAAAAAGTGAAAGAACACTTCTGTGGGGGAGGAGTATGAAATTAAATTAAAATTTTATCCAGTGGTTAACCTTTAGAGGGCCGGGATGACGCCTTGAGGCGTCATGGTCTCACTCGCCAATATTCAACCTAAGTCTGGTCCTAACTTGGGGACCTCAATCTCCTTTCAGTACAAATTATGAGCTTTTAAAATTTTGAAATTCCAACCCTCTAAAGCTTAAAATTCAATAGTTCTATTTTTTATGGAAAATTGATATGAAAAAATGTATGGCAATTATAGAATGCCTGCTCTTAAGAATCTGAAAAAAATTTATGTTAATGATTGTTAACTTCCCGATCAGGAAGTTATTGTATTTGCCCCGAAAATCGATTTTCGATTTTTCATCGGATCTCGATGTTTCAAGATGCTGACATGAATTTCTGACATTTTTACGGAAGTGTCTGTATGTATGTATGTGTGTGTGTGTGTGTGTGTGTGTGTGTGTGTGTGTGTGTGTGTGTGTGTGTGTGTGTGTGTGTGTGTGTGTGTGTGTGTGTATGTATGTGCGTATGTGCGGAAATTTTGGCCAACGATTGCACGGCCATTACTTATCCGATCAAAATTTTTTGTAACGGAATACAATCATCTTTATGTAACTTAGCCCTGATTAGATTATGAGCCGGGTCAGCTCATTAGTTTCTGAGTTTTTAAGGAAAAGTGATGAAAAAATTACTAAATTCGTGAAAAATTCGGAATTTTCGATCAAAATACGTCCTTCGTGGAGGTTGATGGGGCAAAAGGGACCACCCTGGAGTAAAATGAAACAGGGTGGAGGGAGGGGGGGGGGGAGCTTATGGCAAAACGGACGACCCTTCCACTTTATCAAGAGATTCTGTAGCCAATCTATGAACGAATCGGGAAGTTTTTTTTGTGACCTCTAACAGGTCGAACACATTCTAAAACCAACATGACGATGCTTCTCCATCCACGAACGAGTGTAGCGAGCAAGTCAGAACGTATCCCAATTCGCGAGCGAGCGTAGCGAGCGAGCAACAACGCATTCCACTTCGCGAGCGAGCGTAGCGAGCGAGCAATAACGCACACCTCGTTTCATTTTTGATTCTGCTTCAAATTTTCGTGTGACATTTTCGCGTTTTTCGCGAGATATCGCTCTGTTTATATTTTTGCGCGATCCATAGCCACTGTGGAACAGCCATGCGCATGCGCACAACACTCTACTGGTATATCATGTGATCACTGGCGTGGAAGTTGAGTGACAGTAGTACCAGTAGAGTATTCTGCGCATGTACATGCCTGTTTGGCACCGGCTACGGATCGTACAAGAACATGAAAAGAGCGATATCTCGCGAACGACGCAGAAAAAGCACACGAAAATTCCAAAGAAAATTGCAAATGAATCAATCATTAACATAGAATTTTTCCAGATTTTCAAGAGTATGCATTCTATAATTGCCATGCATTCTTTCATTTCCATTATTTATAAAAAATAGAAATATTGAATTTCAACCACTGGCAAAAATTTGAATAGAATTTGATGCTCCTTCCTCAGAGAGAAGTATTCTTTTAATTTTTGTACATAACTAATAGTTAATGAAATACAAGCACTCGAAGCTGGAGAGAAATGATCAGCCACAGCGTTTTTTTGAAATTTCAAATGTTCATAAATTTTCAAAAAATTATTTTTTTTTGTGGAAAATGTCTATCTTGAGCATTTCAATAGCATTACCAGGAATGAAGAAAATCAAAAATCATCACCCGGAAAGTGGGTGAAATAGCGTGGAATGCTTCGTATGGCTTTTCATATCGGTTCCGATATAGACATATGTGATTTTTTCCCAGAAAGTCATCATATAGACGTCATTTCCTCCCCTATATCTCAATCAATGGGTGAAAAGCCCCCATTTATTCTGGTTCTGCTTCCAAATGGAAGCATTGTAATTGTGCCGTTTTTCGAATTTGAGATTTCATCGGAATATGACTGCAAATGATCAGAAATGTCGAAAAATGATATTTTTAAAGAAATGTCTGTATGCATGTATGTATGTGTGTGTGTGTGTGTGTATGTGATAACACATTTCATCGCTTTTCTCGATAAAGGCTATATGTATCGATCTGAAAATTTGACGGTATATTCACTATGTGTGTGCCATACGCTCACTGAAATTTCAGCTCAATCGACTCAATGGTTTCCGAGAAAAAGCGAAATATCGAAAAATTGTTTTTTCGAGTTTTCGTAGCGGAAAATTAATTTACAGCATCCATTCTCATCGAAGGGATGCGCACTGATAAGGCCCACATTAAACCCTTTGGGTGGCGAGCGTTCCAATTCTTGGTTTATCCAGTACGTTAACAAACATGTCATTTCTTGACAAATTTGGGCAATACAATAACTCAAAAAATACCCGAATTAGAAACTTGAAATTTTTTGGGTTTGTATATCTCATGAGTAAAACCTTTGGGATTGAATCTGGGTGGAATCGGTCCAGTAGTTCCTGGGATATTCTTGAAAAACCATTGAATGGAAAGAGGCTCTATCTCTGGAACTACTCGACCGATCACATTCAAGTCTAGCTTGAATATTCGGTCAGACGAGCTCAACGAATGCTGATAAATTCAGAATTTTCTATCGAAGTCTCCTATACGAGTGCTCAAAGAAGTCGTTTTTTCAGAAATTTCAATTTTTCTCCATTTTTTTCCTAAGAACGCTAGTATTTTTTATTCAATAATTAAAAAGTAGACAATTTTTCCCTCAAAAATGAGCTCATTTTCACTCCGCTATGACAACGAGAGCAACTACCCGAGAGAAAAATTTAGGCGGGCAATGAGCGGTCTATACACGGACAGAAGGCAGATCGTCGCAAAAGCGGCGGGCAATTGGCGGATCCCTGGCAGTGGGTGGCAGCTTCGCAATTTGAAAGGAAAATGGCAGGCAGGTTACAGGCAGTCTAGTGGCAGATTTTAAGAAGGGCAACTTAACAACTGCAGCAAGGCAGGTTCATGGCTGTATGAAAGGCAGTCTTTTGGCAGCTTAAGCACTGTTTTTCGATGAAGGCATCGGTGAGCTGCGTTTGAGCTGCCAGAAAATCGCCTTTCATACAGCCTGCTCTTGTGATGCCATTTGCCCGCTTGTGCATGGTGCCATGAACCTGCCTTGCTGCAGTTGTTAGGCTGCCTTTCTTCAAATCTGCCACTAGACTGCCTGTCATCTGCCTGCTATTTTCCTTGTGATACTGCGCATTTCTTATCCGGGGACGCGGACGTAGGATGTTTTTTCACACATCAATTCGTTTTATAGTAAAAAAAAAGTATAAATCACACAGTCTTACAGCTTTCTTACATCTTTTTCACCCTAACTCCTTATTATGACTTTAATTGGGAGTTTTGTTATAAATTTGAAGTCTCTCATTCTTACGCCGATCGTTTGGATCCAGTCAATTTTTCTCAAAATAATTGATTGATAGGACGAAAAATTCAATACTGATATGACTACGTCAACAGAATATTTAAAAATACAATTTTTTCAACCAGAAAATAATTGATTTGAATAATTTTATTCATGGTATATTATTTAATATTACTTCAATGACTTGTCTTTCATTATATTTTTTTTATAGTCTTCAATTTCCAATAATTAACGAACATTTAGTAGACTATCTTCTCATTTTCAATAGAAAAATTATCTTCCTACTGAAATAGTTCACGTGTATTCATGACAAATACAATTTATTCGTGAGAAATTACCGTGAAAAAATGGGCAGTTATAAACCAGAATAAGAATAAACACTCTCAAGTATTTCCGAATAGCCGCGTGGACTGAGTGGATATCTCCAGAACGAAGAACAACCAGCGCAGCGTAGGTTCGAGCCCCGGTCCCGTCAATAAATTAAAGTTAAGGATGTATGATCGAGGGAGTGGGGGAAGTGGTGGTGGGGGTGGGCTCGGGGGGTTGCGGGGCTCTCCTCTGTTTCTCTTATTCGCCGGCTGTGGCGCTCATGAGAGCAGAAAATGGCGAGTATGACGAGAAAAGAAGCATTAAATGGAATAATTTGAACTTCAATTGAATTTTTCTTCTCAGGATGGATGGATGCATAGTATTTTAAAAATATTGTCAAGTTACTGCACTATCCATCTTTCTTATGCATAGTAATTTTTCATACTACGCAAGCTTGAACATCTAACATTTATTTAATTTATGGCCGTAACCCCTATTACTCCATAAGAGCCCATGTATTTTCTGTCAATTTTCGATAATTTTTTTCTTTCTTATATGCATGGATAGCTACCTCAGACTTTTTACAATAAAATTCTTCGAGGAATAATCTAACTATAAAAAAATTTTGACACCCCAAATCGAAAATTGTTGTCATGATTAGCATCTTCAATTTATGGCCGTTACCCCTATTTCTCCATGAGAAACCATGTATTTTCTGTCAATTTTCAATAATTTTTTTCTTTCTTATATGCATGGATAGCTACCCCGGACTTTTTACGATAAAATTCTTCGAGGAATAATCTAACTATAAAAAAATTTTGACGCCCCAAATCGAACATTTTTGTCGTGATCATACATCCTTAATATCTCGGGAACGGCCCAACCGATTCGTTTTTTTTTTATTTTGGCGTGATCTGCGTCAAAAACTGAACATGATAGACATAATTCCCGATTTTTTTGCACTATATTGAAGGCATCGATAAGCAGAATTGAATAAGCAATTAAATATGGCTTCATGAAGACGGCAGTATAGAGGCATGATACTGGCATGTGGCATCTGCCAAAAGACCGCTCTTTTGCTGCCACTGGATGCTTTACGCAAAAGGCTGTATGGAGGCAGCTTTTGACGCAAATTTCGCCAGTTTACCGCCACAAAACTGCTGCTTAAACTGCCACTAGTCTGCCATTTAAGAATGCCAAAACACTGCCTCCAGCCTGCCTTATTTTTTCTCTCTTAATTAAAACCTGAAATCGAAGTTTCAAATTTTAATAAAAAAAAAAAAAAAAAAAAAAGTTTCAAATTTTCCAGTTTTATCGTATGATCTTAGTTTTTGTATAATATTGATTTTTTTCATGAAGTGTGATTATTTAAGGAGGCAGATTATAGGCCTCAATTCTGAAGTAGAATTAAAATATAAAGAACAATAGAATTTGATTTTATCTACCGTTCAATATTAAGATTTTTAAGTTTAAGTGGCTTTGCGGTCATATAGAGGGCGTGTTCGTTTATGAAATCATCTGTTCCGATGGGAGGAGAGGTCCCAAATAAACTTTGTAGAATTTTCCTCCCCATAGTTCTCACGCTGGCAACACTTTTGTCCCGGAAATGAGCTCCCCAGGAAAACTTGATGATTCTGACTAATTCGAGAGTGTAGAATCCGAATTTGTTGGTTATCTTGTCCTCCTATTTGCCTTTCTAATTGTTATTAACAATTTAATTGTTTAAACCGTCATAGCGTAGAAGCTAGAGGGCTTACAAAGAAATACTTCAAACAAAAGCTGTTCGTCTTTTCAAAATAATGAGATTGGTTTTTTTTCACGATAACTTCATTTTCGACCGAGTGACGGCTGAATAACCGTTCAAATAGACCGTTGACGAGGTTTGGCGTGCGAGCGAGATAGCGAGGAGAGTCTTAACGGGTTAATATTACCTAAACTTCTGAAAAATAGTATAGTTATTTCTTTTGAATAAAGCATAAGATTTCTGCAAGTATTCTTGATCTTGCAAGAGCGGAATGGCATACAAAGCCTTCATGAATAGGCGCAGTGACAACCATTGCGTTTACATCTTGCGTAAGTACAATTCGGAAATCACGCGAGATAGGGGCATTTCACATGAGTCTTTTTTCATAGAGGATTCCAAGAGCTATATAAAG
Organism: Aleiodes leptofemur; assembly: GCA_963942555.1. Classification (NCBI taxonomy): domain Eukaryota; kingdom Metazoa; phylum Arthropoda; class Insecta; order Hymenoptera; family Braconidae; genus Aleiodes; species Aleiodes leptofemur. The sequence continues at coordinate 9,928,784 of OZ012609.1, forward strand.
GATGAGGGTAAATCGTTCTATCTTTCTTAGTTTCCGAGATATTTAAGAAAATCTGAGAAATTTCAGTAGTGAAGAGGTAAAAAGCATAAGTCAGTTTTTTCTCATTCTTTTCTTGAGAATATCTCAGCAATTAAGCGAGATTGCGTGATTCCGGTATCATGCTTGTTTTGAGCGTGTTGATTTTATTCGTTGAATTTCAGGGTGGATTGCAGGAGGCGGTTAATGATAGTAAAAAAGAAGTAATAGTTGGATTACACTGAGTCACAAGGCAAAACCGTTTTATTTGGAAAAAAAAACCCGCTCGTCGATAGATAATACACTTTGAATAAATAGACAAATAGTTGAGTTTCACACAATAATTAAATAATCAAGTTGAGTTGCAATGAACTTTGAGATAATCGAGAATATCAACACTTGAGACAATTATAAAGTTTTCACTATAAACGATACGTCGAGCCGTATCTCTTGAGAGTTCACGCGTAAGTGAGGTAGTTGGAGGGGGGAGATTTCGTCTTCTAGCCGAGGGTTGAGGTGTCGCTGACCACCCTTCAGTTAAATACCGAGACTCAAATCATCAGGTGAAATGATGGAATAATTAAATTAATTGATTTAATTTTAAGAATTCAATCAATTTAAAATTTATACACATGTTTCTGAATGAAATTGGAGGAGTTCAGTTTTGATCTCGGGTGAGTTTCTTGAAATTCAATCAATTAATTTAATTATTCCATCATCTCACGCGATAATTTGAGTCTCGGTATTTAACTGAAGGGGTGGGGAGGAAAATTCTACAAAGTTTATTTGGGACCTCTCCCCCCATCGGAACAGATGATTTCATAAACGAACGCGCCCTCTATATGACCGCAAAGCCACTTGAAATTAAAAATCATAAAGAACAATGTTCAAATAGTATATTACACACTTAGGGACGGAAGAAGTTAACCTCAACAAAAAATTGCTTTCCGAACGGAGTGGGGAGGATTATAATATTGAGGATTCCATTCGGGAGCTTCCAGCCAATTACATTGGCAGAATATCAAATTTGAGCACAGTACTGGAACACTTGAGTAACGCACGAGGAGCGGACTCCTGCTTGTTTTCAGTAATCACATAACGCTAATCAGAATTTGAGAGATCCCTCAGCAACTGAATATTTAAAAAAAAATTGGACGAACAGATTGAAATCATTATTAAAAAAATTTCAATCATGTTATTTTTCATTAGAAATTTCCTCAGCTTTTCAATGGAATCATCGGAAAAATGCTATTCCAAACCGTTCTATTGCAATATTCATTCTCTTCAGCTCCAATTATTGGAATAATCTAAAATTGTAGTGAAAATTAACTCTATATAAATTGCTCTAGGGATATGTAGAAAGAGAAAGAGATGAGTGTGAGTGCTCGCCCGACAATGAGAACATTCTTCGTCTACAATAGCTTCAACAATCGGCTACGAATTCGTCACCCGCATACAAATGGACGTAAAGCTTCGTCCAAAATACTCAATTTTTTATTTCGCAAGTATTTTTTTACTTTTTTTCATTATCCAACTGTGTTCCTGTATTATACACTGTCCGGATTATGTGAATTTTTTCACAAGCATTATAAATTCGGATCAATAATATAATTCAATCAGGATTTTCCGCAATAATAAAGGAATTTTACTACATGATTTTTCATGGAACAAATTGATGGATGAAAAATAGAGTGAAAAAATCATGAAGTGGTAGTAGTGTCATCAGTTTCTATACAAACAATTCAAGTATCATTCAGTGTTACATTGTCGAAAGGACAACTGCGTTATCGTAGACAAACCTGAAATCACTGACGCTATCATCACCCCAGATCCGATTATGAGAGTAATAAAAACCGTTGTGTCGGATGGTAATTCTCTATAGACTTCTTTCCCCTCTCTTCCTCTGTCATTCTGTAAAGCATTTTGTATTCCACTCACACACGATTCATCGTTACAGGTATTTCATATTTGATGAACAAAATTATAATTTTTTCATTTGAAAGAATAAATTTGTTCTCTTTCTAAATACTCCCGAGTCGAAAAATAAGTCGTCGTAAGATGTAGTTTTGACTGCTTCGAGTGTCATTTCTTTTGTTCTCCGACCTTTTTCCATGTCTTCATTTAACGTTTTTCAACATCAAAGACTTCAACAGTTTTGGAGGGAGTCAAAAAACTTCAATTTGACGTCCGCTATCGTCGTTTTAACTTTTCCTGCAACATCATACAACACTAAAATGAAGATTCGGAACGTCCACCGGAGGAAAACTTCATAAGTAGTAGAATAGGTGTTACGGGTCTTCAAAAAATTTTGACCTGCGCCGGGAACGGAGGGTCACAGGTATAAAAATCATAAAAATTTTATTGTCCCCCCTGAAATTTCCAAGAGAAGGATGGGTTATCATTTGGGCAGGGTAAGTTTCCCTTCATCCAGAAACTTAGAAAATTTTCAAACTCCATTGGACTTTGAAAAATTTTAGTTTTCGTTGAAATTCAATTTTTTTTATCTTACTGTGGGCTCAAAATTTTTGATTCACATTCAGAGGCTGAATTCAATGAAATAGCAAGTAAAGGAAAAATTGTTGAAAATTTTGATTTTTTAAATTGACCGATATTTTATGCGTTTCTCAGGTAACAAAACCCGCAATGGTCTAAGGGCTGCCATTATGCCGTACTGGGTATAGCTATGGCTCATACATGTGGTCCTTTTTTTTCATCAGGTTTTTCCCATTTTTATGACGAGTGGGTGGTAAAATAAAATATACCGAGAAGTACGAAGGTTCGAGGTATTTTCTCGCCATCTCCGGAAAATTAAAAGACCAGAGGCATCGAAAATTCAGTCTTAAACCAACCCTTGTGAGGAGTGCATCGTTCAAGGCAGTCTAAGTGAACTTATGTGTAAAGTGTTGTGCTGTTCAGTTTGTCGTAATTTCTGTATTAATTTTATGGATAGGGAAAAACAAAAGTGATATTCGGCCTGTTAATTTAATTCAAGACACAACTTTTTTGTATTAGGATTGAAGACGCTGTTACCATGGTGGACCCAGTTACCGGACATACCCCAGTTTACGGACGTAGCGGCAAGATATACTAATAATCAATATTTGCGTGAGAAAACCAGATTTTTCAATACTTGCAAAGTGTCAATATAAAAATCAATTGAATTGTTTGATTCACTGAAATGAAATCTTTTACCATTTTAATAAGTTAATTCTCACTGTCCAGATACTAGTGCCGTTCCCTTAACTTTCCGATAACTGGTGCTTCCATGGTATCTTTGAAATATGTAAAATGTAATTTATATGATGTATTAGATATATTTACGTGCTTAGATATATGATATGTTAGATGCATAGACGTATTAGATTAGAAGGAGATGGAGAAAGAAGTTCAGAACTTTAAGATTTTCATCATTCTTCATTGAAATAGCCTGCCTTTAGTGAGCTGTATGTTTATATTTTTCCCAATTCAAGCGTAAATAGATGAACTAAATTTCCAATTATCAAATGAGTGGTTTTAATCGCGCAAAAAAATGGGGAGACCTCCATTTTTATACCTGTAATCCCAGCCTTCTTCAAGCCATAAAAGGATTAGAGAGAGATAGACATATCCTTCAAGGGTCATAAAAATGAAACTATCCAGCGTCAACTTGAAGCCAAAAGACGTGCTGCCCTCATTAAATATTGATTTCGAACAATGTTTTTTGATGTTATGAGTCGTCCTTTTTGAGTAACGACGATACAAAACGATATTTTGACACCAAATGATTTCAATACTTTCATGACTCCTACCGAAATGAGTGTCGTTTGACTTGACGTTGATGTTGGAAATCTTCAAAATACCTCCGAAAATGAGGACACTTTTTATGTCAAAACTACATCTTATGAAGACTTATTTTTCGACTCGGGCTAGACTCTGAGTGCGTGCGCAGCGCGCATCTTTTTTGCATGATGCTCTTGAAAATGACATTTGTACATATTTATATATATTTTTACACATATTTCTTGACCGTCATTGAAAGGAAGGAAAATGAATATAAAGCGCGTTTCCACGTACAAAAAGCAGTAATTTGCACGTTTGAGGCCTTGCATATTTTTTTTAAATTGATTTTTATGATATTAAGGATCAGAAACAGAGGGGTGTAAGTCCCAGAGGACTTGTGTCTTTTTGTCTTTAAAATGCGTTCATTAAAAAACAGAAAAAAACTTTTTTTTTGCTTTTCATTGCAAAAAAAAGGAAAAAACCTCAAATTATTATTATTATTATTTTTTTTATTGTATATATATATATATATATATATATATATATATATATATATATATATATATATATATATATATGTTTATATATATTGTGACGTAATTCCTGAGCCTAACGGTAAGCTCAGCAATTAAGCACGCTTGAAAAGCACCCAATAGCCAAAAACAAAATTTCAAAATAAAACCAAAATCCAAATGGGCGCCAGGATGTATCTCAACATCCGATCAATCTTATATTGATCTTAACACAACAAAACAAAATCAAAATCAAAATGTTTAAACCACAAACTCAAATACTCCCTTATTCAGCACGAACTAGATCAGTCTCCTCTCAAGGTCGCTGTTGTGGGTTTGAATAAGGAGCGTTAAATAACTTCAAACAAATAATTTAGGGGATAAAATAAAAATTTATATAAAAAAAAATAATTATTCAAGTTATAAATTATTTAACTCCTGCGTTAGTCGACAAGTGCGCAGCACGATAAAAAAAAATATTATTTTTAATAAATATTATTTTGAATAAAATAAAAAAAAACAATTAAAACATTTCAAAATAAATAAACAATTAATTACAAACAAATTCTTTGAAACTAAATTTAAATTGAAAATAATCAAATATAAAAATTAATTAATTAACAAATTGATTAACTTATTAATTAATCGTCAAAACGAAATCAAGTAAAACAATCAAAGAATTATAATTCAATTTTAAATTCAAACAGAAACTCAATGGTGCTGCCACCTACAGTTTTCTTCTGTAACGAAACAAAAGTAACTAAAATTTCTCTAGGAAATTCCCCTAGAAAATTTCCCTAGGAAACTTTCCCTAGAAAGTTTCCCCAAATATCATGGCCGACTAAACGATATGCCACTAAATGACATTAATGAAATTAATTTCATAAAAAAATTAATTCATGATAATTTCCAAAACTAGAAAATTACAAAACAAAAAAAAAATACAAACAATAAAATTCCAGAAAGTCGCAAGACTCAAATTTCTCAATAAATAAAAATTAATTAACTTTGGCCACGACGCCAAAATATCCGTTAATTAATTTTTTTTATTCGCGACATTAAATTTTCTAAAATAAATTAAATTAAAAAAAAATATAAAATATTTTCCAAAAAAAATATTTTCTCAAGAGACGATAACGAGAGTTCAAAAATTATTTAAAAAAAATAATTCAATTGAATGTTTCCAAAATTATCAAACAAAAATGTCGCCGACAAATGGTAATTAATTTCGCGGCGTCACTTTTCTACAGCGTCATAACGCTAAAAAAAAATAAAATTCTTGACTCGCGAAATTAAATTACCGTACAAAATTTAATTAACCAAAAACTTGCTCACCAGATTATTCCCAACTTATTCCACGTGAACATATTTTTCTTTTAGTTCAATTAAACGACAATTAATACAATTAATTCCAATGAATTAATTTATTCCAAAAAGTGCAAAAATGGCGGTTAACAAAGTGTGCAAAACACGACAAAACATGTGTTTTCACTACGGCACACCAAACGAGAATCAGCCGACAGCAAGCGCTGTGCACCGGCTAAGGCGTCTTTTCCGGGAAGGACGTCTATGATTGGTCAGTCCCAGAATACGTCATTCAATGTAGCTTAACCTGACGTTAAGTATTTTCCTTTTTCAATGACGATAAATTCCAACGAAGATAATTGAGAAACTCCAAGTCGATGACATGAGAGTTAAGACAAATTAATTTGTCCAAGGATGCAACGAAAAGTTCATCAAAACGTCTCAATTAATCCTTCCGATGAATTTCGTCATTGGCGCCAAAACTTTCCTCCAATTAACCAACTCCATAGATAATGTCGATTTTCTCATCATCGTCCATCTGGTGTCTCCCTCTTCCATTCGTGAGACATCAACTCAATTGACGATAATCCAATGAGCGTTAACATACAAAATTAACCAATCGGCATTAGTTTTACATAGTTTCTACTTAAATTGAACTCTCGTGATTTGTTTATTTTGATTCTCAGTTGGTGGTGCCAAAACTACTGATAATTCAAAATTAATTACGCGCCCAGACGACAAAAAGTAACGTAATCCAAATATCACGTTACAATATATATATATTGTAACGTACCACTTTTTGGCCGTTCAAACGAGAAGAGTGGATGGGTCTATGTACACGAACCAGAGAAACTTAAAGCTAGAGTATTGAAAGAAAGGTAGTCGACACAGTAATTTTTATGCTCCAAAGAATGTGATTCATTTCCCTTTTTTCCAATTATTAATTTTAGAGGAGCATTGATCCTCTTTACAAATATTTGAACGTTATTTAATTTTTTTTTATTTTATTTGATAAATGAAACTTTATTTCTTCTTCATTAGGTCTTTTAGCGGTGTCACGACTAAATATCACAGTCAGAATATCACACGACAGAATATCACTGTGAAAACATCACACGATAAAATATCACGGGGTCGAAATATCACCGGAAAAAAATTCACATGGTGAAAATATCACATGGTCAAAATATCACAGGGTAGAATATTACATTACCAAAATATCACAAGGTGAATCAATATCAGTAATCAGTATCAATCATACACAAATTGGTGAATTCGTTAATTGCTTGAAGAGTGAAAAAGACCTCACTGAATTATTTATCACGCAACAGGCTGCAGGATGAATTTCTGGAAATACTAGACGTAAGAAATATGTTAATTATGATATTCGTCTGAAAAATATTGTTGCTAATTATGATTCGTCACAAATGCTTGATTTTCCGCGTGGATGTGGACATGATGTTGTATTGTAGAACACATTAGAAAAGTATGATTTTGACATTGAGAGAGGGAACAAGAGTTGTCGTTCATAAAACTTCTCTTGAACCATCAGAAGAACGACCGGTATTTTATTTCATTGATCGAATTTCATTGGAATAATTGTCGTTTTGTACCATAGTTTTTCCAGAACCTGAGGAAGCCTGAAGGAAACGGGCACAACGTCGTTCAGTTGACAATTACCTAGTATTGTTAAATTGAATTATCCCGACGTCCTATGATCCGTACATCTGAGTTGCATTGTAATTTTTGATTTTTCTAATTTTGATATTTTAATCATTTTAATTTTGATTTTGAATCATTGTCATCAAGTTTTGTGATAATTCGACATGTGATATTTTATTTTATGATATTTTGGTCATGTGATATTTTGACTGTGATATTCTGACATGTGATATTTTCACTGTGATATTTAGTCGTGTAACCCTTTTAGCAAAATAAATGATTCTTTTTGCTGGCTCCTCGAAGGCGATGCCGTAATTTTTATAAATTTGATGAGACCAGCGTCGTCGCGTTCCTGACGCTTCTTGTGGATGAATTAATCCTTCTATTTTACGTTCCACGTAAAATCTTCGTTGATAAATCTATCGTCGACTGCCGCCTGCGGTAGAAGACTCACCACGCAACGGTGACAAGCCCAAGCGTTCCTCATACACGACGGTGCCAAGCCCAAGTGTTCCCTACGCGACGGTGATGAGCCCAAGCGTCTCCTCATACACGACGGTGATAAGCCCAAGTGTTTCTCTACGTGACGGTGACAAGCCCGAACGTCTTTCAGATCCATAACTCTGCTCTCTGCAAAGAGACAAGCGGCCCAGCCAATCCGAGCACAACAGGGAAGCACGAAGGAAGGGGAAACCCGAGAGTGGGGGAGCGGAGCCACCAGCGCGAAGGAGTATATAAGAGGCCCCAGCGCAGAAAATCATCAGTCTACTACCAGACTCATTACGCTACGGTGACAAGCCCGAGCGTCTCCCTTCTCACGCGACGGTGATAAGCCCAAGCGTTTTTCCTTACACAACGGTGACAAGCCCAAGTGTTCCTTACGCAACGGTGACAAGCCCGGGCGTTTAATTTAAGAATAAAATATTCGTAATAAAATAAAGTTAATAAAATATATTCTTTGTAAAATATTCTTTAAAATTTCTCTGTAAAATCTAAGAGAGACTCTGAGAGCGTTTCCAGACGTAGGTGGACGCTCCAGGTCTCAGGACGGCGGCTTCCCACACGCGGAAGAGGATAAGGACACCAGAACCAAGAGGACATTGCCATCGGCCTCGACTTTATTAATGAAAATACTACAAAATGTGTAAAAGGAAAGGGTTAATCATTCATAAAAATAAAAATATAAGATAAAATTCTAAAAACAAAGATCGTTTCATGTATCGGAGGAAAAATGCTCCTCTTAAAAACTTTTGTAAATATCGAATAAATATGATTCTTTAGAGCATAAAAACTAACTGTCTCGACTCCATCATTTAATATTCTAGAATAAGTCTCTCTGGTTCGTGGACATAGACCCATCCACTCCTCTCGTTAAAACGGCCAAATAGTGGTACGTTACAATATATATATATATATATATATATATTTATTAGGGTGGCCCTTAACAAGGCTATATTTTAATTTTTATCGATCCCCCCTCCAAAACGCTTCCAAATTATTCAAAAAAAAAGTCTGTAAATTTTCAGCTCTTAATATTAATATTAACCTGGCCCCCAAAGCAGAAGAAGTTTCAAATGGAAAAACACATGTATTTTTGCAAATTCAACTTTGAATTTTTATAACTGTGGTAATAATTGATGAAAAAATATGCAATTTGGCACGAATGCAGTTACTGATATGATGTATAGAAAGGAGAATTGAAAAAAAATTTACACAATTTTTTTCTTACTTTTAGACTTGGAGTATCCTTTTTTCTCTTTAATTTCATGCTATTCGTTTACGATAAGGAAGATGTGATCATTGATGTTATTCATATGAGTTTCATATTGAATTCCAGAGACTGTGGAGCTCATTCAACCGTTCTTTTCTCATTTCAAATTATCGGAGTCTTCGTTAGTGCTGTTAATTTTTGAATATCATATAATAAATAGGGACTCACTCGCAGATTTCATATATTATTGAAGTAGATTTATTAGAATTAATTTATAAGATTTATTAACGAACATATATTCTTCAATAAATAATTTTATCTACCCTAGCGAATTCGTTTCGACCCAAAAAATACCCAAATTATCCTCCGAATTTGAGTATATTTTCAGTGATTTTCCTATATAATGCTGGAAATATACCCAAATGATACCCAAAAAATACAGTTATTTTGGGTATATTTGTGAATTTTCACTACCCAATTTATACCGTCTTTTTCCAATCAAATTTTAGATTAATTGGTACTTCTGTACTACATGAAACGTTAAACGATTATAAAGTAACATTTATAGAGGGAATTAACAAAAAAAAAAAATCAAGCAATCTGCGGGGATCGAACCCAGGACCTTCAGATTTGTAGTCTTCGACTCTGCAACTGAGCTACCGTGTATTTGGATATTTTCTAATCAAATTTCAATCGTCACAATGTTATCGCCACTCAGAAGGCTCAGATATTAGAAAAATGGACCATGAAGTATATCGTCGCTTTTGGAACAAAGGGGAGTAAATCCCACGTATAGGTATAGCACTTGCGCCTCTTGGTTTCTATGGCAACGATATTCATACAGATTAATTGAGCGGACCAATTCATATTTTTTTTCAACACAGATTGTTTTCAATCGGAAAATTTCACAATTCTCTGTTTGGAAATCAACGATATTTTGATTCTAGTAGTGAAGAAAGGAAAACAATGGTGTTTCGTCGGGATGATTTGGGTATAGAAATTTCACGAATATACTGAAAATATCAGTATAATTTGAGTATGATTTGGGTATAATCTGGAAATTATACCAAAATCCTACCCAATGTCTACTATTCCGGAATTATACCCAAAAAATACTCAAAGAATCGGTGTAAATGAATTCGCTAGGGTATTCATGATGAAAGGTTTAGCTGTTATGAAGCAGTAGGGAATTTTTTTTCATGGTCATTAATGATTTGCAGAATAAACTGTTGCTGATCTTCATTTCTAGTGAATTTTACATTGTAATCTTCCATTAATTCGAATCCTTGTTCTGCACAGTTATTTACAACTTTCAGTTTCGTGAAAATACTCAAGGCATCATGCCTGGTAGATGGCACTGATAGAAAAGTCTATAATTAGAAAAAACTACTTGAATGTATTTGATTGTGCCCAAAATTCCCTCCGAAGCTCATATAGATAACGTCAGTGATCGCATATTCCTAATTGTAAACGAATAGCACGAAATTAAAGGAAAAAAAGGATACTCCAAGTCTAAAAGTAAGGAAAAAATTGTGTAAAATTTGTTTCCACGCTCCCTTCTGTACATCATATCAGTAACTACATTTGCGCCCAGCTTCAGATTTTTTGATCAATTATCACCAAAGTTATAAAAATTCAAAGTTGGATTTGCAAAAATACATGTGTTTTTCCATTTAAAACTTCTTTTGCTTTGGGGGCCAGGTTAATATTAATATTAAGAACTAAAAATTTACAGACATTTTTTTTGAATTATTTGGAAGCGTTTTGGAGGGGGGATCGATAAAAATTCAAATATAGCCATTTTAAGGACCACCCTAATATATATACGTAATATATTTCATCGCGTTACTTTGTTGTCGTCTGGGCGCGTTAATTGTTTGTAATTGAAGGCGTCCAAAACGAGAGTAGAAATTCCTTTTGTCAATGAGAGATGATCTTATGTTTTTTTATTTTTCTAATAAATTGTATTATTTCTTTCATTTTTAAATTGTACCGCTCATCGACGGTAATTTTCGTATTGAGCGAAAGAGGGCAGCACTACCTGGAAAAACTATTAAGCGAGGAAAAGGGGCCAGAATTTTATACAACAAAAAGCCATTGAATTGCTCTTCATCGGATGAGAAGATGAGAAGGAAGACTGGAGAAGGTTTCAGCAGAAATTAATATCAATTTTACTGATGATATCACTCCAATATCAGTTTTTGGAGTTTTCTCATTTCTCATCGTTGGAAGATGGAATTCAAATTCATCTGGTCAAAGGCCACCTGTTGACGTCACGAGCGTCCGCCAATCACAGCTTGCCACGCTAGAGTTTTCGTGCTGGCCGGCGTCTTCACCTAACGAGAATGAAAATGGCGTCATTCTCGTTCTGGACGCATGTTTGCTCGTTTGGACAAAGAATTTGTTGAAGCATTTTGTCAAATAAAAAAAGTCAATTAAGACATGAAAATTATATCAATTTTGTTCAGAAAAGTTTACTGAACATTCTGAAATATTAAGCTGTGGTGTAAACCGGAAATTTATCGTTTGGTGAGCGAAAGTTAAAATTATTAATTTTTGTGTCAGAAAAAGAAAATTTTCGTTGAGTCATTTCTTTTATTTATTATTTTTTCTTTATGTCGTATTGCGACGACTTTGATTCATTTTCGGGATTGACCATCTTTTGTCAAGAAAATTTTCTTAATTAAGTATTTTTTTTCGTTCAAGCCAAAATCTTTCGTTGACAATTTAGCATAGTATTATTATTATCATTATTAACCGTTTGTCGTTACTGAAATTTATTCAAAGAGTTTAAGTAAGAATTTAAGAATAAATATTATTATCATTTTGGAAAAATCCTGGAGAAGAAAAGAGGGATTTTATTTTTTTTTTTATTTAATCAAATTTTAAGAAAATTTCATTTAATTCATTTTATTGTGTAAAAATGTTTGAGGTCAATGTTTTTGGGAAATCAGGGACGGCTTCTCTATCGTCCCCTAGGGAATTTATCTTGTAATATCGACTTGACTGTAGATGGCAGCACGTTGAGGAAATTTTATTTAAACTGAAGTTTTTAAGATACTTGAGTTTTTTTTTTTTTTACGAAACATTAATTAATCACCTTTGAATTATTGATTAATTTTGAAATTTTACGAATTAACTATTTTTTTTATCAACGTCCAGTGACGTATAAAAATTTAAATAACGTACTGCGCACCATTGCATAATTTAATTGTTTAATTTTTTTTTTGTCAAGATCACAAGTTAATTCATTTTTTTTTATTAAAGTCAAACTATTATTCCCCAAAAATTAATTCCGTTTTGTTGAAACAATTTATTTTTGATACTACTCCTTATTCTTACCCACATCAACGGCCCTGGAGAGATCGCTGAGTCAGTCGAGCCGAATAAGGGAGTATTTGTGTTTCTGATTTTTGTAAGATTATTAGTTGTTTAATTTGTTTGTTTAATAATTGGATAATTTCAGATTATCCTGGCGCCCATTCGGTTTTTGGTTATTATTCAATTTCGAAGTTAATTTAACTTTTTAGGCGTGCTTAATTTTGAGGTTTACCGTTAGGCCTCAGAATTACGTCACAATATATAGGGTGACGTTTGCACTATGGTTACAAAATAAGTGGAAACGTAGAGTAAAAAATCCTGAATATGCTGTCGTTAAAATTAATTTTTTCTGATAATTAACTTTTAAATTATCAATGAAAGAATTTTGCTATTTTTCGGCCAATAACAGCGGATAGAATGGCGCCATAAAAATGAAGGATCCGTGACATTAACGATTGTCTATAATACCAGCGTTCAGAGTCAAAGGATGACATTTCTACGTTCGAAATTTAGGAAAATAGAAGTGATCGAAATTAAAAAATGATTGAAATAAACAGCAAATGAGAATTGATGCCCCTCTTTCCAATCTTCAATTTAGAATTATTGATTCTTCTTTTCATAATCATTTTCCATAGAAATTATTTTTTCATTTTTTCAAAGATTAATACAATGAATGCGACAATGTTCGCAATAACTAGTGCAACAATGAATGCGACAATACTATATAGTATAGCATATCTATAATATATATTAAGATAAGTGATGACAGAAAATGTCCCATGCTTTTTTATATTATGGATTTGTATGAACATTTTTTTTACTATAAGAAAAGATACCCATGGTTAAATTCGTGAATATCCCAGAGATAAACAAGTTCTCAGGAGACCTCCAAGAGTCCCTCTCAGACTTGGTGAACCTCTTCAAAATTTGGCGCAGTCATATGGCATATCCTGAATGGAGATGCAAATACTTGGGTATATTGTATTGCAAAGGTGCATGATTGAGTGATGTACCAATATCTCTTTTCGGGAAATGAGGATTTTTTTTCGATGTATAATTTGCTGCAAAGTGAAGAACGCCCATGTACAATCGAGTGAATATTAAATCGTTTTAGATCCTTTGGAGTTGTAAAGTCCAACGGTCTGTCCTACACAGATTAATATTTTCGACTGTTACTACACGCTGAGGTATTCTTTGTGTAGTTGTTTGATATTTGTATGTGTGAGAGGGATGTATGGAGGAACTAGGTAGTTCGGAGACTTGGAGACTTTGGAGAGATAGTGTGTACAAATCGATAGTTTTCTATAACTATTTCCTTTATTTTCATTTGTACAAGTTTCTTCTTTGAAGCTACAATGTTAACTGACTCAATTTCTAAAAATGCTTGGTTTATATCTACGAAAAGTGAAATGGTGCCGAGCCAATCACAATCGTGTTTAGTTTTAAGAAGAGGTAAGGTTGCTCTGATTGGTTGGGATTTTGGGACTTTCCCGAGGGTTGGAGGTGAGGGAAAATTGAAGTAGTGGGAGAGGCGTCAGGTAATTAGGCTGTTGAGGTATACCTGATTCGAGCAGCTGCAGAGGATTAGAGTGAGAAGGATAGTACTTCGAAGGGATCAGGAGTAATGATCATAATGGCAGCAGGGGGCCCTATTCTTCGCAAAGTAATAAATGACCCAAAGTGCGCTTCGACTGGTGAGAGGAGTATAATAATGAGCATTTGTTTTAGTGACAATTTCAAACAAGGTATTGAAAACTTTTGCATGTTTGGGTTGCTACAAAAGGAGTGGCAGATGTTTGTGGGGAAAAACACAAAATTGTTAGGGATTAGCAAAATATCAAGTAATATTCATGAATAATTTACTCGGAAGGGATTTGACAATAAAACTAGTATTTTTGGGGTTTTCTGCTGAATAATAATTTCAAAAGAGCAATAGAATTCATGTTTCTCCGGGTTTTCCCCCAATGTAGAACTTTAAAGGAGTAATAAAAGAATTAAAGTATTTTTTCACGTGCTCGTGCACGTACAGCCCAAGACCTTAGTTTTGATATCAATCTGACATCTTCTTGCCTCAATTCGTAATTACTTCATTGATCACTTTTTCTTCTCATTTATTATGATGATTCCAATTTTTTTTATCGTCCCTATCGACTTTACCATCCCTGTAAATAATTAATTCATAACAGAGAACTAGAATGATATCAAAAAATTTCAAAAACCAATTTTATTATTGAGAAATAATGGATTTAGGACAGTTCAAATTATGAAATTCTAACTAATGATATCGTTTTGTGACAACGTTGTTTCTCCGGCAATTCGAAGAGTATCAACATCATTTCTCTTCGAATAGTAGTAAGCCATCATAATCTGAAGCTAAGTGTTACTTTTTCTCTGACATTTGTCTTTTTCAATCACTTGATAGACGAACCTTCCTGGTTCCTCCTATTCTGAAAAGGAGAAAGTACATGTGTAAGTGGTTATCTTGGAAAATGATGGCTGTTACATGAAGCATTAGGGTGTCTGTTATTTACCGAGTTCCCTCGTGGAAATCGACTCGTCAGTTTTTGACAAATAATGTCAAACAATTACGAAAAATATCAGAAAATGAGAAATTTAATAGATAATGAAATAATAGTGTGCAATTCGACATCATTATTCAAGTTTCGTCAGAATTTCTATGACGAATTTTGACAGACAGTATCATACTATGACAAATCGATTAGATGACATTTATGGTCATTATCTGACACTCTGTGTCATCATCATGTCCGAAAATGTAATTTATTCCCATAAAATTATGAACTTTTATTGTCACTTTATGACATTTTTCGCTGTGTCATATAGCGTCCAAATATATCGGAAAAGGACAATTCTTGTCATCATATCACCCCCATTCCTCTGTTATCTTTCAACAGTTTATGGCATCTTGTAAACTGTCTGAATTGGACGACAAATGGCAAAATATCAAGAGTAATGTCAGCATATGTCCAATTTCGTCAAATATTTTCTATCGTGATATGTTATGTAATATCATATTCGGACAAACAAGTAATCCTTGAAGGCAAGTTGGAAAATGTAGAATCATGATAAAAAGTGATAGAATTAGAATATATAATGTCAAATCATGACAGATTATGTCATCTTCTAAGTATCAAAATATGTCACATAATGCTTGGTGCTATATTCATACAATGTCCAGTCTTCTGCGTTTTGTTGGACAATGTGAAAATATGATGAATGATGGCATGAGATAACATGTAATGGAAAATTGTTACAGATAACGTCATATTGAATATGTCAAAATATGTCATGATACGTTATATTATGGCAAAATTATACATGTCATAATTCGTCATATTCTGATGAATTTCGACAATTATCTTGGGGGAAATATTAATGTCATAATATAATATAAAATTTCATAATATATCATAGAATTATGAATAATAAATTAACAATGAAAATTATTAAAAACGAATATAATTGAATAGAAACGAATAAAAGGAATATGGTAGAAATCAATTGAAATTCAACTACGTATTAGAACTGGCAAACTAGAAAACGATAACTATTATATGTGTATGAGTGGAATTGGTAGTTCCGAAGGCGCCGCTAAAGCGCGCATCATGGAAAACTAGTCCCCAAGCCCACTATCGTTTTAGGAGACATAAATTCAAACCTGCGAGCCAGTTTTCCGTAACAATTCGATCGTGTAAGAAACGTGCTAGGCAACAAGATCACCGCATTTCATATTATCCGTATGGGGATTTTGGCGAATACGATTTTGTGCTTTTAGGCCCTCAATATAATTTCTATATGCACCCCTTCATATCATAATATTGTTCCACTTTGCCCTCACGTTCCACATTGCCTCGCCGTTCCACTTTGCCCCGCCGTTCCACTTTGCCCCTCCACTCCATTTTGCCCCATCTTCCCCTAACTCCCATTCGGAAGGAAAAGGACAATTTTTAAATGCTGATTTTTCTGAAGTTCCCCCTTAAGTGATTCTTGAAAAGCTTCCGCCTATACATTTGAATCCTTGTTCGAACCGCTTTCTTTTGATTATCACGAATCTAATATGGAATAATCTGGAACCAGAAATACGCCTTTGCCTTGCCGGTTGATCTTTCATATAATACTCCAATGCTTAATCCTCCAATTAAGGATGGAAAATATTGACAAAATTTATGAATTCCGTCCCAGGTGGGAAATGCCAAGCTTCGACAACCGGACCAGGCATGGTACAGCCTCAGGTTACCAAGTCTTGGTATACCTAGATTGTACCTGGCTTGAACTTTTGTTGATACCAAGCTATGCCCAAGACTGGTACCAAGGCCCAGAATACCAGGGCTGGACCAGGCTTCTCCCAAGACTAACATACCAAGCCATGGGAATGCCAGGTTCGGACCAGGCTATAACCAAGCCTGGTATTCAAGGCTCGGTAATAGTGGAATACCATGCCATATTGGAGGCTGGTACATAGTCTTCAATCAGACTATATCCAGGACTGGTAACCAAGCCTGAGAATCAACTGCGCAGCGAACTCAGATACCGAGCTTGACCCAAGATTCTCCCACGATCGGATACTAAAATGTTGTTATCAATTATTTAAGTCGATAAATAATTGAAGGAAATGTTATTATAACATTGAAAGAATACAAATTATATTCAATTATAGAGTTTTAGAGCTTTAAAGAGTGAAGAAAAAGTTCAGTCACTTCATAATCCGGTTTTATATACTATGCCCTAAAGTAAATCGAATAGCGCAGTGGGCTAGATGCATGTTTCAAGGAAAAGTCTTTGGTGGTTATCTTGGACAACGGCAGCACTTGGTATCATCTTCTCTGGGGATAAACATCTGGAATATCGGCATCTGGATGAACATATATCTATACCACCTAGATCGAGAATAATTAACAATAAAATGACCTTTTTTATTAAAATTTTTGAGAATCGATGGTTCTGGGTTTGAATCCTAGCCAGGTTAATTTTTTTTCCATAGTCTTTTATTTTTTCAATATTATTTGAAGTGATTTATCTCGTAAAAGGCTAATAAAATCATTATCGATGAGTCAACATTGTTTAAATATTTAAGCTGAATATTAAATGAATATTGGTTGACGCTTGGCATTTCCGTAAAATGTACCTTGGTCCAAGGCTGAATACCAACACTCGTCCTGGCTTGGTATCCCAGCCTTGGTCCAATGTTACATTCTGAGTTTTCACCAAGCTTGGGCTGGGCCTGGTTACGAAGCCTCACCCAAGCTTGACTGGGCTTGGGACAAGCTCGGACCAAGCCTGGGCCAGTGGTCTATGCCTACCTGGGACGTCCTGAATTTCCTATAATTATTATTTAGATCTAGTATACCTTATGGACCTACTAGACCTCAGATTTATTTCTACCCTAATTTTTTCGACTTTCCTCTCACGATTCCTTTTTAATCAAATCAGAATAGTCAACAATAGCGAGAAGAATGAGGAGAGAAAGATTTGAATCCAAACGTGTGTGTTCACAAAGCACATAGAATTCTGAAAGAAAAAAAAAAAGAAAAATGAATCCACTCTGTATTTGTAATACATATAGATATTCGGTATAGTAGATACGACACTTTAGTATTAAAGTTCGTTGCAATAGAATCGTATGTGTATGATGCGACTCAATTCACATCGTATTCACGTTAGTATTCACAACGTTTGGCTTATTTCGCATGGTCGAATTCCAAAGAAGAGATTTGCTTCCGTTGAGAGAAATGCTTTTTTTATTCTCTTTATTCTATCTTCTTTTTGTGCTCTTCTTTTTATTTGCGAGGATAACAGGCTGTCCAGTGCGTTTGATATATGTGGTAATAATGTGTATGGAGGATGAATGCGGATTTTCTTTTTTTTTTTTCTATTTAGCTCATCAAAATTGTCCTTCACTTTAGTGGCCATATAGAGTCGCTCGCAGACATAGGAACCCTGACAGAATAAATTTAACATAAAGAGACTGATCTCTTTGTGGGATTTAAATTCGTAGGAGAATCGTACATCGATTTCCATTTGGCGAAAACCAAACTTGTGTATACATGGACAATTTTTTTTTCTATTTACTTTCGGGCACAGTCGACTTATCGAGCTTCTCGTTTTCTTTTCTATTCATATACTCGCTTCTATCGACCAACCCTCTCGCATCCCATGCCCCTACTCACGGCATTCCCTTCCACACTCTTCAATTTTCTGTCTCTAGTCTTCTGGCAAACCTCATATTCATACTGCTGACAAGAGAAATAAAACCCGAAAATTCCGAATGCCTGATGAATTAAAATCAATGGAGTAATACTGATTCGAATTCAGTGACAAATTTTCGAAGAAGAGGCGTTATTTCGACATTTTTACAATCAAAATATGTAGTTAGGGGAGACTGAGCACGATGTTCCTGCAAAGCAAAATGAACTAGAATTTTTTTCAGAATGAAGACTTTTAAGATAAGGTCTGCTGAAAATGAGGAGAATGTTCCAGTAGTTCTGAATTGTTGATTGATTTCTGTCAAAAAAATGGTGGAGATTTGCATTCTGAAATGAAATCTTAATTCTTTTTCCCTTGGTCTCCTATTTTCCATTCTTTCAGTTTATAAAATGAAAATTTTCTATCGAATATCTTCTGAATGATAATTTGGTTGTCAAGTAATGAAAGAACTCGCACGTGGTTCACTTTGAGAATATCTCGTTAATGATTGAATTTTGGAGAGTTAGGCAAGACATTTTTTGTAGTCTATTAAATTTTTCACAAAAAAGATCTCACGTAATTCGCTCAGCCTTCTCGGTCCGAAAATAATTGGGAACAATCTTCTGAAAAAAATTTAAGCCGTCTTCTCCAATTTGTTGACCTTATCACCAAGATGCGAGAGACCTTCAGTGACGTTAGTAGATCATAACTTGAGTGTCTCCCCAGTTGACACTGGATATATTTTCTATAGGTGAGAAGCACGATTATAGATTCCGTTATCTAAGGCGCTTCGATGTTATCGAGCGAGTCCGCAAGTACATTCCTACTTTATCTGAGCATGGTCATAGAGTTTTCATGAATGTCATAGGGATTGCCGGCATTCCATAAGGCTGATATTTTCAGTCCTTTACTTATTAACTGTGGGTCAAATCCAGAACACCCTTCTTCATGCTGCAGCTGCCAACGGGACGTTCATGTTTTTACCTGATAGCTCTAATCTCAGAGAAATTCACTCTCATCCACTGCAATCCTGAACTCGATTCTCCCTTCATACCTTTCATCGGTTATTTCTTTCTCCAAAACGGAGAGTTTCCACGCAAGAGGTCTCTACAATTGTAACTTGAGCAAAAACCGAAATTCAACATAGCCGTTCCAATCCGATTATGTTTATAGAAGCATTTCCAATTTCATTAGTAAAATAACAATAAAGAAATTCTTAAGAAGTTGACAATTACCAAGCATGGAGCTCTTGATTTTATTGCAAACTGGACATGTTCAGGAACCATTCGGATCCACGTAATTATACAACCACGTCAGAATAACGTAAAAAAATCAACGACAAAATAACACCAAAAACAGGACAAACGGCAAAATAATACAAAAAAAAAACCACAACATAATAAAAACGAGAATCAACAAACATTATATTCTAATATAAGAATTAAATAGAGTAGTTAATGAAATTAACACTAGCCGCCAAAGTAATGAAAAATCGAATTTAGGTTGGAAATCCAAAAGTGAAATTGGAAGGATGATTATTTTTTAAATTATTTTGTCGTGAATTATTTGATTGATGAGTGTTTTGTCATAATTAATTATTGAAAAAGGTATTCAAACGCAAATTATTTTTCGGAGGTATTTTGTCAATTGTTGGTATATTATTACGTGATACAGAACAATCAACACATTCAAATTTGAACAGAAATTCCAAAATTACTGGAGCGATACGATTCACGCCAAAATTCGAGTGAAAACCTTGAATCGGGAGCAATAAGAAGAGCATCACTCAAAAATTATTGGCTGAATTTCCACCACAGTAATTATCAATTCGAGAGGCATTCTGAAGTGTTTACAAGTTTTATTCGGACATGGCACAAATATGTTAGGAACCTGGATGATGTAGTTTATCGAAGTTTCCGTGAATGTCGACGTACCGAAACATCATCATGCGCCGTCACCAACGGATGTTCCATTAAAAGCTCTCCCTCTCGACTCCTCAAGCAAAATGCGAAAGAAAAAAGAACGTAAACCACCGCAGATTCTCGCCTTTAATGCCTTCTTAAGGCTCCTTTCGTCTGCACTGACATCGATAGCAGATTATTTGCTATATGAGAAGAAGAAGGCCATTCATGTTCGACTGACAACAGATTTCTCATTCACTATTATTATTGACATATTCGCCGTATAAAAAAGGATGAGAAAAAAAACACCAACACCTGCATTCCATCATATAAGCAAACGTAACACGTCATCAAACAACATGAGTTCACTTCTATTTTTTTTTCTATTTTCCGTTGTTATGGCAAACAGAAGTTATGAGCTATATTTCTCTCTTCATTCTTTTGGTCTTAAGACTTTTCCTTGATGCGGGCTGTTATTCGTTTTGTTTCTCCTACTCCCGTTGCCCCCCCCCCCCTCCCTTGGCCTTTCTTCTCCTTGCGAATAAACCTCTCCTTATCCTCCTTCTTCACTCACCCTCTTCTCATCCTCCTCATTCGCCTCTTCCACTGCTAGTCGTTCGTTCTTCCATCCAAGCCTGCATCTTTTCTTTCTTCGTAGCTTGCTTTATGAGGTGACAAAAGAACATCGCGACGGAGTCAAGATGGCGGATTCCGAGGTAGAAAACTGACTATAAGGCGCATTGTTGCCAAGAGCAGAAAGACAAAATGAACCCGATTGTTATACTGGGAGGTATCATAATGAATACCCATTCATCGGTTAGACACCAAATGAGCTCCCACGCGCAGGGCCCAGTGCATTGTCTACGATACTTTTAATTTTCTTGTTTTTTTTTGTTTCATCATTTTTCTTTACTATTCCCCAACTGAGGGAGTTCATCATCTTTCTCTTTCTCTCTCTGTTTCTATTTTCACATTGTTTTTTTGCGACTTTAGTCTTCCATGAATCGTGCGAGAGAACATCATGTTACCCATTTTATTTTCTCCTGTCCTTTTTCTTTTTCTTCTTCATTTTGTCAACTACTGTATTTTGGTCCTTCAGTGTATTTTACCAGAATGAGAATTATTTTGTTGTGGGTATAGGGAAGTAAGTCTCGTGTGTGCCACACGGGATAAATTTTGCATAAATACATTGAGTAAGTTCATTTCTTTTGTTCACTTCATTCCACTTGCAGGCGGCTGTGCAAACAACAGATACATATTCATAATTCGTAATAATACGTATTATGATTATACCCCCATTCATTTTCGTAGAGAGAGAGAATGAGTGATGTATTGATTATACATTGTTTTTGATTATAATTGTGTATTATTATTGTATCTAAATAAGAGAGGAATGAGAATTAACGAGGAATATTATTCAGTGAATAATGGACTTTCGCCATTTTACTCATGAACAGTGAGAAAGAGAAGGAAGAGAGATATTTTAATTTTTTCATATAAAATTATGAAGGGATTGAGAAGATGAAGAATTCATTGAAAATTTGAAATGAATAACGAATCTTGAATTCCAAGATTCTTCCTCTCTTCCTACTCACATAATATTGAAGAATGCTGTCGTGAGGGAAAGTGGAATCGAATGACCGATCAAGCAAAGAAAGAATGGCTAAAAGAACCATACAAAATACGATAATATATGCGGGGGGATTTGACTTTGCCAGTGTATTTTGTATTCTCTTGTGTGTGTATATATAAGATATAAAAAAATGCACAGGAGCTAGTGAAGAGAAAAAGGCATATACACATATATACCTATATTTCCATGCATATAGGATAAAAAAATAGAAGATATATATATGTGTACAGTAGTATAAACATATAGACACAGAGGAGCAGAGAAAGACAGAGACGAAGTACGCGGGGAATAGAAAGACCGATACAATGCTGGCCTCTCCCGCGAGTCGACTTTCCTTGATACATCGCCATTGAGCCATTGTCCGCCACCCAATGCCCCAACGAAAGACTCCAAGGAAAAAAAAATTCAATTCAGCTTTTAAATTATTTCCCCCCAGCCCCCTTCCCTTCACTCACTCAGTCTATCTTTCTTTTCGTCTTTTTTTTGTACTCTCGCTCTCTCTCTCTCTCTCTCTCTCTCTCTCTCTCTCTCTCTCTCTCTCTCTCTCTCTCTCACTCACTCACAGAGTCCCAATCACCCGCCCCTTCTAGGCAGCCTTCCTCAGACCGCCGAGAGCCTCTGCTTCACTATATATATATATATATATAATACAAGCCCACCTCCTCTACTCTCTATCGCACTCGGCGAGGCCAAAAAAACATCATTGTTATCGTTTCGTCGTTTGCGATTCTCATGTTGTAGCAAAACCAATATTATATCCTGTAAAATTCATACGATATTCGCAAATTTAATTGTTACTTTATGGTTATTATGCTAGGAAAAAACTTATTGATGCTTTATCACTTTTATCGTTTTGCAAACTGAAATCATGCAGCTTCCGTTGACGATTTCACGTGATTTTTTCTTGTTTCGGGCGCAAATTGGATTGTTAAGGTTTTGAGGTTTTTATAAGTGCTTGCTAGAAAGACTGAAGTATCGGATTCTAACCCTGAGGAAAGAAAATCAGTCCTGTCGTGATGTGAAACCATTATTGTGGTCATAGAAGTAGGCTCAACATTCCGAATTTTTTTATAACTTTGCATACCCAATGTATTTCCTTCGATTACGATTCCAATTACATGAAGAGTGAAGGAAAGGGTGGACATCCTAAAATATGAAGACTCAACCGTTCACTTACCTATCTGTCATGTCTCCTATTCCTGTGAAATCCCCCTCAACAATGACTTACAGAACAGCCAAAATTGTGAGAAGTTTCGAAAATGTTAAGAATAAGGTTTGGATTCTGATTTAACATCTCTCTTGTCTCCGCCAAAATTGATTGGTCCTTTCGAATTTCTTCACAATTGAACCAATGTCAATCATATACTAAACAGAATCCCCGGGATGAAAAAAATCGAGTCTTTCAGTGGTCGAAAGACTCCTGTCCCGGTCTCTGACAGAGTCCCTATTCGCGCCATGGCAGGGACTTCCTAGAGACACCTTGCTGACCTCCCGTAGGGGACACGTGTCTCTCCTACAGGGACTCTCAGTCCCTGCTCAACGAACCAGAGTCCTTACTTGAAAGACTCACAGTCTCTCAAATAAGGACTCCTCCAGTCTTCTATCAAGAGCCATCCGTCTTTCTATTTTTCAAAAAAATATTTATTTTTATACATTTTTTTTAAATTGAAAAATACATTAATCAATATTTCATTGAAAGAATATGGAGTTTTTGGGAAAATTGATTTAGTTTCGTCACCAGTTTTTTTTATAATATCTCGGAATCTAAGTGAGATAGAACGATATTACCTTATTTTTTTTTCAGAGGGAATGGCAGAAAATATGGTTGCAATAGATATGAGTAATGTACTTTCCGTGTGCTTTCTTTTAAGAGTTCTCGATGAAAGTATTTACATTATAGAGCCTGTCAATTCGATTGAAAAAGAATAATAAATTATGTGTGTTTTTTCTCTGAATGTCCAATATTTTGATTAATTTCAAAACAAAATTATAATAGAAACATCAAAACTCAAATATATCCATTTTACCCCTATGTCCGTTACCCCAGGTAGGAAGCGCCGAGGCTGACGACGAGTACAGCCCCTTACTAACCTTGGCGCACTGAGGCTTGGGGAACCAAGCCTCTACCAGGCTTGTTCTTGTCGTTAAAATTGAGCTGAGATTATGAGTTTTCATTCCTTCATTTTCGAATTTCAAGCTAGGCTTGAATCAGCCGCTATTGAGGCTTCCTCTACAAAGGCTTCATTCTGAAGGGTGGACGAGTCTTGGGCCAGCCTTCACTCATTAGATAGGAATTTCCCCATTATTATTGCAATAACAATAACAATATTAGTGTTAATAGGTAAATTCCATTTTTTTGTGTGATTTTTGGAATATTTCATTGAGCCTCATTCGAGGCTTGTCTCAGTCTTGGGCTAAGCCTGATTTCAATTCAAACCGACAAAATTCTGTTATTAATTATTTAAGCGGATAGATAATTGAATAAAATTATTATTATAACATTGGAAGGATAAAAAATGAAATATATGAACATAGAGTTTTAGAGTGTCAATGAGAGAAAAGGTTGAGTCACTTTATAATTCGGGTTTATGTCCTATGAACTCAAGTAAGTGAAATAGCCTAGTAGGCTAGATGCATGTTCCGAGCACAGTCCTTCGGTGGATATCTTGGACAACAGCTGCACCAGGACGATCTTCTCTGGGGAACAACATCCGGACGCGGCATCTGAATAAATATATTCATACCAATCGGGTCGAGGATAATTAATAATGATAAAATAGCCTTTTTATCATCAAAATTTTTTAGAATCAATGGTCGCGGGTTCGTATCCAAGCCGGAGCAACTTTTTTTCCATATTAATGTTATTTTCAATACTATTTGAGCTGATTAATCTCGTGAAAGTCTTATAATTCAATAGTAATTAATGTTAAACAATTGTTTAAACATTCTACAGCCCCATTGTCTGGAACGGTTCACCCTCATTTCAGACTTAGATCTGAGTGTTGGGGAAAGCCTCAGTTTCCAACCTTGGGATGATCTTATCATTCTAAGGCTCATCAAGGCTTGTTTCAGCCTTGTCATCTGAGCCTTAGACTACTCAGCCTCAGCCTTGGGCAAAGGCTGAGCAAGGCTTGTTCCGATCGTCAATTCCTACCGGGGACACTCCACTTTCCGCTAATATTGAGAATTTTAATCAAAGTCAAATATGAAAAAAATAATAATTCCGCGCTTTCGAAAAATCATAAAAATTGAGAACTTCAAAATTATTAACTTAAAATGAAAAAATGATTCATTTCTCGGTCTCTCTCATAAGGACTTATGTCTTTGTAAATCTTTATAAATCTACTGAGAGCCCAGCAAAGATAGAAGTCCTTACGGGAGAGACCAGCAAAGATTAAAGTCCTCACGAGAGAGACACGAGAGACACTGTAGAGACAGTTGCGGGACTTACGAGACACTCCAGAGACCGAAAAGTCTTTCTGGGAGTCTTTGAAGACCGTAAAAGACTCTCAAAAGACTCAAAAATTTTATCCCGGGTCATCAGAGAAATCAATAACATGAAGGCTGAGGTTCCAATTACCATTTAGAACCCTATGTCTGAGTATCAAAAAGCTGTAAATCCTGCTTGGGAGCCCAATAAATCTTCAGAGCTCAAATTCTCGAACTCTCAAAATGCATCACCCAATGGAAGGAGATGAGCCAGTCATACTATGAGGGGATATACATATCAAACAATACAACATTATAGTGTTCCGTACAAATATGTGAGGGCTTCCGCAGTGGTGGTAATACTGCTGGTGGTGCTAGTAGGATGGGATTAAACACGTGAAATCGATTTTGAGCAAATAATCGGATACTCAACCCATCAAGGGTTGCTAGTACTGTAATACATACATATGTATGTTATATACAGAAGTGGTATTGCGGTGATTCTGTGTATGTTTGGATGGTTTTCGTGTTGTACGAAGATGATCTGTATGCGTGTATATGTGTATGATGCTTGCCTCTAGTGGCCGTTGGGGAGGAGCGTAGTCGCATAATTCAGAATCGACAAAGCGGCAGATTATGGAAATAGAGTCCCTGAGTTAAAGCCGAGTTCGCCTTCCCCACTCACTCTATCTATCTGTCTCTCTCCATTTCAAATTCTCCCCCTTCCCAACCATTCTACCTATCGCTACTTCTCCACCTTCGGCAACGACATTCTTTTCTCTCTCTCTCTCTCTCTCTCTCTCTCTCTCTCTCTCTCTCTCTCTCTCTCTCTCTCTCTCTCTCTCTCTCTCTCTCTCTCTCTCTCTCTCTCTCTCTCTCTCTCTCTCTCTCTCTCTCTCTCTCTCTCTCTCTCTCTCTCTCTCTCTCTCTCTCTCTCTCTCTCTCTCTCTCTCTCTCTCTCTCTCTCTCTCGCTCTCTCTCTCTCTTCCTCACATACAATTTCCAACATTTTACCTCCATCCACTTACTCACTCACTCACAATTCCGCTCAATCTCACTGTTGCCTCAAAATTTTCCGTATACATGCATGCAACGCAGACATGTAAACTTACTTGCTTACACTGGCTGGCTGTCACACCAAGCAGTCTGCTGTTGCCATGCCGACCATTGTTGTACTTTCTCTCTGTTACTCTCTGGAGTTTACCACCCATCCACCCGTTCCTCCCTCTGTTCACTCACTCGTTCTTGCATTCGTGAAGTATATATACTTCCCCCATCCCTCCTCTCTTGTTTTCTTATTTTCTTTCCTCCCTACTCCAACTCCACGACGTTCCTCTTTTCTTCTTACCCCCTTTTTCCATTCTGTGTACATTTTTTTCACTTTATTCTCAGTGTATACACACTTTTAAATCGTATATTTTGTAGTCACTATTATCACATTGATCCTTTGCACTCTGTTATTATGAGATATGAGATCCTTGGAGGGTTTTCATCAAGGATAATGGTTATTTTTATGTGTGATTCTCAAAAGTTATTTTGAATGTGAGAATTTCACTGATGATAATTAATTAATTTGATTTAATATAACGCATGCCTTGTTATTGACAAAATGAGATTGTGATTGGAGTAATTTGGGGTGTCTTCAAATAATTAACTGATTTGGGAGAATGAACATACAAACGGAATGAACATTTAATTGTCTACGAACAACGTCTCGTGATAATTTTTCCAAAATTTGATAATTCTTGAAATATTTGCGGAATACTCAAAAAATCACTTCTAACATTCATTTTAATTATACAAAAAAATTTATTGAATCATATGAATTAATTATTTTCACTTAATTCAATACAATCTATTTTTCTACTTCACTGAACTCATTATAATTGAAATAGCTCGATTCATATCCAAATTAGAATCAATGAATAAAAAATCAATCTAACCCATTAAAAATTACCATGAAAATAAAATTCATTATTTGCCTATGATTCAATTATTATTATGTTACATTCTCATGCAATAAGTATAACCAAAGATTCACATTAATAAATCCAGTAGATCATTTACATTTTCCGGATCATTTACGTACACTCTGTCTCTCGACCCCATTATACATTGTGTCCCGGCACACGCATGTAACCCCCTTGAGTCCAACCTTCTCCCTTCTTGTTACTCCGCTTATTTTTTTCTCTTTTCGTTTCACTGAACGGCAATCAATCAATCTGTACGTAACCGCATATGTTAATTTGCATACCATCCTTTCCTCCAAAAAAAAAAGAAACTTGATGACGTTATAGGAATCCTTGATTCGATGAATAAATAATATCAACAATAGATGGCAAGAATAAAACAATGTGACTAAACATAATAAAGCGTCTGAATCCAAACATTTGAATAGAATAATTGATCATCGAAAATAAATTTGTATGTATTGAAGGATACATAATGGATTAAAATAAAAGGAAATGAATTTCCAAACTATTGTTTTGGTCACCATTGTTCCAGTATTATGGGGGCGGCGCTTCCCTTTGTCTCCACCCTTTATACCTTTTCATGGCGAGAGAATTCGCTCTGGGCTCCTCTCCTCTCCGTTGTTACCAATGGATTTATATATATACACAGACACACCGAAAAACCCAGGAGGAAATTCAGACGCGCGCGCACAACTGGAGCCAAGAGGCGTTCCACAATAATATTCTATAGGTATTTTCTTTTTTTCCTCTCTTCATTCCTCCATATTTATCATTGTTATCCAGCGCAAGAGAAAAACAAAGATTTTTTTCCTGCCGCTGAAACGAAAAATGATGGGAATAAAACAAATGTTATATTGACTGTCTAGAGTTTTTTTGTTATCCGTAAATATATAGTTACAATGGACACTTCAAGTGAAGTTACTTTCAGAAGAAGTTGGAATGTGCCTTTATTCAACAATATCATATCTCAAGGTGATGCATCAATACAAAATTCGCATTGACCATTTGAATTCAAAAGGAATATTGAAATCTTGAAGATTGCATCACCGTTTAGATAATAATTAATTGAGTCATGCTACAAAATGTAATGAAGTTCTCGCACATTTCAACCTATGAAGTGAGCTGGACTCATTCCTCTTTTCCATTTCTTCATTTTTTTTAGAACATTATTTCTTAATAAAGTACGTGCAGCAATGAAGAAATGAATTTTCATTAATTCACACGGAAGAATTCAATATGCTATTTTGCTTCTAATCGTCAATACCCGAGTCGAAAAATAAAGTGTTCTGAACTGTCATTTAATTGTTAAAACTGTTCTGAAACTGACAAATATTTTGAATAGGGGTAATAAAATTTTCTATTCCTTAAGCTGTCTTCGATCTGTGATAGAGTTGTACTTAGTGGAATATGACATTGAGTGAAGACTCAAAATGTCCTCAATTTTACGATTCTTAATTGGCGTATGACAACTTTTACGCCAGAAACTGTCCTTTTTTATGACCGCAGTCCGATACATCCATCCTTTTCTAATGGGTTTATGGTAGGGCCCACAGCGGGTGGTCGAAAGGAGAGGGGGTATGATTAGGGATGGGGTTTTTCCCTTTTAGAGAATCTATAATATACGATAAAAAACGCAATTGAAATAGAGGATCTTCATTCATTTGTTATCAAAGAATATTCTACATATTATAGAGAGTGATATTTTTCTCATTTTTCTCATCGATCTCATAAGTAATACAATCCATGTACAATAATATTTGATATGCTCTATACAATTATGTCTAATGTACCTTATGCAATTATCCGATTCTGAAAAGTTCATCGCAAAAATATTAGAATTGAAAATTTTCAGTATACAAAATTGCTTGATAATTTCACATATATCTAATAAGTTACACAATTTTTACACAATCTGCATCATTTCACACACGACAACACTCGATAGACTGATACTAGTCTTCTTCTCTTCTCACCAAGGCACGATTGCGGACATTACGGAATTTGTTTTTTGACGATATTGATAAATTATTGACTACGACGCGCACCGTTCAAAGAGTAACGAAAGACTGACTTGCTTAGTATGTCTTCTGCCCTTTGCATCTAGACAGCACAGTTAAAAGTTCTTAACCTTTCACCCTACAATCCCTCCTTTTGCCACCTCAATAAAAAAGGGAAAAACCCGAAAATTCCTGTTGAATTTTGTGGAGATTTTCTTCTAAGTCCCACACATTGAAAATTTTTCTAAGTTCCAAACTGGGAACATCTTGTAACGACGCGAAAACAACTTTCGACGTACCCGGAAAAATTGTAATGCAGCAATAAAATATTTCTATGGTTATTACCCCTTGACCCTTATACCTGTCTCAATAGTCCCAATCCTTGTGAAGACGGAGAACAGCGTGTGCACATTTTTTCTATTCACCGAAAAGTAGTGACAGCTTTGAAGTCACAGACTGTCTTATGAAATCGATGAAAAAAATGCGAGAACAAAGGAATTTGAAGACAACAACATTATATGTACAACTCAGAACACTTTATTTTTCGACTCGGGTAATATTGAATGAGATTAGAAGCAAAATAGCATATTGAATTTTGCTTCATTATCTTTTACTATTTTTAGGGGAATATATGAATCAGATGTGA
The DNA here is from genome assembly GCA_963942555.1 of Aleiodes leptofemur. Taxonomy (NCBI): domain Eukaryota; kingdom Metazoa; phylum Arthropoda; class Insecta; order Hymenoptera; family Braconidae; genus Aleiodes; species Aleiodes leptofemur. The sequence goes on from OZ012609.1 coordinate 9,958,852, forward strand.
ATATTCGATTGCTTATTCTTGTTTATTCTGTATTTTTAAGGGAGAAAAATTGATAGCGATAAGTGCAGGGTAGTTTTTTGCTGAGGAGGCGGAGGAAGAAGGGAAATATCACCCCTTATTCACAAATAACATGCATTCCCTCTCTCTCTCTTCCCCTGAATTTTCTCGCTCTTTTCCTTTCTCTGTCAGGGCTTTGCATTATGTCCATTGCTGCTGATTCACACGTCTCTCATTGTATAGCTTTTGTGAAGAACGACAATACTTGGTGCTTTTTTGTATTCAAAATACGAAGGGCCGTAAGAGAGTGAGAGGAAAGAGAGAAGGTGGTATGACAAACGACAGAAACTACTAACAGTGAGTTTTGGATTTTTTTCTTCTTTGCTCTTGTCCTCCTCCTCCTCTTCATTCATTTCATCCGATCGACACCTCCTTTCTCCTTTGAAATTTAAATAAGAACGATAAAAACAGGGACAGACAGAGGAAGACAGAGAGAAAGAAGAGGTAGAAATTATCGGGATTAATCATGAAGGTAGGAAAGAAAGGGGTGGACGAGAGATTTTGAATCCGTTTAGTAGTATTTAAATCTATCACTCTGCTCATTTTTATACTTCATCCGAATTTGAGTGAGATTTTTATTGTGATGTAAAAAGATATGAATGTATAAAATTGGAATCACTCATTCTTCTTAACGAATCACTGAAGAATATTTCCCATTCAAATTCTACCTAATTAAATACCAAACTTATAATGAATGATTCCTCATTATTTTTAGAATCAATAATTGATGAAATAATTGATTCTATTCTTTGAATTCCTTAATGAGTTCAATGACTGTATTTTCATAATTATAATATGCTCCACCGAGTACCTCTCTATTTCCATAGGTGGTAATAATCACATAAATCGGGTAGTATGTAGATACGCGACGAGGCGAATATTTAATCCGTCGTTTCCTGCTCCAATTGCCAATAAGGCGCGTTGCCGTACATATCGCCTCTCTTCTCCTTCTCTCGTTCACCCTCGTTTCTCATATTCCGTGGCCTCCTCTGCTCCTGTTGCGATCAACTGTGAGCAACTACTGTGCGCAAGCAACCGAGGACTTTCGCAACAGTGGATACAGGATCACATGCAAGTTTTGGTGTCTCTTCCATGCACACATTCACTCCAGGATATACATATATATATACATATATATATATATATATATATATATATATATATATATATATATAACTAAAAGCGAGAAATACTAGAAACTCGCTGGTGCCTGTAGAGACGCATACTGCACGTTCGGAGCATCAGAGAATGTGACGGATAGAGAGGGAGAGGAAGACGGGGAAGAGAGGTGGGGAGAGAGCGTCAATTGATGTCGTGCTCGCCGGTATGAGACGGAATGGAATGAGGTGGGAGCGTAGGTGCACGGACGAGGAGGAGAAGAAGGAGAGAGCGCCACATTGTTTCAATACAATGTCATTCCCCTTTTCGCAGTGAGTGCACGAGAGAGACGGTTAGATTCTCTACTTCGTCGTTCAGAGCTACCCAACGCAGCCTCGTTATTTTAATCATTTATCCTGCCCCCTCCTCCCACTCTTTTAGCCACGTTTTATACCCACAACACTCCCGCACAGCCCTTCGGCATCAGTCCCCGATTACACTCGGCTATCTTTTTTTGCATCGCAACTCGGCAGCTCTCTTTAGCTTTTCAACATGGAATTTCCAAAGGGTGGGGGAAAGGGGAGGGCTTAGTTGAATTCTCATTTATCGTGTGTCTCTGTCTGCGTTATTGAAGGAGGTATCTCTCCTTCTGGTTCAGCGTACTTAGTTACCCCGATTTCATAACGATAAACTGAGTGGGAGGGATGCTCGTTAGTTGGCATCCAGAGTTAAGAGGGAGAAAGAAAGAGAAAGGATTCTCTTACAACAGTATGAGCATTTCCGAATTTTTAGGCCTGAGGCGAGGAGAACTGGGGAGGATTTGTTTTTGTACGTACGGGGGAAAGGGAAATGGGTTAATTCCTAGATTGTTGAGGGGTGATTCGATTATCTAATTAATTAAATAGGAAAGCTGATTCGTTTTAGGTGTTGAAAAAAATTGTTGACGAGATATTGATATCGGTGGTATTGAAAATGGCAGTAGTGAGGGTAAAACATCGCAAGTGCAGATGAAATTCATTTTCTTATGCAACTTTTCAAGCTATGCATAAATTCATCAATGAAGTGATTGAGCAGAATAAGTTAAGGAGGAACATCAGCTTTTGTGAAGGACTCAGAGTGGGGGTAAAATTCAGAGGGGACACTCCGCTGCAACTTAAGGTACTTCCACAGTAAGTAAAGAGGAATAGATCCGAATGTACCACAGATTTGAAACTTTGAGGATATATTCTCCTCATAAGTAGAAATATATCTGAAAGCTTCATAACGATCGACCACGTAGTTTTTTTTTTATTAATTATTAAAATAATTAATTTACACAGGCCCTGATGACACTCCGAGTCGAAAAATAAGCCTTCATAAGATGTAGTTTTGACATCAAACGTGTCCTCGTTTTCGGAGGTATTTTGAAGATTTCCAACATCAACGTGAAGTTGAACGACGCCCATTTTGGTAGAAGTCATGAAAGTATTGAAATCATTTGGTGTCAAAACATCGTTTTGCATCGTCGTTACTCAAAAAGGACGACTCATAACATCAAGAAACTTCGTTCGACTTCAATAAATATTAATGAGGGTAGCACATCTTTTGGCTTCGAGTTGACGTTGGATAGTTTCATTTTTATGACCCTTGAAGGATATGTCTATCTCTCTCTAATCCTTTTATGGCTTGAGGAAGGCTGGGATTACAGGTATAAAAATGGGGGTTTCCCCATTTTTTGCGCGATTAAAACCACTCATGTGAAAATTGAAAATTTAGTTAAATTATTGACGCTTGAATTGGGAAAAATATAAACATACAGATCACTAAAGGCAGGCTATTTCAATGAAGAATGATAAAAATCTTAAAGTCCTGAACTTCTTTCTCCGTCTCCTTCTAATCTAATACGTCTATGCATCTAACATATCATATAAATTATATTTTACATATTTCAAAGATACCATGGAAGCACCAGTTGTCGGAAAGTTAAGGGAATGGCACTAGTATCTGGACAGTGAGAATTAACTTATTAAAATGGTAAAAGATTTCATTTCAGTGAATCAAACAATTCAATTCATTTTTATATTGACACTTTGCAAGTATTGAAAAATCTGGTTTTCTCACGCAAATATTGATTATTAGTATATCTTGCCGCTACATCCATAAACTGGGGTATGTCCGGTAACTGGATCTACCATGGTAATAGCGTCTTCAATCCTAATACAAAAAAGTTGTGTCTTGAATTAAATTGACAGGCAGAATATCACTTTTGTTTTTCCCTATCCAAAAAATCAATGCAGAAATGACGGCGAACTGAACAGCACAACACTTCACACATAAATTCACTTAGACTGCCTTGAACGATGCACTCCTCACAAGGGTTGGTTTAAGACTGAATTTTCGATGCCTCTGGTCTTTTAATTTTCCGGAAATGGCGAGAAAATACCTCGAACCTTCATACTTTTTGGTATATTTTATTTTACCAGCCTCTCGTCATAAAAATGGGAAAAACCTGATGAAAATAAAGGACCACATGTACGAGCCATAGCTGTGCCCAGTACGGCATAATGGCAGCCCTTTGACGGTTGCGGGTTTTGTTACCTAAGAAACGCATAAAATATCGGTCAATTTAAAAAATCAAAATTTTCAACAATTTTTTCTTTACTTGATATTTCATTAAATTCAGCCTCTGAAAGTGCATCGAAAATTTTGAGCCCACAGTAAGATAAACAAATGTTAATTTCAACGAAAACTAAAATTTTTCAAAGTCCAACGGAGTTTGAGAATTTCCTAAGATCCTGAATGAAGGGAAACTTAGCCTGCCCAAATGATAACCCATCCTTCTCTTGGAAATTTCAGGGAGGACAATAAAATTTATATGATTATTATACCTGTGACCCTCCGTTCCCGGCACGGGTCAAAATTTTTTGAAGATCCATAACATCAATTCGACTATTTATGAAGTTTTCCTCCGGTTGTCGTTCCGAATCTTCATTTTAGCGTCGTATGATGTTGCAGGAAAAGGTAAAACGACGATAGCGGACGTCAAATTGGAGTTCTTTGACTCCCTCCAAAATTGTTGAAGTCTTTGATGTTGAAAAACGTTAAATGAAAACATGGAAAAAGGTCGGAGAACAAAAGAAATGACACTCGAAGCAGTCAAAACTACATCTTACGACGACTTATTTTTCGACTCGGGACGTACTTATTTTTAAAAATCATCGACAATGTGCTGCAGTCTTACCCGTGCGCGAAATCACTTCCCATATTATTTATAAATATAACTTGATAATTTTTTTGATATTTTACCACGTAATTATTAAGAAATATCAATTAATCCATAAAATAATTATGAGGATATGGTAAAATGGTGGTGACACACGAATTAATTGATATTTCTCAATAATTACGTGGTAAAATATCAGAAAAATTATCAAGTTATATTTATAAATAATATGGGAAGTGATTTCGTGCGTGGGTAAGACTGCACTACATTGTCAATGATTTTAAAAAAAAGTACGTGTCATTAGAGCCTGTATAAATTAATTAGTTTAATAATTAATAAAAAAAACTACGTGGTCGATTGTTATGAAGCTTTCAGATATATTTCTACTTATGAGAAGAATATATCCTCAAAGTTTCAAATCTGTGGCACATTCTGATCTATTCCTCTTTACTTACTGCGGAAGTATCAAGAAAAAAATGACCAAAAAAACTCCTAATAATCCGATACCAAATACTTTAAATTTATTTCCCTTGTCACTTCATGTATATTGAATCGCAGCTGAGTCAGATTTATCAACAATAATTAACAAGTAATCGACATTATTCGATGTCATTTAGTGATAGGAAGTTGGCAAGCACACAAAGCATATTTCTGAAGTTGGTTATGTTTCTGTCGATAAAATCGCAGTGTTATCAATAATATATCAACAGTACTTGTGACAGAAGCGTGTGGAATAGGTTATGATATCAAATCTACCAAAAATCATAAATTGCGTTGTTAATGTTTTATATTTTTAATTACGGATAATCCCGAGTGTTCATAATTGCGATATAAGAGAAGATCCATGAGTGCAAAACAAATGAAACGGAAACATCGATGAAAATCAAGTGCTTAGATCTAAAAATGAAAAGAAAATCCTATTCAAGATTTGAATTACCGTGCCACGAGCATAGTGCGCTCCGCTCGGATTCCTACCAAATCTTACGTTCGTTTTGCATGAACACACTAAAATTACCCATTTCTTAGCCCGTTCTCAACGATTACTCGGACCATTGCTGGTCAATGTTCAGCAAACTCCGACTATATAAGCTTCGTCGATCAATTTACACACAGAAAACACTGAGCGTAGAAGACGCGCAGAAGTGCGTAATCACTGCACATGTGTGCGTAGATCACGCAAAAAGAGTGCGTACATCACGCACACGTGTGCGTACATCACGCACACGTGTGCGTACATCACGCACCGAGTGTGCGTACATCACGTTCGATTGTGAGAACGTGAAGTACGCACACATGTGCAGTGATTACGCACTTCTGTACGTCTTCTACGCTCAGTGTTTTCTGTGTGTACGACCTGTGATTTTTTATGTATTTTTTTATTGGTCTACGTCTTATTATTTTGTCTCTGAGAGTCAGTGTATTCGAGCCTACGTTAAACAAAATTTTTAATATTTATTCTCTCAAAATCGACGTGGTCAATCATTCTCGACTCTGAGGATATATTATTGATTAGTTCAAGAACGTATCCCCAAATTTTGGTATGAATCTTATTGATTTTAATTTCATGCCAAAAACTGAGGTTCCCCCTTAAATCGTAAATAGCTCCTTCTGTAAATAATCCTTTACTGATTATCTCCGAATTGAGTAGCTTCAGAGGAAAATGTTAAGGAACTTTTTTTTTGTAGAGAGTTCCATGGGCTATGAAAAGTTTCTCCAAATGAATTATCTTCAATCTCGTTGTTTCTGAAAGATCCTTCAATTAAACTCAAGTAATTTCTAGATTTATGCGGCTTCATCACTTCGCTAGAGAATTGAAAACTATGAATGGGAAGAATAAATCTGCTGCTCTACAATACGAAAATGAATGATTTTCTAATACAATCATTGAAGTATCTCAATTAAAAGAAAGAAAATGAAAAAATAAGGAATAAAACATCACTTAAGATCTCCAGACGTAATCCCGTACTAGCGTCATGATTTTTTCTATAATATTTTAATTAATATTGTCATCCTAGAGCAATAAGGGCGTGAATGATACTCGTTTCCTATCTTGTTACGCCTTCTTCACTCTAAGACGACGATATAATCCGCTCCAGTCAAAGTTTATTGAGAAAAATTCACTCATTTATGTATATAAAATTTTTCGAATTTCCGTAGAGCCTGATTGAACATGATAGAACCGAAGAATTTTCTGAACGGATATTCAGCAGCTCGTTCACTCCTTCCGTTTTCCGGACGGTTCTTACCCTGAGAGTAAAGCGCACGAATATGACCGAGTAAATCGGTCGTGAGAGGGGAATATGAACCGTTAATATTAATGGGTGAAGATGCTTAGTGCTTATAGAGGGAGTACAAGAAGTGAGAGGAGCAAGGGAGAGAGAGAGAGAACGGGAAAGAGGAAGTAGGGAGCTCCACCCGGTTCCATTATGACATTATGTTCGTGGCATTGTTTACCGTTGAATGCCCGAACGTTGGCTACATTGTCAAGACACATTGAAGCCGCTCGGTGGCGGCACTGAGCACTAAACTCGCTATCGGACCGATAGTGACAACGGGCTTTAACCATACCCCTATAGCCCAAACTCTATCTGTTTGTCAATGTGTGTACGTACCTTGCATGCTTCGTGTCTACTAAACTCACTGGATTTACATTTACGTTCAGTTAACAAGAGTTTTGAATTAACGCAATTTCTATTGCATTTCCTTGGTTTCGTTCCGTTGCTTAATTGGAATTATCTCCTTTGACAAGTGAATTTCAGAGAATGTAGGGCTCACTGAAACTTATAAAACGTAGCAAGTTCATAACAGATTAAAAAGATCCTTTATGGACGTGAAATGCATGAACAATGAAATATTTGACAATTTGTTCATTGCTATGATCGAGATTATTTCATGCATTGAATTTTAATTCCATGGTCTTGTAAAGTATGAAGCAGTAGCAGAAAGTTTTTAATTATAGATCAAAAGTAAAATTTTATCATTCCAACACATTTTTCCGTTTTCCATCCATTCCTTGTATTATCTGAATGGATAACTACATCATTCATTTCGCTATAGATTCTACACATTTTTCAGCTGGTAAAACCTGTTGTCAAACATGGAAATTCATTTTCTAGATGAAGTTCACCTAGTTGGCAATGAGAAACTCTCTGCTCAAAACTAAATGAAAATGTAATGAAATCTCATCGATCGAAACCAGTCTTATTTTGAGCTCTAGATTCTGTGAGAATCCACCCTCAACCTGGAGTATAGTTTGTGGTAGTAGGATTTAAGCCGGAAAATGGGTTTGAATTTCTTCGCGGATTTTACGCACTTGTATCGCAACCAAGACAATACAAGGAGAGAAAAATATAGGAATTTTTCTAAATGATTATTTAAAAAATTATCATGCCGCTTCATAAACGGGATGCAATTTGCTTCTGAGCAGAAAAATTCCCATGCTCCACATCATAATTTTTGCTGTTTATTCCTTTAAAAAAATAGCCATTTTACACTTGGCTTTGGATTGAAATATCTCGAAAACTACTCAAAAGTTATCAACACAGAGAAAAAGGTATTCTTAATTTAAGATAGTGCAGGGAGTTAATTTAAGATAGTGCAGTGAGTTAATTTAACTCACAAAAGTGAGTTAAATTAACTCACTTTTCTGGGTTAAGTTAACTCACTTTTACTGAGTTAATTCAACTCAGTAAAAGTGAGTTAATTCAACTCACAAAAGTGAGTTAAATTAACTCACTTTTCTGGGTTAAATTAACTCACTTTTACTGAGTTAATTTTACTCAGTAAAAGTGGGTTAATTTAACTCACAAAAGTGAGTTAAATTAACTCACTTTTGTGAGTTAAATCAACTCACTTGTATAAGTTACATGAATTTACTTTTTCTTCCTCAATTTAAGAAAGAAAAAGCGGATTAATGTAGCTCACAAGAGGGACTAAATTCAAGTTACTTTTACATTTCCAATCGAATTTTATGGTTAGTACTCGAACCATCATAATTCACGTTAAAGTTTTAGATCAGACATCATGTTTCATCATTTTATATCAGATCAACCGATACAAATCTACGTTAATATACAAAGGGCGCTTTGTATGTTAACATAGATTAGCAAAGGATTAAATTATGAAAAATATTCATGATCTTGAATTTTGCGACACAATCGATTATATTCCAAATATGAATGGTCCAATATAAATACGGTTGAAGTAGACAATGTAGTAAACAATGGGAAATCGTCCTTCACAGATTATCACTAGAATCATTTTCTAGACAGACTTAGGAAATAGATTTTGAAACAAAAATAAACTAGGTAATCGTTTTCGGAATTTATAGCATTTTGATTGAGCTAAGAACTCCAACATTTGATACATGAATAATATACTGTATGAATGAATTAGTGATGGGCTACCCAATTCTATAGGATATGCCAATAGGTTACATATTCTTTTTCATTGGGCATCAGTCGTACACGTGTTGGGTATTTTGAGTGAAGTCTTTCGTATTTAATACAATTTAATTAGAGGTTATGTGGGATAGTGGATGGAACAAAATAAATTGTAAAAGTCAATCTTTACATTTATTTCTAAATTCACGATGTTTCACTCCTGATTAGGAGCTTCTGCAGGCTCTAAAATAAAATAATCAAGAAAATTAATCTAAATAATATAAGTTAAACATTATTTCGTTTTGACATAAATGATTGATATCGAGGGTCTAAAAGCAGAAGGTCGTATGGGCCAAAAATCGGGCTGCGTCCTGAAAAACATCATAAGGTCGTATGTCCACCTGTTTTTCAATTTTTTTTTTCGGTTTCTCCACGATTTGAGTGTTTTCCAGTCGCGGACAACCACTTTTATCGTGATTTGACGGATACGACCTTCTGCCTAGAAAGGAGAGAAAAAAAAATTATAAAAAAAAATAAAAATAAAAAATGTAGGGAATGAATAGAGAAAATCGTACCTAAAAAAATTTTTTCCTTAGGAATACTTTTTCCTCAGAATCGTATGGACATACGAACTTTTGCATTTAGGAGAAAAAAAATCGAGTTAAAATTTTTAAAAAATTCTAGAAATTCAAGGAAATGGAAAATTTAATTTGGAAGAAAAAAAGTCTTCGGGAGAAGGTGGGGTAAAATGGAAACAAGGGGTAAAACGGACACGGGCTGGTTTTGGTATTTTATACCCTGAAATTTATTCGAAACAGATGGAAATATTGAAGATAGATTTTTTCTGATGATTGCATTGGAAAACTGAGGGAATTTCACGTGGAAATCATACATCAGAAGTTATTTTTCAGAATTTTTCAAAAATTGCATTTCTTTGGTCAAGATTTGAAGGTAAAAGCCTTCTGTTTTTGAAAAACTTCAGGTTTTCGAGAATATCTCTGGTTCTATTGAACGTAGCGACCTGGGGCTGTTCTTAAATGAAAGATGAGTTCATTGCCCGTGGATTCGTGAGGTTGAAAAAAAATTATCAATTTTTCAAATACTTATAGGGCAAAAACTAATTTTCAGAAAATGACCAATAAGTATTAAAAAAATTGATTAGAAACAATTTAGAACCACATAAATCGATGGGAGATGAGCTCACCTCTCATTTGAGACCAATCCCAAATCGGTGCAACCAACAGAACCGGAGATATCGCCGAAAACTGAATTTTTTCGACTTTCAGAAGAGAAACCCCTTCAAAACTTGGCCAAAAAAGTATATTTTTCCGAAAATTGATTTTAAAAAAACCTTAACACGTGCTTTCCGCCTAAAATTTTCTCAGCTTTTCAATGCAATCATTAGAAAATTCCATCCTCTAATCGTTCAATTAGAGTGTTCATTTTACCCCACTTTGCCCAATAGTTTTTTTTTTAATGAACCATTCTCGAGATATCGCTATAAATATGATGCTACACTATTAATACTTACGCCCAAACTACACGGGAATAAATCCGAAATTTGGCAAACGAGTAGAGCGAAGTTACCTCTTTTGGTAGAGTGCAAAAAATCCTCCTCTGGGATAATGGAATTGCAACAAAATTTCATTGAATCGTCATTTTTTTTTCTTGGAAGTGGATAATAGTTTTCAGTATAATGCAGATGATACGGGAATTTGGAATGATTCGAAACTGTACTAAAAGCAGAAGGTCGTATCTACAATTGTGTCATAGAAATATCTATCGCACAACTGCGGATATATTCGAATTATTAGATGCTCCTCTAAAGACAGAAGGACGTATGTGCAGGATATACGACCTTCTGCCAGAGAAAGGGCCATTTTGGCCCATACGACCTTCTGCTCTTAGACCCTCGATATATATTCATTATTATGGCTAATTACCTTTAGATAAATGTAAGTTGTCATGATATTAAAATTGAAATTGAGAAACACGGAAAATATTTCGTTTTCTCTTTTTCATTATTCATCTTCAATTAACTATAATGATAAACCAATTCACAACATTCAAAGACAAAACTCAATACATAAGTACATAAAAATAAATCAATTCGTAGACTAGTTGTGACTGCGTCTGGTAACGAGTGAGTTTTGTCTTTGAATATTGTGAATTGGTTTATCATTGTAGTTCATTGAAGATGAATAGTGAGAAAGAGAAAATGAAATATTTTCCGTGTTTCTCAATTTCAATTTTGATATTATGACAACTTACATTTATCTAAAGGTAATTAGCAATAATCACACATATATATAATGAAAGAAAGTGTCCTATGTGCGTGCCGCTAAAACTCAGAAACCAACCTTCATAGCCCCATGGGTATTATATGGGGAGTTAGCCCTCCACCCCTCATCCATAAAGAAGTTTTCCGTTTTCATCTACGGGGGTTGGTTTTCGAGATATGGGAGTAGCGAATATTGCTCCTTATGGGGGTGAAATAATGTTCCAGATCGTTCTACACAACACTAGAATGATCTAGAATAGTTGAGAACGCTTTAGAATGTTCTGGAATGTTCCAGAAGGTTCGGGAATTCTCTAGGATGATCCAGAAGGTTTGGAATTATTTCGGAAATGTTACAGAAAGTTCAAGAACCTTCTCGAATGTTGCCAAAGGTTTTAGAATTTTCTAGAATGTTCCAAGAGGTGTGAAAATATTGTGGAATGTTCTCAAACGTTTGAGAATACTCTGAGATGTTCCAGAACGTCCGAGAACTTCCTAGAATGTTCTCACAGGTGTTAGAATATTTTGCAGTGTTCCAGGAAATTCGAGAATATTTTAAAATGTCCCTAAAGGTTCGCGAATCTTCTGAATTCCGACAATGTCCTAGAAGGTTTAAGAAATTAGAATATGTTTTCAATAAGGAAGAAAAATACTTTCTATATTTTAACGTTTATTCTTTTATCTCAACTAACACACAATCCCATATCAACTCCTGAGCAAAGCCGGGTAGTTTAGCTAGTAATGAATATATGTCAATCATTCATGTCAAAACGAAATAATGTTTAACTTATATTATTTAAATTGATTTTCTTGATTGTTTCATTTTAGAGCCTGAAGAAGCTCCTAATCAGGAGCGAAACGTCGTGAATTTGGAAATAAATGTGAAGATTGACTTTTACAATTTATTTTGTTCTATCCAATATCCCACATAACCTCTAATTAAATTGTATTAAGTACGAAAGACTTCACTCAAAATACCCAACACATGTACGACTGAGGCCCGAAGAAAAAGAATATGTAACCTATTGGCATATCCTATAGAATCAGGTAGCCCATTACTAACTCATTCATACAGTATATTATTCATGTATTAAATGTTGGAGTTCTTAGCTCAATAAAAATACTATGAATTTCGAAAGCGATTACCTAGTTTATTTTTGTTTCAAAATCTATTTCCTAAGTCTGTCTAAAAAATGACTCTAGTGATAATCTGTGAAGGACGATTTCCCATTGTTTACTACATTGTCTACTTCAACCGTATTTATATTGGACCATTCATATTTGGAATATAATCGATTGTGTCGCAAAATTCAAGATCATGAATATTTTTCATAATTTAATCCTTTGCTAATCTATGTTAACATACAAAGCGCCCTTTGTATATTAACGTAGATTTGTATCGGTTGATCTGATATAAAATGATGAAACATGATGTCTTATCTAAAACTTCAACGTGAATTATGATGGTTCGAGTACTAACCATGAAATTCGATTGGAAATGTAAAAGTAACTTGAATTTAGTCCCTCTTGTGAGCTACATTAATCCGCTTTTTCTTTCTTAAATTGAGGAAGAAAAAGTAAATTCATGTAACTTATACAAGTGAGTTGATTTAACTCACAAAAGTGAGTTAATTTAACTCACTTTTGTGAGTTAAATTAACCCACTTTTACTGAGTAAAATTAACCCAGTAAAAGTGAGTTAATTTAACCCAGAAAAGTGAGTTAATTTAACTCACTTTTGTGAGTTGAATTAACTCACTTTTACTGAGTTGAATTAACTCAGTAAAAGTGAGTTAATTTAACCCAGAAAAGTGAGTTAATTTAACTCACTTTTGTGAGTTAAATTAACTCACTGCACTATCTTAAATTAACCCCCTGCACTATCTTAAATTAAGAATACCTTTTTCTCTGTGAAGAGATGCTGTGAATGAAATTTAGAGGAAAGATTAACGAATAAAATAAGCAAAACTCCGGTTTCCCACGACTCGTAGTTATTAAGATATTAATTTTTTAATAAAAATTCAGAAAGGACTCCCGAGCGCCCATTTATTTGCTATCGGGCCTCGTCCATTGTTCCTGAACTATTCGTTAAAAAATTGATATCTTGGAAACTACTGGTCGTAGAAAAACGGCATTTTGCTCATTTTTTTCGTTAATCTTCCCTCTAAATTTCATTCACAGCATGTCTCGATAACTTTTGAGTAGTTTTCGAGATATTTCAATCCAAAGCCAAGTGTGAAATGACCAATGGCTCATGTACCGAAAACAGTCGAAGGTACCCGACTAGCCCTTTTGTCTACCATTATGAGACTGGCATGGAAAAAATTCTAAAAAAATTTTATAAGAATTCTTAGTAGCGTATGAAAATTTCTAAGGGCCCGATGATTTATCATTTGTCGGATAGATAATTTTTCCTTAGCTTTGAGCGAAAAAATTATTAGCTAATGTTTTTGTAATGCTACGTAACAGTTATTGTAATATTTTATCTTGAAAATTTCATTGGTCTTATCACTAATTGCCGTGGCAAAGACATTTTTTCCATTAGTAGACTCGTGAAATACCCCCGGCCTGTATTTTGCATCCAGATTATGTCACTGAGCATCATGATTTTCCAGAGAAATTTTTCTCCGTGTAGTTTTTAACACTCCAATTCATGGTCATAATATTTATGAGAATAAGGATGGTTTGTTATTAAAGTCACTCGTCATGAAAAATATTCGGAGAAATGAATGATTAATGAAAACTAGGAACAGGTAAAGATACCATTATCCAATTCAGCTCTGGAACAGAATGTCATTTAGCCTGAGAGACAAAAATGAGAAAAGGTATAGAAAGGGGGGAAAAAGAAAGAGAATATGGTGTATTTACTGTTGAACGGTATGATGAGAGAATGGAGGGACGAGCGGGGGCTATAGGCCAAGTGGGGTGACTTATACGGACTGATGATAAAAATAAATAGCATGCGAATCACTGGAGCGAACTAAATGCCCGCTAAACGAGGGAAACTGGGATAAAACATACGTTTCCGTTTTCCCATAATACATCATAAGCGGCGGGTAGTGGAGAATACATTGTGCTTAACCTATTGTCCAACGGATAACGAATGGTTATACCGGCCCTTTTCCGGGATGCTGTGTGTTCTGCTTGATTTTTTTTAAATGTTTTGATTCTGTAATTTTTTTTTCCATGAATTTTTTCTATCCATTCTTCACTCCTGACAGCTATAATCCTTGTATCAACTCAAGTACACACTGTTTAATGAATTTCTCCTCTATTCCGCTATAAAAATTGTGTATTGTGTCGGTGAGGTTAAGGAGTTGAGAAAAATGGTTAAAATCGGGAAATTGTTAATTATAACTCAATCAATGTCCAAGATGATGAACAAAAAAGAACCAGTCACTCGCACTTTTTCATTCTTTATGATTTTGTGCATAATGATGAGTTTCAAAACTCGAGTTGATGGATACGAAAAATCAGAGACTTTTTCCAATATTATCTTCACACGTTTCTCTCAACTCTTTATATGAACAGCGTTGCTCTTGGAATTAGTGGGAGTACTCAACAAATAATTTAGTGAGATTGTAGGAATGTATGACAGTGTAGAACTGAGATAAGTCACATCAAACTGTTTAAACACCTCTCTCCCCGGGATAAAAAAAATCGGGTCTTTCAGTGGTCGAAAGACTCCTGTCCCGGTCTCTGACAGAGTCCCTATTCGCACCATGGCAGGGACTCTCTAGAGACACCTTGCTGACCTCCCGTACGGGACACGTGTCTCTCCTACAGGGACTCTCAGTCCCTGCTCGACGAACCAGAGTCTTTACTTGAGAGACTCACAGTCTCTCAAATAAGGACTCCTTCAGTCTTCCATCGAGAGCCATCAGTCTTCCTATTTTTCAAAAAAATATTTATTTTTATACATTTTTTTAAATTGAAAAATGCATTAATCAATATTTCATTGAAAGTGTTAAAACTTGGCCCAAGTTTTGGATGCTCGAGGTCAGGAACTTGAAGATTCCCGCCAAGGCATCCATATTGCCATGTTGGCAACATCTCCGGCGGTATCACGAAGTTGCCCGAGAGGCCTCGGGCAGTTACGAATGCCCGAAGGGGCGTTCTCACTTGGCTTTCGGCTACCTCACGAGTAACGTCCGCGAATCACCGAACGGTTCAAAATTCATACAGTTTCTTTCGGAAAATTATCGCGTTTTTTGTACATCACCAAATCCAGAAATCATCTAATATTCATTGTTAGAAATCACCAGTAAATTCACTGCTGATAAACCAAATACTTAGTGTGAATAGTTAGGGTTTTATACAATAAAAAGGAACGGTAGCCAAATCGGCGTAATAAACGTGTGTTTCGGCATCATTTTCAACACCTCACCAATTTCCAGGCTTATCAAAAGGTTTTTCTCTGCACCACTCACGGACCTGGGCATCAACGTCGAAATATTCTCCTCTCGAAAATCACCTAGTTTTTTAACAGTAAGAATATGGAGTGTTCGGGAAAATTGATTTAGTTTTGTCACCAGTTTTATTTATAATATCTCGGAATCTAAGTGAGATAGAACGATATTGCCTTAATTTTCCTTCAGAGGGAATGGCAGAAAATATGGTTGCAATAGATATAAGTAATGTACCTTCCGTGTGCTTTCTTTTGAGAGTTCTCAATGAAAGTATTTACATTATAGAGCCTGTCAATTCGATTGGAAAAGAATAATAAATTATGTGTGTTTCTTCTCTGAATGTCCAATATTTTGATTAATTTCAAAAGAAATTTATAATATAAACATCAAAACTCAAATATATCCATTTTACCCCTATGTCCGTTACACTCCACTTTTCGCTAATATTGAGAATTTTGATCGAAGTCAAATATGAAAAAAATAATAATGCCCCGCTTTCCAAAAATCATCAAAATTGAGAACTTGAAAATTATTAACTTAAAATGAAAAAAATGATTCATTTCTTGGTCTCTCTCATAAGGACTTATGCCTTTGTAAATCTTTATAAATCTACTAAGAGCCCAGCAGAGATAGAAGTCCTTCCGGGAGAGACCAGCAAAGATTGAAGTCCTTACGGGAGAGACGCGAGAGACACTGTAGAGACAGTTGCGGGACTGGCGAGACACTCCAGAGACCGAAAAGTCTTTCTGGGAGTCTTTAAAGACCGTAAAAGACTCTCAAAAGACTCAAAAATTTTATCCCGGGAGGTAAGTGCAATGTTAATAATGTTAATTTAGATTTGAATATTATTGCTTTTTGAGTTAACTTGAACATTTTATTATTGATGTTGAAATTTTTCTGAATATTCATGAGGAGGTTCCAATTCTATCTGATTCTTTTTATTGCATTCACGATAGATGAATATTTTGATCTGAAAATATAATTTTTCTATACACATGTAAAATTGTTAACAATGATGCAATTTATTTTCCTCATAAATTTTTTTTGATTAAAGATTATTGCTATCAATTAATTGTAACAAATTAATGAAATCTCAATGATGACATAAAAATACTTGGTATGATTGAATTGCAGCTGAATCCTAGAAACTTCATTTCAGAATAGTATAAATAGTTATTTATGGGGGAATAGAAAATGGTGTACCCATGAATAAAGTTCTCTGTTACAATCAAAATTCTTCTAGATTTTGGCCACTTGTATCCAGCCGCATCAATCATTTTATTACAACGAGTGATTAAACGCTCGCAACGAATTTCAAATTATTTGAAATGACAGTTTTTTTCCTTTAACTCATACATTTACATTCATATTGGTGTAGAAAAATCACGTTACAAGTTTTCTAACATATTATTAGTAACAGATGATCTTGCGCTGAGGCTTTTTCGCGTTGAAGTTATACTTTGAATTTTGTATCAGTATACAAATATGACGCCAGAAGTCTCTTAAATATTGTTAACGGGCGATCTCTTATAGAGAGACTTTTTTTTCTCAAACTCAGACATCCACATTTGTCTCAATCTATAACATTATGACAGTGACAATAGACTTTTGCACATTTTGAAATATTGTTTTGCGATTGAGAGATCTAAGTTTTCGTTCAATTTTTTTTTAGTTTCTCTAATGATATTGTAACATTGACCTAGAAATTTACATTCTTAGTAGTCTACAAAATATCATACTACAAGATCTCTATTCTCCAGTAATAGTAGATTCTCACATATATTAGAATTATGATTTTAAATTTGAGAGATCGCAGCTTTCGCTCAATGCTTTTTTTCGTTGCTATAACGATTTTTTCACATTGCTTTTGACATTTATATTTATATTAGTCTACCAAATATCACGGTACAAAATCCTCACTTTTCGATAACAGTAAACTCTCACACATATTAAAATTATCGTATTAGATTTAAGAGATCATAGTTTGGTCATTCCATGTCAAATCGAGAAATAGTTGGAGTCGACCCCCTCCGATTCGGATAAATTTTGGTGGAGAGTTTTGTCTCATCATAAAACGAAGTTCAGCAAGAGGAAAAATTTTTAAAAAATTTTTCTTGAGAGTTATGCAAAATTGAAACTTTCACTGTTTGGGTTTTGATGAATTACCTTAGATGTTGTAGCCGAAATTGTTGTTTTTAGTGGACTGTATTTTTTAGTAGATAAATTGCCCCCAAAATAGCACCGACGCTGGTCTGAAAACGGGACAGGTATCGATAGTAATGAAAGAAGCCGGATTTATATAAAAATAGATATAATTTTCACTGATGTTCGTTGGATAAAATACATAGATAATTAATACTGATAAGAACCGTTAATTTATGGATAAAGTAGCCAATTGATAATTGACCGAACCGAGACAATAGATAAAAAGCCGTTGATTCACACGCGTTTACATTAGCCGTAAGATAGTGCCCATGCACACCGTTTGATGGATGAAAACCGAGTATCTCTGGTGAGAAGTGAGCCCTCACAGTACAGCCAAATAGCACTGCTGGCCCACGCGAAGATTGACGAGTTGACCCGATGTCACTCGATCCGTCTGATAGCAAACCCTCAGACTTTTATGCAAAAGTCTGAACATTCACTGTTTTTCTGGTTTCATAAGTTTATTTATTTGATATTTCATAATCTACTGTATATTTTAGAGAAACCGCCGGTGCGTTCAAAGAGGACACTTAGAAGTAAGAGAAAAAAATTTTTTGGAAAAAAAAATTTGAAAATTACCGAAATTGGAAAATTTTGAATTTTTCAAAATCGTAAAAAAAAAACTTCGCAGTAAAATTTTGGGGTCAAAATTTTTTATTCTATAGCTCTAACATATCTTAAGAAATTTTGAAATTTTCGGGAGGGTGTTCTTTTTTGAAGTGAAACTTCTTATAGGACGTCAGACGCGTGTAACGCTGGCGTTAAATTCCACGCGTTAAATTTACCCGAGTGGAAATTGGTTAAGGCTAGCCTGATTCAGTATCAATTTAGGATCAGTACGAGATAAGCCTAAGCCTATTCGGGAAACACTGATCAAGAACTTATCAGTTCTATATCAGGGTTACCTAAATATGGAAATACTGATCGAATACGGATCCTATCCGTATCCGGAAAAACTTAATGTTATAGTATGTAGAGAAGCTATCTCGTCAGTTAGACCTTACTGCTCCAAAACTTATCCGTCTCGCACCAGGGTTGCCTTAATAGGGAATGCTAATAGAATACGGATCCTATTTGTATCCGGAAAAACTTAATGTTATAGTATGTAGAGTATCCATCTCCTCAGTCAGGCCTTCCTGATCCAAAACTTATGCGTCTTGCATCAGGGTTCACTTAATAGGGTATGTTTATGAAATACGGATCCTATTCGTATCCGGAAAAACTTAATGTCGTAGTATGTAGAGAAGCCATATCCTGTCAGGCCTTACCGATCCAAAACTTATCCGCCTCACATCAGGGGTTCCTTAATAGAAAATACTGATAGAATACGGATCCAATGCATATCCGGAAGAACTTCACGTAGTGGTATTCAGAGAAGCCCACCCTCAGTCAGGCCTTACTGATCTATAACTTATCCGTCTTGGATCAGGGTTTCCTCAATAAGGAATGCTGACGAAATGCGGATCCTATTCGTATCCGAAAAAACGTAATGTTGTAGTATGTAGAAAAGCCATTTCCTCGATCAGGCCTCACTGATTGAAAACTTATCCGTTCCGCATCAGGGTTCCCTTAATAGGGGATGCTGATAGAATACGGATCCAGTTCGTATCCGAGAAAACTTAACGTTGTAGTATTCAGCGAAGTCACCCCTCAGTCAGGCCTTACTGATCCAAAACGTATCCGCCTTGGATCAGGGTTTTCTTAATAAGGAATGCTGAGGGAATACGGATCCTATTCGTACCCGGCAAAACTTAATGTTATAGCATGTAGGGAAGCCATCTCTTCAGTCAGGCCTTACTGATTCAAAACTTATCCGTGTTGGATCAGGCTTCCCTTAATAAGGAATGCTGATGGAATACGGATCCTATTCGTACCCGGAAGAACTTAATGTCATAGCATGTAGAGAAGCCATCTCTTTAGTCAGGCCTTACTGATGCAAAACTTATCCGTCTTCGATCAGGCTTTCCTTAATAAGGAATGCTGCAATACGGATCCTATTTATATCCAGAAGAACTTGATAAGGTGATCCTCAAAAAATCTAAGTCTGATCAGTTCATCCTGATCCGGAGATGTTCCAGGTAGCATCAGGTTCCCCGGATGGTCATTTGTTTTTATTAATTTGTTCACAATCACCTAATTAGTTATTCTGAGCTCCCAGGTTTAATATCGTACGCCGAATATCCGTTAATGAAGAATAATATCCTTTATAGAAAAAGGTAATGTAGATGATTAGGCCGACTGATACTATAACTGTGTCATAGTCTAGTGGTTAGCGTGTCGACTTAGTGTGCGGAAGGTTCCGGGATCGAATCCACCCAAGTGTAGATTAATTTCATAATTTAAAATCTGTTTTCAGCGAAAAATGTCATCTCACGTTCAAATACAATGTATACATGTAATAAATAATGTGATAAATGTAATAAATGAATATACGGCACAAACTCCCACTGATTAAACGAAATATTTTTTGTTATTTAGATCCCTGATACTATTAGTATCAGGATTCCTGATACTAATAGTATCAGGCTATTTGATCAGTTACTGATCAGGCATGTAACGCTATTTTGGGATACTATTAGGATCAAAAATCCTGATACTATTAGGATCAGGAATCCTGATACTCATAGTATCAGGAATCCCTGATGCTATTGGTATCCGGATACGTGATACTATTAGTATCAGGATCCCTGATCCTAATAGTATCCGAAACAGCGTTACATACCTGATCAGTCACTGATCCAATAACCTGATCAGTTACTGATTACAAATCAGTATTGCCGGATCAGGAACTGAACATAAACTTACAGGAATTTCCACTCGGGTAACGCCAGTATATGAGGTATAGGAGCGAGTGAGAGGATAGGAAAGGAGTGGGGCGGCGCCTGCGCACGAGGGACGGCAGTCTTAATAATACGCAGAGCACGGATGTATTCTTTCAATCTTCTTTTGAAAATATCGCGGAAACTGAGCGACATAGAGTGATTTTGCTACATTCTTTTTTCATAGATTTTGAATTCTTTTCAAGGTAACTGTAGGGTAAAATTGTTACATCTCGATTAGTATCCGAAATAGTTAAAAAAAAAAAATTGAAAAAAAATCGACTTTTCCTGTTTTTTTTGTATTTTTGCATGTTTACAATAATTTTTTGGAAAAACTCGGAAACTAAGGGAGATACAGCGATTTGATGATGATTATTTTGTAGACAATTTCAAGAGTTGCAAAAAGGCGTATCTCCATTAGATTTTGAGATATTTTCGAAAAATCATTGAACCAAAGACTATCATGAGTCAATTTTTTTCGTCGTAGAGTTCTGATGAATATCTCGGAAACCGAGCGAGATAATGCATTTTTTATAGGAACTCTGTAACGTTTGACGCGATTTCCCTAAAATAATAAATATGAAATGAACTCAACGATGCTGGACTCGAGACAAATAGAACCTAATGCTGTTGGGCGCCAGTTGGTCTGATTCTTCACGATCACCAAACGGCCAACAATTTGGTGAACCTTACCCTCAGGGGGAAAGGAGGACGAAACTCCTTGCGTCCGGAACTTGGCTGAAAATCGGGGGAGGCAGCAAAAATGACTCGGGCACTTGAATCAAGAAATATTCCGTTTATCACGCTTTAAACAATAATAGTGAACTTTTAAACATGAGTATAATTGTCCGCAATACGTTTAACCGGGCCTCAAGGGCAATGAGAGTGGGCATCTGACCTGGATTGGCGAAGACTAGACGGTACCTCGACAATAACTGACTCGACGTCCTCAAGACAGGGTATCCCGACGGCAACGGCAACGAGACAGCGACCACACTAGATGAGGGCTTCCTGCAGGACTTTTCTGGACAGCTCTCGGACTTCTAGCCACTCTTTCTCAACTTCACTCTTACTCTTTTCTTTACTCTCTTTCCTCTATCTCGTTTGCACACAATCACGCTCCAATCTATCAATTACGAGTGACGACGACTTTTCTTCCTTCACACCAACTCTCTCCTCTCTCCTCTTTCTCCTTCCTCTCCCCAATCTCATTTGCCCCTTCCCTTACGTAACTTAGTTGACGAGTGCTTGGACACTCGTCACAACTCTTTTTGTAGTTTTGGAAATTCTCCACAAAAAGGTTTCTAGGAAAATTTTGTTATCTAGCTCAGTACCCGAGATATATTATTCCTGAAAAAGAAGGATGCTGAAAAAAAGAGTATCAAGTTTTTACACAAAATCATTTCATTTAATCAATTTTCTTGGAACATCTCGGAATCTGAGCAACACAGGGCGATTTTGCACTGATCCTTTTTTGTAGAAAATTTCCAGAGAGCTATAAGAGAATGATGGCAAAGTCGCTCTATCTCAATCAATTTTTTTTATATTTACAGGAAACTATGATTAAAAAGAAATCGATCCATCCAAATACTTCA
Source organism: Aleiodes leptofemur (assembly GCA_963942555.1). NCBI lineage: Eukaryota > Metazoa > Arthropoda > Insecta > Hymenoptera > Braconidae > Aleiodes > Aleiodes leptofemur. The sequence continues at coordinate 9,980,897 of OZ012609.1, forward strand.
TAATCATGGAAAAAAATGTAATTTTTTAGTGAACAAAAACCTATATTCTATGGGCAGGTATTCAAATTTTTAATGCTTAATACCTAGGTTTATTGTACAGCTAGCAGATCTGTGCATCCAGTTGTTATTTGAGCTTCTATCCGCATCCGTTTGCTATCCTCACAACTTCATCTCTTGTTAGAAAATATTAATAATTCATCTTTATCTATCCTAATAAGCAACAAATTCACTTCTGTCGCGCGTGGATTCCATACACCCTCTTTTGCATTTGTCACGATCTAAATATATCTAATTAGATACAATTATATCAAAAAAAATTTCTGTAGTGTATAATCTTCGGCTACTGAACGGTATTTTGAAAATGAAATAATAAGATGATGATGGGAATACAGTTGTGTCAGAAGTCTCGTACACCATCTAAATATTTGGGGAGGATGAATCAATGGAATTTGATTCTTAATACGTAGTTTATGAACTTCAGCATTGTGAAATGAAGTTTCACTTCTTACGCGCGGCATTCCACGCACCCTCTTTCTTTTTAATATGAATTCTTGAATTTCGGCAAAATAATTTTTGCCAATTCCTTCCACTTTTCTGTTGGATATAATTATTCTACCACATGATTATTGAAGTTTAAGCTCTAAAATATTTTTCCTATGTTAAGGGGATGTGAAAACAAAAATATCTCAAAAATTTTATATTATTATTTGTTTATTCAGAATAATGTTTGAGATTCAAGGTTTCTCTGACTAAACGAAAGGATTGAAAGCATCAAAAAAGTAATTAATAGCATTTACTTTTTAAGATTTCGAATCCTTTTACATGCTACTTCAGTACATGAAAAATCATTGCTAATCTCTTCGTTCTTTTAGGGCTTGCTGTATTTCATTTAGTACGACGTTTTTTTGGTGATTCCTTGTTCTGATGTTGTCTCAGTTCTTTTTCTCAATCTAAAAAGAAACAAGATCATATCAATTTGTAATAAAAGATTAATTGTTATTTATATGTTATTTATAACAATTAATCTTTTATTTGAAAATTAATACGATTCTGTCTCTTTTTAGATTGAGAAAAAGGACTGAGACAATAACATCAGAACAAGGAATCACCAAAAAACGTCGTACCAAAAAAATACAGCAAACCCTGAAAGAACAAAAAGATTAGGTATGATTTCTCATGTACTGAAGGAGTATTTAAAAGGATACGAAATCTAGAATATTGAATGCTATTAAGTACTTTTTTAATGCTTTTAATCCTTTCGTTTAATCAGAGAAACCTTGAATCTCAAACATTATTCTGAATAAACAAATAATGATATAAAACTTTCGTGATATTTTTGTTTTCACATCCCATTAAGATGAGAAAAATATTTTAGAGCTTAAACTTCCATGATCATGTGGTAGAATAATTATATACAACAGAAAAGTTGAAAGAATTGAAAAAAATTATTTTGCCAAAATTCAAAAATTCATATTTAAAAAAAAAAAAGAACACTTTCCCGAAAATTTCAGAATTTCTTAAGATATGTTAGAGCTTGTGACGTAATTCTCGAGCCTAACGGTAAGCTAAACTATTAAGGACGCTTGAAAGCACCCAATAGCCAAAAACAAAATTTACAAACGAAACCAAAATCCAAATGGGCGCCAGGATGTATCTCAACATCCGATCAATCTTATATTGATCTAAACAACACCAAACCAAAAATCAAAATCTAACCATTTAAACCAAAAACTCAAATACTCCCTTATTCAGCACGAACTAGTTCAGCCTCCTCTCAAGGTCGCTGTTATGAGTTTAAATAAGAAGCATTAAATAATTTCAAACAAATAATTTCGGGGATAAAATAAAATTTTTATATAAAAAAAATAATTATTGAATTTATAAATTATTTAACCCCTGCGTTAAATCGGCGAGTGCACAGCACAAGAAAAAAAAATTATAATTTTCATAACATAAAACATAACTTCCGACAACTCATAATAAATAAACAATTAATTACAAACAAATTCTTTAAAACTAAATTTAAAAAAAAATAATAACGTCAATCAAAAATAAAATTTAATTAATTAATACATTAAGTGATTTATTAATTAACCGTCGAAATCAAAATTTAAATCAATCATATCAATTGAACTAATTCAAAAATTCCATGGTGCTGCCACCTACAGTTATCTTTCGCAACGAAACGAAAATAACTAAAACTCCCCTAGCGAAATTCCCTAGGTGTCATGGCCGACTGAACGATATGCCAACAAATGAGATTATTGAAATTAATTTCATAAAGAAAAATCATTTCACAAAATCTTTAAAAAAAATGACAAATAAAAAAAAAATACAAAATCAATAAAATTCTACGAAGTCGCGAAACTCAAATTTTCAATGAAGAGGTATGAAAAAATGCGGGTGCCAAATATGTAAATGAAACGTAATTATATTTCTTATTTACATTGCAAGTATATAAACAATGTAATTTTGATTGATCCATTCTAAAAGACAGTTCTCAACGTCAGGAAACTCAGACAGTCGGCTCCGCTTAATATTTCCATATCCTCCAGACCACTGAGATTTAACAGAATCTTTGAACTTCATTATTCTATAAAAGGTAGACTCTGGCAAATCAGACTCATTAAGTATTTCCTTTCGCAATTTGCCGGCCTCGAACGCATTTACAATTTTTAGTTTATCACTCAATGAATATGCTTTAATTTTGCGTTTCGGCATTTCAATAACGTAACAAACTTTCCTCAGCGAATGATACTCAGTAACTGTAATGAGTAATCAATAACTTGCAAAATAAACTACTATACACATTGTGTTCATAAAATTTACGAGACGTTTTAAGCAAAAGAAAACAAATTCATTTGACTCTCGCTTATAGAGGTAAAGGGCGAGAGATAGTCTCAATTATAGAGGTTTGGATATGGAAAATGACTCTCTGATAAAGAGGTTTTTATTTCTCACTTAAAGAGGTTTTCGTGGGTGGAAATGAAGGGACCCGCTAATTATTCTCACTTATCCAGTTTTCTCGCTTATCCAGGTCTCGCTTATCCAGGTTCGACTGTAGTTGATTAATTTTTGAGGATTGCTAAGCTAAGTTTGTAAGTACACGTTTAGATAGCAGCACAGTAAGTCTGTCGCCATCTCGGACCCACGTGTCTGTCATAACCCCTTTCTCACAGATGGCAGCACGAAGAGTTAAACCACTGAACCGGGTCTACTCTGTCTTGTTGCAATATTATCATGAGAAAAAACAATACAGCTCCCCGTACAGCTGCATGCTATCCATCTTCAACTACAATTGTTCATTGAGTAGCAAATAGTGGGCTCATTGAATATAAAAATCTGGTCCACTTAAAAATATAATGATGAGGCAAAATTTCATAGAGTTTCGCAAGGGAAGACATTTTTTTGTGACAAACTTCTCTATGACACGATCCCATTGAATGAATATTCTTCCAAATTAATCCAATATAATGGCGGATTTATATTAACTAGCCGTTAATGAATTTTTTTTTCTCATAACGTTTCCACTATTCCATGATAGAATGGAATGTATTTCTCAACGGAAATAATCTTTTGCATGCCACCCCGAGTCGAAAAATAAGTCTTCATATGACGTAGTTTTGACATCAAAATTGTCCTCGTTTTCGGAGGTATTTTGAAGATTTCCAACATCAACGTGGAGTTAAACGACGCCCATTTTAGTAGAAATCATGCAAGTATTGAAATCATTTGGTGTCAAAATATCGTTTTGAATCGTCGTTACTCGAAAAGGACGACTCATAACGACAAAAATCTTCGTTCGACTTAAATATTTAATGAGGGTAGCACGACTTTTGGCTTCCAGTTGACGGTGGATGGTTTCATTTTTATACACGTAGAAAAATTCTGATGGTGGCCACCATGGCGCGGGCCATGGCGGTGGTCATGGTGGTCGCCATGGCAGTGGCCGCCATCTCAAATTTGCCGCTTTCTATGAAATTCTTTCCCATGGCAATTTTTCCATGGCGATTCTATCCAAGGCATATTTTTGCACGGCATTTCTTCCCATGATGATTCTTTTCATTTTTTCCCATGGCTTTTTTTTCATAGCTTTCTTTTCCATGGGCTTTTTTTCTATGGCGTTTGTTTTCCATAGTGACTTTTTCCATAGTGATCCTTTCCATGGCGATCCTTTCCATGGCGTTTCTCTCCATTGCATTTTCTCCATGGCAGAATTCGTCAATGCAAAATTTGCTATGGAGAAATTTGCTATAGCCATAAATTCATGAAAGGCATTCATTAAAAATTTATGGAAAAGTCATGAAAAGAATCATCATGCAAAAAAATTCCATGGAAAGAATCATCATGAAAAATCACCATGGGAAAGAACTCCATGGAAAGCGGCCAATTTGTGATGGTGGCCGCCATGGCAGCCAGCATCAGAATTTTTCTACGTGATAACTCTTGAAAGATATGTCTATCCCTCTCTAATCTTTTTATGGCTTGAGGGAGGCTGGGATTTCAGGGATAAAAGTGGGGGTTTCCCCATTTTTTTGCGTGATTGAAACCACTCATTTGAAAATTGGAAATTGATTTCATCCATTTACGCTTGAATTGGGAAAAATATGAACATACAGATCACTAAAGGCAGGCTATTTCAATGAAGAATAATAGAAATCTTAAAGTTCTGAACTTCTTTCTCTCCTCCTTCTAATCTAATACGTCTATGCATCTAACAAATCATGTATCTAAACACGAAAATATATCTAATACATCATATAAATTATATTTTACATATTTCAAAGATACCATGGAAGCACCAGTTATCGGGAAGTTAAGGGAAAGGCACCGGTATCTGGACAGTGAGAATCAACTTATTGAAATGGTAAAAGATTTCATTTCAGTGAATGGAACAATTCATTTGATTTTTATTTTGACACTTTGCAAATATTGAAAAATCTGGTTTTCTCACGCAAATATTGCTTATTAGTATATCTTGCCACTACATCCGTAAACTGGGGTATGTCCGGTAATGGGGTCCATCATGGTAATAGCGTCTTAATTCCTAATACAAAAAAGTTGTGTCTCAAATTAAATTAGCAGGCAGAATATCGCTTTTGTTTCTCCCTATCCAAAAAATTAATGCAGAAATTACGACAAACTGAACAGCACAACACTTTACACATAAATCCACTTAGACTGCCTTGAACGATGCACTCCATACAAGGGCTGGTTTAAGACTGAATTTTCGATGCCTCTAGTCTTTTCATTTTTCGAAGATGGCGAGAAAATACCTCGAATCTTCGTACCTTTCGGTATATTTCATTTCATTACCCTAAAGTCATAAAAATGGGAAAAAGCTGATGACAAGGAAAGGACCACATGTACGAGCGCTGAGGAAGGCATGAATTATCGGTCAATTTAAAAATCAAAATTTTCAACACATTTTCCTTTACTTGATATTTCATTGAATTCAGCCTCTGAAAGTGCATCAAAAATTTCGAGCCCACAGCAAGATAAAAAATTTTTAATTTCAACAAATACTAAAATTTCCTAATTTGGGGTTTTGACTGATGATGGAGCTGTAAACCATTTTTCTACATAAATTTTCACAATAAATACGCAAATCATAGCTAGGCTTTTCTTATCCAACCTTGTTAATTGGAAGGCAGCTCGTAAGAGGAAGATTTTCAGACAGTATATTGCTTTGGCCATCCACCTTGCTTGATGCAGAGCTCCAGAAATACGAAATAGGACTTCATCCGGTATTTTTCCAATGAATATTGACGTCAACTTCAACAGTTCTGAATAATCCTTTTTTTCATGATTCAAACTTAGTTGTTTCTTAACAAATTCATGTATATCGAGAATATCATCCTTCAATATATCATGAATCATCGGATCCTGCATCCCACTTTGGAATTTCGTTAGATCTAATGCATCCCATTCTTCTTTAAATCTAACGAATAAAGGTACATTTGGTCCATAAAAATTGGAGATTAGACTGTCAAATACAGCTCTCAATATAAATTCAAATATATGATGTCGGCAAGGAAATAGAAAGAGATCTTTTTCTAATAATCCTTGAATTAAAGTTGCTGCACTATTGAGTCGGCCTGTGTTCGACACAGCTCTACACAGCGGAAATAGTTTTCCTCACTGAGACTGACCCGAATTCACACTCATATTCAGTGGTCTGTTCCCAAGAAAGTCATTTTCTCAGGAGCAACTCTTCTTTATCCTATTCAATATATTCACAGTCAAGAATATATTTCCTTGGCACAGGAAACTATGTTTTTGGTAAATTGATACTTTTTCTCTCAGTATGGACTCATTAAAAAACATTAATCAATTAATTGTTTAAACTTATTGTTTCACTATTTAAATTGTATTTTCATTTTTTTCAATATTTACATTTCCTGCACACCTCAGCGAATGTAAATATAAGAAAAAAAAATTAACACCTCAAGTACGGGCTCCATATACGTATATGGACCCTCGTGCCTGTCCCACCAGCCGGGGTCTCTATGTCATAGAGACCCTCACCACGCTGCATAAAAATTTCAATATCTCTTACAATTTTCAAGATTCTTGGATTTTGCAAAATGCTTCGTGAAGATGGATGATTCAAGTTTGATATGCAACCTTCAAAAAACGATTAATTCGATTTCAACTAATTAATTTTTGAGAAATTTGCTTTTTTTTCAAACTTCTGATTTCACATGTTACAAGGCGCTGGCCGCTAGGATAGTTTGGCTCGCTGAGGCCCCGTACTTGAGGGGTTAAAATACAATTTGAATAATACAACTAGAGGTGCGTATCTGCTCGCTCGCTATGCTCACTCGCAGTTAGAGGAGTGCGTACCCGAGATGAAAAATGAGAGTCTCTCCGGCGCAGAAGAGACCCATCTCCGAATTTCGCGAGACTTCTCAGCAAGAGCCTCAGTGTCTCTAGCTGAGAGACGCTCAGTGAATTTTTACAGCCAATGCATATTTAATTGCACATTCCGCTTAGCAGTGCCATCAATATATGCTTGGAGTGTAAATTATATTCATTATTTGTAATTTTTTACGCAGATTACGCGCAGAAAAGAGAAAAACGAATCGGTTGCGTGGTCCTCGAGATAACTATTGAGTTTTTTTCTGGGACCTGGATTCGAACTCGGAGTCCTCTAATGATTCACTTTCCTCGATGTCGATTGAGTCCGCATGGCTATCCTGAAACACTTGATAGTGTTCGTCCCCACTCCGGTTCATAACCGTTAACTCTTCCACAATGATTTATTGTGAATAAGTTATATTTGTAGTAAATGCGCTTAAATTCCTCAATGAAGAGCGTTGATATTCGATGGAAAATCAGAGTATCGTCGATTGAGTGATCATTTATTACTGAAAATTAGAAACTAAGTAATTCAAATTGTTCGAATCGGTTATTTTTTGATGAGAAAGAAAAAATTTAAATCGTTAATATTGTAGTATTGATTGTTTTCCCCCCACCAATTTAGAAGCAAAGAGGTAAAATAAGATGAGTTGATTTTTTTATCTTCTTTGGAGGATATCTTGGAATATAGGTGAGATAAAGCGATTGTACTCGGAATATGTTTGGTAGCCCTTCAAATTCTTTACAAAAAGAATCAGGGTAGAATCGAACCTTCCCGCTTAGTTTTCAAGATGTTCCTGAACAAAGAATAACAGAGAAAGTAGATTCATCCTCGTCTACTCCTTCGCTATTAAATTACATATTTTGAGGAGAATGAAATCCATAGAAGCTCTTATGAGAAAAATTGATAAATCATAATGAATAACAGAATAGTTAATCGATGCAAGAGTAATGAGTTAGAGTAAGAAAGATGCAAGCGTGACGTAAAGACTATCGGAGTTACGCTTTTTTCACTCTACAATGAAATGATGCATCAGAAAAAATTCTGAGTCCCCGTCTCCGGAGGGGAGACGCAGAGTATCGCAAGTATCTCTATTATGCAAATTATGAATAAGTACTCTCAAATACTCGAATCTCCGGTCATGATGGATCACAAAAAGATATCAAGTCTCGCGAAGACGCATCAAATCTCCAAGAGACACTAGAGAGTCTCGTGGAGACGCAATCGTCTTTGAGAGACTCTAACTTTTCATCTCGGGTAGCTGCTCCGGTACACGCGATCGAAGTTATACATCTTTAGCATAATCCGAAACTTACTTTTAATACACATTCAAGTAATGTACTCAGCTGAAAAGGATTGAAGAAGAAGTAGAAAAAACTATAAAAGGTGTGAAGAAGGATGATAACTACGATTGATCGAATTGAAATTGAATAGACGAATGCATAGTTCTCATTTTTGCTTTCGAATGGAAGTTTTGTTTTCGCAATTTTCTTCGAAATGCTAATTTTCATTGGGAACGACTTAAATGATCCAAAACGTCGAGAAATCATAACGAGAGAAAAAGTAGACAGGTATGTGTGTGCGTCTGTCTGTATGGCCCTACGACTCTCAATTACTCGAGAACAGTGAGAGATAAAAATCTGAAATTTTGGCAGGATATCAGTGTTGATGAAGTGTATTATGTTCCATAGAAATTTCAGCAAGATCGGCTGTTTGGTTTCTGAGATAAAGCAATTTTGTAAAAATCTTTTTCTTCAATTTCTCAATTTGCGTGAGACGGATTTCGTTCAAAATTTTACACAGGATTCACAACCATTATATCTAACTTTTTTCAAGTGAAACTTCTTTGCGCAGGGTACCAATTTTTTTCTCGCGTCACAAAACGAGTGAAAGGTTTTGAGGGGAACGTGGTAATGGAGTAGTGGGGGAAAAGTAGAAGCAAGAAAGAGGAGAGTGCGCTGGTGGCGATGCTACTCTAGCATATGCTTTAGTGGTGGAGAGGGAAGATGGCAGAGGGAGGGGGGGATAGGTTCTTTGCATAGAGTGCTACATACATACTATTTTCTTATTTTTCTATTTTTTCCTTTCAATACACGGAGAGAAGAATATGAGAATTTGTCTAAATGATTTTTAAAAAAATTACCATGCCGCTCCATAAGCGGGATGCGATTTGCTTCTGAGCCGGAAAATTGTCATTCAAAGGAGGAGTTTTTGTGAAACACGACCGAAAAATTTCCATGCTCCACATCATAATTCTTGCTTTTTATTTCTTAAAAAAATTGCCATTTTACACTTGGCTTTGGATTGAAATATCTTGAAAACTATTCAAAAGTTATCGAGACATGCTGTAAATGAAATTTAGAGGGAAGACTGACTAATCAAATAAGCAGAACTCCGTTTTTCTACGACTCGTAGTCATTAAGATATCAATTTTTTAATGAACAATTCAGAAAGGACGTCCGAGCGCCCATTGATCTGCTATCAGGCCTCGTCCATTGTTTCTGAACTACTCATGAAAAAATTGATATCTCGGAAACTACTGGTCGGAGAAAAACGGCGTTCTGCTTATTTTGTTCGTCAATCTTCCGTCTAAATTTTATTCACAGCATGTCTCGATAAATTGAGCATCGTTTTCGAGATATTTCAATCCAAAGCCAAGTATAAAATGACCAATGGCTCATGTACCGAAAACAGTCGAAAGTACCCGACTATGCCCCTTCGTCTACTATACACCCAGCAGAAAAATTAAGGGAACAGTAAATTTTTTCAGTTTTTTTCGTGATTTTCGAATGGCTGTAACTTCGCCAGAAATCATCGGATCGGAATCGAAAAAAATTGGTTGGAAAGCTTGAAGTCTCTACTTTTGAAATCTTGAGAAGGATTTTTTTTTGAGCATCCGTTATAACGATATAAGAGGGTTGAAAGTGGACAATTTTTTCATTTTTCCAAATTGCTCCACGAACTTCAAAATAAAATTTTCGACTCGATCCTCATGAGGATCATGTAGCCTGACCTTTCAGCTTCAATTCTTTGTTTTTTTTTTGGTACGACCGTTTGTTGCTGAGATATCGTCAATTGAATCAAAAAACATCCTTTTGTTTTTAATCGTCGATATCTCAGGAACTACTGATCGCACAGCGAGTGGATGATGAGATTCGTAAACTTGAATAAATTTCCTGTAAAGTCCTTGCACTGCTCCATTGAAAAAAAATTTCTATCACTTTTAAAATTGATTCAAAAAAGTACCGAGAAATGAAGTTTTTTTTTCTTTTTTGAAAATTGCCCTGAATTTCGCATATTTTGTAGAACTGCGAATGTGTTAACGTTTTTCTCTAGTTTAGTGTGTACTGAAACACCCCCCCCAAATTTTCAAGCCAGTCGGCTGGACCCTTTTTTTCCCCAATGAACAAAGTTTCAGCAAAAATTAAAGGAACACTTTTTTGTTCCTAAACCCCAATTAATGATGATTAGGGCCGAAAATGTTTTTTCTCTGTTATTTCTTCGTGATTTTTTCGTGCAAAATTCGTTGAATTTCATCGAAAAAAAAGCAATAAAAAAAAAATTCAATGAAAAAATTAAAAAAAAGAAATTTTTAGTCGAAAAAAAATCGAAAAACAATGTTTTTTGTTAAAAAAAAATTTCTAAGTCACTATCTCTCTAAGTCAAATATGGTTCCAGCTTTTTTTTCAATTTTTAAAATTTTTTTTCCTCGATTTTCCTATTGGTTAAAAAAAATCGAATTCTTTAACGATTTAAGAAAAAAACTTCAATTTTTTCATTGTTTTTTTCCCGATGGAATTCAACAAATTTTGCATAAAAAATCATGAAGAAATAACGAAGAAATAGTATATTACATACCTAGGGCAGTAATGTAAGAAATGTCTCAGAGCACATGTAATTGTTGGCCGAGGTGAAGCCGAGGTCAACAAACATGTGCTCTGAGCTTTCTTACTTACTGCCCAAGGTGTGTATACTATTTAGCTGCACACTGGAACGGAAGTGAGCTTACGCCTGAGCGCAACGAGGGCCGAGAATCTTACTTCCATCCCAGTGTACAGAAAAAACATTTTCGGCCCTAATCATCATGAATTGGTGTTTAAGGAACAAAAAAGTGTTCCTTTAATTTCTGCTGAAACTTTGTTCATTCGGAAAAAAACGGTCCAGCCGATTGGCTTGAAAATTTAGGGGGTGTTTCAATATACAGTAAACTAAAGAAAAACGTTGAAACATTCGCAGTTTTTACAGAATTCGCGAAATTCAGGGCAATTTTCAAAAAAGAAGAAAAACTCCATTTTTCGGTACTTTTTCGAACCAATCTTAAAAATGAAAGAAAATTTTTTTCCAATGAAGCAGTGCAAGAACCTTACGGGAAATTCATTCTAGTTTACGAATCTCATCATCCGCTCGCTGTGCGATCAGTAGTTCCTGAGATATCGACGATTAAAGACAAAGAGATGTTTTTTGATTTAATTGACGATATCTCGGCAACAAATGGTCGTAACAAAAAAAAAAGGTGCGTGGAATGCCACACGTAAGAAATGAAACTTCATTTCACAATGCTGAAGTTCATAAACTACGTATTAAGAATCAAATTTCACTGATTCATCCTCCCCAAATATTTAGATGGTGCACGAGACTTCTGACAGAATTGTATTCCCATCACAACCCTATTATTCCATTTTCAAAATACTGTTCAGTAGCCGAAGATTACACACTACAGGAATTTTTTTTGATATAATTGTATCTAATTAGATCTATTTTGATCACGACAAGTGCAAAAGAGGGTGTGTGGAATCCACGCGAGACAGAAGTGAATTTGTTGCTTATTAGGATAGATAGAGATAAATTATTAATATTTTCTCACAAGAGATAAAGTTGTGAGAATAGCAAACGGATGAGGGTGGAAGCTCAAACAACAACTGGATGCACAGATCTCCTAGCTGTACAATAAACATAGGTATTAAGCATTAAAAATTTTAATACCTGCCTATAGGATATAGGTTTTTGTTCACTAAGAAATTACATTTTTTTCTACGATTATGAAGTATTCAGATAGATCGTTTTCTTTTTCAATCATAGTTTACTGTGAATATCTCAAAAATTGATTGAGATAGAGCGACTTTGCTTCCATTCTCTTATGGCTCTCTCGAAATTCTCTACAAAAAAGGTTTAGTACAAAATCGCCCTGTGTTGCTCAGACTCCGAGACATTCCAAGAAAATTGATTAAATGGAATAAATTTGTGTGAAAACTTGATACTCTTCTTTTTCAGCATCCTTCTATTCAGGAATAATACATCTCGGGTACTGAGCGAGATAACGAAATTTCCCTGGAGAGCCTTTCTGTGGAGAATTCCCAAAACTACAAAAAGAGTTGTGACGAGTGTTCAAGCACTCGTCAACGAGATCACGTGATGGTAAGGGCCAGTGAGAGTGGGGAGAGTCAGGAGAAAGAAGAGAGGGCAGAGAGTCGGTGTGAGGGAAGATAGGGCAGTCGTTACCGGTAATTAGTCAAAGGAAAAGCGTAGGACAATTGCGCTACTTTTTGTATTAAGTATTATTGCTAAAGCTTAAATAAATCGAATAGTTGCCAATCCAAGTGTCCGATTCATTGTTGCCGCCTCACTCGAATTTTAGCAAGGTACAGGACGCAAGGAGTTTCGTCCTCCTTCCCCCCTGAGGGTAAAATTCACCAAATTGTTGGTCATTTGGTGAATGCTCTCTCCAGACTAACTGGCACCGAACAGCATCAAGTTTTGTCTCAGTTCAGCTCAACGATCGTCAAAGTTTATTAATTCTTTTTTTTGTAAATCGCGTCAATCGTCACAGAGTTCTCATAAAAAATACATTATCTCGCTTAGTCTCCGAGATATTCATCAGAATTCTACGACGAAAAAAATTGACTCATGATAGTCTTTGGTTCAATGATTTTTTGAAAATATCTCGAAATCTAATGGAGATACGCCTTTTTGCAACTACTGAAATTTTCTACAAAAAATCATCGTAAAATCGCTGTATCTCCCTTAGTTTCTGAGTTTCTTCAAAAAATTATTGTAAACATGCAAAAATACAAAAAAAACAGGAAGAGTAGATTTTTTTTCAATTGTTTTATTGAAAGTATTTCGGAAACTAATCAAGATAGAGCAATACCACCCTACAGTTACCTTGAAGAGAATTCACAATCCATGAAAAAAGAATATAGCAAAATCACTCTATCTCGCTTAATTTCCGCGATATTTTCAAAAGAAGATTGAAAGAATACATCCGTGCTCTGCATATTATTGAGACTGCCGTCCCTCGTGCGCAGGCGCCGCCCCACTCCTTCCCTATTCTCTCACTCGCTCCTATACCTCATATACTGGCGTTAAATTTAACGCGTGGAATTTAATACCAGCGTTACACGCATCTGACGTCGTATAAGAAGTTTCACTTCAAAAGTTTCACTTCAAAAAAGAATCGAAGCTGAAAGGTCAGGCTACACGATCCTCATAAGGGTCAAATCGAAAAAAAAATTTTGAAGTCCGTGAAGCAATTTGGAAAAATGAAAAAAAACGAAAAAAAAATTGTCCACTTTCAACCCTCTTATCTCGTTATAATGGATGCTCAAAAAAAATTTCCATCTCAAGATTTCAAAAGTAGAGACTTCAAGCTTTCCAACCATTTTTCTTTCATTCCGATCCGATGATTTTTGGCGAAATTACAGCCATTCGAAAATCACGAGAAAAACTGAAAAAATTTACTGTTCCCTTCATTTTTTTGCTGAGTATATTATGAGGCTGGCATGGGAAAAATTCGGGAGTAAACGTGGAAAAATTCTGAGTGGCTACCTAAAATTTCTAAGTGCCAGGAGAATTTGTCATTGAATGGATGGAGAATTTTTCTGCAATTGTCAAGGAGAAAAGCATTGGCTACTATTTTCATGATGCCGCTTTACAATTAATGTGACACTTTCCTAAGAAGTGAATCGGCCCATGCCCCAATTCCTGACAAAAGGACATTTTTGCCATTTGTAGACTCATGAGATGTCCCCGGCATGTATTTTGCATCTGCTTTATGGAGCTGATCATCATGATTTTCTCTCCATGTAGTCTTCTGAGGATACTCGGAATCTAAGTGAGATAGCGTGATTTTGTCTGAATCCTTTTTTTTGTAGAAGAATTCAAAAGCTAAAAAGAAGATTTAGGCAAATGGGCGTACCTCCATTAGATTTCGATATATTCTCAAAAAAAAACCATTGAAACAATTCTCCTATTCATAAATCCACTTTCGGTCGTAGGACCTTGATGAATTTCTGGGAAACTGAGCGAGATGATGCAATCCTTGTGGAAACTCTTCTTGTAGTTCTTAAAATTCTCTACAAAAAATGTCATGAGGAAAATCCCGTTATCTCGCTTAGTTTCCAAGATATTTTCGAAGAAACGGATGTCAAAAACAAAAGAATATGAAGTTTGTAGACAAATCGAGGAATCAGTAATTTTCTCCGAATATCCCGGAGTTTAAGCAAGATAGAGCAATTTTGCACGAATCCTTCTTTGAAGAGAGTTTTGAGAGCTACAAGAAAGGATTGAAGCAAAACCACTCTATCTCGGTCAATTTCCGGTGCATTCACAAAAAAATGATTTGAGAAAGTCTAGTTGTCGGAACACTTCATAATGGTGAAAAAATGATAATTTGTTAATCAACAGATAACCAAAATACTATGGTCAAATACTCAAATTCTCATAGTATTGTGTTCATTACACAGCTAAATGTGCAGAGCTGTGCTGTTTGCCGTTTTTCTTTGGGATTAACCCCATATCCTCACTTTTCTCAATTATTATCACTTGTTCATTTAAAAAAATCCGCATAATTCATCGCTATCTATACATAATGAGCAAGAAGTTTCACTTCAGTCGCGTAGGTTCCACGCACCCTTTTTTTTAATTTTGTTGTCGTCCATGATGATGAATATTAAGTTTTTGAGGTTATTGGGATATTGGACAGAAGGATTAAAAGCTTCTTCAGGCTCTATAAATACAATAAAATTAAAACATGCATTGAAATACATCAAAAAACTGCCTGTGACATTATTTCATGGATGAATAGAAAAGTTTCAAATACCTTTAGATTAATGTGAATTGTCATGATATTACAATGAAAATCGAAGAACAGTTCTGTTATACTATATCAGTCTCCATTGTTTTACCTATTGTTTTCATATACGATTTAACAGAACACTATTTTAATGAATTAATACATATATTGACACAATAAACGAATAAACGAATTGACACAAAACAACAATACTTTACGTTTGACAGTTGTGAGACTAGTGGGAGTAGACGCTTTCACACTAATACACTTTCAGACCCAGTGTTAGTGTCCTGAGCGGGCTCACGTACATCAGCAGCTGTTCCCCGTCTGTGTGTGGCTCAGCTTGCCGCTTCATGTGTTCTCCAACACGCTGAGTTTAGCTCTCTCTGTCTGGTTCTTCAAGACTAGGGTATAATCGGTTCAATGAGTCTAATGCAATCAGTAGAATGAGGCTAATGTTGTTGTTGTCCACGTTTCTTCTGATCTTTTTGCATTTTGCCTGAGACTACTGCATATATAGAATTTAGGCCTTTAGTATCAGTTCTATGATTAACAGTGTCGTTAGTTATATAAAACCATTTCACTAACTTTTCTCTTTAGTCATTCAGATGTTGTTCAATTCTATTACCCAGCTTCTGTTTGGTCTGACCGATGTATACTTTGCCCCATTCACACGGGATGCTGTAGACTAAGTTGGACCTCATTTTTGTATTGATTCTGTCTTTAATCTTGCTGTGGAGTTGTTAGATACTGGCGATGTTGTAGAAAGCCAGTTTACAGCCAGATTCCCGAACACATTTGTCCATTTTATGAGATAATCGCGCCAAATACGGAAAACTACAGAATTTCTCTTTTTATTCTTAGTTTTATCCCTCTGTCCACTAATTCTTCCTGGTCTTCATGCTGAGAGATCTTCTCCAACTGTTCGTTAACGTACTTGTTGACTATATTAGTGGAATAATTGTTGTTTTTTAACAACATGATACCGCTTCTCTACCATTTCTGGATTCAAAAGTACATCGGGAAGAAGATGGTACGTTAAAAACAGAATCGTACACTAAACCAACAAGTTCTGGGAGAATTCGGAATTGTTATTCGAATCATCCTTCGGTCCAGAAAGTTGGAGTAATGAAGGGACTAATAGAACGAGCTATCAATCTTAGTCATGTTGATTATCATCGAGATAACATTGATGAAGTAAAAAATATTTTGAAAAATAACAACTATCCTACTAAGATAGTCAACAAGTACGTTAACGAACAGTTGGAGAAGATCTCTCAACATGAAGACCAGGAAGAATTAGTAGAGGGATAAAAATAAAAATAAACAAGTGGAAACTTGCATCATTATCTATATCATTATAGCTTTACCTGCTAATTTATTAGCAAGTCACTTCCGAATGGATTTTTTGTTCTCCACTTTACTAAATCGTTCTACATGAATTCCCATTTTTGTTTAAATTTAAAAGAAGAAGAGTATCCCATAATTTGGTTTGAATTAATCTTCAATGATTTCATTCAAATTGCTATTCCATTGCGAATTCCATTTTTATGTTTTGCGGAAATCGATTGATTCATTCAATTTTCAATGTTTCCTTGGTAACCAATTTTCAATCAACGTTAATCTTGATGATCTATCTATTCATTGATGATAGTTTTTGAAAATTTTTGATTTTAATGATTTTTTCAATGATGCTTCTTACTCCTCAGTAAGATTGAGGACAGAACCGATACAAAAATGAGGTCCAACTTAGTCCACCGCATCCCGCGTGAATGTGGCAAAGTATACATCGGTCAGACCAAACAGAAGCTGGGTAACAGAATTAAACAGCATCTGAATGACTGTAAGAATCCCAATATTCTCAAAGAGAATAAAATAGCATTGGCTAGTCACCATTTTGACAATGGACACCAGTTTAAGTTTGATGAAACATCAGTATTAGATTATGAGAGGAATTGGCTAAAGAGAAACGTTAGTGAAATGATTTTCATTAAAACTAACGATACTGTTAATCATAGAACTGATACTGAAGGCCTAAGTTCGATATATGCAGTAGTCTCAGGCAAAATGCAAAAAGATCAGAAGAAACGTAAACAACAACAACATTAGCCTCATTCTACTGATTGCACTGGACTCATTGGACCGATGGTACCCTAGTCTTGAAGAACAAGACAGAGAGAGCCAAACTCAGCGCGTTGTAGAACACATCAAGTGGAAAACTGAGACACACACAGACGGGGAACAGCTGCTGATGTATGTGAGCCCGCTCAGGACACTGACACTGGGTGCGAAAGTGTATTAGTGTGAAGACGTCTGCTTCCACTAGTCTCACAACTGTCAAACGTGTAGTATTTTTGTTTCGCGTCAATTCGTTTATTCGTTTATTTTGTCAATTTATGTATTAATTCATGAAAATAGTGCTTTGTTAAATCGTATATAAAGACAATATGGAAAACAATGGAGACTGATATAGTACAACAGAACTGTTCTATAATTTTAATTGTAATATCATGACAATTTACATTTATCTAAAGGTATTTGAAACATTTCTATTCATTCATGAAATTATGTCACAGGCAGTTTTGTGATGTATTTTAATGTATGATTCATTTTCATTGTATTTATAGAGCCTGAAGAAGCTCCTAATCAGAAGTGAAACGTCGCGATTTTAGGAAATAAATGTGAAGATTGACTTTCACTATTCATCCTTCTGTCCAATATCCCAATAACCTCAAAAAAATATAATATCTAACTTTTGGCAAATTTTCATGAATTTAATCCCATTATTCCATTAGTTATTGATTCTTCTGTGCTTTTTCTCAAAAACTCGGTCTGTCCACAATAACTCAATGAATAATTGACTTAAAGATTCAAAATTTTCTCTGTATATGTAGTTTCTGATAAAAATGGTTCGGACTGGACCTAAGACGTATTGGCTGAATGGTTCTCGAGATATTTTGAATCGAAGTTTTTCCGAAAATAAGCTGTATCTTCCAAACTACTCATCCGATTTCATCGGGACGAAGCTCAAAAGATTCGTCTTCATGAAGTGAACAAACTGTAAATTTTCGGAATTTGTAGATGAAGTCCGCCGCCTATTACATTAGAAAATGTATTTTTTTCTCAATATTGAAAAAGAAAATCCAAAAAATGCAATTTTTCTCGATTTCTTTGTATGATCACCCATATTTTTTATTTGTTCTTCTGAAAGAACGCATTTTTCTCTTCAAAATGAGCTCTCACTCACCTTCGTAGGACAATCAGAAACGGTACCCAAAAGGGAACGTTTGAAGTGAAACAGGAATTTCTTATGTAAAATTTAGTATAATTTGAAAATAATTGAATTTTTACAAATTCCATTCATTTAATCCTATATTTTAGTTCATTATAACACGAAAAGAAGAAAAAATAATAGAGAAAATTCAGAAAAAAACAGTCAGGAGCATTCTGCTAATTCATTAGCAGAAATTGGAAGGAAGAGATAGTGATTTAGAGGATAACGTCGAAGGAATACCGATTAACGCAGCGATGAACGCCTGCATGTTTCTCTATACTCCAGAAGATATTCAAGTGTAGGTCTTAGAGACTGCATCAGCTTTCTTTTTTTAGCTTTTAAGGGGGGGGGGGGGGTAGGGTTAATTCGGTCAAAAAATGGCCTATTTTTATTGATGAAACAGTTAATATAAATGATGTTGTTCCCATGGGATATTCTTAAGTCACATTCCAAGAGGACTCTGTGGAATTTTTGTGGAAAAATATAAAGATTTGAGCCAGTGGGAGCAACTCTTGTCAGGTGCCTCGGAAAAAAGGCGTTTTGTGGTGGACATCGGAACTCAAGACTGGATTATCTAAAACGAAAAAAGCGAAGCAATTCCGTTAGTTTATAAGATGACCCAGGTAACCCTGTCAAGAATTTTTTTTCACATTTTTGTATTTTTGGTGGCTTTTCAAAGTCAGAAACCCGATTTTTGACTAAAATAACAACATTCAAGCCCCTATAAAAAATGCTTGGAATTAAAAAATAAAACTTCAATAACTACGAATCCGCTGGATCTCTCTCAGAGAGACTCCTCCGCGTCTCTACTTGAGAGACGCTCAGTGAATTTTCACACCCAGTCTATATTCAATTGCATAACTCACTCATTAATACAATAAATATGTAGTTTGGAATGGAAATTATATCTATAATTTTCAGTTCTTGACGCTGAACACGTCAAAAAAAGACAAGAGTGAATCGGTCACACCGTTCCCGAGATATTAATGTTTTTTCTTTCCGTAGGCCGGATTCGAACCCGAAGTCCTGTAATGCTTCGCTCCCTTTGATATTGATTTAGTCGTCACGGCTATCCTGAAATACTTAAAAGTGCTTCTCCCTATTCTGGTTCATAACCGTTCTTCCACTCACAATAATTTATTGTGAATAAATTGCGTTTGTAATCGATGCAATTTAATTTTTCAATGAATAGTTACATTAATCTGACTCAGAAATGAAGGATAGTGTAATGTCCAAAATTTTAAACAAATTCATGTTTATCCTAATTTTGTCTCTTTCTTCTTTTATTTAAGGGGACCCAGTGATCTAGAACACGAAAATTTAACCCATTTTCACGATTTTTTTTTTGCCATTAAAAATTTAAAAGACAATGTTTCAACTTTTCGAGCTTATTACTACGTTTATTGAGCATACAAAAATTTTTTTTATTTATTTTAAAAACAATATTTATCATTATAAAAATGCCGCTGAAGATGACCCTCTCGAAAAATCGGACTCGGATGACGTAGGTGATTTCGAGACTTCTACTCATCTGAAGCACAAAATTTAATAAGATTCTTAATCAGAGAAAGTGCAGTTACGGTGGGAACTAGAACAAATCGAAAAAATTAAAAATTGACAAAATGGCGCGCTTTTGAAAAAAAAGTTCGTAAAATCAGGCCTTTTTTCACTAGTTTTTTAGTGTAAACAATAGGAAATTAAGATATGAGGATCATAGGACGTTGGAAATATTAACATTAACAATACTAATAAGTTGTCAAATGAACGACGTTTCGCCCGCTTTATTCAGGCTTCCTCAGGTTCTTGACATCATTAGTACGTAGTCAACTCAAAGATATTTTTCTCCAATCGGAAATAAAACCATCCAGAAAGATTGTTATAAACATTACAGCGTGTCATTATTGTTGTGAAGACTATAATAGGAAATTATTTAAATAAAAATATGATTCTAGTTCCGACGATAGCCATACATGTTGTGAACAACATATCCAAATTTCAAGTGATTCGGTTGAATAGTTTTTTTGTTTTCACCTCCGTCGTGCCGAAAAAAGTCGTTTCGAGATAAATGAGTTTAAAGTTTGAGGTACAGATATTTTCTCGGGGGTACGGACCGCTTTCTACCTCGTCAATGGGCTGTAGAAGCTATGATATTGGGAATTTCCGCATGAAAATTTCACAGTATATTCTTAAGATACTCTACTTTCGAAATATCGAGAAAAAAAAACGATTTTTTGAAATTTCTACACCACCGGATCCCCTTAAGTCACTGATATAGCAAATTATTAATTTTTCAATTTGAGAACAGCTTCGACCGAACATGACCATAAAAGGTAAAAATTCAGTGCGAGAATTATTGCACTGTGTGCAAAATTGAGCGCGAGGAAGAAAGGAAGGAATCACGCCACCCAAAGGCAATAACCTTCTGTCTTTGCACTTTTGATGTGGTGTGATGTCTCCCATCAATAAATTACCGAGTTTTCTTTGAAGGAAAACTGGAAATAATTAAGTAGTTCAGATTGAGCGGTAATTGGGGAGAGACAGAATTTCTTCCTTGCGTCCTTAGTGTTTTGTCTCGCGAAACCGGTTGAAGTTATTGTGTTAATGCCTGAAACAATTGTTCCTCGTTCAGAGACTTCGTTTAAAAAAGAATATTATAGAATAACAGTACATAATATTGAATATCCAATAACGGGGGTGATTTTCACATTACTGGGATTAGTGTTGGTAATTCTACATTTTTAAGAGAATTAAGAACGTGAGGGAGAAAGACTGTCTTCTCCCTAAATTACAGTACTCATATTATTATAAAAACAGAGATAAAACCAAAAACCAAATATAAAGTTCTTTCATCATTAAAATACAGAATAATATCTTAAAAGGAATCAATCTAAAATAGTTTATCTAGAAAATAAATCAGAAATATTTCAAAAACCATAAAATCTAAAACTAATTTCATTAATCAATAGAAATTCGAGAACCATTTTAAAAGAATCATAGACAATTCAAATCCAAATAACTTTATCTCTATTTCTAAAAAGAAAACAATAGACAGAAGAAATACAAAATTAAAGAAGAAGTAAAACCAAATTAAATAAAAATTAGAAAGCGATATAGAAAACAGGAAAAATAATAAGTATTTAAACGAAACTTATTTTGATCCGAAACCTGTGACAAAAGAAATAACTGCTTTTTATAATTATTTTGGAACTACAAATTTTGAAGAGCAACAATACTTTATGAAATAGAAATCAAATCAAAGTGTAGAATTATGTATGTGAAAGTGTGAATGCGATCGTGATTACTACTAGACATATAAATAAAGGGAAAAATATAAAAGAACCCGGTAATGTGTGTTAAGAATTTTAATTAATAGAAACCCTAAAAGACTGTTCCAAGGTTATCCTAAAGAAAATAGTGAAATCTTCAAAAT